>LNAC01000024.1:1560329-1642843 GCA_002007465.1 Ailurus styani | reverse complement strand
CCCCCCCCCCCGTCCTCCTTTCCTTCCTGACTCAGTGGTTCTGTGCCTGTGACACCATTTTCCAAGTAGTCAGGCTGGGAGCTCCTCTGCCACTTTTGACTCTGTCCTCTCCCTTGGTCTCCAAGAAAGTTGTTCGTCTTTGTAATCTGTCTCATACCTTCTCTTGTCTTTTTACCTCCTCTGAGGCCATCCTCGCATAGATCTCTCACTTTCCTCACTTAGAGGTCTTGCAGCTTTGTGGCCTGGGGGCTGGACAGACACGCCTCTGCAAAGCGTTTGCCCCCACATAACAGTAACAGCAAAAACCAGGGCAGAGGGCGCCTGGGTGGCTCAGTGGGTTAAAGCCTCTGCTTTCGGCCCAGGTCATGATCTCAGGGTCCTGGGATCGAGGCCCGCATCGGTCGCTCTGCTTGGCAGGGAGCCTGCTTCCCCCCCTCTCTCTCTGCCTGCCTCTCTGCCTCCTTGTGATCTCTCTCCCGCTGTGAAATAAATAAATAAAATCTTTAAAAAAAAAGAAACCAGGGCAGTGATGTCAGGATCTTTATTGTGCATTTAATAAGTGCCAGGAACTAAGCCCTTGGTATGCGTTTCCAGATAAAATACTTCCAAGACATCCATGAGGTTTATGTTGCTGTTCTTTCTGTTTTAGAAGTAAAGACATGGAGGATTGGAGGGGTTAATAAGGATCTTGCGGAAAGCCACACAGCCTTTAAGCGGTAAAGCCCACATTGGAAGCTGGCTCTTACTCCGCAAGCTGAGCCTTAAATCAGGAAGAAGAAACTAGTCTGAATGGATGGGAGCGAGTCCTTTATTTAATAAGGAGAGCTGTTGTTTAGTCTTCCTTGCCACCCGATAGAATAGAGGGCGTAACTCTACACTGGCTCTTGGGTCACGGTTTCTTTTATTTTAGTTCTCCCAGAATTGAATAGCTCGTTTCCCGAAAAGGGTGCCTGGTGGCTCTTCTTTCAGCAATTTCTCTCAGACTCCTCATCAGCATTTTCCGTCCCTCCCAACACTCCTCCCACAGGGGTTTTAAGCATAAAAGGATGAAACTCTGATGTGGAATTCACGCAAGAGATGAATGAGGATGTTGGGGATGTTGGGCCAGGGGGTATTGAAAACAAGCTAGCTATATACCATCTTCCCCAGGCTTTTATATTTTTTTACCTTCCACTAAGTGCCAGGCACCTTCCACTAGGTGCCTGCTTAGTGATACTTACCATTCATGTGTGGAAGATGTCTTTGAACGTATGATCAGAATTGACTGTCTAGCCCTGTAATTAAATTATTTGATACACTACAGGGAAACCCAAATAAGAGAACCGTAGCATCTTTCCTTCACGCTTTGCTTTGTAAGTGGCACCATCAGCATTGGCTGTGTGGTGATGATTCAAGATGAGGGCATGGAGCTGTATGTTTATTACTTTTGGGGATTTCCATATCTCTAGCTAAGAAAAAAAAGATTTATGCTCCTGACTAACTGATGTGGCACTTCCTGTACGTTTTACACTCTTGAAATGTGTTTCCATCTATACAGAGTACCTGAATCTTTCCACCTTAATCTTAGCAATGCATCTTGCAAAAATGTAATCTACAAAGACCACTGTTTCAGTGTGTCTACATATAGGAACCTCAGCATTCCATCCCATACCCATTTCCACTTACTCTTTTGAAATCTTTGGGCAATACTGATTTCTTTTAGTGTAGCATAAAACCTTATGATTCAAGAGAATATATATGATCATGTGTGCCACATTTTAAAATAATAAATGTAGTATATAATGAATTACCCATTATGACTAGCCTTCCAGTCTGTGGCTAAAAATACTCAGCTTCATAATTCAGAACATATTGTTTCTGGATTTGCATGTTATGTTGACTAGAATGTGAAAATGCTAGAGATAAGCAGAATTGCCATGTGAGAGATTGGAAATGATAAAACAATGACAGGTAATGTAGGTGTTAAAATAGTGGCTTAAAAAGGCACACCCTATTAGAAATCTGAGGCATAAATGAACACTTTTTCCTCCACATAGTTGTAGATCAAAGAAAATTTGAATCATGGGAGCACCAGTAAAACAGGTATGTAGGCTGGACCTTTTCAATGGCTTTCTTCTTGGTTGTCTTCCACCTTTGAAGGAGTATATATATTTTTTTATTAGTTTCTTGTTCTTATATGTAGTTGGGGTGAGGCATGTCTAGTTAGAACATGGTCTAACACACCCATACTCACCAACAATTGGCTTGATGACTGTAAGCCAATGATTCTCTTAACTCCCCTAAAAACCTCCATTTGAAATGCTTTGGAAGCTGTCTGATGGGAAGACAAAAGTCTATAGATAGTTTGTTTAGAAAAAATTAGTTCACTAGACTTCTATCTTTATTCTCCTGATGATAAAAATACCCAAAATTTTGTGTGTGTGTGTGTGTGTGTGTGTGTGTGTGTGTGTGTGTGTAGTGCACAAGATTTCAATAACTGTCAACTCACTTTAATTAACAAGCAATTTCTTAAAATTCACATGTGTGCACACAGTAATCCCTTAAAACTCTGAGTTGCTGATGCGGAGTTTCGGTTTAACTTGGGGACAGACATGCTAGGAGGTTTCTTTAGAGTCCTTGGATGGTGGGGCACTTTGAATGTAACAAGGATGGTGCCTGATACAGTATCACTCGCCTGGAGATGAGCGTGAGGTGTGGATACAGAGAAGTGAGAGTGGAGAAGTAAGTGGAAGGGAGTCAGTGTCACCATTAGCCAATGTCATGGATTTGAGGAAACTCTCTGCTGTGCTCTGAATGGCCCTTGCCCCTGGGATCTAGAAATAACAATGCAGTTGGTGCTATAATTAAGCCCATGTGTAAATGGGCTCCTGGGAAATGGCCTGACATTGTTTCTATGGAAATATGTGTTGTAAGTTCCAGATAATTTGGAGAGGAATTTTTTTGGTAGAATCCCTTATGAGCTGATTATACTAGAACTATGTATATGTTCTTAAGATTGCATGACCTATAGGTACACACACACACACACACACACACACACACACACACAGAAACACATACAGATACACACATAATACGTGAGTGATGTTCAGTCATTCCAGGGACGACTTATCCTTTTGGGGATGATGACCATGCTTGAATTTTCTTTTATTTTTGTTCTGTGACCTTTGATCTTTCATCAGTCTTACACAGATTCCAGAAAGTAAGTAGAAGAGAGAGGAAAACACTCAAACTTCTCCCTCTGAGCACTTTTTTAGTAACCCTGGACAAAACTGGGCTTATTAGACACACTCACTACATAAGTTCTCAAGCTTCAGAAAGGTCTTCTCTGCTGTACTCAATCCCCTGTTTCCATGCTTCTATTCACCAATAATAGCTGTTTTTGAATATCTTCACTTTGTTCAAATTCTGCCGTTGAGCAGTGATCAAGTTGTGTACAAATGCCCATTGAAAGGATGGAGATATATACTTTTATTAAAAAGAGTGGTTGACATGTATTTTGTGTCTACTCTGTAACAAAGAGTTATGCGCATATGATATTTCTAATCACACTGAGCCTATTATTTATAGAAGGTTATTGAAGCTCACCCAGTGTATTAGGGTTCTTTCCAGAGAAACAGAACCAATAGGGCTTGTGTGTGGATGCACGTGTGTGTGTAGAGGGAGGTTTTAAAGGAATTGACTCACGGGACTGTAGAGGCCAGCAAGTCCAGAATCCACATGGTAGGCTGGTACACTGCAGACCAAGGGAAGAGTTAGTGTTACAGTGTTTGTCTGAAGGCAGTCTGCTGGCAGAACTTCTCTTCTTCTGGAAAGTTCAGTCTTTTTCCTCTGAAGGCCTTTCCACTATTAGGACGAGGCCCACTCACATTCTGGAGATGATCTGTTTTACTCAAAGTCTACCCATTCAAACATTAATCTCATGTAAAACATACCCTCTGAGCAACTTTCAGACCTGTGTTTGACCAAATACCTACTTGCTGTGGCCTAGCCAAGCGGAAAGATCCAGTTAACCATCACAGTCCCAGTGACTTCTATAGGTTGTCTTGCTGGCGAGTGGTAGATGGCCTATGAGAACCCAGATCTGTCTGGCTCTACAAACCTTTGCTCTTTTCACTGTGCTGCAGTACCTTAATTTGATCAGATGGTTTCTTAGAGAATCTACATAAGATGTCAGTCCTTTTAGAATGATTGAAAATTGGGATCTGGGCAGGAAGGGAAGGTGATTTTGGAAGCGGCAGGAGCCAGAGGAATTGGTTAAGCGAAAGGCGAATGGGAAAAACCTCATCTGGCTGGTGATACAGTAGAGAAGAACTTTGGTTGGGATGGGAGAAGGGACAAAGAGGGGACCATCAAGCTTGATCTGTTCAGCACTTTGACCTGGTCTAGAGCTGGCTCACCTTTACCTTAGAAAATCAACTTCTCGAAGGCAGGAATGTATCTTATCCTCATATCTGCCTTATGTGCTCCGTAGAGTGTCTAGCTGTTGGATTAGTGAAGTCTTATCTACTAAACTTAGAATAGAAGCATCAGCAATAGGACTCAGGTCTTGGGATGATTATGGGCTGGTGTGCTTTCGCACGTCTTCTAAGAGACTGAACACATCGCTGCCTTCCCTGTTGTGCCGTCTTGTGTAGCCTGGCAGGTCAGAAGCTGTTCCCTGCCTCCCGTCCACTGCTGACTGGCCTTCAGCAAGGCCCTGCAAGCTCTCACTGTCCTTAAGAAGGGCGCTAGCTGGCTTCAGCATCAGCTTTGTTGAGTTCCTGATGTTCACAGTGCCTGCTTGGTCACCCAACTCTGCCCTAGAACTACCTCTGTGATGGCTGCATACCAGAAAATAAATGGCGTCGTGATTGTGATAATAGGTACCTAGGTTTAGCTGGGCAGCTGCTTTTGGTTGAAGTGGTTTCTTTTAACTTCATGCACACATACCTGATCTAATGCTTGCTAGAAGGGACTCGATAGGGACAGGGACATTTGGGGCCCTGATTCTAAAACGTATTTGGTGAGTGGACTTTAAATCAGGAAAGGCGATGCCCTAAATCTACACAAATTTATTCTGAAGCGTGGTGTCTAATGCAGACTTTAAGGTTCATTTTACTATGACAGGAAAAGTCGATGTAGTCTTTTGTTGTTTCTTGGGTGACATCAGGCCTTATCTCTCTGCTTCAGCGGATACCCCTGTGATCTCTGAAGAGAAGGGGCCCTGTTACCGTCTGGTCAGTTCCGGAAGGCAGTGTATGCACCCTCTGTCTGTTCACCTCACCAGGCAGCTCTGCTGTTGTAGTGTGGGCAAGGCCTGGGGCCCACACTGTGAGAAATGTCCCCTTCCAGGCACAGGTAAGACATGACCGACTGTACACCCATATTCTTTCCCAGCTACACAAGGACCCAGGAGAACTTTGGCAGCTTGCATTCCTTTTGGTTTCCAACTTTTAATTGACGTAGTAATAATACAATGTATTTTTATCAATTTTGTACAAACCATGACCATAGAAGGTTGAATCAATGGAAAAGAGATTTTCCTGTTTCTGTGTAACATGAGACTTCCTCTTGAATGTTAAGAAAACCATTAGTCTGTGGGACCCTAAGTCTGGTGTTTAGAAGTGTGATGAGACCAGAGACCTTGCTGAGCCGGGTGCTGTCCTAATGACTGGCTGCGTGTCACATGCACGGCTGTGAGGCCCTGTGCAGGTTGACTTACTTACTCACTGGTTGAACATGTGGTTATCACTTTCTCCATTTGGAAATGAAGGGAATTATCTTCATGATTGAATTTGTGCTGTGAAGATTAATAACTCGGGCAGATCCTGCCAGTGCACTGAGGAACTTCCAAGTCAGAATATTAATGGAAGTTATGAAATTTTATACTTTAGTTTGATACATATTTGCCTAATGCCTTGGAAGGGTAAATATATTTCTCTTAGTGCCTTACTCCTACCAAGTAGTCCTCAACTTCTCAAGCAGGATCAAGTAGAATTAAGTGGAAGAGAAAGAAAACACACTCTGTGAATACTGGTCATGATATTATCAAGGGAGGAGTGGTCCCTATTTCATGGTCTGTGGTGGCCATAAAAAGGTCTCATCAGGTTCTTATTTGATAAGATGCTTTCCACCTAGGGAAGTGCATCAATTCTCACAGGACTGTTGAAAGTCTCAAAACTGTAGCTTACACAGCAGCAGACAAGGTTTAAATATCAATATAAATCTCATGATTCACCTTTTGTTGGTGGTTAGGATCAGAAAGAATTGGTTAAGGCAGAGGATAGTATAATGTTGGTGGTATTTTCATAGACTGTATAATTTTAGACACCTTCAAAAGGGCCTAGTATCCCCCTGTGGGATCTGAACTACTAGTTATTAAAAAGTAATAATCCATGAAATAATTGACCTTCATAACTTATAGACCCGTTTCTCTTCAAGTTCAGTTTTAATAGCTTTGTAATTCTTACATGATGCATAAATCAAGTTGTTGAATATGACACAGGGCAACTAATGATGTGTTTTATGGTGACTAACATAACACAATACAAATTTTAAAAATATATAAATAAATAACACAGGGCGACACCTCTGTAACATTCAGCATCTAACGTGGAAAATAACATTAAGACAAACTTTTTGTACTTACCCAATTTTTGGTCATATGGTGATTTTTCCAACATTTAATTCATTAATACTGCAAATATTTGATAGGAAAACATGTTGTCTTCTGGAAACATCTGGTCTTTCAAGTAAGAATTGTATTTCTTAGTTAAATTTAAGAATGAGGTTCCACCATTTCATGTGTGATCCTTAGAAAAACAATGTTTTCGCATGCTTCAAGGAGTATTTTAGAGTTTCCCTTTTATTGAGAACTAATCTTAGGTTCAGAACATTCAATAGGAGACCTCTTTTTGAGTAGAAGTGAGAAGTGACTTATTTTACTTTCAGTTTGAAAAGTAGAAATAAAAAAGTTGACCATAAGCTCCTTAGTGTCTGCATTTGGTAACTTGCCTCCAATACCAACACCAAAGGATTAGGTGGATTTTCCTTCTCAGGCCACACACTGCCTTGCCACCCGTCTTTCTCCTTGACTTATTCCTGGAGATGATGCAGTGGAGGTTAGCAAATCTTATGTGCCCAGTCTACCTTTTTTTTTTTTTTTAAGCAGGCAAGACCACTTTCCTGGCAAGGATAGCAGTCCCAGGCACAGAACATCTCCTTGTCCTCTGGATAATTAAGCCAGCTGGTCAAGATCAGGCTGTTGCCTCCCTGTCCCTGGTTTTGAAAATAACTCCATTCTGACTTGGCATGTCCTGTTGTTCTTGACTTTTATCCATCATCCCTTTAGTATGTCTTACTTTGCTGGATTCCTTCTCACTATCCTGAGCCTCTCTTCAAAAACACTCCCGTTTTCAGGTCTCCTTCACCAACCTCACTGTATCAGCTGATGCACTCCATTCTGACTGAGTCCTTTGGACTCTTCAACTGGAAACAAATTATGAAAATTTCAGCGTCTCATTTCCCTGACTAGTGATTGATTTTTCTTTTTTAACCTTCTTGTTAGTCATCTAGCGTAGAGAGATGTTAACTGAGTTCCCTGTTAATAACTAATGCAGTTATACCAAAGCAGGAGGAAAAGAAGAAAGTCTGGTTTTTGTTGATCTTATACACATACCCTATGAAATATATATAATATATATATAGTATCTTCTGTACACAAAAAGCTTCTAATGTATTACATATATTTCATATATGTGATATATAATATGATAGAGGAAATTAAATATAGAAAATGTATATATGGTATCTCCTAATTCATTGCTGATATATATAATATATATAAATATATGTTCTCTATATGCTATATATGCTAAATACATAGTATTGATAAGGAATTAACAGATGGAGAAGTATTAAGTAAAAGAAAGGGTTGGGTTTTTTTTGTAAATATGCAAGTTTAACAAATTCAAGCATTATGCATCTGTTTTTGAAGTTTTAAATGTAACTATATTAATGATGATTTATTAAGAAATACTCATCATGATATTTTCCTCTGTATAAGTTTGCACTTTTAGATTTTTAAAAGGAATATTTTCCCATCCCAAATCTAGCTGCTTTTAAGGAAATCTGTCCTGGTGGAATGGGTTATACGGTTTCTGGCGTTCATAGACGCAGGCCAATCCATCACCATGTAGGTAAAGGACCTGTATTTGTCAAGCCAAAGAACACTCAACCTGTTGCTAAAAGTACTCATCCTCCACCTCTCCCAGCCAAGGAAGAGCCAGTGGAGGCCCTGACCTTCTCCCGGGAACACGGGCCAGGAGTGGCGGAGCCAGAAGGTGAGAGTGGAAACAGACTGAGGACCCAGCCAGAGCTCTGTCTTGTGTGTCTTTGGTTTCCCTGTTAATACCCTCCTAGGACAGGGTTTTTAACCTCAGCACTACTGATACTTCAGGATAATTCTTAGTGAGGGGCTTCTTTGTACGTGGTAGGATGTTCAGCAACCTCCTTGGCCTCGAACTTTTAGATGCCGGTAGCACCCTCCACCCTCCGGGTGTTAGAACCAGAAAGGTGTCCAGCCCTGCCAAATGTCCCTGTGGGGTTAAATGACCTCTGATTGAGAACCACCTTTGTAGAACAATATGTTTGGAGCAGGTAACGATATTCCACGGTGATCTCAGGACATGCTGGGGGCTACTTTTTCTTGGTGTTTACTTCTGAAGGGTAACTTAGATCCTTTAAGGAATAGCCCTCGTTCATTTCTTTGTCTAGAGGGCCATTTAATAAATAGTTATGCACTTTACAAAGTGGAATCCACAGACTTAAAGAAGTTAAAGCATTGACTGAGCTTCCAGGAAATAGAGGGCAACAGACAGGGATAATGGGAGGCCAATGAAGGAGGACAGGAGAGTTCATCAAAGGGATCTTGGAAATCACCTTGTGCAGTCCTTTCATTGACTTTCTGAGAAGCCTGAGAGCTAGAGAGGGGGCACGGCTTGCCAAGTGTTATTTGAAGAGTATGTAATGAGGCCAAGGAGCCCATTTTTCCAAGAAGGAGGGGTATGGCTTTATATTCTAGGAGTTTAGAGACAATTGACCTTGACTGTGTCTCTTCATATAAATCAGCATATTCAATTCCTTGAATGTCTTTAATATCATAAAAATGTTTATCCTAGATAGAAGGAATAAACATTTTAGATTTATACAGAATATATATTTTCTTTTTTTTTTTTTTAAAGATTTTATTTATTCATTTCACAGAGGGAGAGAGATCACAAGGAGGCAGAGAGGCAGGCAGAGAGAGAGAGGGGGAAGCAGGCTCCTCGCTTGAGCAGGGAGCCCGATGCGGGCCTCGATCCCAGGACCCTGAGATCATGACCTGAGCCGAAAGCAGAGGCTTTTAACCCACTGAGCCACCCAGGCGCCCCAGAATATATATTTTCTTTAATGAAGCTCTTGTTGGCTTCTCACAGTTTATTGGGTCAGAATTTAGGGTGCCCATTTACGGATTTTATGAGGAGAGAAGGTAGAGAATCAGGAGCTTGGCCAAGCTGCCTTCTAGAGAGGTCGTTTTTCGGGGCTCTGAATCTTTCTGTGTTCCAGCCTGTTTTATTTCACTCTCCCACTTGTGGCCCTTCTCATTAGGCAGAGCAGGGAGGACCTCACCTAGAACTGACCGTGTTGACTGGTTTGCTCCTCTACACTTGGAGTATGTTTGCAGATGTTTGCAACTGCTCAGTACTATGCACAGCCAGGAGGAAATGGGCTCTGGTCCAGCTTCTGCCTCAGGACTTCCTTGGTGGGTTAGGCAGGACAGACAGTTGATTGCTTTCCCACCACAAGAATATAGCAGCAGTGATAAGCTATCTGGTGCCCTGATTGCTTTTGGAAGTTAGGCATCTACCAGTACTGTATGCTCATGTTCATAGAGCCGATGACTAATAAGAAAAACCCCAGTAGTTGTTAATCATAAGCCTGAGGTCTAATAGTAAAGACTGACTAATGAGAAGCAAGTCTTTCTAAATCCAAAGGCATAACCGCTCCCACTGCTTCACAATAATGTTATGATTGTGTTTAAAATGTAATCTGTTCAACATATTGATGCTAATCTCTAATTAGATTTTGTTGGCTTGTGATTTCTTTCCCTCTAATTTAGTTAGCTTATCTTACTGACGATGCTCACAGAGCTTCAATAAAGATAAGGAGTACAGTACCCAGTCTTAGATCTCTTATTAAAATGTGGCTTTCTTTTTTGACATTAACATCCATTATTATATATTATGTTAAGGATAAGTATGTGGCCAATTAGTGAAAATGTTTTTTGATGTGGGAAGTTCCATAAAATTGAGATTAGACATAAAATAATGGACCAGAAAGTATTGTTTCCTTTAACCTTTCCAGTTAATGAGAGAATTGGAAAGAATTTCATCACATCTACCTGAACTTTGGTAGTTAAGGAATGATATAGTGTGGAGATTTTGTCTTTTGGTCATGCATAAAATTCTCCAAAATGGTAGATGACCATAATTCTACATTTCATTTTGTTTGATTCTTAGTCCTTTTGGAGTGACAATGGACTTTTATTGCTTTTTAAAAATTTATTATGTGGTATATTGACTTAGATTGTACTAATGCCCTTCTTTCTTTTCTGGTTTTAGTGGCAACTGCACCCCCTGAAAAGGTAATTCATTCATTATTTGCAAGTCTTTTTTTTTTTACTGTCAAAATTATTTTCTTTTAGAATACCCTATGGATTTTTTTTAGACTTAATTACCGTAACATGCCTAGTATTCATTATTTGGTTTGAAGAAATACTGCATTCACTCAAGAAATATTTATTGAGCACCTACTACGTAACTGGCACTATCCTGAGTATTAGGAAAACAATCGAGAACAAATCAGACAAAACTCCTTGTTCTCATGGTACTTAAATTCTAGTGAGAGAAAAAGGTGGGACTGATGGAATCAGAGGCTTAAACAGAATTCAAGTCAGTTTATGGCCTGGGCTGTGGATAGAAGGAAAGGTTTTTTGGTGGTGTGTATGCATTTGTGAATTCTTATATATATGTAAGAGTGAACATATACATATGCAGTATATTCTCATATACTGAGTAGAGTACTTCTTAAGTCAACTAAAATTTAACATGCATGTTTGATTACATTAAAAGAAGAACAGAGCTTACCCTTGGAAGTTACAAACCAGTACTAGAATATTGGTTCTTAGAAATTTTAGAGAAATATTAAGTCAGCCTATTGGTTTTTTTGGCATAAAAATGGGACCATGAATTGTGAGATTTAGTCCTAGGAAATATAGAAATTTGCTGGATCTAAGTCCTGTTTATGTAATATAGTTCCCCATCTTAGTCTTGTTTTGATTCTTTAATAACATGAAAATTAGATCATTATTAAATCTTCATCCACAAGTGTTAGAATTTAGATGGCATGAACACATATAAATTATTATAAATAGTATTAAAAATTTTTAGCTTATGCATATGGGATAGAATAACTTTAGAGTTCTAACCTGAGTGCTGAAAGAATCCAGATAACAAGGAAGTAGGATTTTAGAGTGACAGCACCCAACAAAGAAGAACGTTGTTACATTGACCCCAAAAGAAGTACAACACATATGCATATTTTATATGCACATTTACAGCTCCTGGATTGTGTTTCTAAAGGTCAGTGGTGTGCAGTGGTTTGCAATTTGTGGATTTTGAATTCAGTGTCGGTTGATATGTGGAAGGAATTATTCAGGGCTTGAGCAGACCAGTCAGCTCCCCGATAACCTCATCTTATTTAATAATCTCTATTTTCTTCACTGCTGAGGATGGAGTTTGTGGTAACTCTCATTAAGGATCTGAAAGAGGGCCTGAACTTTTCCTCGTATATTTACATTGTAAATTTTTTGGAGATGAGGCAGTGGGAAAAATGTCATCATAGGCTTTGCGGTCTTGACTCCTCACAGAGGTCTCATGATACTAAGGATGGATGAAGAGAAAGCAAGGTAGCCTGTGGGTGGGAGATTATATGTGCAAAGGTGCAGTAGAGGAGATAGCAAGAGGTCAGTTAGGGGAGCAGGAGAGGCTTGGGTAGAAGGAGAACTTGGGGCTGCTTAGGAAGGCTTAAAATCCAACTGCAGTTGTAATCAGTGGTGGGAAAGTCATAGGTGCTCGGTCTTTATAGAAGGTGAATCACAGCAGGATTAACTGAGATAGGAAGGTGAGGGAGCTTAAGGACCAATTAGATGATTATAATAAACAGATGGAGACAGAGAGCCCAGACCCGGGCAGTGGGGGGCTGTGGGCATGGAAAGGTCAACAAACATAAAGAGCAGTGCAGCTGGGCCGGGCTTGGAACGAAGAATGAAAGAGCAAGGACCACAACGTGACTTGAAACCTGGCTGGTTTAATGCCTGTGGCATTGACAGAAATGCAGACCTTGGAATGGGAGCCTGCAGGGCTTCGGCGGGGATGGATTTGAGGTACTGGTGGAAGATCTAAATGGAGGCACACTGTAAATACTCATGCCTATGACATCGGGTCTTCGATGAGCTACTCAGGCAGGATATCTATTTTATAAAAAGCAGAAAAAGAAATAATTGAAGTTAGGACAGCAATGAAGAGGAAAACAGACCTAGGGAGTGAGCTTTTGGGGAGATGGCAGTGGTGAACTGGGCAGCCGTGACCAAGTAACCCGATGAACACTTCTAAGGACATGGCACGGGCGCTCTGGCCCCACACTGCTGTCCCTGCTGGCCTGCGGTTTGGTCTGCAGGAGCCCCGAGCAGCTCTAACTGGAAGCTGAGCCACAGGTGCCACCACTCTGTGTCTTCACCTCTGGACTGGGGGACAGGAGGGGGTCACCGGACGCATGAGGAGCCCGGGTGCTTCTCCAGGTGCCTGTGTTTGTGCTGCTCTGCTTGACTACCATCATCCTGAGAGCTGGAGGTGCACAGTTACTGGGTGGGAGGTTCAGAAAGGCCTTAATGACCGCCAGGCTTAAAATATTTTAATGTATCGTGTGTTCTTGGTTGACACAAGTGCTGTACCCATTATTTACTCTGCAAAGTGTGGCTGGTCATCTTGCTAGGGCAGGGCACCATGTCCATGAGAGGGCAATTTAGTTCCCCACTGGGGTTTGTTTTGCCTTGTTTGAGACCAGATGTGGGCTCCCGAGCAAGTGCATTTGTTTACAGTGTCTAAAGGGACGTTTTTGCTTTGGAGCCCCGGGACATGGGTGAGGGTGTGTACATGGGTCAGCACCACTGGGGGAATCAAAGGCTTGCCTTAGTCGGGGCTCAGCAACACTTCCTACGTGCATTTTTCCCTACACAGTTAGTTGCTCAGGTCATTGTCCAGTGTCTGGCGATATTTGTTGCCTTTCCACGAGTAGAATTAAATATAGTAATATGTGAAAACTAAAGATAATTCCTACTTTCAGTTCTTTCTCTCTCTCTCTCTCTTTTTTTTCTTTTTATACAACCGCCCAGGAAATACCTTCATTGGATCAAGAGAAAACCAAACTTGAGCCTGGTCAACCCCAGCTCTCTCCAGGCATCTCAACTATTCACCTGCACCCACAGTTTCCAGGTAACCTCTGTTGATCTGTGCTATTTGTAAGAGTATTTTCAATGAATAAAAGAATAAGATAAGGATTCTTTTGTCTTTGATTTTCAAGTGTGATAAATCATTAGAATTCATAAGTGAAGTGCCATGTAAAACATATACTTAAGTATATTAATATACTTGTAATGTTACTATAGGGATGGTCTTGTAAGTTTTAGAATGGTAAAAGGAAGGTAAGTTTCTCACGATTTTCTGTGGCCAGGAGTAAGTATATTTTATTGGAATGCTTTTGAGAGTCATCATTTGATGAAGCATCATTTTTCTTGGCTTCTGAATTGTTCTCATATATTCTTGCTAAATGTTGAAACTGAGGCTATAGATTAATACCAGGAGCTTTAGGGGTCTATAAGAGTCCTTAATTATCCAAGCATGACTGTGGTATGTTAGTAGACTTAAATTGTGCTTGCATTTTGGAATGGGATCTCAAAATACCTAACAGGCTTTAATTTTTTTTCATTCCCTCCTTCCTTATATAGTAGTGATTGAAAAAACATCACCTCCTGTGCCTGTGGAAGTAGCTCCTGAAGCTTCTACATCAAGTGCCAGCCAAGTGATTGCACCGACTCAAGTAACGGGTAGGTGTGGTATTACTTTCCACAACCTGTGCAGGAGATGTGGGGGTGAGCCTCCTGTTAAATGTAGTATCAAAATTGTATCAAAGGTATGAGATTGCTCAGGGCAGGGTTAGTCATAATAGCAAATCTTTGGAAATAATCCGAATACTGTTAAAAAGGAGGAACATTTAAATAAACTATGGTACATATACAGTGAAATATCACATAGCTATTAATCTTGTAAAAGAAAATTTAATGTCATGAGGAGATGCTTCTGGCAAAATGAGCAATGCAGAACACAGTATGATTCTAATTTTATTTTTAAAATGTTTACAAACACAGAAAAAGAGCATACCACAGGGGTGCCTGGGGGGCTCAGTGGGTTAAGTGTCTGCCTTTAGCTCAGGTCATGATCTCGGGGTCCTGGGATCGAGCCCCATATCGGGCTCCCTGCTCAGCAGGGAGTGCTTCTCCCTCTTCCTCTGCCCCTCCCCTTGCTTGGGCGTGCTCGCTCTGTCAAATAAATAAAATCTTAAATAAATAAATAAAACACCAAAAAATACATAAATAAATAAAAAAGTACATCAAAGTGTTCAACCATCACCAATTAATAGGATCACGGATAGTCTTTGTTCTTCAGTTTATTTTTATATATTTTCAAAATTCTTTATAATAATTTTAATCATTAGAACACATTATAAACATTTATCATAGTCTGAAACAAACCAGCAGCATAAAAGTTAATATCCTTAATGTATAGTGAGCTCTTATAAAATTACTAATAGAAAAAATAAAAAATAAAAAATCAGGTAATTTATAGAAAAAAACATAATAGGAAATGTCAACAAGTAATCAAAGAAATGCAGATTAAAATAGTTATTAGCAAATTAGCATTTAATTTTTACTCAAGTAAAATTGAGGTCAGACACATTGCTGAAAGGAATGTAAAGTGGTTCAACATTTCTCAAACTGGCATAATGTATCAAGAATTTTAAAAATAGGGTACCTGGTTGGCCCAGTTGGTTAAGTGACTGCCTTTGGCCCAGGTCATGATTGCAGGGTCCTGGAATCGAGCCCTGTATTGGGCTCCCTGCTCGGCCGGGAGCCTGCTTCTCCTTCTCCCTTTGCCCCTCCCCCTGCTTGTGTGCGCACACTCTCTCTCTCTCTCTCTCTCTCTCTCAAATAAATAAAAATCTTTAAAAAAAAAATTTATTTTAAACATTCAGAACTTTTGACCCAGTAATCTTATATTAAAATATCTAGTGTGATGCAATCAAACGATAATGTTGTTGTTTTTTAATGGCCATGGTTTAAACAGTTCTTCTCTATTCTGAAGTCATTTATGTGTCTACTCGCTTTATTATTTTTTTTAAAGATTTTATTTGTTTATTTGACAGAGAGAGAGATCACAAGTAGGCAGAGAGGCAGGCAGAGGGAGAGGGGGAAGCAGGCTTCCCGCTGAGCAGGGAGCCCGATGCAGGGCTCAATCCCAGGACCCTGAGATCATGACCTGAGCCGAAGGTAGAGGCTTAACCGCTGAGCCACCCAGGTGCCCCTACTCGCTTTATTAATAAGCACATCTGTAAGAGACTGTGTTATGCGCTAAAACATACACAAAGATGTAATACAGCATCTTGGACAGCAAGGGGCTTCGCACTGTTGACCTCATATTATTAGAAAGGAAAATTGCAGTGTGACAATGTCATAGACTAGGTCTGAATACTGTATTTCTGTGTTTCTGTTTCAGTGGATCAGTATAGTTTTGTGCCTTTTGAACAATGGCAGACTTCCATGGGTGGACTTCTTGCAAGGAAGCTTTGTAGAGGTTAATTAAGGTTGGCTGGATAAATGCAGTTTTGCCATTTATATGCAGCTATGTGAGGAATAACAAATTGACGTTACTTAGCTTCACCTGAACTCCAGAGCTGATTTTAAAAAAAAAATAGCTGTGCTCTATGAAGTTGTTAGAAGACGGCTTAATTTGAGGTTGGCAGAGATAGAGGGCCAACATCTGCCATTGCGTGTTTGAAGCACGACACTTTCCTTCCAGGAAAAAAGTGATGTTGAAATTTTATGCAACATTTGTAGGTGTTCCTACTTTTTATAGTATAGAAAAATCTTTCTGAAACAATCCATGGGGAGAATATTATAGTCTTCGAGTTAAAATGGTCTGCAACTTTAGAGCTACACAATAATCAGTAATCTACACTAGAACAAGAAGATTGTTCTGTATCAAATTTAATTTAAATCAAACTATAGATGTTCCCATTGGTTTGATATGAGAGCCAAACATATAGATTGAGGGAGCAATCTGATCAGTTCTGTCCGGAATGTTATACAATGTTTTTTTCCCCCTAAAACACAGAGGAGGTAAATCTTACTTGTCACTATCAGTTTGTCTCACAAGTTGAAGAAAGGAATAGAATAATACATAGGAATCTAAAATAAACAAAATCAGCTCCACATTGCTTAGTGATGATATCTTTATGGTGGTGAGATTAGAAGGGGCCTTTTTAGACTTCTTCAGACACACTTTGACATGCAGTAATTATAAAGTGAATCACATATCTGCAGGACCTAAGTGTGATATTTTCCACTCTTAACAGTTGATTTGGTGGCTTGTGACATTATTGGCATACTGTTTCCAAATAAATTATACATTTCAGCATATAAATTCTTGATTTAGCATAGTGTCTTAATAGCTCAAGGATAGGTTGGAAAATCAAACCTCTGGCAAATATTTGCGAAGTGGAAACATCTGTTTCAATTGTTGTGGGACAATTTATGCTCATTGTGGGGCAGCTAGGAAGCCAGAGCATTTTTGTAAACCTTTCCAGGAGTTAACATTTGATGCCGTCCTCCTCCTCTTCCCAAACTTCCTCCATGGCCCTCGCACAGCAGCCAGAAATTATTCTTTGACTTCCATGAGTACGTTGTGGAGACCGTTGAAATTATAAAAATGGCCCAAACATTATAAAAACTCTTTGCTCGTCAGAGCTTTTCCAGAGCTCAGAATTGACCCCTTTAAAAAATGTTTATGCCTAAAGCGTATTGTCGGTCATTACGGCTTCAGTAAACTATGTATGCAGATGGAAAATGAACTCCTTTTTTCATGTAAAATCACTATGCTTTAATATTTCCAGGCTTTATTTATTTATTTATTTATTTATTTACTTTGAGTAATCATCTGATGAGTAAAAAAGTGAAAGGTCAGCATACTCATTCTCATATTTTGCCAAAAAGCTTTCTTTTTCATTTTTGAAAAAATATAATAAAGATACCAAACTCTTTTATTTTATTGACATACAATGGATTATTTGTTTCACGGGTACAGGTCTGTGAATCATCAGTCTTACATAATTCACAGTGCTCACCACAGCACATACCCTCTCCAATGTCCATCACCCAGCCACCCCATCCTTCCCACCCCCCTCCCCTCCAGCAACCCTCAGTTTGTTTCCTGAGATTAAGAATCTCTTATGGTTTGTCTCCCTCCCTGGTCCCATCTTGTTTCATTTTTCCCTCCCTTCCCCCCACGACCCCCCACCCTGCCTCTCAAATTCCTCATATCAGAGAGATCATATGATAATTATCTTTCTCTGAGTGATGTATTTTGCTTAGCAAAATACCCCCTGGTTCCATCCATGTCGTTGCAAATGGCAGGATTTCATTTTTTGATGGCTGCATAGTATTCCATTGCGCACACGCATGCGTGCGTGCATGTGTGGACATTACTGCTATAAACATTCAGGTGCCTGTGCCCCTTCAGATAACTACATTTGAAGATACCAAACTCTTAAATCCACTGTTGGGCTTGTTGCTGGGATAAATAGAGTATTTGGTTTTCCACTGGCTTTTGGTCATGGCTCTTTTTCCAGGTTCTAAACAGAACTCTAAGTGAAAGAAACAGAATATGGTCCTTGACCAGGTGAAGGTAAAGTTATCTCAGGGGCACAGAGAGTAGGTAAGGGTCAGGTGGTCCTGAGGACCAGGGGACATGTGAGGGGCGTTAGGGACTAATCCATTGGGAAGAGCCTCTTGATGATCTCTTTGAGAAACCAAACATGCTAAAGAAGTCTAGACCTTTTCATTAACTGGAGTACCCTGGAGACCAATAATTAGTGCTTCCTGTGTGAGGTTTTGCCATAATTCTCGTGCTTATGTCCACGCAGTCTGCTCAAGGAATTGTGCGCTTCAGCATAAGCTGATTCATTATGTGGAACAGGTTCACCTCCCTATGTACGAGTGACCTCTTAGAAAAATAAAAGACATAATGACTTTTTCCTAAAAAAAATGGAAAAATGAGAGAATTTTTCCAAATCTTCCTCAAGACAGCACCTTCAGGACTCGCCTTTCTGTGTAATAATACGTCCTGGAGAATGAAAATCTAATAGAAAAGGAGGGGAAAGCACAGGAAGAGGTGATTAGGAGACTTGTTTTAAAAGTTCTGAGGTGTTATGAAGGTGTTGCAACTCTTTTTTCTACTTATGAGGGTGGAATCCTGCCTCACAGATGGTTGGGAGGGAGCTCGGAGGCCACACTGATGAAAGTTACATTAATTAATCACTTACCTAAAAAATGAGACAAACAGGGTAGAAATCAAGTGTATTTTAGTAAATGTCCCTCCAGTCCTTTGATGTATCTCTTAGTACCCTCTAGTGGTGTCAGAGTAACATTTTCTTACATATGTTAGTGCCCTGCCAACGGGGATCAACCTTTTTAAGCTATATCTCTATAAACTTTATCTGTGTGGTAATCAGCTAAAGATCCTCAAACATGCCTCATAAATATTTATCCTTATAGCTTCTATTGAAGATACTAGAATGACAACTGGTACAAATCACTTTATTTCCAAAGACTAAGCAGTTTATCTCTTAAGTATTTCTCCTATTTTAGAGCTCATGTAAAAAGAAACAGTTTAAATATGTTGGCAGACTATGGTGTAAGGATGTATTATATTTGATTTAAACATCACATAGTTTTGAAGATTTTTGTTCACACATGTCAAACTTCCATTCTAAAGCTACGCTTGAAAAGTTATAGATGTTTGGTAATCAACAAATTGGTATGTGCGGGCTTTGGACCAGTGAGTCCTGCTCAAGCATTGCATGAAAACCCCAGATTTATAGCCTTTGAACTTGTTCTGAATCTGTGTCCCGACTATATTAATTCATCTTCTGATCTTTTTTTTTTCTTGAAAATCTGATCAGTGTATCTTTTCTGTTTTAAGAAAATGTCAGAGAAAACTGTAAAGGAAGATCAGTAATTACAGAGAAAATCGAGAAAAGTAAATACCAATAATTTTCAGAGAAGGCGTCTACCTACAATATAGGATAGATGGTTAAAAATGCGATTTCACACTATTCTTGTAAAGAATTCCTATAAACAGAGACGAGAACTCTTACCTGAGTGTCTAGGATTTTAACCTGGAGAAGATGACCTTTTACCTTCAGATTTTTGTGACATAAAAATGATCTTTTTTTTTTAAGGAAGACTTCTGATTATAAAAGTAATTATACATGCTCATTGTAGAAATTTTGAAAAATAAAGAAAAATATAGAGCAGAAAATACTAATCCCCATAATCATAACATTGAGATTTCTTTCTTTCCTGTCTTTTCTGTGTATATTGGGATTTAGATTATATTCTGTATTTGAAACCAACTATATTTTTTTAACAAATAAGCATTTTCCTATCCTGTCAGTGATTTAGGATGTGGTATATGTTTCATAATTCATTTTTTTCCATTATTGCCAGTCACTTAAATTTAAGCAGTCATTGTTACCCATGTTTTTAGCCTTTTGAGTCACTGTATGTTTTCTGTGACTTTACATTATACAGACTAAGTCAATCTATTTTTCTGATAGTGAATTAGCATAAATAGGCTCACAAAGGTCTAAGTAATTTGTAAATGTGGGACATCCAAGTGGATACTGCAGCTCTGTATTCATATGCTTCCTTTTAAAGTTTAGTGACTTTCCAAATAATTTGTACCAATTGTCTTAAAGTTGCAGCTCAGTGAATAAAACTTGATAAGAAATGAATAATATGGGGCGCCTGGGTGGCTCAGTGGGTTAAAGCCTCTGCCTTCAGGTCAGGTCATGATCTCAGGGTCCTGGGATCGAGGCCCGCATTGGACTCCCTGCTCGACGGGGAGCCTGCTTCCTCCTCTCTCTCTGCCTGCCCCTCTGCCTACTTGTGATCTCTCTCTCTCTCTCTCTGTGTCAAATAAATAAAATCTTTAAAAAAAAAAAAAGAATTGAACCAATATGGTTTGGGTTTTTGGAAAGCAGCCTCAGCCCTAATTTAGGTCATTTCCATAGTGAATCTTTGTTAAAGCACTGCTTTTTCACGTCCTTCTACAGAATGCGTGGTAGGTTATTGGTGATGGTAGCACACCTGTTTTGCTTCACACTCAAACCACAGACCCCCTTGAGCAAGGCTGTTGCTGTAGCTTGTTGGGCTTGAGGCTCCAGTCTTCCTACTCTGGGCACTCAGACTCACCCTTGGCAGCATGCCTTTTAAGCACTGTTTATTTGGTGATGGCAATGGGATAATAGTCCAAGGTAACATTGTTATAAATGTGCAGTTTCTTTGTTATATATTCTTAAATGACAACATTTACAATGATGATGATAATAATGGCCAGCTGGTCTTTCTTACACATAAAAAACTTATTTAGAATTCACTGTTAAATCAGTAAAGGAAAAAAAATTAAAGTATATGGATTACTTCAAGGAACTTTTCTCCCTTAGTTCCTTTTTTGAATTTTTATTTTTTAAGATTTCTTAATTTTTAAATTCCAGTATAATTAACTGGAATTTATAATTTAATATTATAATTTTCTCTATTATAAAAATTACTTTATAATAATTAACATTATTAGTTCTAGGTGTACAAATTCTGTATATTAGGTCCAGCAATTCTGTATATTACTCAGTGTTCACCATAAGTGTATTTTTTAATCCTCTTCATCAGTTTTCTGTAGCTAAGAGTCTATTTCTTGGTTTGTGTCTTTTTTTTCCCTTTGTTCATTTGTTTTGTTTCCT
Organism: Ailurus styani; assembly: GCA_002007465.1. Taxonomy (NCBI): domain Eukaryota; kingdom Metazoa; phylum Chordata; class Mammalia; order Carnivora; family Ailuridae; genus Ailurus; species Ailurus styani. The sequence continues at coordinate 1,621,630 of LNAC01000024.1, read as the reverse complement.
TAATTCTGCATATGAGTGAAATCACATGGTATTTGTCTTTCTCTGATTGACTTATTTCACTTAGCATTATGCTCTCTATAATCCATCACATTGCTGCAAGTGGCAAGATTTCATTCCTTTTATGGTTGAATAATATTCCATTGTGTGTGTGTATATATGTATGTATGTATGTATGTATATATATATCACATCTTCTTTGTCCATTCATCTGTCAGTGGATACTTGGGCTGCTTCTGTAGTTAGGCTATTATAAATAATGCTGCAGTAAACATCCCAGTGTATGGATCCCTTTGAATTAGTGTTTTCATTTTCTTTTGGTAAATACCCAGCAGTGGAATAGCTAGATCATGTGGTAGTTCTGTTTTTAATTTTTTGAGGAACCTCCATACTATTTTCCCCAGTGGCTGCACCAGTTTGCATTCCCACCAACAGAGCAGGAGGGTTCCTTTTTCTCCACATCCTCACCAACATTTGTTTCTTGTGTTGTTGCTTTTAGCCACTCTGACAGGTGTGAAGTGATGTCTCATTGTGGTTTTGATTTGCATTTTCTCTGATGATAAGTGATGTTAATTATCTTTTCATGTGTCTTTTGGCCATCTGTAGATCTTTGGAGCAATGTCTTTTCATGTCTTCTGCCCATTTTTAAAGTGGATTATTTGTTTTTTGGTATTGAGGTATACAAGCACCTCAAGCACTTTATTTTTGGATACTAACCCCTTATCGAGGTATATCATTTGCAAATCTTTTCTCCCATTCAGTAGGTTGGTCTTTTAGTTTTGTTGATTGTTTCCTTTGCTGTGTAGAAGCCTTTTGTTTTGATAAAGTTCAGTAGTTTATTTTTGCTTTTGTTTTCCTTGCCTTAAGGGACATATCCAGAAAAGTGTTGCTATGTCCCATGTCAGAGAAATTACTGCTTATGCTCCCTTCTAGGGTTTTTATGGTTTCAGGTCTCACATGTAGGACTATCTAAGGAGAGTAATTCTGCTTAGGAGGCCACTTTTGAGTCCTCAGGTAATTTAAGGCCATCTTATATCCTTTTGGTAATGAAGCTCATTTTGATGGCATTCACTGAGTGTGGATTCCTATGACCCTGCCTCTGCCATAGTGTGTTCCCCGAATGAAGGGAGGACTCAGGGCCAATCTGCTCAGGCCTTACAGAAGAAGTGAATTTCCAGCAGGAATCGTTAGGAGCACAAGGGAGGAGTTTACCAGAGAAGACCAGGAAGAAGATTCTACTTTAATCAATAGAAATATGCTCATGTTGAAATTGACAAATTAAGAGTGAGTTAAACCCAGAAGTTTGTCTTTGATTAGAAATGGTAAATCTTTCTTGAGAATTAGTGAGAAATTTTGGAAGAGATTGGACATACTTGTTGGAAATTGAGTTTGACCTGCTAATGAATAAAAAGTTACCGTCTATTTCAGGAGAACTCACCTGATGGTTCTGAGTCCATCCTGTCAGATGAACTGGAGTGGATAGAAACTCACTGTGGGCCATCTTAGAAAGAACTGATTATCTTGAAACTTCCAAAGTGCCTTTTTTCTGAGTTTCTCCCCACTCCAGTTCATCTTAGAAGTTGTTTCATTAGGAGTTATTGATGATTTGGGGTGTGACTAACTGAACAATTATGGAGTAATCAAATGAATTTACACTTAATTTTAGAGGTCACCATCTTTTTTTTTTTTTAATTGACATAAGGCGGACATAGTGTTGCATTAGATTCAGGGGTATAACCGGGTCGTCCAACAAGTCTGTTTGCTGTGCTGTGCTCACATGCAGCCACCGTCTGTCACCACAGGATGCTATTACAGTTCCATCGACTAGATTCCCTGTGCTGTGCCTTTCATCCTGGTGACTTTAGCTTTCCATAACTGGAAGCTTGTGTCTCCCACTCCCCTTCACCCACCTTGCCCAACCCCCCACCCTCCTCTCCTTTGGCAGCTATCAGTTTGTTCTTTGTATTTTTAGGTTTATTCCTGCTTTTTTGTTTGCTCATTTGTTTTGTTTTTTTAGATTCCATATGTAAGTGAAATCACGTGGAATTTGTCTTTCTCTGACTTACTTCACTTAGCATGATACTCTCCAGGTCCACTCATGTTGTCACACATGGCAAGATCTCATTCTTCTTTATGGCTGAGTTACAGGCCCCTGTGTATATACGCCACATCTTCTTTACCCATTCATCTCCTGGTAGACAATTGGGTCGCTTCCCTATCTTCGCTATTGTAAATAATGCTGCAATAAACATAAGGGTGCATGTATCTTTTTGAAGTAATGGTTTAATTTTCTCTGGATAAATTAGAGGTGACCTTTGTCTTCTAATTGCATACCTGACAATAAGCTAAGCAGGAAATATACAGGAATGGTTTGAAATATACAGCAATGAAATCTTTGTTGATGTCTGTTTTTTCCTCTATTATTTATTTTAAGAAATCAACGAATGTACTGTGAACCCTGATATCTGTGGAGCAGGACATTGCATTAACCTGCCCGTGAGGTACACCTGTATATGCTATGAGGGCTACAAGTTCAGCGAGCAACACAGGAGATGTGTTGGTAAGAGATGCTTTTGATACATGAAATTATTAAATGTCAAATATTTACACATTGAGAACATGTTTTATGTAATTATCATGGGAAATGTTATTGTGTTTAATTTTTAAAAATTTTTATCCCTGAACTTAGGGAGCCCAAAAAGAGGTTTGCTGATCTCCTGGGATGCTCTTATCTTCTGGTTCAATGGGTAGGTAGCTACCTACCCAATAGGTAGGTAGCTACCTACCAACATGGTCAGATGTAATACAGTTAGATGAAGGTGGAGGGGGGGGAGAAAAGATAAAGGTGAAAACATTTCCACAGATTTGTAGGTATAGTAAAACAATAAAATGTAGAATAATAAAATGATAGAAATCACTACCTAAAACATGTATCTAGCAAAACCAAAATAAAATTAACATATACCGCAACAAATATTTCCATTCATGTACACGTATAAAGTCTGATTTCTAAAAGCAATTTCTAAACTGCAAACAAGCTGACACAAAGCTGTTAATGAAGCTACAAAACTCAGGATCTCATACATCGTTCTTTGGGAAAAATGTATCTCTGAGGTGTAATAGTGTTATGGAAATCATTTGAGTGCATTACGTTAGCACTATATTTAATTTCTCTGTTTTTTAGAAAAAGAAAATTCAGCACTAAGCGTTATAAAGCAACAAAAGCGTAGACCCAGTTAATGTGGCTTTAGTGTGCTAACTGCTGTGCTAAATGCAGGATGTGTGACTTGTGCTATTTGGTTTTACATACACATGTGGGGTAGGTCAAGGGGAGAATCCACCTGCTCTCTCCCACAGCTGTTTCTCTTGAATTTGTGTGCATCATATGTATTCTCTTTGGAACCCTAGAATACGAAGTTGAAAGGGGCAGGTGAGATGATCTGGTCTAGCTTCACCCACATGCACAGCGGAAGAGTCCCTTTCATAGTATTTCTGGCTGTGTCTCCTGAGCTGGCCTGGGAGCCTCACAGCGAATTTCAGTGCTTAGATGACTTCGTGTGTCCAGTGGGTCCTTCTGTGTTGACCCAAATGTGTCTCTCAGAAACACCAATGTCATGGTTGTAATTTCGGCTTTTGACACAAACACCCTAAGCATATTCCCTATTTCCAGCAACCATCCTTTAAGTATCTGAGGACTATGATCATGTCTCCTTTCACTGTTCTCCTCAGTTATGAAGATTTGGCGCACAGGGGCTAGTATGCTGGTATTTTATGGACAGGGAGACCGAATTTCATGCTACACTGCACTAATCCTTTTATCTGTATTTTTGTTAACAGATATTGATGAATGCGCTCAGGTCCAACAGCTCTGCTCCCAGGGACGCTGTGAAAACACTGAGGGAAGTTTCTTGTGTATTTGCCCAGCAGGATTTATGGCCAGTGAGGAGGGTACTAACTGCATAGGTAATGGCAGTGTTCTTCCTGATGCATAAATTCCCAGATCTGGGTTGTTAGCTCCCTTAAGATCCCATCAATCTTATTGCTTATTCAGGCAACCCAGAATTTATTACTGAACACTTTTTATGACATAGTCATCTTCTAGGTACTGGAGAATATAAAAATGGAAACTTTTCTCCATCACTTTTGAATGAAGAGTATCCAATGTGTGCGGAGCCCGAGGTGGTAAATGTTCTGGGCTGCCCCCCCACCCGCCCCCTGTAAATCAAAACCACTCAGGTTTTGAAACATGTCAGACCAATCAAAGAGATGGTGGTAGGAATAGGTTATTTTATTCTTGACTTCAAACTGACCTGAGAGATGGGAGAGGTCTGCAGTTGTACTGTGGGAAATAAAACTCGACAATGTTTTCTGCTTCGTGTAGATGTTGATGAGTGCCTGAGGCCAGATGTGTGCGGGGAAGGGCACTGCGTCAATACCGCGGGGGCCTTCCGGTGCGAATACTGTGACAGCGGGTACCGCATGACCCGGGGAGGCCGTTGTGAGGGTGAGTCTGTGCCACGTCCAAGTGCAGAGTGCGTGTGAGCCTGAAATGCAGGGCTGGGTCCACAACCGAGGCTGCCAGGCACCCAGCCCGGTACTTACCTTCCTCTGCCCGTGTGTGCGTGCCACCAGCTCTTCCACACTCCTCCTGCCTTCTGGACTCACAGCCTCTTTGCCTCACCTCAGTGGCTTGGTCTGGATCACTGTCCATTTTCACATACCCCTTGTTGTCTACTTCAGCATCTGCCTTCCCTGGCATTTGGAGCGAATCACTTCAGAACAATTAATTGCAGAGTATCTTAGCATAAACCCAGACTTCATTCCAGTGTCTGGATCATTCCTCTGGGAGCGCGGTGCAGGTTTACCCACTGGTGATCGTTAGTTTCCAACCTTTTTGCCCCCTTACGTTCCTTTCGTATGTTCTGGGACTTCTCACCAACCGTCCACAGAAGCACTGTCTGACTAACTGCAGGTCACATTCCAGCCATGCTAGATAAAATTTCTTTGTTATTGACCCCAGCAATGAGGTTGCTAGTGTTGTTTCAAAAAAAAAAAAGTTCCGAAAAGCTTTTAGAGGGTGGCCAGAATGATTAACCGTTTAGTTTTCCTGCTCCTGTTTGTGTCCCAGTTACCCAGGTTCTTTTTGCAAGAATTATTTTCGTGTAGAAACATATCGTGCTTCTCCTCCAGGGCTGCCGTGGGTGCCCGCCAACAGGGGAGCAGGGGGGCCCTGAGCACGTGTCTGAGGGGCCAGGCTGTGCGGATGGTGCTGGGTCCGCGGGGCCCGTTGCCTGCCTGCCCGAGGAGCAGCCTCTTTTCTAACGTGGCTGGGCTTCCAGGCCCAGGGAGGGGCGGCCACGCTGGGGCAGGCTGCTCTCAGCTGTCCCTGGCTCCTCCGTTTGGGTTTTCTTCATGGATCTAATGACCGGCGCTTGGAGGGAAAGCTAATTAGATGTTTTTTGGCAGCCTGCACCTGCCTCTCCCCCCGGCCTCTTGTTCAGCCCCTTGTATTCTGATCTGGAGAGAAATGGGAGCATTTTATGTTACTGAATCTTTGACCAGCTCGGACGAGAGTGGAGGGATCAGGTCTCCCCTGGCAGCCGAGGGCCGTGGGATAACAAGGGGTGAAGGGCCTCACTCTCCTGTTTCGGGGGACCCTCCCTGTGCCCTGGAGAGGCAGCGTGGCCCAGGAGAGGATGGGACTGTGGCCTTGGCTCCTGACTGCCACGCTTAGGAACTGTCTGGCTTAGAGCCAGTGACTTAGCTCCTTCGAAACCTATGAAATGGGAGCCACAAAGTTAACGTGCAGGGTCGTCACGAGAATAAATGCATGCTGCCGTATCTTGTGTGGTGCCTCTCACCAGCTGGTTCTCAAGAACTCTAGTCTCGGGAAACCTCCCCCTTTTCCTGATTCCGTGTTTTTGCAGAGATCTTCTCAGTACATCTGTATTTGTGGGAGTGTTTTTTGTTTGTTTGTTTGTTGTTTGTTTTTTGTTTTTTTTTAAATCGTGCGGGTTTACCTGACAAGCATTTATGTGCAAAACAACACTCCCCAGAGAGGTCAAATGCTGATTCTTAAGTTCTGCATACAGTTTCAGGATGGGGAGAGAAGACGTTTCACTAGTAACTGTAGCATAGGGATGGAAAATGGGAAGGAGTAGGAAAGAAATACGAAAGCTCTGTAGGCAAATGGGGAGCAGTTAGGGGACCATCCGGGACCATTCAATGTGTGGAAATTAACAAATACTATCAGGGTTCCCCGAGTAAATAATACTATAATTCTATCCCCATGAAATGGCTTGAAAAGAAGAAGGAGCCAAATAACATGGCTGTTTTCTAATTTCATCATGGACCGGAACCAAAGGTCCCCAGGTTTCTGGCTCACCAAAGATTTTCTCAGCTGCCACTAACAAAGTTGCTTTCAAACAGCGCCAGTCTCCAAGGAGTCTATTGTAATTCACAGACATTATCTCATGCATCCTTACTTTGTTCGGTTAGGGTATTCCCAGGCAGGTAGTCCCTAATCTACAGATGAGGATATAAGCAAGGAGAGGTGAAGGTAGCGGGAAGTTTCAGGGATGTTGTCTCGTACCTCTTAGCATTGCATCTTATTTATTGAACCAGCCTTTCTCAATGACCTTCTCTGACTTAGCAGTTGTAGTTCTATTTAAAAAAAATTCTTCCAGAGAAGAATGTAATGCTGTTTGGAAAATGAAACTGGCAAGCATCATCTTTTTGTAGAACAAGAAGTCCCAGAACATCTGACCTAAAAAAAAAAAAAAAACCAAGGGCAAAAAAAAAACACTGTGTGTCATTGTCTATTGGCAAGGATTTTTCGCTGATAGGAAAAAAAATAGTTACCACACTGACCTGGTGCTATTCTATTAATATCAACTTTTTTTACTTTGAGCCTCTTTTTTACTTTAAGCATCTTTTCACAGTCATCTAGTGATAAGGAGAGATAATTTTTGAGAATTTACCGGAATGAATGGCTGTATCCATTATATATTTCTTTCACTTTTCAGCTTCTGTCCTGAAAATTCTGTCTCTTATTTTAAGTGTGATCAGGGGTTCTATATACATTTAAATGAGAATACTTAGACATTAAATCCACTCATGAATTCAGAATTGAACTCCAGAAAAATGATCATTTCGAACAGGGCTGGTATCCACGGTAATCACCACTCATGTTCAACTCTTGAACCATTTCCTGTATCCTCCTTTTCCCCCATTCTCTTGTCCTACCATTCTTCACAGTGCCCAGAATCGTTGTAGTAGTTCCCTCTGCCACAGCTCCGGCCATATTGAAGGTGTTTTTTCCAAAGCACGTTGAAAAGAACAATGATGAATAACTTCATTTAGCTGTGAATATGAAAAATAAGGTGTATTTTTGTGGGGAAATATTACCCTATGATCGTATCACCATGTTTTCTGGAAACTCTTGGAAATATTTGATGAGTTCATTCTCTCCTAATGTGTTTTTTCCACCTCTAAGGAATTCCTATCCTATGAAAGTTTTTAAATTATTTAAACCCAGGATATTCTTGGGCCCAAAAAGCCAAAGCAAGGATTTCCCTAGAGCATCCATTGTCTGCAGAGAGAACCTCTGGCTAGGTGGATTTGTGGCTTTGTCATTCTCATGCTTGTTAGTTATATTTCTATCTGGCAAGCTGCACTCTTACTTCAAAGGTGTGATGTTCAGGAAGTGGCCCCCAAGGAGCAGCCAGCTCCCAGGGTGAGAGGTCTGACCCTGCTAGTTGGGCATTTGGGGCCAAGTTCTTTTGAATGTGTGTAAATATTTTAATCGAGGTATACCCGGCCATGCTTTATCACTGTGGTGTTTAAGCGTAGGCAGTGTTTGACTTACCTACTTAACGTTTTCTCCATCAAAATGTAGACAGAACACACCTCCCCCCACCCACCTCATCAGCAAAGTATGTTTCTGCTTCAGTATTCTGATGAAATGTTTGTGACCTGGTTTTTTGATTTTCCAGATATTGATGAATGCTTGACCCCAAGCACTTGTCCAGATGAGCAGTGTGTGAACTCTCCTGGGTCTTACCAGTGTGTCCCCTGCACAGAAGGGTTCCGAGGTTGGAATGGGCAGTGTCTCGGTAGGTATTATAGAGTGTTCTTATCATAGTTTTGTTTCTTCTGTCTAGTCTGTTTTCTGACAGTGATGTAATGCCAAGTGAGTCTGCTTTCAAAATTAAAAAAAAAAAACCAACATGGAATATAATAAACTTGTGTCCTTCTGAGAAAATTTCTAAGAAATGTTCTAAGTAACTTTTAACCAGGGAAAAATATAAGAAAGCAAGTTGGCACAAAGAATGCGAGATTTTACCTGGAAAAAAATAATTCTGATGGAAGCAAATTGTCCTTGATGTGATGAATAACCAAGACCAAATAAAATAATAATCACCACAGGATGGAGAGTGGTGGAGAACAAAAGGCCAAAAAAATAGAGAAAAGGTATAAGAAGAAGGAAGCTACTAGAGACTAGTAGAATTAGGAACATACAAACACAAACGTGCAGCAGAAGTAGAAAGAAAAATCTCGATGGATTGCCACGCTTCTTAAATTTATTCATTTAGGTATTGAATAAATACTTCATACTGACGTCGGGCACTGAGAAAGATAAGCGACAACTTTGCTTTGATTCTAAATAGCTGTGCTCTAGTTAGCTTTCCCCCTTAATTGTTTTCCTCTCTGTTTCTATCTCTGTGTGATCTTTTCCTGAGAAGCGGAGCTCTTTTACACTCAGTGCCAGACTCTGACAATGTGAGTTCAGCTTCTCGTTTATTCATACCTCCTTTCTTCTCATCTGCAAATGCTGAGGAACTTACTGTAACATACCCAGAATTGTGCCGAGTGCTGGGATACATCGAGGGACAAAAAAAGTGCCTTCCTCATGGAGCTGTCTAGTGAGGAAGACTGATACCCAGACGTCTCATAAATAAACGCACAAACACAAATGAGACAGTGTTGGGAAGGAGGGTTCTGTGATGCTGTAAGAGTGTGTCACAGAACAAGTTGCCTCTGGGAAGATTCCTGATTGAGGTTTAACTGGGGAAGGGGATGGGAAGCAGATAGTTTTAGACAGAGGAAAGAGCATATTCACGGGGCTTATGGAAGGAGGAAGCAGTCCCGTTAGTGCAGCTGAGGAACAAAGAACAAGAGAAGATTTGCAAGGGGGCAGACCATGCCAGACCCTCTCAGTCCTGTTTAAAATGTTCATCTTGAACACTACCTCAGAAACTAATGATGTACCAAATGCTGGCTAACTGAACAAAAGAAAAAAATAATAAAATGTTCATCTTTACTCGTCCATCTCTGGGAAGGACGTTTAGGTGTTGCAGAGCAGGTGGGCTAACTAGGCTTGGCAGAAAGAGTCCCAGTTTCAAAGCTTTGGCCTCATCACCAGGTTGCGTACACTAATCCTCTGTACATGGTACAGGTGGTCCTCTGCCCTGAAGCTCATGCCCACCTCCGACAGTGTCTGTCATTGGAACTGTGAGATGTTGATCTTTGGGAGAAGAGATTTTTGTTCATTAATTGCTCATTTGATATGCATTTATTTTTGTGATCATTGCTGTTCAGAACGTACATTTGGTTTTAATTTTCCCGCTTGGCATAACTTCCATAGTTGCCTCTCAAGATTCCACTCGCGTTCTCATTTCACGTGCTGCTGCATATTATAATCCAAGAGTAGAGCCTGAATTTTACCTTAAATAACTAAAATCCATAATAGTGGTATATAAACACAGCCTTGATTCATGAATTCACTAATGAAATATGACTGACCAAATTGGCAAGTGATTCCTCCTCAATACAAATGCGTTTATCTAGACTGGGCAATAAAAACAAATGAGTTACTATATCTAGATGTGTGCAATCAGTCTGAGCATGACCATTTTGCTCCGGTTTAGTGACAGAAACACAGTACTCCTGTTCAGAGTAACTTCACTTTGCCAACCAGATGAGTAGGATCATAAGCAGAAATATTATGTCACTGCGAAGTCGACCAAAGTCACACAGTTAGCCCCTTGTTCCAAGCACTAGTTTTCATTTTTGCATTGCTAAGGTCACACATTTCCTATGAAAAACACACCATGTACTTTTTCCTTCTGCCTTGGGTAAAATTTTAGGCTCTGTCATCTATAGACGAAGCTTCTCTTCTGTGATATAATTTCAGTTCCACTCGTTGTTCATCCTGGACTTGCAGCTCCTCTAAAATTCTCAGGAGGACTCTCTCAGGAGGCAGATTATACCAAAATGGATCCATCTTCATTTTTTATGGTAGTCGAGCTTTCACATGTTAAAAGTTGAGTGTGACAAAACGTAGGTAGCGCAACGTGCTTTTCTGTTCTTATTGATCCCATTGAATGAATTCGATTTTTCTGCTCAACTCTGACCATGCTAGTGAGTACCCAGCCATGTCGCATACCTGTTAGTTCTCACCGTCATCCTTCTGGGACTCTAAAATACCTTTTAGAACGGGTAGTCCTTACTTAAGCTTATTACTGAGTTGAGCTCATCAACAACAACTTGGTTGTATATTTTTCAGTTTAACGGTTGAGTGCCTACCGAGAGCCAGGCATTTTTCAAGCCCCGGGGGATTGAGAGTAAACAAAATAAACGCCCTCCCCTCACTGCACTTGTGCACTAGAGCTCATGTTGTGCTTACAAATGAACGAATCAGCAAGCAAAGCGTTTGGTATGTCAGATGTGTGTTGAGTGCCATAAAGGAGACAAAATGTGTCAGAGATTCTGTGGGGGTCAGGGAAGGCATCACATGATAAGTTTCTTACACGGTGTTCCTGTCTATTTGTTTTTGTCTCTAATGGTTGGTTATTTGGGACTTGTTTGTGGCTTTTTAATACCACTGTAGTCCAGATATTTTTGGGCACATTGATAAGACTCCCCCCCAATTTTAAATCTATAAGAACATTAAAGACTTAGAATTTTCCCAAATCTCACCATTTGAAGAAAAGTCTTATACTTGCCATTTGTTAGTCATCTGTAGAGAAGATAATCCCTACCTCACAGGGGACTCTATTCCATAAGTCTTAGTGTTCTTTTTCTACCACTCTGAATATTTTTAAGTTATTAAAACTAAAACTGTACGGGGTTATATATGATTCTACTTTTGTATGGCATCATACTTACGGTTTTTTCTCAAGTTCGTCAATCCATATGTTGATTTGAAANTTATTAAAACTAAAACTGTACGGGGTTATATATGATTCTACTTTTGTATGGCATCATACTTATGGTTTTTTCTCAAGTTCGTCAATCCATATGTTGATCTGAAATTTTTTTTCCTGTTAAATGGATTCATTAGGAATTGAGAACTGCTCTTTGGACCCGTATGTTCTGCAGGGATCTGATGCCAATTACACGTTGTTCTTCTTTCACTGACTCAAAGGTGAACTTGGTGAAACCATTAATGGCCTCCTTGTAGTCATGCCATGTGGGCTGGATCTCACTGATTGATGCTTCTCCTTGATTTATGAATTAGAACAGAAATTGTGTGGGGCAGAAACAGGTCAGGTGGTAGCAGGTGTTGTCTGGGGGACCATGCTGTTTCCTAGGGTTGCGTTCAGGGCGTCTGATCCTTCATTCTCAATAATTTATTGTCCACTTTCAAAATATCTATCCCTTGATGCTTTTTGGCAACTCTTGTTGGCTCTTCTGTTAACGTAGCTTCTTCTTTCAAGTTGTGGATTTCAATCTTCTCTCGAAAGCCGCTTTCCTCGTTCAACATTGTATTCCTTGGACCTCACATTCAGCCTGGCGTTGCTGCCCGAGGCTTGATCCCTGCCTCTAATGACTATTTCATCACCCTGGGTTCTGGCAGGTTCCAACTGGCGGCTTCAACCAGGACCTTTCTTGAGGGAAGCCAGCCTGTCAGGTACTCAGTTAGCAGGTTTCTCTTCACTCAGGAACAGGCCTGATTCAAACCCTACTGGAGCCATCCTCCAAAGGAGATTCTCTAATATTTAATTGTTTAAAGGTACATTCAGTAACTCTGATATAAAGATTATAATTGCTTGAATTTAGACTGATTTGGGGTTATATATGACTTTTGTGAAGCTTGGTTTCAGTATCTTTAAACTACTCTTCATGGGATTTACCGTCAGAATAAAATAAGCAATATAGAGCACCAAGTGAGGCACGTGACACAAGGAAGAACCCAATAAATGCTATGACCCTTCTTCCCCCAACTCTGTTATCCTCCCTTTTACCACCCTAATCCTGAAATATAAGAAGTGCAGTAGTACTGGTACTTGTTTAAGTAAATTTTATGTCGAGTTTCTATGTATAACTGTCTTTGACTTTCTTTAATAAGTTCATTTCCTGTAGTTCTTAACTCTCCCTATCTGATAGGAGCTTTCTTTTATGAATCTAAGTAATCTTAATCTTATAATTACCTTTCAGCTTCTCAGCATTTTTGTTTAGCTGGGATGTAATTCTTGAGAATCACAGTGCTTTCCTGTAGGGTCGTTGATCATCCCTGACAAATATTTTACCTTCTGCAGTGCTGCCATCTCCATCCTTTTGCTTCATTTTCTTGGTTCACCTTCAGAAGACACAATATCTACCACCTGGTCGATGTAGGCATCTATCCCTTGTTGTGCTTACTTTATCTTGCTTTATAATTGAGTCTGTGAAAGACCATGTGACCTGGGAAGACAAATTTCTGAGATTTTTATCATACTAATCCTTCTCTGTCAAACTGTAATTAAGTTAATAGTGACTTTGTGACTCCAATTTATGTTTTCTAAATGTAATGGGTCTTAGGCATTTGAAGAACTTGGTGTCATTTGATGCACTTGACAACTGGTTAGCCATAGTCTTAACCAAAACCAGGTGCACAGAATGTGCATGGTAAACATGGAAAGCTCCTTGTTCTAGGAGTTCTTTGCACACTAGGACTTATTTTCAGATTTTAAGAACCATTGTTAACCTTTATGGAATGGGTGAATATTCATAGATGTATCTGAAATTGAAGGCTTTCATTCTACATTTATTTTCTTTGTATAACATGGCAACACAAATGAACATCTACCTTTTGCAGACATTATTAAATGTGCAAACACAAGCCTAATCCCTAATCCCTATAGCTAAACAAGTCTTCTAATTAGTCATTATGTTATTATCAAATACCTAATTATGTACTTAATTCCAGAGAAGACTTGAAGTTGAAAATAAGCAAAATGAAACAGAATATAATGGTGGTTATCAGGGGCTGGGATCTGGGGGAATTGAGGGGATGTTGTTTGAGGGTATGAACTTGCAACTGGCAGGTAGATAAGCCCTGGAGATCTATTGCACAGATTAGTGATTATAGTCAACAGTGCTGTATTATAATGATTATAGTCAGCAGTGCTGTATTATAGTGATTATAGTCAACAGTGCTGTATTATAAACTTCAAAGCTGCTAGGAGGCTAGATGATAACTATGTTCACAAAAAAAGAAATAATTATGTGACATGAGAGGCATTAGCTAACTTTGTTAATCATTTTGCAGTATATAAGCATACGAAATTATCACTTAAACTCACCCTATGTCGTATGTCAGTTATATCTCAAGAAAAGCAAACAAAAAGCTACTTTTGAAAGCAGGAAACATACCTGTGTGAGAAAAGACTACTTATCATAATAAGAAAACACTTCTCTTATGTTGCTCCAGAGGGCTTTGACTTCATTATTTTATTTGTTATCAGGACAATCATCTCCATAGTACAGATACAGCAATTGATTCCCAGATAGGTTTAATGGGTTGCTCATGGTCATAGATAATAAATGGCAGAGCCAGGACATGATCCCAGGTCTTTTATCTCCAAAACTCGTGTTCTGTTCTATATACTACCTCTTCCTGTACTCAAGAAAATAAGAGAACAAAGCAATATGATTAAGATAACGAAGAAAGAAAAGTTCATAGAGAGATGATCCATATGGGCGGGAATCATCCCTTGCAAGCAGCAGTAAAAATAGCTGAGGGATTCTTGACTCTAAGAGAGCAGTTTCCACCATAGATAGCCCCAGTTGAGTTTTGCTGAAAGACAAAATGTTCTTCTGGAAAGGGGAGGTAGGAAGCCAGTGATGTGTTAGGATTAATGGATTGATTTTCTGAGATCATCTTTGGCTTTTTATCTGAGATGTACATAGCATTGGCTCTTCTCCAGTTTTGAAGAACAGTGATGAATCTTTGAGGGATGCATAACATATTTTTGTAGGCTGCAGTGCTACTGAGTATCTTAACTTAGTCAAACTTGACAGAGGGTGCCTGAGATCCTGAGGATTTCCCGGACCTCGAGAGTGGGTTGTTCCATCCCACTGGCCTAACCAGAGTCAGCATCTGACTTCACCATGCTTGCTTTTCTGTCAAAAATGTTCTGCCGTCATCTTTACTATAAAAGACTATGTATACAGAATAGTTGAGGGAATCACTGAAGTAATGTCATGTTGGGGGTGAGGAGTAATCTTGTGTTTTCCTGTAGTCACCGTGACAAAATCAGATGTTTACTTCACATATCAAGTGGAGCTCACTCATTGAAGTCTGTCGTGATCACTAAGGAGTTAAATGAGACTCGGTGACCTCTGAAAAATGACTGGTGTGCAGTGTTGAGATATTCATTTCCTTGAAAGCACAGGAAGTAATGCAGGTAAATTGTTGTTTGGGACCCAACTCTGACCAACCTCAAGGAGCTGATAGGTGAAGTGGAAGGGGGCGCAGCATAGCCTTGGACTGACTTGTGTGAGATCAGCTACTGACTACCCTCTGGACCCTCAGAAAGGGACTTCAGGGACTTCAGATCTCGTGTTTTCCCAGGACAGTAGGAAGGGAAATTTCAAAAGGGTTCCTGACCCAGAGAAATACATCCCAAGGCAGTGAGAGAATTTGCAGGTGGATTGGCTGGCCAGCTGAAAGTCATATTTGTAAAAATTGTGGAGAATGGAAAGTTGCCAGAGAGCTGGAAAGAGATTAATGTCCTCATTTCCCCCAAAAGAAAAAAGAAGCTGGAGTTCAGGAACTAATGACCAGTGAGCTTCATAATAATCTTGACGAAGAACTGTAGGCTGCAGGATTCAAATGATGAGGTGAAACTTTTTTTCTTTAGAATTTATTTATTTGAGAGAGAAAGAGAGAGGCAGAGGGAGCAGGAGAAGGAGTCTTAAGCACATTCCATGCTCAACATGGAGCCTGACACATGGCTCGATCTCATGACCCTGAGATTAGAACCTGAGCTGAAACCAAGAGTCGGACACTTAACTGACTGTGCCACCCAGTGTCCCAAGGTGAAACATTTTAAAAGAAAAAGATGATCATAAGAATCACCCAGGGTTGGGGCGCCTGGGTGGTTCAGTTGGTTAAATGTCTGCCTTTGGCTCAAGGCATGATCCCAGGGTCCTGGGGTTGAGCCCCACATTGGGCTGCTCAGCGGGGAGTCTGCTGCTTCTCTTCCTGTCCCTCCCCCTGCTCATGCTCTCTCCCTCTCTGTCTCTCTCAAATAAATAAATGAAATCTTAGAAAAGAGAAGAAAAAAAAGAATCAGCCAGTGTCCACTAAGGACACATCATGCGCACTGTTGTGACTCCCTCTTCCGATAGGCTTCTGAGGGGAGCAGACTATGAAATCCTATAGACCCTGGTTTTTACAGGCCTCTGTTAGAGTCTCTCAGGGTGCTGTGGATGGACAATGATCAGTTTGGATTGGATAATAGTGTACTGAGGTGGATTCGTAAACTTTTGAACAATCATATCCACAAAGTGCTGACCTCACAAACCCCTGGCAATTTCCTTACTGTGGGAGGTTTAATTAACTCACTGAATAGCAGATGCCGGATTACGTTCCCAAAAGCCCCTTGGTAAATTGCGTTTTGGGAGTCTGGAACACATTTTTCTGGATAGAGTGTCTTCCATGATGTTTCTCTTTTGAACTGATTGTATATATGCATCACAAGAATTTGGGTAATCTGACTCTTGTACAAGACCATAACCCTAGAGTAAAATGAGATTTGAGCTCCAGTACAGAAAACGAAGACTTAACCATCTCCCTCTGCAGAAGGGTAAGAGGCTGTAGGTGTTGGTTGGCGGGGTGGATAAGGATTGTCTTGTTTCCGAAAACACTGATCCTCCCAAGGGTCTGAAGTAAGAACCGAGGGAGGGAGAGGGGCAAGAAGATTCCACGCTGGGGTGCCTGGGTGGCTCAGTGGGTTAAAGCCTCTGCCTTCGGCTCAGGTCATGATCCCAGGGTCCTGGGATCGAGGCCCGCATCGGGCTCTCTGCTCGGCAGGGAGCCTGCTTCCTCCTCTCTCCTCTCTCTCTGCCTGCCTCTCTGCCTACTTGTAATCTCTCTCTCTGTGTCAAATAAATAAATAAAATCTTTTTAAAAAAAAAAAAAAGAAGATTCCACGCTGAGCGCAGAGCCTGATGTAGGGCTCGATGTCACAATCCTGAGATTATCACCTGAGCCCAAGTCAGGAGTTGGACACTTAACCGGCTGAGCCATGCAGGAACCCTCATATCCAGCATTTTAAAAGTATTTCGTGAATGATCATCTGTGCTGTCTGTTAATTTTCTTTAACTAGAGAAAATATGGTCTTCGAAATTGATTTTGTTGTTCTATTCCGTGCCCTGTAATCACATTTCCTGGTCTGTGAATAATTAAAGAGAACAATCCATACATTTTTCAACTTTTTAACATTTTGAAACCAATCCAGATACTAGACGTGACATTTTAATGTTGCTGTCTGGAATTTACGTGCCTAGCGTCTCGGCTCATTCTGTCCCCTTATTTACTTTGGCTCCTGCATTCAGCTTCTTCTTTCAAGTTGTTTGCATTCGGTGTTTATAAAAGTGGGCTCCCACAACCAAAGAAATGATGGACAATGAGTCAGTCTGGAAGTGCTGTTTTTGTTGTCACAGAAGAGGGTCCAGTTCACCGTAGGAAGTGATTTTGTGAAAGGGGGAGCTCGCAGACAACAGCGGCTGGTTGGCCGTTTTGTTTGCGTGTGAAACGTATGCCGGTGTGCACACGTGCTCCCACACCATTGCCTCACTCTGGTAATGCTCTACTTCTAGAGATCATTGTAAGAACACAATAATACAGTTGTAATGAAGTGTCATGCACACAAATGCAGTGTGGATCTGGAATGCTGAATTAGAACTCCATCTCTGATGTTCATGTGTTTGTAGCTCTCTGCCTGTTACTGTTAAGAAGGCGGAGAGCTTTATTGCTTTCGTGGCAAGCATTGCAGAGTGAAACGGATGCAGTCGAGCATTTTCCTCCATTCTGTTCGTCTGCCTTATGATTAAGATGCTTGGATTAAGTTACAGATTGCTGTAAAATTAAGCCTGCATCATGATGCTGTGTGTAGTTTCAGCACTTTGTGGTTTAAAGTTTTCCTCTTAAGGTGAGGAGAAGATGCTGTGTGTCTTCTCACTGCAACAGACAGTGGACTTACCGGAAGTACGCAGGTGGGGCATAGAACCCAAGTGTTTCTTTATGAATTATCAATATTCTTTTTTTTAAAGATTTATTTATTTTTGAGAGAGGGAGAGGAAGTGAGCAGGGGAGGGGCAGCGGGAGAGGAAAGAATCTCAAGCAGACTGTCGCTGGACCTCAACGCGGGGCTGGATCTCACGACCCCGAGATCATGACCTGAGCTGAAATCAGTCAAGAGTCGAATGCTTAACCAGCTGAGCCACGCAGGCGCCCCTGAATTAACAGTATTCTAGTAAGAATGTAATGAATGCTGAATGAAATCAGTGGATACTTCAATGATTGTTTTCTGTGTAAATGCTGTGTGTTAGCAAATAATAAGAGCAGACATTCCTAATTCTCTCTTCAGCAGTTTCTATCACTACACTTGTGTAAATAGAAACAGATCAAAGGGTGGATGGTCTTTGGAGTTAAGCTGCCTGGATGCTCCTATGAGCTCCCAGTTTCAAACCACACGGCCCCGGGCCATCTTTTGGAACTTCTTGGAATCTTGGTTCCTTTGTCTATAAATGGCTGGCTTGTATGGCTCCTGGTAGGATTAAATAAACTCATACATGCCCGGCCTTTCCTGCTTCCATGCGATGAGTGCTTGGTGAAGATGCGCTATTATTTTCTCTGTCTCCGCAGCCTGTGTTTCCCTTCAAACTGTGCACTAGGCTGGTTTGTCCCCTAGCTTGGTTTTTATAATACAGATTCAGTGCTGTCTTTGAACATTGTATTGGAGTCTTTTTCAGCTTTCTGTTAGGAAGTCTTGTGGTTTCTCCAGGTTCTAAGTCCTGTCTTTGGATTTTGCACACCCCACACCCTCATTTCCTGCTGAACTCCTCAGTTCCCTAGCTAGACCTCAGTACCTCTTTGATTCTTTGGAATACTTCGTTGTGTCAGGGAGGCTACTCTAAAACTCTCTTCCGCCCTCCCCTCTACAACGAGCTTTCCGTGGGATTGATTCATAGGACATGTTTGGTTCCTTTTCTCAGTTACTTTGCATAAAGTCAATCATGGCACAGAGCCATCATAGACGCAGCTCACACCAGCGCTCCTCTTCCTCCTTTGGGCTCGTTGGAAAGCTTATCTTAAAGAGTCCGTCCCTGTTGGAGGATGTACTGTTTCTATTTTTAGCCAAATTCAACTTTATTCATGTTTTCTTTTTTTCTTTGTCTTTGTGGGTTTCCCCCCCCCCTTCTGCAACATTCTTCAAGATGTGGATGAATGCCTGGAACCACAGGTCTGCACAAATGGCACTTGCTCCAACCTTGAGGGCTCCTACATGTGTTCATGCCACAAGGGTTACACCCCAACCCCAGACCACAAGCACTGCAAAGGTAAATGCTGTGATCGGATTTCTCCTTTTTATTTGATGCATTTAAGAATATGTTAGAGTAATTAGCTTAGAAAAGGGAACCAAAAGAGAGGGGGAGGGAGAGAGAGAGAGAAAGAGAGAGAACCATGCTACCTGTCATTTATTTTGACTGAGCTACTCGGAGCACATTTTTGTTGGCGTCTTTGAAAGTCACTCTTCATTGTGGTTACATACAGACCGTACCTATTTTCATAGAGGAAAACAGCATATTTTTAGAGAGCATCTATTAACCACAGACATATTTGTTTCATATCTTCTTGTTATAAAAATACACACAGTTCCATCACTCTATGAATATTCTAAAAACCATTAACGTGTACACTTTAGATGAATTATGTGGTGGTGAATTATATCTTCTTTTGCTAAGCTGTACTTGCTCCTCTGCAAAAAAAAGTATGCAACAGTAATAGTACCTGCTCAGGTGGATGAGAGGATTGTGTGAAAAAATACAGAAACAGAGCAAATGCACAGAGAATGACATAATGCAGGGACAGAGTCTGACATGTGGTTGATGTTGTTATTCACCAAATCATAGATGATTTGGTACAAAGTTCTGTTAAAGCCAAGAAGTGCTTGCATGCTGCTGGGAAAGCTACCGGAGGTGCTGCTCTTTGACCTTGGCCTTAAAATTTTGAATATGGAGGGGAGAAAACCTTAGGAGGCAGAGAAAGCAGTACATGTCAAATGTTGGAGGTGGGAAAGGGCTGTTATTGCCACTTGCCAGTGAAGCTTGCCCCCTGCTCTGGTTTTCCTGGTATCTGCGTTGCAGTGTGGGTTGGGGTCAGGCAAGACCCCCACCTGCTGCTCTAGAAACCTACGTATACACTGATTGTTTTCCTTACTCCCCAATCAAAGCCCACCCTTTTTACGATAATAAGTAATATAACATCCTTTTTCTCTGTTTATTTCATAATCTTTCCCAAACCACCTTAGCTCAGCGATGTCCCAGATCTTAAATCTGTCCCTTTTCCAGTATTCCAGCAACTTCCAAATTTCACCTTAGTGCTAAATATTGACTTTGTTTTCACCTCACTAAGTGTACTGACATTTAGTTGTAAATATGCTATCTAATGTATTAATTCAGTACTTATTTCTTTTTTGTATCTGTGTTCTTGTACCTCTTTGTACATTTTAGCATTATATGTCCTAAATTTAAAAATACCTGGAGATAGTCTCTATTGTAACTCTGTGCTGGATTTGTCACAGTGATATGTGTGAAAGTCCCTTAAAGAAATCTTTTTCAGGGAAAACGATGCTCTCTGTTTATCTCTTGGCACAAAAGAGAGAAGACATTTGTCCTGCATGCCTGTTTTATTAGAAAGCATTCTTTTGTCGTAGGACTTTTGTCCCTCGTCAGAAAAGAAAAAGACTTTTTTATCTGTAGAATTACACTGCCTCTGTCCCCGTGGGCATTTTAAAGACCCAAAGATCACCTTATTCAAGATAACTGGGTTGCCTCAACTTGTTCCAAGTGTGTGTGTCATTACTTATAATGAATTACTTCTGACAGTATTCCCGACATAAATGAGTAACTTATGTAAGATGTCTGGCATACCCTGACGGTACTTGGAATGGGGGGTATATTCTTGCTGCAGACATCTTCACATGGGAATGCTTAATTTGTCATCCTCTTTGAGAAAGTCAAAAAGAGTCCAAGGCACTAAAAATGTTGTCAGACATTACGTGAGATCCAACCCGCTCCACGCGCTCTTGTTGGTCTTAAGTTCTTGAACTGACGTCTCAAGTATTAAATAGAATGTGCTGAAAGGGGTGCCTGGGTGGCTCAGTGGGTTAAAACCTCTGCTTTCGGCTCAGGTCATGATCTCAGGGTCCTGGGATCGAGGCCCGCATCGGGCTCTCTGCTCAGCAGGGAGCCTGCTTCCTCCTCTTTCTCTGCCTGACTGTCTGCCTCCTTGTGATCTCTCTCCCTCTGTGAAAGAAATAAATAAAATCTTTAAAAAAAAAAAAAAAAGAATGTGCTGAAAGAAAATGTGGTGTAGGCAGTTCTTTGCTGTCGACCACTCCTAAAGCTAATAGACTTAGAGCATTTGGAAAGGTACAACATAGTTCTGAAAGTGACGTTCAGCTCGCTGATTTTTTTTTTTTTTGAGATTTTATTTGACAGAGAGAGAGAGATTACAAGTAGGCAGAGAAAGAGCAGGAAGCAGGCTCCCTGCTGAGCAGAGAGCCTGACGTGGGGCTCGATCTCAGGACCCTGAGATCATGACCTGAGCTGAAGGCAGAGGCTTTAACCCACTGAGCCACCCAGGCGCCCCCAGCTTGCTGATTTAATTTCTCTATTGGCAGTCAATAGTAGGCAGCCGGGACTTACTGTGGTGGTGATCCACTTTATTTACAAATAAGTGAAACAAAAGTCTCTAGTAATCCAAATTAATATCTCTAAAAAAAAAACAACTAAAACAATGAATTCATGAGCTGCAATCACATTAATAGTTTATGTGAGCTATCTCAGGAAACGTGGGATAATGTGACACCTCGCTTACACCAGGATACAATTCAAAAGATTAATGCCGCACGAGAGGCTAAGAAATACAGCTTTCTCAGGAAACACGTAATTGTTGGTCGTAATGGAGGGGAAGAACTGTGCCCCACATGGAGTTCTGAAAGGTTTCAGATGCATTTTCAATAATAAGATATTTTCAAGAGAAAAGAGTAGTTAGACATTGATCTTTAGGATGTAGTTTCATAGCTTGATTTATAGGCTCAAAGTGTAGGTAGCAGTGTGTTCTAGATACAGGCCTGATTTAACATAATTGTCCCTGTTTCTGCTTACAGATGTTGATGAGTGTCAGCAAGGGAATCTGTGCCTGAATGGGCAGTGCAAAAACACGGAAGGCTCCTTCAGGTGCACCTGTGGTCAGGGGTACCAGCTGTCAGCAGCGAAAGACCAGTGTGAAGGTAGGAGTGTGGCTACGTGAACTGCTGTGGTTTTCGTTTAAGGCCCCTGGCCTGGAAAACGGTACTCAGTACAGGGAGCGTCTTTCAGAAACTAACTGGATGGTTGCATGATAGAGCCGGAAAGCTAGACCTCAGCTGAAGTCAGAAGAGTCCATAACACAGTATGGGAAAGGCTTAGATCTGAAAAATAAGGTATTTGTCATCAGCGGCTGAGCATTCGTCTTAGGAAGAAAAAGCGTTGCTCTCTGTGTAATGCCTTGCTGCAGAAAATCAGTTCTATTCACTTCATTCAAAAGTTTTACCTACTCAGATTTCAGCAATTGGAAGGTTATTATATCAGCCCAGCATTATGCTGTGGAATGTTAATGATCTTCGGTTTTGTGTCTATTCCTCTTTCTAAAATTTTTCCTTTTTAAAAACTGAAGTTTTTCAGCAAGACTAAAAGAAACAGCATCCCCCTTATATCACAGATAAAGCTTATGAAATACATCTGTTCCTACAGGTGATAGTATTTTGGATCTCGCTGAGGTTGACTTTAGACTTAAAAAATATAATTCGTTGAACTTCACACAGAATTACTTCACTTCTCGATAACTATATGCTTCCCGAGCTTGAAGATATTACTATAACCCTGGTGACCCAAGCACCAGAGTCTAGAGCTCTTGAAAAGAAAGGTCATTTAAATGCCATTTATTTAAGAACAAAATACACACTCTACAGGACCAAGACCAATAAGGAAACAAATCCTATCCATGTCTGCATGCAAACTTTGACTATTTAACGAGTGCAAAAGTCTTCTGAGATGCTAAGTGATAGTACTATGAAGAGATCTACTGATATCATGACCTTCCCCAGTTTCCCCTTTCTTGAATAAGAAAAGACATTACAATTCCTAATCTAGAAGTTGAGAACACACGGAAGCATACTCATGCACACAGATAAATTAAGTAATTTGTTTTAGATTCTACAAGTCCATCTCAAAGTTTTTTTACTTTATTTTGTGACTCCTGACCTTAATTACCGAAGCATTTATCAAATGCCCACCGTGCATGGAGAACTACAAATGAATGTATAATAAGAGAAGAGGTCAGTCTACAGATAATACAGTAAGGCTATCATATTCATAATCCTTTCTTTTGAAGAGCCTATGATGTCATTACCAAAAATAAGTCAGATACACTCAAAACCACCCACCAAATTATCAATAGGGGCAAACCGATTTTAGGTGCCAAATGCCATGATAATGCTGTAACAGAGCGAGGAAGAGTGGAGTCGTGCGGGTTCCCTGTGGAAACTGATGTTTGTGTTGACTCTTCTAGAATCCCATTGCCAGAGGTAGGTCAGTGTACTCAGATGTGAAGAACAAAGCCTGCCAAGAAACAGCATGAAGTAATGCCTGCTCACTGTAAAACACTAGATCATCTAAGTCAGGAAGGATGTGGTAGACATAGTCCTGCCCTCAGGAAGCTTAAAATCTCATGGTAAAAGTAAAATAATTGAATACATGCAATATATCATTGTGCCTTCCGTTGTGCGGATATGCTGCGTGTGTGTGCTTGAGCCTGAGCTCAGGGTTGGGGTTACAAAACAAGTCATCTCTAAGCTGAGGCTATGTGGGTCAAGCAAGAGAGAGATTCAGTGGCAATGCAGGTATCAAATTGGCTGAGAGGAGGGAAAGGCCATTAGATTTGGCTAGAAAATCATTGAGAGAGAGAAAAAAATAGAAGCCTAATTGCTAGGAGGCTGAAGGGTGTATCTGTGAAAAAGAAATGAAGATGTTTCTGCCAATACATTTTACATCAGGGGTCAGGAAACTTCTGTAAAGGGCCAGATAGTACATGAATTTTTGGTGCTATTTTTCAATAAAACTTTGTTTGCAGGTAGGCAGTGAGCTATAGTTTGCTAACCTCTGCTTCAGACTGTTACAGGACTAAGTGCTTTTAAGCTTGGTGTTCTCTTTGAGCCTATAAAAGAGATTCAAAAAGCTAAGTTGAGGTTTGCAGATGACAGCAAAGTATTTGCCACTCATCAATGAACGTTAGTCAATGGGTTTAATAAATACACATTCTTAGCTTACTGGTTAAGTTTTTTTTTTTTTTAATTTTTTTTTTTAAAGATTTTATTTATTCATTTGACACACAGAGGGAGAGATTACAAGTAGGCAGAGAGGCAGGCGCAGAGAGAGGAGAGAGGAGGAAGCAGGCTCCCTGCTGAGCAGAGAGCCCGATGTGGGCCTCGATCCCAGGACCCTGGGATCATGACCTGAGCCGAAGGCAGTGGCTTTAACCCACTGAGCCACCCAGGCGCCCACTGGTTAAGTTTTTAAGTTCATCTGGATTTTCCCTCCTGGGGGATTTACAGAGATCAGTTTAATTGGCATAACAAAGAGTCTAAATTGATTATAAACTAGATAGTTTATAGACTTCTTCACATGCATGATTAAAAATATTTTTAAGGGGCGCCTGGGTGGCTCAGTGGGTTAAGCCTCTGCCTTCGATCTCAGGGTTCTGGGATTGAGCCCCTCATCGGGTTCTCTGCTCGACGGGGAGCCTGCTTCCCCCTCTCCCTCTGCCTGCCTCTCTGCCTACTTGTGATCTCTCTCTCTCTCTCTCTCTCTCTCTCAAATAAATAAAATCTTAAAAATATATATATATTTTTTTAAAGTACCACTTACACAGTTTCCCTTTACTCTCTTGCCTGTAGATATTGATGAATGTCAGCACCATCATCTCTGCAGTAATGGACAGTGCAGGAACACAGAGGGCTCTTTCCTCTGTGTTTGTGACCGAGGTTACAGAGCATCCGCCCTTGGGGACCACTGTGAAGGTGAGAATTGCTCCTGACTGCAGAATCCCAGAGAAATCTGGACATTGTCCTGCCTTCTGTCCTGGAATCCAACTTTTTGACCTCACAGTCAGGACACTAGGTTCCTGCAAAATTATTTTCCCCATGGTCACACAAATAATGGAAAGAAGCCAGTAGAATCCAGATTTTCCTTGCACTGCTCAGAGCTGGGTTTAAAGGAATGATGCCTGCTTAAATGCATAAAGAGTCAGTTTCACTCTTCTCTGCTTTAGATGGTTTATCCTGGGTCGATAGTTCTGCAGTAATACCTTATTTAAGCAGGACCAGCATCCAAATACGTAAACACAAGTTAATTTTCCAGATAATTGTGAAGTTTTTGTGAGCTAAATCTCACTCAGTTTTGAGCTTTTTGTGTAAGTATTTCTAACAGATACCCCAGGTGTACAGCAGGGTGTAATTGTTAACTCCCCACTACCCCACTGCCTGCTATGCCTCACAGCCTGGGGGCGGGTCAGGGCTGCTGAGCTGGTCTTTCCCCAGTGTGTCACACGTGAATTCTCTGTGCTCATTGTCTACCCAACTCACCGTTTTTTTTTTCCAGTTCATCCTCTGATGTCCCGCATGTAGACCCTGTCAGTTGTGAAAGCAGAAATGCGAGCGAGGCAGGGTTGTGCCTCACATGGAGAGTTAGAGTCTGTGAGTGGGGGGCCGAACCCCACCTTGGAGAGAAGCACACGAGCTTTTTAGTGAGGGGTTTTGTGGCACAAATGTGACATACATTGAAAAATGGTCGTGATACTTTCTCACTTGTCGGTCCTTCTTGGTTGGGAAAGATCCATTATACTTCATAGCATCCTGCTTTACTTACCAGAGAACTTGGCACAACCAGAGACAGCCTTTCCAGAGGGCAGTTGGGGCAGTTTCAGAGGCCTTAAAATGTATGTTATTGCTGAATAAGTAAATCATCTTGGATTTGATCCTAAGGTAACGATGGTCTTCAAACAGGTCTTCCTTCATTCCAGTAAAGAGTTATGATCAACATACCTATTGAAAAGTAGGCAAACACGTGATGAATCAAAATAATGAAATTTGATTGAAAAATTATGTACTGGGAACTCTGTAACTTATGGATAACTGTTAATGATTCCGCATAGTCACTTTCCAAGGTGGGAGAGGCTGGTGTGTAGCTGGGGACCAGCCATGGAGGAACTCTTCTAGAATAAACAGGTGACGGGGCACATGCTAAGGCTCTGAAAACCTAAGCTGACCACCAGCATCTCTTCTGTCCTAACCCCTGACCGACCCAGAGGACAACCAAGGCCATTGACTGGTCCTCGATAAGAGGGCATGTTGCTCTCTTTTGGCTGTTTTAATGTGTTGCCCGTTTCATCAGAAGTCCAGTCCTATCAACGTCAACCACGTGAAAAGCCAAACAAAAGCTTTTTAAATTTGCTCATCATTGTTAACACAGATATTTGATAAGAAGGCTTCTTTTGGAGTATGTAATTGGTCCTTTTTCTCTTAAAGTCAGGGATAATTTCCCTAGTGTCCCAGGTTATAAATAGGATTGGAATCCATTCAACTAATTCAGTGCTGTCTTTGAAACTCTAACAGCACTTCAGCCTGCTCATTCCCAACCAGTAGTGTTTCTGACCCTCCCCAGTGGTATTTAGCTGTAATTAACTGTGCTGTTCGCATGCCTCTCACAGCTGTGGGAGGAAGAACCGTCTTCCTTGTTGGCGTTTATATTTACATGTGTAACTTTCCTCTCATAACTCTGCCAAAGGCCTTGTTTTCCTGCCGTGTTATCCTCAGTCCTTCTGGAAGTCAGAATCAGAGTCATAATCCCAAGTATTGTGCTAATTTCTGTGTGTTACTTGCTCCAACATGCTCAGTAGCCATTCAGTCTGTGAAGGCTGGCCTCGGTTGTCCTGGTTATTAGAGGTCTTGGGACCTCAGCCTTCGAAGGCTCTGCCTCTGACTTGTTCCCTTTCTAGAAACAATCTCTACTTCCATGTCCCACCTTGGCACCTTCCCCAGCCACTGTGATTGCTCCATGCTAGTCCCTGGCAAAGCCTGAAAAAGAAGAGTTAGGATTTCCTTTGCCTTTCTGTGGCCCCTCTCTCTTGGTCGTTTCTTTGTGGGCCAAATCAAAAAAGGTGAGAAAGGAAGTGCTGGTATTTGTTTCCTCATGACATTTCTTTCCAAGTCAAAATCATTCATTCTTCTCATGTATGCATTCATTCCACAAATATTTGTGCGCCCAGGTTGTCCCAGGTATTGTGCTAGGGACTGGATATGCTGCAGTAAACCAGACAGACAAAAATTCCTCCCTTTGTGGAGCTAACATTCTAGTGAGGGAGATATGCATGATAAATAAGTAAAATATATAGTTTGCTAAGTAGCAATAAATGCTGTGGAGAAAAATAAAAGGGGATATATGGAGAGTGTGGAAGGGGGGAGGGGGCTGATCTTACAGAGGCTGCCTTGAGATCGTGGCATTTGATTATTTATAGGAAGACGATTCCATTCAAAGGAATAGCAGATGCAGAGGTGCCAAGAAATAGGCTTCGTGGAAGAGATTAGGAGTTTGACTTGGGCACTCTAAGTTTGGGATGCTTATAATGAGTATCCAGATGAAGATCTCTGGGAGGCAGTTGGACCTGTGTGTGTGAAATTCATGGTCAAGTCCCGGGCTGTGCGTCATTAACATGTAGACAGTGTTTAAGCTGTGAAATTGGAAGACAACACCAAGGGAGTGAGCATAGCTAGAAGAGAGGCGTCAAAAGATGGAGTTAGCTGGCCCCTCATTTATGAGTGAGGAGGAGGATAGGAACAAGCAAAGGGGATTGAGAACAAGTGGCAAGAGAAGAATGAGGAAAATCAAAATCCAAGAGAAGAAAACATTTCAGAGAGGAGGGAGTCATGAACTGTGTCAAACGTTGCTGCTAAGCAAGGTGAGGACCAGAACTGACCATGGGATTAAGCAGGGTGGGGATCCCTGGTGACTTTGACCAGTGCGTTCTTAGTGAGGGTGTGACCAAGAGTGACATTGTTTGCTTAAAGCCTCTTGCCCAAATCTTAGAAGGGCTCTGTCTTTCACACCACCTCAGGTGTAGTGCGGGACTGTCCCATGTTGGGCTCTCTCTTAATGTTCAGCCTACTTTTTCTTTTTTTTTTTTCTTCTTTTTTTGCTTTTGAAGATAGAGGTCTCAATTTAGACTAAATCAGGCTCTAATATAGTGCAGGGTTTTCAAGTCTATACAGTCATTTGTAAATAGAATACTGTTTCTTTTCCTCACATAGGTTCTCTTAGGTTGTGAAAAATGAATGAAAATCAAATG
The DNA here is from genome assembly GCA_002007465.1 of Ailurus styani. Taxonomy (NCBI): domain Eukaryota; kingdom Metazoa; phylum Chordata; class Mammalia; order Carnivora; family Ailuridae; genus Ailurus; species Ailurus styani. The sequence continues at coordinate 1,593,693 of LNAC01000024.1, read as the reverse complement.
ATTTTAAAATAATACGAACAAAGCTGATGCTCTTTCATTATGCTAAGGCAAACATCTAGGTAGTGCAGTGTTTCTCTAGTGGGTGAAATTCGTGTTCTCAGGACTCTCCATCATTTTTTTTTTTTTTGAATGGAGATTCTTCCCATGATGCTGATGATGAAATAGGCGTTTTCTTGGTTATCTCAGTTTCCTAAAGAACAAGGAAAGCTAAACCTAAAAACTGCAAGCCTACATAACACCCATGAAAATAGCTGCGGAGCTGTTAGAATAAGTATGGAAAGTTGGAGCTCTCGTGGCTGCCTGTGGGAAAGTAAAATGGTGCAGCCACTTTAGGGGGGACCTTTTTATCGCAATTTAGACCTACTATGTGATCCAGCTACTCCACCCCCTAGGAATTTACTCAAGGCAAATGAAAGCCTGTGATTACCCAAAGACTTACACATGAATGTTTATCAAAACTTTATTCATAATAGCCAAGCTGTAAGCAATCCAGGGACTCATCACAGGTGAATGGGTCAACAAATTGCGGCACATTCACATGGTAGAACACTCCTCGGTAATAAAGAGGAGAGAGCTGTTGGTACGCACAGTAACTTAGATCAGTCTCAAAAACACTGTGCTGCCCAGGAGAAGCCAAACAGAAGAGGGGCACAAGGAAAACTTTAGGGTGATGGAAATGCCCGCAACTTTTTTTTTAATGGTTGATCTAATATATTCACTTAATACATGTCTTATGTCAGATTCATACACAGTAGACTAGCGTTTATCCCCATTTGGCACAATCATTATTAAAAATAAATCAAAGCTGGAGCTTATGAATTATTTTCATAGAATTTATATCTAAAAGCCTATTCTCTGTTAACTTTGTTTCCACTTTTAGAAATCTTGATACACCAAGCGTCAGTTAGCTGGCGAATAAAACATTCTTTGGCATGGGAATGAAACCTGAAGGTTTCAGACTTCATGGGAGACACTGATTCCTGCATGCTCTTCTCTGTCTTGTGCATAATTTTCCTTGAGTGTCTCTTTTGTGGCTTGAGGTTAATTAAGAATAGAAATTTAAGGGCAGACTGGAAAAAGAGTCAAAGGGAAATATCACCAAGCCTTGGGTTTGTAACTACAGAATAACATTCTTACAGAGATGCCTCACAGTTCCTTAAAAAATGATAGCATTTGTGATGATTTAATAATCTAGCAGTGATCCCAACAGATGTAAATGGATAAAGAGATGTCTGTACTTTGCACAGTGATACGAGACTGTATCTACATTTGTTTAAACTCATTGAACTAGACTTTTTTTTTTTTAAGATTTTACTTATTTATTTGACAGAAAGAGACACAGCGAGGGAGGGAACACAAGCAGGGGGAACAGCAGGCAGTGGGAGAAGCAGGCTTCCCGCTGAGCAGGGAGCTTGATGCGGGGCTTGATCTCAGACCCTGGGATCATGACCCAAGCCGAAGGCAGGCGACTAACGACTGAGCCACCCCAGACACCCCTGAACTAGACTGTTAAAATTAGATACATGTATTATATGTAAATTTTACTTGAGTGAAGTTGGGAAAACACTAAAGAAGAAGGGATAACCCACATTAGTAGTGACAAAGTCACATCAGCTGTGTTTTATGTTCTAGGATCAGGATTCAGAAACATTTTAATCTGGGGGACAGCCTGACTCGTGTTTCTTTTGGTGGGAGTGAAACTGTAAGGTGCTTGCTTGTTTCTCTTTTATTTGCCTCATGAACGGTACAGAAGCCAGTTAATAAGTGGATTGGGTTCCATGAGGAAAATTTAATTTGGTGTGCCAGCGTTTTGAACGAGACAGTGAGGAGATGGAGACCGCAACTGTCTCCATGTTCACTCCTTCCTGGAACTTCTCATGCGTTTTCGCAGCAATCATAATTATTGGCAAGAAATGCCATCATATGCCAAATTCTGAGAAAACAAAGAAGGTTTTGTTCCTTAGCTTTCTTCAGTGCTAATAATTGAAATCCTGAGCAGACAACAGAAGAGGGAGTCATGGACTGTGTTAGGAGTAATGAGCTCTGACTGGAAGTAAATGTGGTAATAAACAGCCCTCATGAAAGTTCTACCCAGTATTCACGCAGTGAGGGGGGTCATTAATTGTCTCACATGCTCACAGTCAGAACTCATTACTGGTTACATAAACCATGTTTAGTTGCATATGCTATAAATATATGCATTAAAAAATCCAGTCAGCCTCCAACCTATTGGTGATAGCTGCTGAGTAAGTGACTTCAATGGAGCTTTTGATCTTGCTGATTCCCTCTCCCGCCAAAAGCCCCTTCCTCCCCTCCTCCACCTTCTACTCTGCTGTCCTGGCTTCAAGTAAATCCCTTCTGTTACATGAAGCCACCTTTGGCCTTTATGAGCTCTCTTCTCTGAATCCATCTGACACATGAAGTTGGTACTATTCTTTTGACAAGTAATTATATATTTTGGCAACTCTTAGGTTGAATTTTTTTGGACTTACAAAGCAGTGTAATAGTTTGTGTTTATTTTCATTAATATAATTTAAATCATTTCTGTTTGGGAGTAGAAATCATGCCAAATACTTTAAAATTTTTCTTGTAATGCATAGTACAGGATCTTGTATAAATAGATGCTCAAGATATTCTTTTTTTTTTCTTTTTTGAGAGGGAGAGAGAGGTGGGGGGAAAGGGCAGAGGGAGAGGGAGAAAGAGAATCTTAAGCAGGTTCCATGCCGAGTGTGAGCCCCACTCAGGACTTGGTCTCATGGCCCTGAGATCATCACCTGAGCCAAAATCAAGAGCCAGACACTTAGCTGACTGAGCCCCCTGCTTGCTTTCTTTATTACTTATTTTTTAGAGGGGGGGAGGGAGGGACAGAGGGAGAGGGAAAGAGAGAATCTTAAGCAGACTCCACACCCAATGCAGAGCCCGATTTTGGGGTTCATGATCTGAGATCATGACCTGAGCCGAAATCAAGAGTGGGATGCTTACCTGACTTAGCCACCCAGGCACCCCTTGATGCTCAAGTTATTCTTAATACTTACTTACATATTTATAAAAGATTTTATTTATTTGAGAGAGAGAGAGAGAGAGAGTACAAGCAGGTGGAGGGGCAGAAGGAGAGGGACAAGCAGACTCCCCGCTGAGCAGGGAGCCGACTCTGGGCTGGATCCCAGAGCCCCAGGATCATGACCTGAGCCAAAGGCAGATACTTAACTAACTGAACCACCCAGGCACCCCTCTTAATACATACTTAAAGAATATTTTTATTCCCTTTTGTCACCAAGAATGTAGCCAAGTAAATTGTTTAGTACAAGACTTTGATGTTTTCTCTTCTCAATTTCCTTTGATGTTAAAGCCTTAATTTATTTATTGTTCAAAGCCAAAATCCTTTCAAAATGTTTCATTTTTAAAATTAAAAGTTAAAAAACTGTCTTCTATTAAAAATTATATTCTTGTGAAAGATGTAAAATAATGTTCATTTACATGATTTTTGTGTGTAAGAGTAATGCTTAATTGTTTTAATATAGTTTATTCTGTATTTTAAATTTTTAAAATTGACTTACAGATATCAATGAATGCTTGGAGGACAACAGTGTTTGCCAAGGAGGAGACTGCATTAACACTGAAGGGTCATATGATTGTACTTGTCCAGATGGATTCCAGCTAAATGACAATAAAGGATGCCAAGGTACTTCCCTGCTTTTTAGTCCTAATTTACATAGTTGTTCAGGTCTATGGTAGTCTGTGGCTTTATCCATTTATATATAAATGAGCTATGCCAATTTATAGCTTTAAAATCTCTTTCTTGGGTCTACATCAAGTATGGGAAGTTCTCACTTTGCACCCCATGTTAACTGAAACTCAAGCATTTTGGAACTGTGTTCTAGCTTTGCAAGCTTCAGTGGTAACTGAGATCACCCGTACTTTGCTGTTTCTTCCATGGGCCAATCTTGGTGCTAGATTAAAAATTATCTTCTGGCTTTTTTTTTTATGCCTTTCATGGGTATGTTTCATTTTGTCTCATTGCTGGTATTGATCCGTCCTTATCTTGATCCCTGTTTTTATCCAGTATTCAGCTTTTTTCTCTTTCCAAAAAAACCCACAAAAACCTCATTAATAATTTGATCAAAATTATAGAGGTATAGAGGGCAGGATTTTATTCTTTCTTCAAAATGCTATCACACTTCATCTCCCAAACAAAGGTATAGAGGACACAAGGTACTGATAAGAACACAGCACCAATCACAAGAGCTTTAACTGAACACCTACCATGTGCCAATTGCTGTAGGTAGCTCGTGGATTTGTGGAGAATTTAAGAGGCAGCTTTTCTTATATCCATTACACATGAGTAACTGAGGCTCAGAGAAATTAATTAGCGTGGTCCTCCCCAATAAGTAGCAGAGTAGAGATTTGAGACCAAGATCTTCCACTATTCTTCCCTATGTTGCCCTATCAATTATTACTACATTTATAGTGAAAAGGAAGAAGACTGTGAGATTCAGTGTTTTTTCCCCCAGAATAGCACACTGAGTTTTTGGTGATGCTGGGACTAAAAAATCAGATTGTCAGGATGCCTGAGTGGCTCATTCTGTTAAGCCTCTGCTTTCGGCTCAGGTCATGATCCCAGGGTTTTGGGATCCAGTCCCATATCGGGCTCCCTGCTCAGCGGGAAGCCTGCTTCTCCCACAGCCTGCTGCTCCCCTTGCTTGTGCTCACTTGGTCTCTCTCTTTCTCCGACAAATAAATAAAATCTTGAAAAAAAAATCATGTCTAGATCCTTCATCTCAACATTTTTAGCTCTACCTGGCTGCCCTGCAAGTTTTCCTTTTTATTAGTCTTAATAGATCTATGCCTATTTCTTCCACCAAAGACTCGCACTTACCTTTATACTTATTTCTGCTACTTGGATAATTTTTTTCCTTATTGTTTCCCCTCCAGTAGTGAACTCTGAAGTATATCCCAAAGTGCTTTTAAGTAAAGGTTGTTGGAGTTGTTCTTTATCCACTGCTACTGGACACGGATAACTTTTTAATTCTGGATTGTCACCAGTCGTGTCTTCTCTTTCATGTCCCAGATGTACAGTACTTGAAAGGGAGGGTTGTGTGCACTCTCTAAGATGTAGCATTGGAATCATACTATACCCTATGTCTGTAGTATTATATAACCACACCCAGCTGGATGTCACTGTGATACCAAAGACACGGGCCTTTGCCTCAGTTTTGTTTTTTTTTTAAATTAATTTACTTACCAATCCCAAGATTTAACTATACTGTGCTGTACCTCATTTGACGTCCTATATTCATTTGCCATTGTGATGCAGTCAGGTGAATTTAAAATTTTCGGTATTTTCAATGCAGACGGTAAATGTGCTTGGATTTAATGCAATAGAGAAGAAATATTTGAATTATAAAACTACTGTGTGACTATTTCCATTTTGGAACTTCATCCTCAAATGAATCTTGATTTATATAAAAATGCCAAGAGCTGCCCCCTAAAAAATGCCCCAGTATCCTGTTTTTACTACAGACATTTGGGTTTAAAAGCAATACTTTCTTTTCTCGTTCCTCTCCTCCACAATTTTTGACCAAATAGAGGCAAACTAAGTCTTCTTTAAATGTGTGATTTCATATTGCAGATTTCATAAACTTCTAGAGTTAAATCATAAGGAAGTAATTTAGTCATCTGATTTATTAATTATACTACCGTCTTCTCTCAGTGCATTAAATTTGTGATTTCATATCAACTCTAATATGTCACTTTTCCAAACATGTTTTATTAACTGTAAATCCTTATTAAATTGACTTCATGCTCCGTCACATTGGTGATTCCTATTTTCCAGAATAAATTAATATGTCTGCTTAAAAACTTAAATCCAAACAAATGAAAAATATTCCCGAAGCAGGTTTTAATACCATTTAGAGTATTATCTATGAATCTGCTGCATCACCCACCTTCTCCGATTAGAGGCTGTTTATAATGGCTATGTACACCATCTTGTTTTAAATCTTCGCCCTTTGTGTCACTGGAGGCAGCCTTCTGATCTTTCACTCCACCTAAGTTACTAGCCTCCTTCTGTCTAATCTCATGACTAGGTCACATTCTGTACCCAGGCTTCCATTTCAGAGTTTGTTTTAATGCTGAAAATGTGATTGATGCCAGTGCTAATAGCCATGGGACCTATATGAGTGACAGGGTTATGATAGACACAAGCTTTAAGCTATACCTACTAATCTGAAGATAGTTCCGTATTGAGTAAGGCATTTTTAATTGGAAGCCTAAGAGTCTCTTCCCCCAGCAAAATTAAAGTTGATATACAGGCAGCATGGAAATTCCATGTTAATAGTCTCCGTAGGAATGTGACAGTGTACATCTGAGATTCAGAACACACTTCGGTTTTGCATTTTGACTTATATATGCCAAATTGTGAATTTCTGTGGAATCTCGGACCCATGAAAGAAACCCAACTTAAATATAGTCTGGCTTTCAGCTGAGTTACTAGCAGCATAGTTTAGAAATGCCTCAATAAGTACAACCCAAATTGAATGCATATGTTTCCCTAGTTCCAGATATTCGTGTTGTTCTTTCTTAGCGGTTTCCTGGAAAAAAGTCTGGGAATTCGTCTTCAGTTCCTGTCATCAAACTTTTTAGACAATTATTCGTTAATCAGTGACTTCTCTTAGAAGCAAGCCCTTCATACACATTATCCCCTCTGCAAAGTTGCAAGTTGGCAGCTTTTAAAGGGCCACACTGAGACATAGGATGAAATGCGGAGGAGGTTTGGATAACCTGTTGGGCTCCACAAGGTAGATATGGACCTTGGACTTGACCCCCAGGCCAGTGGAACTTTATTGAACCTTGTCACCCAGATAGAGGTAACGCGGCACAGCAGGTTGGAAATACAGAATGAAACTAAAAGCCAAGAAAAGGTCAGAGTTCAAAAAAGTGACCAGTCTAAGGTATTACCAGTTGGTAGGGACAAATCATAAAAGGTATCAGAGATTTTATAAAAGAAGTGAAGGAGGGGCGCCTGGGTGGCTCATTGGGTTAAAGCCTCTGCCTTCGGCTCAGGTCATGATCTCAGGGTCCTGGGATTGAGCCCCGCATTGTGGGGGAGTGTGTGGGGGGGTTGGGGGGTGTCCCTGCTCAGCGGGGAGCCTGCTTCCTTCTCTCTCTCTGGCTGCCTCTCTGCCTACTTGTGATCTCTCTCTCTCTCTTTCTGTGTCAAATAAATAAATAAATAAATCTAAAAAAAAAAAGTGAAGGAGTTCACAGGGTGAAGTCACATTGAGAAATAGACAAGTAGAAAATGATTCATTGCTCTTCCTCGAAATGCTCTTAAATTAGTGACAACAACAAGAGTGGGAAGATTGTTAAGAAGTGTGAGTAATTCCTGCTTCATTTCTTATTTTGATTCAGCTGTGCATGGGCCAACTAGTGCGAATTATATGGCAGATGGAATGGTAAAGAGTTAAGGATTGATATAGACAGATGAATAAATCACTGGTGTTGCCAGAGTATCTGTCACACAGTGAGGTGAATAGGGTAAAAAGAAGAGCACAAGGAGATCCTGGGTGTAGAGAAAGGGATGACTCTATGGAGAAAAACTGTAGGGTTGATGGGTAAGCATGTTCTAGAGGTCACTGGGAAGGGCTCAGAATCCATACATTTTCCATGTGCCCATTAAGCTTTGCAACTATTCATGTTGGCTCCTGCCTCCGCTGTTGTACTGTGAGCTTCATAATGGCAAGGGGCCCCAGCCTGTTCAACCTTCTCATTGGAAGCATTCAGTAAATGGTTTTAATTGAATTAAAGATGGACTTCTAAGAAGATGTATCAAGGACTTCTTTACAGAGAGGTAAAGGAGACTTCAGGAAAGTAAGAAAATGGCCGTAGTCGGGCTCCTGGCTGCAGGATGCCAGGGACCTATGATCACTTTCATGGCCCTAGTTAACTATGAGTGCCTTAACCAATCATGGTTTAATTAGGAGGGAATGATCATAACTGAGATTTTGTGGTGGGCAAGCATCCCTAATACACTATGAATGTGCTGTACTAGCAGTTGGGGACTCCATTCAGATATGTAAATTCTCTTCAAGGAGCCATCAGTGTAATAAGGGACACAGCAAAGTAAAACACTGATGAAAACACAGTGCACATAGGTAGTTGTATGGGTCAGTACTGGTGGGAATAAGTGACCATTCTCCAGGAGTCGTTATACTGTCACTGTGGGCACTCGTATCCACAGTAATTAGCACTGATTTGATAGAACATTTCACTTCATGCATTGAACTTGTTTAGGAAGGGTGCCTGCGTGGCTCAGTCAGTGAAGTGGCTGCATTTGGCCGTGATCCCAGTGTGCTGGGCTCGAGCTCCGCATCGGGCTCCCTGCTCAGCGGGAGGTCGTGCTTCTCCCTCTCCCTCTGCCTGCCCTTCTGCCTACTTGTGATCTCTCTCTGTCAAATAAATAAGTAAAATCTTTTTAAAGAAAGTGTTTAGCAGTGCATCATGACCCTGGTCATGGGGCACATGATCACATTTCATCGAGAACAAGCAGGTCAGCACAAGACTTATGCTAAGATGGTCAGCACACATGGACAGCATTATATGTTCATGAGTGTTAATAATCTGTAGCTACCGCTTGCTGACCCTTCGTTATATGTTCGGCACTGCACTAAGCCCTTGACCCTCATTCACGAATTGTATTGTCACAAAGCTGTGCAAATGATAAAAACTTCCCTGACCTAAAAGGCCTTCTTTTTCTTATTTTATTTCTTTAACCATTTTCAACCCATTATAGATGGGAGGCTATTTCATTTATATATTCAGCAGACATTTGTGAAGGGCCACTTTAGGGACTGAAGACTATTGGTAAGACATGTCCAGTTTTGCCCTTAAGTTCATGTTGTGGGGGGTCCGTCAGCGTGAGGGAACATGATGCTGTGGGGCTCCAACAGAATTGTGTGCATGGCCGTGGGAGAGGACAAGAAGAACACAGCATGCTCCGAATGAGGATCATTTCTCAGAGGAGTTGCTTCTTAGTGTTCCTTAAGCCTCCAGTAGGTCTTTAAAAAATATGTTCAGGTTGATCATCTGAAAATGAGAATGCTTTTTTCTGTAAATTGAGAATGGTTGAACATTGGCTTATTCATATGATCAAAACAGAGTAGTTTTTCTCTTAAAACTTGTGGTCTGGTATATGGACAACGAGTGCATTGGGGCCACAGAATTAGTGTCTGGCCATTTTGTAACAGAGCTGCTCACTGCATGTCTGCTATCACATGAAACCAAAGGAAAAAAAGGTTTTTTCACATATTTGGAACTCGTTTCAATTTCAGATATTAATGAATGTGAACAGCCCGGACGCTGTGGTCCTCACGGAGAGTGTCTCAACACAGATGGCTCTTTTCACTGTGTCTGCGAACAGGGTTTCTCAATTTCTGCAGATGGCCATACATGTGAAGGTAGGATAAACCGTCAGGAGGCCTGTAATTATCTCCTGATAAGGCAGAAAGGAGATTGCTTTCTGTTGAAGCAGGCAGAGACCAGAAGACGCTGTGAGATACTCATGATGAAAGGCCTCCAAGTGTATATGCATCAAGGTGACTCCTGCCCACATTCACGGCTCAGGAATTGCTGGGATTTACACATAGGATAGATACCCTGAGGGTATGAGGATGTCAATACTCACAGGTGATTCCACTCCTGGTACTGAATTAATTAGTGGAAACATGCAGCACAGTTAATTGTGTTGTAAAACATTCAGATGGCAGCGTTGGCTTTCTCTTTGCAACCTCGGTGTGTTTTCAGGGATACAGAATTGTTTATATTACTGACATTTATGTTCTTAATGATTTATTATAGTTTGATAAATTGAGGAATAATTCATCCAAACCTTTCTAAAAGTAAACTGAGAAGATTCCCGTAATCATGATTTCAGTCCATCTCTTGGAACATCTAGGTTATCAAAAGCCAGCTAGGCTGTAAAGAAATTGCAAAGGTTCTGTCCCAGGCCTATGATAGTAACCAAATTCTTTGCTCTAAAAAAAGAGCTCAGCAGGAAGTGCCTCCCCTCCTTGCTTGTACCACAGTGGAACTGAGCCGAGGAACAGCGACCAGGTTCATCTGAAACTAATTATTATATTGGGAAGAAAAAACTGATCTTATAAAATGCAGGAGATTGTTGAAATCACTCTCCTGCTGAGTAGACAAAACACTGATGCCAGATTTGGCTTCAAGTGTAAGAGAGATAGTGTGGGTGCGGTTTGAGCAAACGGATTTCGAGGGGTTTGGAAGCCATCCGACGTTGGGAAATGGGGTAAAACATCATTAAAGGTGGCCATGAGAGGTTTGCAAGGATTCCATGGTGCAGTGATTCGAGTTTTACCTGAATTTTATATTTAGACCCCAAGCCTAGAGTTCTTAAGAAAGACCCTGCGTGGATAGCGTGAATACACACTTTGTGGGCCGAGACCGCGGCATCCCCCGGCAGAGGGGCCGGTGCTAGCCCATCTGAGTCCCTGACGACACTGATGCAGAATGCATATTTCCCCGCATTCCAGAGAGATGCAGGCTTGATTCTTCATTTGGGTCTGAAACATGGATTATAAGGGCTTCCTTCCCTGAAAAATGGTCCACATTATAACTACCGATGGTGGTGCCATGCAGAAATGATGTTCAGAACAAAACGCAGGCCCCCTCACATGCCCACTAGCCAAAGTTTCTGTTCCAGAAGAGTACACCAATGTAAATAACATTCACCTCCATTTTGTCTTTTGCACTTAACGATTTTCTTTTAATCCCGTGCCTTTTTAAGTACTGATTGCTGCAACTCACAAGTTATATAATCACCCTAATTTACTTGCAGTTCTAATTTTTAGGCATCTACTTGGCAAAGACTTGAATTTTAAAATGGGTTTTTAGAAAACTTCTAGTACTTTGTAAATTACTACACTTTAGTATACTTTCTTTGACACATGGTCCCTATTTTTTTTTTAACTCTAGAAACTGGACAGTTTTATAAGTAATAAAATAGGTAATTTAGAATACTGTGTTGATATATGGTAGTATAACTAGAAATCTCCCTGATTATTAGGCATGTTATTCTCTTTCTAGAAGAAGCTTTGCAAAACTTTCATTTTTTATGGGCTTACTCCACTGCATTAAACTGGTCCAGATTTTCTTGTGTTGGACTGAGCCTGAAACTTGTGGCAGTAGCAGAATGTCCTGATTCTACCCCAGGCTGTGGTGTAGGATGAAGCCAGCCCATGTGATCAGGGGTTAGCTGTGGAACTGATGCGCACAGTACTTGCGTTAACACTGAGAAGGGACTGGCTCTCTTCACGCCCTTCCACCAACTTATTTCTGAACTTCGGGTTTAAGCAGCTGGAGACTTGCGGACGCAGGGCTGGCATAGTTTGCTCTAAGCTAGGCTAACTGCATCCCGCCCAGCTGAGGGAAGGGGGGCCCTTCCCTGATTTCCCATGGCTTCCTTGGTGTCCGGTCCCAGTTACCAAACCACAGTGAAGAGGCGTACTCCGTCAGCATCCACTCTTTCAAGGTAGCATGGCAGATTGTGTAGAAATAAAAACAGCACCACGGGATCCTTCCTTGCCCTTCTGTACCTGGTGTTCTGGGAGCACGTACCTGATAGAGGAAGGAGGCACACCTTGATTCTCCTGCACCACACAAAGAACAACAGTGTTCTTTGACATTCAACTGGAGTAGAGAGGGAAGTATGTGGTGAGTGAGCTGTTAATCCATTTACTCATTTGCAGAGTGCCTGTCCTGTACCAGGCAAAACACAGTTCTTGTCCACTTGGAACCTGCCTTCCAGGAGGGGAATCTGGGATAAATAAGGAAATGATACATACAGAGAATTATGTTTTTGCCTTTAAACAATATAACATAGTTATACTTTAGGGATATAAGTAAATGCAGGTTATTGGGGTACCTGGGTGGCTCAACCAGTTAAGCGTCCAATTCTTGATTTTGGCTCAGGTCATAATCTCAGGGTTGTGAGATCGAGCCCCATATATTGGGTTCTGCACTGAGTGTGGAGTCTGCTTAAGATTCTCTCTCTCTCCCCCACCCAGTAAATAAATAAGTATAGGTTGCAACATGATATATATATATATGCGCCCTATATATGCCATATATATGATATATATATACACATACACACATATATAACATGCCATATATATATATATATATATATATATATATATTTTGCAGGTCGTTTTTCTCCCATACCACACATGGGTGTAGGAAAAGTGCAGGGAGACTGGACTCTTCTGATGGACTTCCTCCTCTCTACTTCCCTTTCTTCCTAGAACTGTGGTTCATCTCCTCCGGCCGCCCCCTCTGTGTCCTCCAGCCAGAGTGTTTATCTGTATAGAAAAGCAAAGGAAACTTTTCAGCTCTTTAACTAAGTTCACTGTTTTATGTCCCAATTTATCTTATTCATGTGTTTAAAAAATCACAGTTCTTTTGCTCTTTTAGTTTAATTTTTGTTGTTGTTGTTGTTTCAGGGCTTTAAGTCATAAAAAAAATATTTATCATCCCATGTGTAAGCTGACCCAGGGTTTGGGTTCATCATGGACAGCATAATGTGTGTGAGTGGGACAGCAGGGAAACTTGTGACCGTCACATTCCTAAGTGTCACACGTCTGTCCCCTGACCTGTGTGAAGAGGTACCTCCCACCCCCCGACCTCTTACTTTACGTCATGCCTCCTCGCACGGGTCTCTGCACACTGCTCTGGCCAGTGGCCGTGGTGTTCTCCTGTTGGGCGTCCAGTTGAATGAGAGTTTACACAATAAATGCATTTGGGGACATCAGACATGTCTAGACCTCACTGTGCTTTCCAGCCTGTTCACGCTTTAGAATGCCGCGCTGATCTAGCAGGGACCTTGAAGGAGCCCAGCAACACAGCACTGGTGGCTTACAGAACCTGGTCAGTCAGGGCTTATTAGGCCTCCAAACCATGTCCAAAATCCTTCCCTGAAGCCTTGTCTCTTAGGAAGTATCCTCATGGGTTCATTTGACAAATATTAAGTGTATGCTGGGTGCCAGCCACCATTCTCGGTATTGGGGCTAGGTCAATGAACAATAGCAATTCCTGCTTTCTTGTAAACTATGTGATAGGCTAAAAAAAAACAGAAGCCCTGTGGGAAAAGGAAGTAGAGCAGGATGAGGGAGATCTGAGGCTAGAGCAAGGTATGGAAAGCTAGCACCATACTAACTCGGGTGGGCTGAATTGGCCACTCTGTCTCTATACTGAGAGAAATCAGAGAGGTTTTGTGTCTGGGTCACAAATGAAGCCTTATCAGATGCCCTTTTACACACTGGTCGTCCCCCGGCTGATGGATAATAGCTTGTCAATAATAGAACAGAGGGCATGAGATTGTCTGCTGAGGGCCATTGGTCTCTTGCCCACATGAGTCTGTTTTGACCAGGAAGTACAAATCAGAGTACATCACTAAGAGCAAACCCTAATGTGAACTATGGACTTGGGTTGATAATGGCATGTCAGTGGATGTTCATCAGTCATAACAAACGTTCAGGGATGGTGATGGTGATGGTGGGGGAGACTGGGCGAGAGGACAGGGGGTTGAGGAGACGGGATTATGGGAACTTGCCATGAAATTTTACTGGGAACCTGAAACTACTCTTGAAAATAACCTCTGTTTTTAAAAGTTGGGCATTCAAAAGTCAGTCTTATGAAAAACATTACCTGTTTTTCATAAGGAAAAAATCAAAACCCTTCATTTTAATTCTGTGTCCTATATTTTCCTCCCCTGGTTGTTATTTCTGACTTTTTAAAATAATACTGCAGATGGGCTATGTGATCAGAAGCTTCTGCTCCTACTTTCAAAACAATTCTATTGCCGATTCCAAATTTGACAGCTAAAAAGGTGGGAAGCAGACTTCTTATAACATGGAGCCTGAGCCCTGAATCCCAGTATATTCAAAGAATCCAGTCCTGTTGTTTTGTTTGTTTATTTGTTTTTGTTTTTGTTTTTAATTTTATTTTTTCAGTGATCCAAGATTCATTGTTTATGCACCACACCCAGTGCTCCATGCAATACGTGCCCTCCTTAATACCCATCACCAGGCTCACCCTTCCCTCCTCCCCCCTTCCCTGCATAACCCTCAGTTTGTTTCTCAGAGTCCACACTCTCATGGTTCGTCTCCCCTTCTGATTTACCCCAATTCACTTTTCCTTTCCTTCTCCTACAGTCCTCCATTTTATTCCTTATGCTCCACAAGTAAGTGAAACCATACAATGATTGACTTTCTCTGCTTGACTTATTTCACTCAGCATAATCTCCTCCCATCCATGTTGATACAAAAGTTGGGTATTTATCCTTTCTGTTGGCTGAGTAATATTCCATTGTATGGACCATATCTTCTTTACCAAATCTTCTTTATCCATTTGTCTGTTGAAGGGCATCTGGGCCCTTTCCACAGTTTGGCAATTGTGGACGTTGCTGCTATGAACATTGGGGTACATATGGCCTTTCTTTTCACTACATCTGTATCTTTGGGGTAAATACAAACTCACTGTCCAGTCCTGTTGTTAAATGGCTCTGGAGATTCTAATCCTATAACTTCTTAGGGTATCTTCTACAAACTGCCTCTTGCTAACTCACTCATTGGAAAGGGAGAACATAATCAGACACCTATGGTCGGGATGGCTAGCTTCCTGAACTTTGCTGAGAATGGTGATACCAGAAAGACTAAAAGAGGGGCGCTTGATTGGCTCAGTCGATAGAGCCTGTGACTTTTGATTTCTGTGTTGTGAGTTCGAGCCCCACCTTGGGTGTAGACATTATTAAAAAAATTTTTAAATGAAAAAAAAAGCCTAAAAGAAGTTAGGTTCAAACTCTGAGGCTAATTTTGTGTTCATGGGAACCAGAAAATATGGTAAAGGCAACTTTTGCCAAATTGAAGAAATAAAAACTAATCTGAAGCAAGCATGGTTTTGTTTTCAGACTTGTAGGTACATTTTCTACGGAGAGTATAGAAAGAAAATATAAAATCATTGTGGACTGTGCACCGAGGCAATTGGAGGTTTTGTGGCATGGAGATAGAACTTTCTGTCACCAAGGAGAAAATATTTTTTAAAATGATGTAGCCAAGTAGGACATTGAAATGCCCTGACTCAGTAATATTTTACATCTGGCCACTTGGCCCAAAGATTTTTCAGATTTATTTTGTTATTGTTGTTGTTGGGTTTTTTTGTTTTTGTTTTTGTTTTAGTTTTAGTTTTTGTGTTTATTTTGTTGGTTTTGGGTTTTAGGTTTTGGGGGGTTTTTTTTGTTGTTGTTTGGTTTGGTTTGGTTTGGTTTGGTTTGGTTTGGGTTTTTTTTAGTAGCTTTAGGGTCTGAAATTGAAAAATCTAATAAGAGAATACAACCCAAGTGTTTCTTTTCTAAAGAAAGAGAATCGAGCTTAACAATAAGATCCTCTTTTCCCCCGTGTAAAAAGGAAAAGGATCCTACAACATTCCAGGTAAAGAAGGGCTTCCTGCTGTAAAAGCTACTGCTCTTCACGCTCACTCCTCCTGTGAATGTACTTCTGCAGAAGTGAGTGAAAATGGATGTTTAAATCATTAGGGAGAGAGCTGAGGAAATTTTGCTGGAATAAGCTGCGTTTGGATCTGGAATACATATTTTCCATGCATTGCTTGATTGTCTTCCGTATATCCACATTTTTATAAAGAAATTCATAATAGTAGCAGAGAAATTCAAGAGCTCTTCCTAAGCCTTTTATCACTGCTGACCTTTTGAAACCCCAGAGCTATGGAAATTCATCTGTTCATAGACGGAGAAGTAAACACTTTCCTTGCAGCCAAAAAACAGACCTGGAACTGCCAGAAAGTGAAGTCTGTAGATAGGCAGCTTCCCCCTCGCACCTTTTGCTGCCTCCCAGCGTTCGGCCAGGGCGTCAGGCTTCCCGCAGCTATTCTGGTGAGTCTTTCAACGTCCTCTGCAAATAGAATACTTAATAGGTCATGGATGGTTGTTGTGGGTACTACTGGTATACATTAGGCTTCAGTTGTAGCATTTAATACATCGATTCCAGAGTTGGTTATTTGTTAGGCATCCTGCTGATGGAATATTCCGTAGTGGGACTCCCAACATGAGTAGACTGGAGATTCTTCCTATAGTTGATGTCACGATTTTATTAAAATGATTTCATTTGTTGACTTCTTCTTGGGAGCCAGACACTATGCTAAGTGCATTGTACCAGTTTTCTCATGTAATTATGGGTCGGGTGAGTGTTAGCCGGAATGCTTTCGGCTACAATGAACAGCTTAAAACAAGGAAATTTATTATACTTAGAGTGTAGAGATGGTCACATCTTCTCTATTATAGACCTGTAGTCTCTTTCTCGGGGAACCCTTTCTGGCCACCCTTTCTCACATTTACCCTCTAACACTTCCTGTTCCCCCCTTTGCTGCCTTTTAACCATCTTATTCAACTTCTTCCTCTTGTAGTTTATCGTCAGACCCCACTCCTGGACGCTAAGGCTGATGAGACCTCTTGATCGGTCTTGTTCATAGCTGTATGGTATTGAGAATAATTAAGACACAATAAATGGTGAACGAATGAA
Organism: Ailurus styani; assembly: GCA_002007465.1. Taxonomy (NCBI): domain Eukaryota; kingdom Metazoa; phylum Chordata; class Mammalia; order Carnivora; family Ailuridae; genus Ailurus; species Ailurus styani. Next base: position 1,577,080 of record LNAC01000024.1, on the reverse strand, counting down.
AAGTTAAAGAGGAGGTCTGTAATTCATCTTGGAATATCAGGAAAACAGATACAATAAGATGACTCCAAATTGGAGTGTATTGTGTACTTTTGTGCAGTCTTCCCTATTTTTTGAAGACTTAATTCTCTAAAGCATACCCTGCATAGTTATTGGTTATAGAAATGGCTAAGAATTTAGGCTGTGGGGATGCCTGGGTGGCTCAGTCGTTTGAGTGTCTGCCTTCAGCCCAGGTCATGATCTCGGAGTCCTGGGATCAAGCCCCACATTGGGCTCCCTACTTGGTGGAGAGACTGCTTCTCCCTCTGCCTGCTGCTCCCCTTCCCTGTGCGCACGCTCTCTCTCTCTCACACACACACACTCTTGCTCTATCTCAAATAAGAAAATAAAATCTTTTAAAAAAAAGTTTAGGATGTGGATTCTGAAAACGTGGGCTTGAACTCTTACTCTACCTCTGAGCTGTGTGAACTTGAGGAAGTTACTTAAGGCTCATCTGCCTAAGTTCCCCACATGCATAATGCATTCATGGAGTCCTCTTAAGAGTTAAGTATGTTGATGTGTGTTGACAGTCATCAACTAGAATGGAACCTGTCCCCATAGATGTGTTTCATGAATGTGAATTCTGTGCAGTGTGTTAGCGCTAAATTTTACATTGGAACCCTAGTTATGTTGCCATTTGTTTCCTTAACATGTGGACAGCTAAAAGGAGGGAGCATTGAACACCAATCTGTTTTTATGTGATCAGTGCTTACAAAATGTACAACATACAGTCAGATTACGTAAATATTTGTGAATTAAATTGTCTGTTCTAAGCTAGGTCTGGATATAAATGAACTACTACATATATTCTATCTACTTTTAAACCCCAAATTTATTTAATGTAAATTATATAAATCATATAAAATATAGGATAATAACCCATTTATACATAATTTGCTTTAATTCCTTACCTTTTGTTTTCCCAAAGAGTTCTAGATGACTGACCTTCCCTATTCACCCCCCAAATTTTAAAAGATTTCAGATTTTAAAATGGTTCATGAATCAATTGCCAGTAAACCAATGGCTAATGCTGATGCTTATTTGTGTTTAAACATTGAAGTTGTTATTTCTAGAGATACACTGTCTATTTTCTGTGGCTTCATAACTGATCTTTCTTGGCCTCCTTTTGAATATAGAAAGAGAAAAATTAGAATAGTAAAAAAAAAGAAAAAGAGGAATTTTTTTTGGCCAATCCTATGTTGCTTTTGGGGCCTAAGTGACAAAAAGATGAATCTGGGGTTTGATGTATTTGGCCTGTACTTAGGGCTTTCTCCCGGTCCTCGCTGGCAGCACCTCTTAGGGTGAGAAAGACTATATGAAAAGAGAAAATGTACAGTGTGACTCTAAAGTTAGGAGATGTTTATTTTTTGGAAAAACTTGCTTGTAAAACTGTACAGCTGTTAAATTAATGCAAAGATAATCCAGTGGTTATAAATATATTCAGAGAAAAGAGTGCATTTAAAAAATTTTATGGAGTGTAAAAAAACACAAAATCTATTTCACACATTATCTTTTGCGAGTAATTGTGTTAGAAATATGCAGTTGAAGTTCAGGCTATTTTCTGTAAGTATTAAGGGGACATTTTCTAAGTGGCATGGAATTTATTCAAATACTTCACTTTTTGTGGTAGTCCATTATATAACAGCAAATTAGGATTATTCTTTACCTTCAGGAGCAGAGAAGGCTTTTTTAAAGATTTCTTCCCTTCACATTTTTAGGAATATTTCTTTTCTGTAGCAAACGTAAATCCTTCTCATTCAGTTTTCCAGTTTTTATATAAAATTCTGTCAGTCCATAACGGAAAGAAACAGCTTTTTGAATTCAGAAATACGCTGCGATCCTCTTTTTCACAAAAGAAGCCTAAATGACTTGTGTATACAGGTTTAGCTTTTGTCCAAAGAAAAAGTGTTTTATGTCTCGTTGAAAATACCCTGCTTTTCAACTCGATGCAGAATTTTTCATAGTTTTGGATTTTAACCGATAATATTGAGGTTTTTTGGGGTTTTTTTAAATTGTAATTGCACAAACATCTGTTACACACAGCGGCTTCCCCACGCAACACTCAGCCCCACCCTGTGCCCTGGTTCTCTGAGAGGGAAGCTAGGCGCCTGGGGCACACTGCAGGCTCTTGAACCTGCTTCCTGACACATGTCCTCTCCAGCTCTAGCAGCTGAGCCTTGTGAGCTCCCTCCGTGAGGAACCCTGAGACCCACAGCATTTCCCCCATGTTCTTGGTCTTTCACTGCATCAACTTGTTAAGACAATTTGAAAGGTAAAGTCTGTAATACACTTCTTGGATTTTTTTTTAAAGCAATGAATCTAAGATGATTTCGTTCATGAGGATTTTCATTCTTGACCTCATTTTGGATGATAAAGAGAGAATCTTCTGCACCTTTGTGCCACTGTGTTGTCTTTGCAAACCTAATGCAAGTGAGAGTCAAGGACATAATTTAAATACTTGAAAAATTCTTAGAACTCTTTTGGGTGTTCCAACAAAATCACAAAATTTAAAATCTTACTAATTTTATATTTGACCTTCATGTAAAAGGATCTTTTACTCACTGTGTTTATCTTTAAACTTACGCAAGGGCCGTGTGGGGTGGGGGGAGAGACCGTAACTGCGACCCACTCGTGCTGATTCAGGTGGACTCTGGGGAGGGGGCAGAACGAACAAGGGCTCTGGTCCAGATCTAGTGTCTCGTCATTAACACTTAACCATCAAATAGCACCTCCCCTTTGAACATTAAATGTGTCTTCCATTTTCCATTATATGTTTAAATATTCCTAATTCCTAAGTTAGATATCCTAGAATATTAGAATTCCAGTCTGTTCTGAATACATAGCAATGCTGTTATAATCTTAAGTAAATGATTTAAAAACTCAGTCCATAATAATTCTCACCTTCTATAAGACCAAAAAAATAGTAGCGTATTAGGGACAGAGAATCACATAATTCCCCTGACTTGCAGTGGGTCACATAAAAATGTAGTTACATTTTTAGGGAAGACTGTTGTGTCACATGTGTTCTCGTGTATTCCTGTATTCCTATCTTTAAAAAAAATAGCTTGACTTTATTTTGTACTTGGAAGAAATTAAATTTCACAGTATTTGGCTTATTATGGACAGATAGGGGTGGTAATCAGGATTACTATTCAGAGCCCCTTAATATTTTAGTCTAATATATACCTCTTATCAATGAGAAAGAGAGAGAGAAAGAAAATGAACTTTTTGAAATGGTTAAGACAGTCTTCAACCAGGAAATAGAGCAGTGTGGATTGGCTTTTCTTTTTAAGTAAACTTTCTAGTTGATTAAAATACATAACAGAAAAGTGCCTGACTCATAAGGGTACAGCTTGACGAACTTTTACAGAGTGAGCACACGTGGTAATGAGCCCCCTGAACCCTCCCTCGAGTTTCTTCCTAATTTTAACCCACTCCCCTCCCCATCCCCCACACAGAGCTCTATTTTGTCTTTATTACTGTGGCTTTGTTACCTGTTCTTGAACATCTTATCGGTGGAATGATATAGGAGGCACTCATTTATGTCTCACTTCTTTCACCCAACATTATATTTGCAGGCTTCATCTATGTTCTAGGTAGCAGTGCTTCGTCTTCGTTGCTATATGGCATTTCATTGTATAAATATAGTATGATTATGTATCCATTCTACTCTCGATGGGCATTTGGGTTGCTTCCAGTTTGGGACTCTTGAGAATAAAGCTTTTATGAATATTCTTGAACATACTTTTAGTGGAAATAATCACTACTTTCTTGTTGGATATTACCCAGAAATGTAATCTCTGAGTCCTAAAGTACATGAATGTCTCAGTTTCTTAGATACATCTGGTTCTCCGAGTCCCGGTTTACACAGCCCAGAGCTGCTTCTGAGTGTTTCAGTTCCGCATCCGTGCCAACCATTGGTACTGTCATTTCTTTTCAAGGCAGCCTTGCTTAGTAAGGGGTCTCTCATCATGGGGTCCGTCAGTTTGCATTTTCTTTGTGAGGGTTGATGTTCAACAACTTGTCATACCCTTATTAGCTTTTTGGATATTGTTTTATTTATCTAATTCTGCATAACAGACCTCTTCAAAATGAGGTCCTCAGTACAATTGTCTTAAGAAATGAAGCCAAGGTTGGGGCGCCTGGGTGGCTCAGTGGGTTAAAGCCTCTGCCTTCAGCTCAGGTCATGATCTCAGGATCCTGGGATCAAGCCCCACGTCGGGCTCTCTGCTCGGCAGGGAGCCTGCTTCCCCCTCTCTCTCTGCCTGCCTCTCTGCCTACTTGTGATCTCTCTCTCTCTCTGTCAAATTAAAAAAAAAAAATTAAAAAAAAAAAAGAAATGTAGCCAAGGTCTTAATTTTAATGAAGGCCATTGTTTAAATTATTTCATTTGAGATCAGTAATTTTTTTGTGTGTGGTCTTTGCAAACCCTAAAGTCATTATGATACACTTTTTTAAAAGATTGTATTTATTAATTTTTTTTTTTTTGAGAGAAAGAGTGAGAGAGAGAGCAAAGGCCAGGGAGAGAGTCAGAGGAAGAGGGAGAGGGGAAGTAGACTCCATGCTGAGCAAGTAGCCCACTGTGGGGCTCAATCCCGGGAGCCTGGGATCATGACTTGACCCGAAGGCTGTTGCTTAACCAACTGAGCCACCCAGGCGCCCCCCTAATACCCTTTTATATTGTCTTCTAAAAGGTTTATTGTTTTATATTTTACTTTTGGAATCTGTAATAGCCTGAAATTGTTTCGTGTGTATGGTGTGAAATAGAGGTCAAGATTTACTTTTTTCCTAAATGTATTCCAATTGGATCATCTCCCTTTATTGATTTACACTGGTAACTTTGTCATGAGCCGTGTGTAAATATATGTGAGTCTTTTTCTTTTTCATTCCACCTACAGGTTGGTTTATCCTTACACCAAGAGCATATTGTCTTAACTTTAGTAGCTTTATAATGAATGGTAATATATGTGCTGTAAATTCTAAATTGTGTAGTTTTGTTCTTAATCGAGATTGTCAGGATGTTATTCATGACCCTTTGCATTTCTGTATAAGTTTTATGGTCAGCTTATCAATTTATATCAGAAAAAAATTCTGGGATTTTGATTGGAATTGCGTTCAATCAATAAATCAATTTAGGGATATTTAATATTTTATAATATTGAGTCTTCCAATACATACATATGACATATCCCTCTATTTAGGTTTGCTTTCATTTGTTTTGGTGTTTTTTGTGTAGTCTTGGACAGAATTTTAGAGTTAGAGCTAGCTTACTTGTCTCATTTCTGATCTCAGCAGAAAAAGCATTGACTATTTCTTAAACTTTGATGTTTGCCATAGTTGTTTTTGGTATGTACTCTTGAGATAAGGGAATTCCCTTCTATTTGTGGTTTGATGAGATTCTTTATTATGAGTGGTTTTTAATTATTACAGATGCTTTTCCTGCATCTATTGAAATAATTGTGTTATTTTTTAAATTGCATTTCCCCCTTTATTCTGTTAATGTGATGAATTACACGGGCTGTTTCCCACCCCCTCCCGCCCGTTTGTTTTAAACAAGATAAAAGTTTATTTTTCTCTGTGTAGCAGTTCAGGCATAAGTAATCCAGGGCTGAGAGTTCAGGTCTACAATGCTGGACCCCGGGTGACAATCATCTTGTGCTAGCTTTGACGTGTTGTAATCATGGTAGCTCCACTGCCCACCATCCCATACACGTTTAAGCCATACTGATTTTTTTTTCTTAGTGAAAAATACCTTTACGTTCTTATAATAAACCTAACACTCATGCTATAGTGTCCTTTTTATACAGTATATCCCTGGAGTCCAGTTGCTAACATTTTGTTGAGAATATGTGCATCTGTGTTCATTAGAGAGATTAACCTTTAATAACCTTTGTTTTCTCTTATGCTAATATCTGTTTTTATATTCTTTCTTTGGACTTCATTTGTCTTTATAACTTCTTGACATAGATCCTTAGATCATTGGGTTTTCAGCCTTCTTTTCTTTTCTATAATATATATATTCTTTTCTAATATATATTTATGGCTATATATTTCTTTCTGTGAATAGCTTTATCTGCAGCTACAAGTTTTAATATGTTTTTTGCTATTCAGATAAAAGTATTACACTTCTATATACCGTTTATTTTTATCAGTGATCATATCCCTAGACTAGATTGTAAGACACTTAATACAAGATCAAAGGACATTGACAACCTTACAGGCCTTAACCTCATCTGAGACCACCTTGTTTTCCAGAAATGTTCTGCTGGTTTCTGCTTCCATCAATACCCAATGAGACCTAGCTCTTGACACTCTCAAGAAGCTTGTGTTTGAGGCGCCTGGGTGGCTCAGTTGTTAAGTGCCTGCCTTCAGCTCAGGTCATGATCCCGGCATCCTGGGATTGAGCCCCACATTGGGCTCCCTGCTCAGCAGGGAGCCTGCTTCTGCCTCTCCAGCTCCCTTGTGCTTGTGTTCCCTCTCTTACTATCTCTCTGTCATAAATAAATAAAAATCTAAAAGAAAAAAAAGCTCATGTTCCTATTTTTCTCTTCATTTTCTAAAGAGCAAATAAATAATCTCATTTTAATGTGCTTTTACTATCAGTGAGCTTAACTTCTTTTATATTTATCTCTTCTGTGAAATATTTTTTGCCTATATGAGGTGGAGTTTGTGTTTTCTGACCGATTTATGTGTATTAAGGATAATAATGATTTATCAATATTTTATAGATACTCCCCATTCTTTATTTTGCCTTTTAATTTCATGATGCTGTTATTTCTGTCCTAGCTTTTTACTTTGCCATTTTCTGTATTCTATTGTGATCAGTTGTGTACTTTTATTTCTTAGCATATTTTATCTTTGTGGTAGTGTTTTTGTGTTTAACTCTTTCATACTCGGGGATATAAAAATGAATATTTTCTTGCCATTCAGGTTGTTCTTTTATCTTCATCCTAGAGGAGCTTTTCAAGTTTATTTGAAAGTTTCAAATACAAGTTCCTACATTATAAATTCAGCCTCTTAAACTCCAGTGTATCTTTAACATACTGTTGCTTTTGATCAGATGGCACATGGCTGTGTCACCAGCTGTTCTTCCAGCCCATCGCCACTGTTTCAGTGGCTCTTTGTCCCAGGCTATGGCTGTTAAGTGCTCAGCCTCGCATCTTGGTGGTAACATGATGCGCCATCTTTTTAGGGTCTTCATAAGTGTCTAGCAAGGGGCAGAAAGAGGCCCTGTGATTAGACACATTTTTCAACACAAGGTTGGATCAAAAAAGCTTCCAGGAGGCTCCAGCTCAACCTTCATAAGCTTGAAAGATTGGCGGACAGGCTTGGAATAAATGCCACAAGCTAAGATTTGCAGACATGAAATATTGGATAAGTTTAGGAACACTAAATGAAGTAGTTTCAGTTAAACACGTAAAAGGGAAAAAGTGATACATAAGATATAGGTAAAGAGGTAGGCTAAGGCTAGATCATGGAAGCTTTGCTTGCTTTTGTATCAAACAAGTAATATGCTGAATGTTGCCATTGCACACCTGTTCTGTGCCAGACTTGGTTCCAAACTATGGACATGTGGTGATGAGCAAAACAGATATGTTCTCTTCCTTCAAGGATCTGCATATGCACAGGACAAGCAGTAATTACACAAATAAGCTTTCCAAACAGCATGTGACCACACACCATTACATCTGCCGTGAAGGAAAGAGAAGAGTCGGTGAAAAGGCGGAGAAGGGAAAGCTCTCTTAGGAAATGGCATTTGAGCTGAGCTCTGTAGAGTGAGTTAGCTGCTGGAAGAGTGGGGTGGGGATGGCAGGTGGGGTGGAACATTCCCGGGGGAGTTGTAGGGACTGCAGAGACTCTGAGCCAGGGAAGTAGTAGATGCATTCAGGGAGGTGAAAATGGAAAAGACCTGTGGTGGTGCTTATAGAGAAGGGCTAATGGGCTGCAGAGTTAGGACAGAATATGCAGAGCCTCCCAGGAAACATCAAAGGTTTGGATATCTTTCTAAGTGTAAAAGAAACAGACTGGTTGGGGTGCCTGGGTTAAAGCCTCTGCCTTCGGCTCAGGTCATGATCTTAGGGATTGAGCCCCATGTGGGGCTCCCTGCTCGGTGGGGAGCCTGCTTCCTCCTCTCTGCCTACTTGTAATCTCACTCTCTCTGTCAAATAAATAAATAAGTAAAAATCTTTAAAAAAAAACAGACTGGTTAATTTTAGCAATATACTATATGTTATCATTTTTAAGGTGCATATTTTTTTGTTTCAGGGGTACAGGTCTGTGATTCATCAGTATTCATGTTTTTAATGCTATAATATTTGGATGCTCTTTTTACTGGTTTTACTCAGTACTCTATGTATTTAAAGTGCACATCACCCAGGATGCTGTTTGAAAATGGGATTAGAGGGACAAGAGAAAAGTCAGGAGGAGTCTTGCAGGATGTTGTTGAGGCCAAACATATTGGTCCTCAGGCTAGAGTAGTAACAGTGTGATGGAGAGAAATGAATGACTCACGAAATCTTTTGAAAATGGAATCTGCTCTTGGGTTAGAACATAGTGTTGGGTTGGATGTAGGGTAAGAAGGAGAGGGAATATTGAGGGTAGATCTCTGCTTCTGGATTTAGGAAGTAGATACTTGCTGGCACTCTTTGTCCACAGGGCGGTGGGGATGGAAGCAGGGTTTATTTAAAGATCACATTTATGATCACATTTATTAGAGTTGCTCGTGTAATATTCATGTGGTTGTATCAGGCAGGCAGTTGGATCAGTTTAGATCTAGTGCTTGGAAGAAAAGACTAGGCTGGAGATAGAACCTGGAGTGGTCAGATATACGTGGTATTTGAAGCTATTAGAGTGGATGGGGCCATCAAGAGAGATCATAGAATGAGAAGAAAAGAGGGTCTAGGACTAAGCCCTGAGAAACACTAACATTTAAGAATGAAGTAAAAGATTGTGTGGGAGTGGCCACAGGATTAAGAGGAAACCCAGTAGCATGTAAGAGGTAGAAAGTACTTTAAGAAGAAGAGAATGGTCAGCTATATTAAATAGCATTGAGCGGTCTGTGAAGATGCCAGTCAAGAAGAGTCCTTTGGATTTTACAAAATGGTGACCTTATCAACAGCCATTCCAGTGGATTAGTATATATGAGAGCTACCCAAGAACATATGAAAACTGATGGTGTGGATACAACATGTGTAGAAAGGCCCAGAACTTTGGCTGTTAGAATTTAGGCTGAAAAATGTGGTTCTAGCTAAAGGGCTTATGTGCAAGGAGGCTCTTGGTTATTTTTAAGATGATAGATGGAAATTTTTTATCCCGATAGAATGCCCCAATACGGAGGTAGAGAGGGAAGGAGAAGATGCAGGGAAAGGGGGGTCAGTTAGAAGAGCACAGATCTTGGGAAGCCAGCCGTGGATGAGCTCCAGAGGACATGTGTCAGTGGTCTTTCTACTATTATCCATGAAGAAAACCCAAAGAGGTTGAAGCAGAGCATTGTTTGATTGGACTGTTTCAGTAGGCTAATCATTCTCTCATTACGGAAGATGGATTTGGAGTGGCTGAAAGCACAAAACCCATTAGAATGCCACTGTGAGAATTCAGGTTAGCGATGGTGAAGCCCTTGATAAGGTTGAGAGGAGGGGGAGTATGGAGAAAGAACCAAGAGAGATCATTGAACACTACGTCAAAAACTAATCGTGTACTTTATGTTGGCTAATTGAACAACAGCAAAAAAGAACCAAGAGAGAAAATCAGAAGAGTGCAATGACTGGATTATGGGGAGGTAATGAAGAATGAGTCCCATGCTTTTGGACTGGGATGATGTTTGTGTTTTTAGGGTGGTTTTCATTAGGATGTCTTTAACTATGGGTGGTGAATATACGTTGTCCACTTAATGATTGATTAAAATCAGGGCAAAATTTTGGCTTACTTTCTCTGGAACTTCTAGCTGTTTCCAGCCAGCAGCTCAGGGTAATTTTTAAAGAATAATTTAAGTAAATCTTTTTTTGAAGTAGTGGGTTTCAAAACTAGGAAGAAAGTGATCTCTCATTGGCTAGCCTTCTTTTCTAGAACTCGTGGACTAGAAAGTTGAATTTCAAGTATAATTTGCTACCTCTGTCATTTCTTGCTGCTTATTTTGGGCTACTAGCTTTCAGAACATCCTTGGGACCATCAAGGTCCCCAGGTTTCTCCCCCGCCCTTCTCTGTCAGGCATCGGTGTGGTAGTCAGACTCTGCACAAGGACGAGTTTTGCTGTTTTCTGGCTCATCCCCATTTCTCAGAACAAAGTTATTTTCCATAACACATAAGGCCCATATTCTTCAGCCTTGTTGATGTTGCCAGACCTCAGTGGACCTTTTTCTTTTAAAGGCTCTTTCCATATCCTATTGTATTGTCTGGACCATCTCCAAATCCAGTTTTTAATTTCCTATTGGCTAAATTTTATTTTTTTTCTTTAGGCCTTGCGCTCCTCTTCCGTTTAATCCTGGCTTCTCTCCTCTGCTGTGAGAGAGACCTTAATCTCTTTTGGGCCAGCCGCCATGCCATTTTAAAATTCCTTTGGGCAGCAATGCAGCTGGTTTAACATTGTTCAATCCCACTTCTTGGCTGGGATTTACTGTCTCCTGGTCGGCTTCCGTTCCTTTTAGTAAGAAGTATGAGGGCTGCATTTCCCCTGAAGCAGGAACCCTATATCCCTTCCAGTGTAAGCCTCCCTGCTCCCCACTTTTTTGGCTTTATTTTCCTAAGATTCTGGCACCAAATATTTAACCAATTGCAGTTGGTCAGGAAGCCCTGAGCTGAAATAGTAGGTCATTCCTTTTCATGAAGACATTCAGAGAGCACCACTGCTAGACACGCTCCTGGGATTTCCTGGGACTGCAACACCATTGGTGCTTCATGGGCCTTTCTTGGAAAGGTCTCCCCAAAATATAGACTCTTCAGGATTACAGAACCTTGGGTATTTAGGTTTCAAGTATGATACTACTTGATGTCCAGGCCTTGTTTAAGGATGAGAGGAGGGTACTTGATCGAACTGTAAGGAGACACATCGAAAAGTGGATATCCTGACTTACACACACGTTTGTAGTGAAGACACATCGGTATGCTTGTTGGACTCACAGACATTTGTTTTTGCTTGTCCTCTTCACTGGCCTTTTATAACCATCACTGTGGTGGGAGGCAAGAGGCTGTGATGGGTAGAGCCACAAACTTAGATTCAGAAGGGTGTTCCTTCACTGGGCTCTGTTCCTTTGCCAGCTCTGATTGGGCAACCTTGAGGCGAGTTACTTAGCCTCTCTAGGCCTCAGCTTTCTGGTTCTTAAAATGAAGGGGTTGAACTGGATAATCTTCAAAGTCCCTTCAAGTTGAGACAAACCCTATCATTCATATAAAGATGTTTTGATGACAGGAAGACTTTTTCTTCTCAACCATACAGCTGTGGAGATTTTCCCGTGAACGATCCGTTACCAAAAATGGGACTCCGTTTCTGTCATCCACCTCTCTAGAGGGTGCTGGCAGCAGCAGGAGGGCCAGTAATGACCTTTTGCTTCCAATAGGTAGTTATGTCCTACTCAGAATAAGGAAAAAGAAAATCAACAACACAAAGATAGGACATGTTAAGAAAGAAAAAGAAGCGCTTTTTTCTTAGTTCAGAACAAAAAACTGAGGGGTGTATCTGAGAGGAAGAAAATCAAGTCATTTCATGGACAAAGTGTATACAGGTAGATATTCCTTTCTCCCCAAACCCTTACTCTTTGGTATATAGTACAGAAAACCGAATAGAATCATTGGGGTTTTATTAGGAATTTCATTGTTGAGGTCTTTGAACATAGTTGTCATTTTCTGGGAGTAAGTAAGCCTTATCCCAGAACCCAGCCCCTTTTAGAAAATCATGCCTCTTTTCCATACTTTCACCTTATTTCATAGCTCACTTTACCGAAGGGGGAAGGAGACACCAAGTGTCTGGCCTTATGGCTTTATTTGAGAATTTGAGGGATGTGGGTGGAATTCTGCTCTTATATGTAAAATCACTGATAATAATTAGTAGGTTTTGAAAAGCTTTGGTCTGTGGAGAAAATGTACCAGGTAAAAAGCACTGGGGCAAGGAGAATAGATCTACTAAATGGGTCAAAAGTTAAGACCTTCAAAATGTGGGCCTAAGTCGTCATCAATAGCATCGCTACTTTAAAAACGAGCCACTGGTAGGTAGTTCTAGTTACCCAGAATGATGCTCTATTTCTCTTCCTGATGGTTACGTTAATCTTATTATTAGAGAATTCGTATCAGTGATCTACTATCCTTGGTCTGTGTAATTCTTCCTTGAATTCATATCTATATCTATAATATTTATGTCCGCCTTGCTCTCTAAAATAGTAATAATAAAAAGTTGCATGAGAAATCAACAATCTTACAGGAGCATAAGTAATTCATCTGGGTTGTCAACTGAGATTTCTGGAAAGTCATTTCTTCATCACTCATCTGGGAGACAGTATGACTGGTAGTAATATCATGCATGGCTCTTCCAGATGCCTAAGCAAAATTGGTTTTAGTAATTTAATAGAATGACCCCTTCATTAAGCAAAGAGAAAACCTGTCATGTTAGCCTCATTCAGAATGGAGTTTCATATTAAAAAATCAGCTTCAGGGCTCCTGGGTGGCTCAGTTGGTTAAGCGACTGCCTTCAGCTCAGGTCATGATCCCAGGATCCTGGGATCGAGTCCCACATCTGGCTCCTAGTTCCATGGGGAGTCTGCTTCCCTCTCACCTTCTCCCCTCTCATGTTCTCTCGCGCTCTCTCTCAAGTACATAAATAAAATCTAATAAAAAATAAAAAATAAAAAAACAGCTTCAGTAAAACAAGATGGCGTTCACTTGTCCATTTAATGAAGCTTTCATCTTGGTAGGCTTTTATTCTCACATAATAATAAATGTTTTTGCATTGAGTTTTATTACTATAGAGTTGATCTTAATTATAGCAGGTCTTAGAACTTTATAGACAGGACTAACAATGGAAAAATATCTCAGCACTCACATCATCAAAGATAATTCTAATGAAATAATGTTGCTTTATACAGTCATTAGAGAAGTAAAACGAATGTTGTCCTTTTGTTCAGCTATTACCTTACCTCATTGTTGAAAACATGGAACTGCTGAGAGTTACAGTATATCATTTTCATAAAATATGAGTTGTTGAAGAGCTAGTCTCCAGCAGGCATTCCACGTTATTTTTTCCTATTCATTCAAATCCAAAATATTGCTCATCTAAGCTTTCGGTGTTAATCACTGGTACATTAAGTCTGAGGCTGTAAGACGCCCAATAATTCATAACTGTCTCAGGACTTGTTCACCTTAAGGTCAGTTTCTCAGTTCCTGAGCTGGTGGCCATTAACACAAAGTCATCATCTCTTGTGACTGCACAGAATTCACAAAAAGGAAAGCAAGAGATGTTACTGTAAGAATCTGGACGAAAAGCCACCAGATTTTCGGCACTGGTTTTCCTTCCTCCTTCTTTGTCATCTCATTTTAGTAGAGAGCTAAGTTGCTGGTGACATTCGGTTGGAGATTTTCCACCCCAAACAGTGGCCCCAAGCGGGGGGGACAGCAACGGCACAAAATGCTCTGGGAGGGAGGAAGGAGGAAGGAGGGACCCTGAAGTCTGACACTTGACAGGTATCCCTTGGGCTGACTCCTGATGGGCCAGGAGGAGTTTCCAAGCAAAGCAGATGGTGGGAGACTTTCTAGTGGCAGGAGGGAGTGGAGGGTTCCAAATCCATGAGAAGTCAAAGACCAGAGGGTTTTCAAGAACTCGGGTACACTGAGACAGCCGGGACATAAATTGAGAAGGAAGTGTTGGCTAAGAACTCTGGCTGGATGTTTAGCCAGGAGCCTGAGGAGGAAGGGTGCTCTGTGCTCTGCCAAGGAGAGTGGTTGGTGTCCTGCAGCCAAGAACAGATACTGAATATTCTGAAAAAGGGAGTGTCACTGACAGGTTTGCAGTTGGTGGAGAATGGATTAGAGGGAGGGAAGCAAGACTGGGGATAAGGAGTGTGAGGAGTATGGGAAGACAGGTAAGAGGGTGTGATAGGGGAAGGACATGACAGAGGAGAGAGGGAAGCCTGCCCCCGAGATTTCTAGCTAGGGTGACTAGTTGGAGTCTGTGATGAGGGAGTATAGGAGAAATGAAGGTGAGGTGAGGATGGGGGCGATAATAAGCTCATTTATCATGAACATGTCCCATAGTATCAAATAAATGGTTTTAAAGGCTGGAGGTCAACCTTTGAGAAAGATTGGGAAATCATCAGTATATAATCCGTAATGTGAAGCATTTCTGAGTTTCTTTCCAGCCCTTAAACCTTGTGGTTCAGTGAATAATCTCTTAGACAAATACCCATTTCCGGAAGTCTAAAATAAGTAGTGGCCTGTGTTAAGTGATTTGATTATACCGTGTAGTTACTGCTCTCACTGTTGTGATCAGTAAATAAATTGTAGCCTTATGCTGACACTGGAAACCCGTCAGAACAGATTTACTGCATGTCATCTTTGTGTTAGATGTTACAGGGGAGAGCCAGTTTTTTAGAAGTGAAATAATGTCATTGAGTTTTTGGTTCAAGTTGAGGTGGGAGATAGAGGCAAAAAAAAAAAAAAGGCAGAAATAAGATTTGTCAGTAAGCTCAGGAAATGTGGTTTAGGAAGAATACAGTGAATTTGGTTTCAGGCTTGATAAGTTTGAGATTAGAGCAGAAGATGAAATGGAAAGGATTATGAATAAGAAAGATCCTGGCTGGAGACAAAACTTTGGGATTCATTCCAAGGACCGTGGTAACTGAAGTCCAGAATGTCTGGAAAGGGTGGGATGGGGCAACACTAAGGAAGCAGCAGGTCCCAGGGAGACCCGAGCCCTGGCAGACCCCATCTTCAGGCTGTGGAAGGATGAGGGCCGGCCAACGTGGTTAAAAGTCGAACAAGAATAATACTCTGTCGTGGGACATGGAAAGAGAGAGTTCAAGGAGGGAGTCGGCCAGCCCGGGACGTCAAGGACGATGGTCGCTGACTGGAAAATGATGATCAAATTTATGAACAGGTCAGCCGTTGGTGGCCTTTCTCAGAGGAGCTTCATGGAATAAAGAGCGAGAAAGTGAGTTTGTAGGTCAAGAAGGAACAGGGGGAAGAAGAAGAAGAAGAATGGTTGGCCCATATTGTACGCTTCCTATGTCACATGCCAGGCAATGTTCTAAGCACTTTCTACATGTTCTTTTGTTGAGTCCTCACAGTAATTTTAGGACTATACCAATGTTACTAGTGGTAGTGTGGTTGCTAGTATTTTTAAATTTTTATATATATATTTTTTGATGAGGGACGTGAAGGACGTGAAGGACAAAGGCAATGCATGTAGATAGTTCTTCTGAGACGTTTTGTAGCAGGAGAATGAATAGGAAAGCATAGTAGGTAACCTCACAGTGAAGTGAATGCTTTTCCAAGAGATTTTAACATGTTTGAAGTCAGTGAAGGGAGGCGTTACTAAGGAAGCTAGAGAAGGACGAGCAGGTTGGACTCGAGGGAGGAGAGACTGGTAAGGAAAGAACCCGGCCCTGAAAAGAGAAGGGACAGTTTTGTTTGAGTTGAGTAAAGTAAAAGTGGGTCATCACTCGCAGTTTACAATTCAGAAGCGAGACACTCTCTGAACTTACACTTGATTATGTTGGAAAATTAGGAAGTGAAATGAGACAGCTCCCAAATCATCATTGCATTCATCTTCTTTTTCTTCTGGAAAGTTTGCAGCCTCGACACTAAAAAATTTAGAAAGAGTAAGGCCCCCTGGCTGGCTCATTTGGAAGAACCTGTGATTCTTGATCCTCGGGGTCGTGAGTTTGAGCCCCATGTCGGGTGTAGGGATTACTTAAATAAATAAAACTTTTTAAAAATTGAGGAAGTGGGGGCGCCTGGGTGGCTCAGTCATTAAGCATCTGCCTTCAGCTCAGGTCATTATCCCAGGGTCCTGGGATCGGGCCCCACATCAGGCTCCCTGCTCTGCGGGAGGCCTGCTTCCTCCCTCTCCCACTCCCCCTGCTGGTGTTCCCTCTCTCACTGTGTCTCTCTCTCTGTCAAATAAATAAATAAAATCTTTTTTAAAAAATTTAAAAAAAATTGAGGAAGAGGAAAGCTGAGTTTTATTAACTTCTCCAAACTAAATTCTGTGAAGGGCTACTTAACTTACCATTTTTTAAAAATCATTTGTTTTCTTCCCATGTATTTGGATGCAGTAATTCCGTTTTCATAATTGTTTCTCCAAAAGCCTGTATTTGGGGAGCATGAAATCTAGAGGCGGAGAGGACAGGACCTGACAGAGGAAAGTGCATGGCGTGGCAGTTAACCAGGAAAAGGGAAGGGGAATGAAAAGGCGAAGTCAGTCAGTCACTGTAAGAATAAGGAAGTACATCTAAAAGTCTGTTTGTAACTTCATAATCGAGACATCACTTTTATGAGAACATTTTTTTGGGGAAAAAAAGGCACAAGACCACTATCATCAAGTTTGTAGAGAATACAACGAATTTACAAGTCTGCCACTGGCTAACCAGGGAGAGCCGCATTGACATTTAGGACCATGAGTGGCTATAACTTGGTGACAGAAAGTCTTCTCTTGTGAATAAGTCAGACTGGGTGGGGACGCTGCTGAACTCATCAGATTTTCTGTCTCTCCTCCTCCCCCTCCCCCTCCCCCT
>LNAC01000024.1:1540835-1560245 GCA_002007465.1 Ailurus styani | reverse complement strand
CCCCCGCCTTCTTCTCTCCTCCCTCCCTGGGGATGCTGTTGAGATTTGCCCAAGAGTATCTATAGGGATTAGTGAGCCACCTCTGCAGAAGGAACTGTGAGCATTGACCTTGATCCAAAAAGGTGACAGTACTTCTCTGGGTTTCCCTGGTAGGAAAATGTACTCTCCTTGGAAATAAAGGTTTGGAAGCAGGCAGAAAACACTGACAGTGGTGATTCCAGCAGCTCTTTCTGTTCGAAAACATTTCCTGAGGAAAAGTACATGTTTTCTCACAGAGCCCAGCATTCATCTCTGAAGACATTGTCATCAAAACATTTTATTTCAATGTAAAATGTTTTAGAAGTTCATTCTGTGTAAACATTATCATCTCATACCAATCGAGGTGTGTCGAGCGCCTCTGTCTCTCCATTAATATCTGGTGTTTGTCAGTCTGTGTTTTGTGTCTGACGTGAAATGTCTTTTTTGCAGATATTGATGAATGTGTAAACAACACTGTGTGTGACAGTCACGGGTTTTGTGACAATACGCCCGGCTCCTTCCGCTGCCTCTGTTATCAGGGCTTTCAGGCCCCACAGGATGGGCAAGGGTGTGTGGGTGAGTGTTTAGATTTCTTTCCACAACACGTTTCACGTCCCCACTATTAAAATGCAGCCTGAGTTATCAAGAGCAGGAGAGATTGTAAGCAAGGTAATTTGGGTAGAATTTCATCCTCATTTGATTTTGTCACCCAGTTTGGGGGTGTGCAGAAAGATGGCTTCTGAACTTGCTCAGGACATTAAGAAATAAAGAAGAACTTTGAATTCCATGTATATTAAAAAAGAACATCTGTTGAAACTCTGAGCTGTGGCTACGGAGCCCTTTGCAGAGTCCCTCCTGCACAGGCAGCAGACTGGTGTGTGGTGTGGCTTGTCTGTCTTCAAGATGTACCTCCTTAGGCAGTGCAGTTAAGGAAAAGTGTTGGCAGGAGTTTTATTTTCCAGGAATGACACCCGTAAAATGATGCTTTGGATTGTGCAGCTCGGTTTCTTCTGTCTGTCTGGGATTCACGGAGCTGGAAGGCATCTTGAATATCATCAGATGTCCTAGAACAGGGTCCAGCTCATGCTCCTATAGACAACACATTTTATATTTCATTCCCTGATCAGCTGTGATTTCTTTAAATCAAAATCATTACGAAACGTTTGCAATGAGAGCCATGAACTGGGAAGGAAGAAAGGCTATGAAATTCAGAACATCGCAGGTAACGAGGCTTTTTCTTTACTCTCACTCTGCTCATTTCATAGCAGACATTGTCTCAGGAGGAGTCCCTAACTTCTGAGTTTGAACGTCTGCAATTCCAAGCATTCACTCATTTCCCATCCAGATTAAACCGGGAAAGCAAAATCGATTTGGAGGTTTAGTGGTGAAATCGCCCCGGTGAATAGTCACCACTTTTCAGCTAACACTGTCATCGTTGCTGATTCCAACTCCTGCTTTAGTCTCCTTTGCGCTAAAACGCGGGCAATGAAAATTGTCTAAGTGTTTCCACGAAACAGGTCAGGTGACCTGGCTGCCACTGCTCAGCCTCAGTGTGTCCTCCTTCACCTTGTACGCTCCCGCGACATCGAATGGCGTGTGGCTGCTCACGCAGCTGTGCAGTGACGTGGCTGCTGTTTGCTCCTTCTGCTGGAAACATCTTCCCAGTGCCCCTTTGCCTGAGCGGGGATTCATCCCACTGCTTCCTGAGGATACTGCCTCTCTCCTCCCAGACGCTGCCCCCCGCTCCCTCTTTCCCCCTCCTGCTTGGTGCCGACCCCTCCTCCTGGTTCCCGAATACCTTCCGCGGATTCAGTTACAGTAGTGACAAACTTTGGCGCTGTCATTTGTGTGGACGGTCTGCAGCTGCCTTGTCCGAGGCCTCCAGAGCCCGTGGTTGAGAACCTCGTCTCTCCGCCCCGGCTGGGACAAAGGGTCGGCCTGGGGTAGGTGCGGGGCAGATTTTAACTGGACCTGCTGCAGTAGCAGATGTCCGGCCACTGAATCCATGTCAGTCCCGAGCCCCTGCTTGAGATTCACGTCTAACCAGTCCCATGCGCACACTGAACCCATCCT
Organism: Ailurus styani; assembly: GCA_002007465.1. Classification (NCBI taxonomy): domain Eukaryota; kingdom Metazoa; phylum Chordata; class Mammalia; order Carnivora; family Ailuridae; genus Ailurus; species Ailurus styani. Next base: position 1,558,154 of record LNAC01000024.1, on the reverse strand, counting down.
GACATTCTGTTTCTGCCCATAGAACACCACCCTTAGAGCACAGTTAACTGTTACCATTTTACCAAACCGAACAGGTGTCATTTCATCTGTTTATTCACTCTTCCAAAAATATGAACTGAGCACCTGAGTTGAATCAGCCCTGACACCAAACTTTGGCCGTTCTGTTTCTTCTGCTTGGACTCTGCCTGTGCCTACCCCCTCACCACCCCCCAGGCCCCTGCCGACTCTGCTCCTTAACCACCCCCTCATCCTTCAGATGGAACTTGACTCCAATAGTATGTCCCTAACCCACCCCCTCCCTGAAAGTCCACTGTTCCATGCTTTCCTTGCACTTTTCATTCTTAGCACTTATCACGGCCTGTGAGATCGTCTGGCTGATTCCCCTGGCTTGACTATAAGCTCTGTGAAGGCAGGAGTTGGGCCCACCTGCGTCATCGTTGTTGCTCCAGTGCCTGGCCCGCAGGAGTAAACGAGAAAGTACTTTTTGATTGAGTAAATTCATTCTCATGGGAGAGATACCAAGAGTCATGTAAATAATACAAGTTAGAAAGTAGAAAGTTCCATTTGACATTTACCAAATTGATAAATGTGAACTGGCAAATTTCTAAAGTAAATTTTTCTGGTCTAAATTATGACTGTCTGGGTTGATTAAATATGCCAACTCTCTGCTTTCCTTCGTGTTATAATACCTTTTCATAAGCAAAACCCAGCTCATTAGGTTTATATCTGTTTATATACAAAATGAAACGAAAAACTGAGGTAATTATCCAAATAAGTCAAGATACAGAAACTTTTTGTCCAATTAACTGGGTATAGCAGGTGAAAATTAGATTTTTTTTCCCCTAAATGATTTGGATAATATTCAACTTCATATAATATTTAACTTTGTATAAACCATCTCAGAATATGCTCATGAGAGCTGATGTCTGTACGTGTATAAGGCATAAAATACATGAGCATTTTCAGATGTCAAGTCAAGTACTTTGTTGAACTGGGCATTCCTTAATAAAATTTCTTTGGACGAACCACGTTAAAATGTAGTATTGGGCAAGGTCAGACATTAGAATTAGCCCTTTTTAGGGTTACGTGCTTGCATAATATTGAATAAAATGTTCTCAGTAGTAGATTCCTGGGCTGTGTTTTAATTAAGTAGAAAGTACAGACGAAAAGCACTTAGCGAAATAGAAAGGACACTGGGGAGCATGTGCAGAATTTTTAAAGGCATAGCCCGTGATAAGTGACTGGAATAGTTTGTTTCGTGTGAATGATTAATATAACCTGGTGAGTATTTACAGGGACCTTTCCTTAATTTCCCAAAGGGATACACAACCTGATTTGTGGTTGTCAAAGTATGGACACTTTGGCTACTAGAGAATTGTATTTTCAGATAGATGAATAGATCGAAAACAATTTTGTAATGAATGTAAGAAAGGTTCTTGTTTCTGAAGTGCCAGGTCTGCGAATTTTCCATGTATTCAAAAGTGACAGTGGACCGTCATGTTCTTTAAGGCCCCCTTATGTCCAGAAGTCAAGGAAACGAGAACTAAATGGTCAGGATGTACACAGGGTGTACTTGCAGCGCAACCTCAGGGCCTCCGTAAAGTGGAATTGGAATGTGGAGACTTGGCTTTGTGTTTTCACGGTCCTCTGACACAAACCGAATTGCGCAGCCCAGCCTCGAGGAACCCCTTCCCCAGATAATAGTAGGAGGGTCTGATTGCTCACCGGAGACCATTTGTGACCAGCAGACACCACTCGCCCTGGCACAGCAGGTGAAATAGCGAGCTGTCAGCAGGGAGGCACGCATCTGACTTGGTCTGTGCTCCCTTTTCCAGATGTGAACGAATGCGAGCTGCTCAGTGGGGTGTGTGGTGAAGCCTTCTGTGAAAACGTGGAAGGGTCCTTCCTCTGTGTGTGTGCTGATGAAAACCAGGAGTACAGCCCCATGACCGGACAGTGCCGCTCCCGGGCCTCCGAAGGTAAGTCACCGTGGCTCCTCTTGAGGACTTGTACCTACACAGGTTTGAGCCACACACTCTGGGAGCGAGGTCAGGAATAACCAAGTGTCCTGGCGCACTGCTGTCTCTGGAAGCTTCTCCTCGCTCTTGCAGAGCCTTCCTTATCAGTGAATTAGGATGTGGTCGGTGATGACTGTTTGAGCTAGATGGCCTCTGTCATGCTTTCCAACCCAGAGACGCCATGTGTAGGGTAAAGGATCCAAATGATGAGAACATTCACTGGGAATTGCTTACAACTCAGAGAGCCATCAGCTCAGGGTTTAATATGGCGTCATCTCATTAGGTTGCATAATCTTGCTTTCTTGGCCCTTGGAGAAGCGTATCTTGACACTTCTCTAAATTAAAAGCAACATATAGGCCTCTCAGGATCTACAAAGACTTCCACTTGGAAGAGTTAAGGTGTTTTTTCAGAAATTGGCCCAGAGAGTGGCTGTGTTTGCATTCGTTTAAAATTTGATTTAGTCTGTGTCATCATGGCACGAATTGAAATGGAGAGCTGATGGTTTTCCAGATAAATTAATCAACTTCCAGATCACTCTTTTAGTGTGTGCCATGTAGCTATAGCTTGGTTGTATTTTAAGGGAAGCAAAAGACCAAATGGTCGTTCGAGAGCCAAATAAAATGAAACATTGGCCATTTGACTTTCTTGCTCAATCTCGGTGATTATATCCATGCTTCTAAGAGAGCTCTCACTACTTCTCGACAGGGTACACTTGTTCTGTGTGAAGTAACTGTCTTTGCAAGTAATAGGGAATGAAATGTAGAAGTATTTTCACCTACACATATTCTTCTTAATTATTAAATACAGAAAGGAGGGGTGCAAAATTATATAAAAAAGACAGCAATTCAAAAACCTTGTCTGCGAAGGGGACAGGATGAAGTGTTATTGGGGGGAGGGGTTGCTCTTCATTCCAGTGACCACCCCTGTGACATGTGAGCCAAAGAGAAAAGACTTTTCATCTCAGTTGTTCCTGTAATAGCAAAAACAAACACACAATCAAAAATCTGGCTGGCCCATAGTAGGATTGGTTAAGTAACTATCTTTTTCTTATTTGTCCTTGGTTCTGTAGAGTAGCACCTCACCCACAGTATTATTTTGACTGAAGTCTTTCACGTATTATAATATTATACAGTCGTTGAGTAATTCATATGAAGGTTAGGTAGTCAAGATAAATGCATGAGGTACAATGTTGAGTGACAAAGCAGGCTCTTGAATAATTGCAATCTGTGGTGGGAAGGAAGAAGAGAAGATATTAAAAAAGATAATTATTGGAATTAATGGAAATTTTAGCTTTTTCCTTTGTTTTCCAAACTTCTTATAATACTTTAAATTGGAATGACCACAGTGGGCTGCTGTTTTCCAGCTGTGTAAGCTTGGGCATGACATTCACATTTTATGAGTTTTTATTTTCTCACTTAGAAAGGTTATATCTACCTCACAGAATTTTATGAATTTTTTTAAAATCCTACATATAAAAGCCATTTGTTAATGGCAGAGTTCTATAGGAAGTAAGCTATAATCCAAACACAAGTGATACCTCTTTCTCATTTTTTTAGAATCTGTTCTGAAATGATGGACCTTTTAATTGTTTTTTTCTGAGATAGATATTTTTTTTGCTAGAATGTTTTAACAACATCAAAGAATGGTTCATTCACTTCACATAGGTTCGAATGAGGTATGTGTCTGAGATCCTAAAGCTTGCTCATTTCTTTTTTTAGAGATTAACGGTACCTTAATAGGATCATGAGACCATCTGAACCATTTTGGGGGAACTGGAGTAGTTTATTATAAACTGCTTCTTAACACTTTACAGTAATTCATTTTGTAAGCCTTGTTCCTCAACTCCTATTTTTAAGTTTTTCTGTAACAAAGTCCCTAATACTTGCTTTGCTTTTTTCCTCCCTTAGTGTCGTCGCTCTCTCAGTGACTAACTCTTTCTGGAAAGTTCTCCCAGTCAGAGGTCACTATGTACTGTCCGACATTTTTTAAAGAACTTCATTTTGAATACTCGGCTTCATAAATCTTGTTTGCCAATGGATACATAGTTTCTTTTCCTCTTAACTTTGTATCTAATCTTTCCATTTATGGTTTCTTACATATTTTCCCCCATAGTTCTCTGGCTTTTGCTAAATATTGTACATACCCAGTTGTTTTTGTTGGTCCGTGTCAGTATAATCTGACTAATTTATATAGTTCCTGGCAACTCCAACTACTATACCTCAATTTGCATAGTTCTTGGCAAACTTTAACTGATAATATGCAGTCTTAAGATTGTCTATGATGACATCTTCATCTGAGCAGTTCTGTCTGGGTCCTGAGAGACCGGCCAGCTGTAAAGTGCAGGAGGAGATTTCTCTCCCTGACTTCTTCAGGGCCAGTAATTGACCTGCTGTTTAAAAAGGTGATTGAAGCTGGAAATATTAAATAAAGATAATACAGTTTTTAAGTATTTAAATTTTAACTTAAAGCGCACAAATGTACATTCATTTGCTGATCTTCAAAGGAGGGCCAGAGTCTGTCTTCGAGTCGAAGTCCACTCTTAGAGTCCTGCGTGACTTGTCCTGCATAAACTATATTATGCAGGATCGACACCACCCACTTTAAAGGGAGTAAGAATTTAAAGGCCTTTGTGAAGTAAATGAGTGTAAAATCCCTCTAGATTTTTATAGTTTTTCTCAAATTTTTTTACGGTTATCTTATCCACACCTAATTTGATAGCGTTATTTTCACTGAATCAACATTAGTCTTTCCAAGCCTTGATCTTGTTCTATAAACAACTCTTCTTAATGCCTATTTTACTGATTTGTATGCTGTTCGCTTATACCACAATTAATACACTGGCACAGAATGTTTGAGAACACGGCCAAGTCTCAGTCAGCATACTGCTCAACACGTGAGAGCAGAAGTGTGTGTTCCTACCCGAGAGCAGTCAGCGGGCTGAGGACACTGGCCAGGGTGCTTTTCAGAGGGTGAGAGAACATTGGTTAATGCAACAGGTTGGTTAAATGGAGGCCACTTAAAAGAGTTGGTCTCCTCCAGTCAAGGGATCTACTGTTAAATAGAACAGAACGTGGCGTACGAAACTTAAGTGAAAGTGTCAAACAAGGATTCAAATTAATAGCATTCTATATAGGGCAGAACAACAGCTCAGATCTCATCCTTCCAGAAAAGTAATTCAGAAAGGAAAGATGAATTTGCAGTATAGGCTGTAGCATGGTTCCTCGGCTGTCAGGTTTCTCCAGTACAGACGGTATTCCAGTGGTGAGCAGGAGCGAATAATCTGTGGTGGAATCAGACTGAGGACAGAACTGGAACTGAGGGCTAGATGTCAGGAGGGCGGATTTCAGGTCGGTGTGCAGATTTGTCCAATAAGGAGAGAGAGCAGATCACTGTCAGGAATTGGTGGGTGTTTCCGGAGAGGTATCCCGGAACAGGGGGGTACCCATGGCCCGAAGGGCACCCACTTCCAGCGGGATATCATGCCAGGTCATCTTTAAGGTACTTTTGAATTTTCATATCCTAGGATTTTTGTTTCTAAACTACTTCTTGGCTCCCACCTAATATTTTTTTTAGGTCTGGTGTAATGGTTTTCACTGCCTGGGCCTTTGGCCACTAATTTACATTGCTGTACATTGCCTAAAAGCACCTGCAACAGAAATAACTAAAATATGTCCACGCCACTCATCACATGTAAGAGGCTATGCATATGAAATATAGCCTGATGCTTTTATTTCCTCAGTGCCTGTGATAATTGCTCAATAAAAACTTTATGTCCTTGGGCACTCTGAAGGAAGCAGTAAATATGTAGTCTTGGCAACTGAAGCCCTCAGGCCTTGCCCACAAAACGCAGCTCTCTGTCTTGATTGGTGCACAGAGGAGACTCTGGGGGTAGGAACTGAGTTTTATTTCTAAAACAGAAGGTGTAAGAAAAGAACACAAAAAGATGTGTGTTATAATTGAGGCAAGGGTTCCTCACTTTAAGAAAAGCAAATAAGCAAGGTCAGAAATTATAAAACATAAATTGGAGGGGTAATTGGCATTATAAATTAATTGTTCATGATACAGTTTTTTTCAGTGTTAACTTAAATACCATGTTTCGCTAATGTGTTTGAGAGCTTATTCCCACATCACAAACTCAGGCGTAGGCTTCTACAACAAGGAAGCACCTTTGTGGTTTTCCAGCCCAGCTCCAATATTTATGTGTAAGGAAGCTGAGGCCCAGAGAGAAGTTCTAAATGTTCTTCTTAGGGCCCTGTGGCTAATGCCGTGCAGGAACCCGACTCCGAGATCTTTTCCACGTCATCATTTCACTTCTCAAGGCTGAGGACCCCATGACACCAAATTCTCCTAAAATTGGCTTCCTTTTCACTTCATTCCTTGGTTTTGTTTTCATTATTCGAATAACGCACATTCTTCTCAGAGAATGGGCAAATACGAAAATAGATCAAAAATGAAAATCCCCTGCCATGGCGACATCCAAAGATGCTCTCTGTCATCTTACCTCCAGATTCTTTTTGGGGACATGCATGGTCCACCTAGCTCCATGGGACTGTCTCCCATTTGGTCAGAGAGGGCCGTCCCGCTCGTTCATCTGCACGAAACACCTTTCCCTTGGGTCAGCAGCGAGCCCCTACATGCTAAAGCCATTAGTCTCTCTGCTGACTCCTCAGGAAACAATTGACAGTGATTTCCCATCTTCCCTCCCCCTTCTTTTCCCTTTGATTGATTTCAGAACATTTGTCTTCCCTGTATCCTCCTTCTTCTTGCTCTGGTCTTTTTCTTTCTCTTTCCCAGACTCTTTTTCTGTTGCCTATCCCTTAAATAATAATGTCCTGGGGAGTTGCACGTTCAGGCCTCTCTTTACTCTCTATTCTTCTCTGGGGATGTTTAATCCTCGTCTCTGAGTCAACAATTACTTACATGGTACTCGCTGCCAAGTAAATATCTTCTGCCTCTTTCTCTGTCCTTAGGGCCGCACTCTTATTTCCAGCTGCCTATTATTGGACCTTTCTCCCAGGGTGTCTTGTAAGTGTATCTGCCCGAAATGATCCAAAACCAGATTCTTTACCATGCCTTCCCCAACCCGTGTTCACTCATTAATTGCCAAACGTCAGTATTAGAAATCCTGGCATCATCATACCTTAATTTTTCTCACCATTCATCCAAGCCATCATAACATCCTGCCAATTCCACTTCCACAGTGTGCTTCTAAGCTCTCCCTGCTCCTCACTCCTCTGGGCCAGTCCCTCAGCATCTCTTGCCCAGACCGTGGCAGTACCCTCCTGACTTCCCTCCAGCCTCTCCCATCAATTCCTGCTCCTTGTAGTTGCCACAGTTGATATTTGCAAAACCTGAGTCTGGTTTTATTTTTTTTCTTCCAAGTTGTTATTTTAATTCCAGTTAGTTAATATATAGTGCAGCAATAGTTTTAGGTACAGAATTTAGTGATTCATCACGTACAACTCCCAGTGCTCATGACAACAGCCTTCAGCTGTGAAGTCAAATCCATGGACAGCACAAAGTCCAAATCCATGAGCAGGGCAACAGGACCCTGATACTCTGTTTTACTCCTTTTTTGCATCCCCTGTAACCTTGCTCACTGCTTAGCACGCACGGTGCCTGACCTGTGTCAGACAGTCAGTGACTCTTGAATCAAATTGCCTGTCGACATTCAAGAGTGTATCTACTTTGTACCTCACCATCTCATTCCCAGCTAGTTCTGTAGAATTAAAGTAATTATTCATTTTATCAGAGATACAGTGGCGGCCACACTTGCATGAGGAATTATCTAGCTATACTTCTGTGTAGGGGGGATGGTTCCTCTCTATAATTGGTTAAATAACAAGTGGAACAGAAGAAAAAAAGAACTTCCCTGCTGTCAAGGGTTACGTGCAAATCATCCTCATGGTTCTGACAATTGAACTCACACAGCATTCTTGTTCTCTTCCTGGAGAGGTAGGTTCACTATAGGTTTTATATATGTACATATTTTTTTAAAGGCAGGAAACCACATATAATATCATTCAACTGTTATAGTTGGTGGAGTAGGGTTTTTTTTTTATAATGTGTTTAGTTACCCTGTAAAATAAATTAACATTGAAAGGATTTTTTAAAAAATAATTTCTGATTAGAAAAAAAGACCTTCGGTAGGAAAAAAAATTAAGGCCAGTGAGAGCACAGTATTTAAAATGCCATCAAACTCCTGAGGTCTTCTTGTGTATTTGTAATGGATCTATACCGTAAATGCAGGTAAGTCTAAGGAAAATAGGCTCATTTTTTGTGGGGGGAAAAAGAAAGTTGGGTCAGGTTTCTTCCCACATTCAGAGAGAATAGAAAAATTTACCAAACTGTGCTTTTACTTTTAGGAAATTTTTTACTTGCTCTATCTAGTATTCAAAATAATATCTGAGCTATTAGTAAAGGGATGTCCACATTTGAATGAACTGATAACAGTTGAACCAAGTGACAGACTCAGCCTAGACATGAGCCATTTCATGTTCTTGAGGCCACAGGAGAGACACCCACACCACTGGCCCTAGAAATCATGTGGGATCCTAACATTTGCCATAAATAGGGCCTGAAGAGGAAGGGTTTGTACATTTCCTTTTAAACATTTCCAGATATTTTACCTGTCACATCAGATGTGGCTTTACTGTCCCAGTTGTCTTCACGAGCCCTCACGACACCTGTGTGTCAGTGTTGGGACTGGGCTTTTTGTTTTTTTTTTTTTAAAGATTTTGTTTATTTATTTATTTGAGAGCATGAGCATAAGTGGGGGGGAGGGGCAGAGAGAAGAGCAGGGAGCCAGGGCGGGGCTCCACCCCAGGACCCTGAGATCATGACCTGAGCAGAAGGCAGACGCTTAACCAACTGAGCCACCTGGGGGTGGGGGAGCCCTGTGACCATGACGGGGCTTTTGCTGCTGTGACCTCTGCTCTTTTCTCCACCTCCACACGTACCACCTGCTCACCAGCCTCAGTGAGTCTCACCCATTTTTCTTTCCTGTGGGGCTTCATTTTGCTTTTGGGAGGCTTCTCTGTCACTGGTCCCTGGCCCTGACTTTCCCAGTTTCCAGTACTCTCTCCCTGAATCATAAGCTGTCTCTTTTCCCCACTCACCCAGCCTGTTCCTATCTCAGACTCACTTCTCCTGTTCTTTTCTATTTGTTCACCAGAAAAAGAAACAAAGACAAAGAGCCTTCCTTCACCCTGGCCAGTATTTATTGCCAGTCTTCTAAGCTGAAGCTCTGAAGCAACCCTCTTCCAGGAGACAGTGGTGGTGTCCTCTACCCAACACCTGAGTCAGGAACTCAACTTTCACTTGTTTCCATCACCATGTGTCCCTGCCCCGTCCTCAGGCCCTCAAAGTGACCTTCACTGACTCCTTCTGCAGAGCCTCCTCTCCCCTCACCCTGCTCTACCCACACAGACTTCAGGACAATTGTACTTTTTATTCCTCCTCACCCCTGTCACAGCTTATTCCCTGTCCAGTTTCTCAGAATTTATTTTTGAAGAAGTTGGCTCAAATGTCAGCTCTTGCAGGCAGCCTTCCGTGGTAACCTTGCCCACCCTGGCCAAATGCAGTGTGGCTTAGGTCAGGGCCTGACTCCCCATCTGCCTGACTTCTTTAAGGACAGGAACAGTGTGGAGGAATCTCCCATGTATCTTTTCTCTTGTGCTTGGCTTTCTCATCTACATTCTGACTTTCACATGTTTACTATTGAAGTTATTAGCCCTTATTTCCAGTCTTCTTTTCACTTGCATCCCTTCCTGTTGTCAGTGCTTGTTTTTCGAAACTTACTAGTGGCTCTCTCCTGAATCCTAGTTAACACACACACACCTCTCATCTTGCAAGTCTTTGATCAAGACAACCAGGGGAAAAAAGGACAGACAATGAATTTCCAAGTTTTCATGTATTCCTCCTTGGAATATTACACTAGAAATTGTTTTCGCATAAAAACATGAGTTGGTATAAAACATTAGTACCTGTAGAGATTTTAAAATTAAAAAAAGGGGCGGACTAAAGCTTCATGAATGATTGTGTTGAAAGTAACTTACTGAACAGTAGTACCATGGTTAGGATTTTATAAATTGATGCCTTTTCCAGGACGATGGCACATGTTTTATTTGGGGACATTGTATCCGAGTAATTGTGATGTTATTCTTTGGTCATTGTTAAAATCCTGACTGTCCCAGAAAGGGGATTATTAGCTCATAAAGACCTTCAGAATACATTGTAAATGGAAGTTGAAAACAAAAACCCATTTGTTTGTTTGTTTTTAAGATTTTGTTTGTTTATTTGACAGAAACATAGCGGGAGAGGGACCACAAGCAGGGGGAGTGGGAGAGGGAGAAGCAGGCTCCCCCCCAAGGAGGAACCCAATATGGGACTCGATCCCAGGACCCTGGGATCATGACCTGAGCTGAAGTCCGACGCTTAATGACTGAGCGGGCACCCAGGCGCCCCCCAAAACCCATTTAAAAAGCCCACTTGAAATGCTTGTGTCCACTTTAATTAGAAAAATGTTCCAAATCTCCTCAACCTAACAGCAAACCTAAGATTAGACCAAAGAAGGAAACAGTCCTATAAATGAACACCACATCGTCTTCTTTCTAACGAACCAAGACAAGACATTTCTTGAAGGTGCTCTTCATCAGTGGCACATAGGACTCAACCCACAGCTTTCTCTTCAGAGCAAGGGAACATGGTAGCCCCGTGTGTGACTTAAGGGTTAGGGTTTCATCCATATCCTAGCAGAGATTATCTGCTGTTTCCTCCCTGTTTGTCTCAAAGAAGAGAAAGAGATGAATAAAAGCAAAAGAAAACAAACCCATGCTAGTTCAGATGCTAGGAAGCTGAGCCCCATAGAAGAGGTTTGGGGAAAGCAGTAGGCATGACATATGGGACTCAACCTGAGTTGTCTCTTCTGGAAGATGAGGATGCTTGATAACCTGTACAGTCTGCCTCATAGAGTTACTCTGGATCACAAGAAAGGGCTCCATAAAAATTGCTTCAGTAAAAGGTCCAAAAACTCACTTCCTATCACTGTCCTAGGGTGTTTTATCACTCTAGGATTAAATACACAAATTGCTGTTTATGCACAGATGTTACGCCAACCTCTTAATAAAATTGAAAAATTACATCTGAAAATTCCGAAGAGGTAGTTTATTTCTTAGAAGTCTGTGGCTTGAGGTATGTAGTGTAGCTAATCTTATTCATAATGTCTTTAAGAAAAATAAAATTTATTCCTTTTAATACTTAACACTTTTGTGTCCATCGATTAGATCTCTTAAAATTATTTTGCCATAGAACCATTCTTCCTGTGGCAACAGTGACCTAAACTCACACAGAGATTCTCTAAAGAAATCACATTGCATTGTGTTCACTGCTCCATTTTCCCCCAGTGGAAAAATGCTCTAGGAAGTTAATTATTGAAAGGTTAGAAAGATAGGGAAATTGCCGTTTTTCACAGAACGACCTTTGTGGACCCGTTTTTTGAAAGGAATTTGCATCTCTTTCCAAACACAGATGAGGGCCTGACTAACCCCCTATTTCAGCTGTGTAAACATTGAATTTTCAATCTGCTTGGAGAAAAAATAAAACTTGTAACAACCAATGTAAAACCTGAATAATACAGTGATATTATTTGTTGTTTCCCTTATGCAATAACTTGTGAGTTTCCTTCCAAAGAAAAAGGAAAACAAAGATAATTTTTTTTCTTAGTTTTTGTGCTATGAGCAAAACTAACATGGTAGAAAACAGACCATATGTATTAACACAGAAGCCTGTGGTGTCTGATTACCTATGGTTATAGCAATCTTCGTGATACCCTACTGTATAGTGTTCTGTTTTGTAACAAACACCATGACACACCTATGGCTTTGAACACAAGAAGAAAACAATTGTTCAGCCCTCTTTTAGCACAGACTGTGAACTTGATTGACAAACTAATTGTGTTGCTGCTTTGATTTGTATTTCTAAATATGTCCATTAATAGCTAGCTGCACTTTTAGGTCAACTGAATAAAATGAGCAGAATTACTAGTGGTAGGCTGTCAATTTATTCACAAGTGTTGGGGGAGCACTTATAAAATTTTCTACAGGGCTCATGACGGATTTTAATAATAACTCAAAACGCCCTTACAATTCCCAGAGAAATCTGTGTGTGTAAGAGCTTGGAGCCCCTCCTGAGGAGAATGAAGTGGTGGTCATCTGCTCCATCCACATGGGCAAAGCACATTTCTGTCTTCACGCTTGAAAGCTAGAGGAGATGAAAGCTGTGGCAGGTTTTATCTGATTTCACACACAAGGAAATGATTTAAAACCGCTTCATAAATTGCTGTAGAAATCAGCATTTTTGCTTTTTCCTGGACGTTTATCCTAGGTTGGAATTTGTCATCAGCTATTAACGCTAACTGAGAGTCCAGACTGAATTATGTCAAAGACAGAATGATCTAAGAAGTAGCTGGAATCAAGTGTGAAAAGGGATCTTTTATATTCTCATTGATGTTCTGTGTTTTGAGAGTAATGTATCTGTCAGTTTTGTTTGTCATTTTGCTTGTTTTCTTTGCCGTAGATGGAAAGAAAGGGTAATGGCTTTTCTTTTTTTTTTTTTTTAAGATTTTTTTAAATTTTTATTTATTTGACAGAGAGAGAGAGAGAGAGACAGCGAGAGAGGGAACACAAGCAGGGGGAGTGGGAGAGGGAGAAGCAGGCTTCCTGCTGAGCAGGGAGCCTGATGCGGGCTCCATCCCAGGACCCTAGGATCATGACCTGAGCGGAAGGCAGATGCTTAACGACTGAGCTACCCAGGCACCCGGGTAGCTTTTCTGATAGAATTCTATGAACTTCTATTTTAGGAAGACTTTCTATATGACATATTAATCTAGTTTTCACAGTCAACCTGAACCTGCCAAAATAAATATATAGGAAACTATTGTGAAAATACCTCATTAAACTTTCCTAATAATACAATTTGTCTACCAACTGCAAAACAAAGGTGGGTGTTGACATTAAAGTCTTATCCCCACTGGCAAATGTTTTCCCTTTGTCCCTGTAGTTTCTTTGTGTCTAAGAATCTGGAAACAGCAGCATTTTAATGAAAATATTTGATTGGAATTAATCTAAGTAATTGTGATGGCAGTAGTCAGCTCTTTATTTGATACAGCATAAAGTAAAAACTATTAATAAGGGCGCCTGGGTGGCTCAGTGGGTTAAAGCCTCTGCTTTCGGCTCAGGTCATGATCTCAGGGTCCTGGGATCGAGGCCCGCATCGGGCTCTCTGCTCAGCAGGGAGCCTGCTTCCCCCGCTCTCTCTCTGCCTGCCTCTCTGCCTCCTTGTGATCTCCCTCTGTGAAATAAATAAAAATTAAAAAAAAAACTATTAATAAGTTCTCACTGAATCATAGGCACTCATTCGACCTCTACAGCCTGTAGTAGGGAAGAGATTGGACTATTTTACAAGCCTAATCTGCAACTATTGATTGTTTTTTAAAAACACACTCCTGTTCATAGACTACAAATCTGATGGGATTGAATCATTTGTGGTATTATCTGAAAGTAGGTGGATTTTGTTCTCATTGTTTCTATTCTGTCCCATCACTTTGTTTTTTTCTCACAGAGGGTTAAACCGAGTCTGTTGGAAAATATAGGAGCCCGACTAGAACCCAGCCTTGAAATTCTACCCTGAGGCTTAGCTGGTGCTCATTATTTCCTTCAAAGCCCTATTTTGTAGCCACTGAGGTAGACTTTCAGGAACGAAAGGTTATTTTATAGACTTTAGGTTATTGCAGTGTTTTTCTGGTTATCTTATGCTGCCTTGTTCTGTTCAGAAAAGATTGGGGCATGGTTGATTCAAATAACCACCTAAGAGTTAAATATTTCGTGTGGCCCCACATCTCTGGTCAAATGTTGGGGAACATTTTCATTGATTTAAGTAGGTGTTATAGCTCATATAGACGGGCTCTATGCTTGGCAAGAAAGCAGATATGGAAACTCTTGTCACGGCCAAATGTACAAGAATAAAGTCATTGGTTAACGTAAAAGGAAATGATTTTGACAGATTTACACTCTTGGAGTGTGCTAGAAATCCATCAAAATTCAGGATTCCAGGGCATTTGTATCTCGCGGTGGAAGAATCCATGCCGAAAGTGAAAGGCCGCTTTGTGTAAGTGAAGTGTTGCTGACACACCCCGCCCTCCTTTTTACCGTTGTGTCTTCTGCTCTGTTGTGATCCAGATCTGATGGATCCTGGAAGTCCTCTTTTTACTTTTTCCACTCTATTTAGACTTAGATGAAGATCAACCCAAGGAAGAAAAGAAAGAATGCTACTACAATCTCAACGATGCCAGTCTCTGCGATAATGTGCTGGCCCCCAACGTCACCAAACAGGAGTGCTGTTGTACATCCGGGGCCGGCTGGGGAGACAACTGTGAGGTCTTCCCTTGCCCGGTGGTGGGGACCGGTAAGGACCAGCTGAGTGGTGTGTTCATACCTGCGTCTCGTCCTTTGGTGTCCAGGGCCTCGGCATGTTCTCATTTTGGTCTCTGCGTTGAAGCCTTGTAACCATGGCATTGCCTGGGACCGGCCACAGCGGAATGGAGATGAGATCACCTTGCGGTGCATTTCATTCGGGCCTGGAACCCTCCCCGTCCTCCCACCTCCAAGTGAAATCTTAAACTTAACTTCAGTCCATTACAGAATGCACTGTTACAGTGAGGTCCCATAGGATATTTCAGCAGAAAGGTGATTCTGTTTTATTCCGTTCTTAAAAACCAGGCTTTTTTGCTCAAAATGACATCGCATTATCTGTAACTAGAGCTTGCATATTTAGGCTGAGATCTTGCTTGAATGGGATCTTACTAAACCTTTAAAACACTAGAAACCTCGGTAAGGGAGAAGGAAGTCGTCACATCAGTCAAAATGTAGGTAAATAAAAAGTGCATGAACTCGGAGAGTTTTTTAAAGTTACAAGTAAACTTGTAGTCATTAGATTTATTTGCCCCTACTCTGTAATTTTGGAGATTGTACTGAATGTATTTGCCCAAATTAGATGATAAGATTTGCCTTAAAGTTACTGAGTCTGAGAAAGAAAAACTGAGTTTAAAACAAATTAATGGAGGATGTCCTTTTTTTTTTCTTCTTCTGTTAACTCTTTTTTTTTTTTTTTCTGGGTCTCTCCTGAACTCAGCTGAATTCACCGAAATGTGTCCTAGAGGGAAAGGTTTTGTCCCCAGTGGAGAATCCTCTTACGAGATGGGTGGTGAGAACTATAAAGGTCAGAATCAAACAGAAATGAATTTGCAACACATGTGTGTATTATCATTCAAGTAAAATCATGGCTCGGGTTTGACAGAATTAGAGTTCTTCTAGTCATGGAAACTGATTAGAAAGCCTTTAATTCTTCTGTTGGAGGCCCCTCCAGACTCCAGGCAGAGGTCTGTCTTGGGATTTGGAAAACGTAGGACTGTTTGACCTTGGGACATCACGTTAACCTGCTGAGTTTCCATCTCTTCCTATCTGAGATAGGAACATATCTCTGAGGTTTAACGTGAGAATTAAATGAGATAACATACTAAAAATACTTAACACAAAATTCTTTACCTAGGAGGTACTTTTATAAATTTATTCTTTTATTCCAGATGTACATTCGAAATAATATAAGACCGTATAATTTTGACTGCCATTATGGTGGTCTGTGTGGTTATCAACAAAGCTAACATTCTTGCCCCTTTTAGAACTCATCCCACTACGGCTAAGATACTTTTACCAAAGGCTATGGATTCCTCATAAGAAGTAGAAAAGAGGAAAACTAAAGTAGATGTGCTTTCTATATTTAATGCTATTAGTCTATAATTCTAAAATAAATCCACAGCCTTTTTGGCAAAATTTAAACCACATGTATGAATATTTCCCTGGTAATCACTCACTTTTGACATTTCCATGATAGAGGTATCATTGACCTCTTATATACAATGTGGGTTTTTTTTTTTCCCTTTACAGTTTAAGATCGAAAACTGCTAAGTGGCTGGAATATAGACTAAACATTTTTATTGTCCATCCGTTGTTGAGAACTAGTGTTTTAATGATAGTCAGTAGCTGGATAAGAAATTCCATATGTGTTTTTTAAATCTATTTATGATTTAGTCCAATTAAATAACAAGACTTGGTTTGCAATATGTGTTTAACGGTTTTCAAGTTCACAAATATCCTACTTTGTTTTTGCAGGGATGTAGTTAAATCTCACTTCATGTTATGGAACAGAGCCCTGATTTTACCATAAAGTCACCCTCTCTCATATAAAAATAAGTCTCTCCTCACCCTGTCTTAGCAGTGCTGTAAATGGTTGGAATATTAGTTGCAGATCCAAACAGCTATGTATTATGGACTTTGCCATTTTCCAGTTGCGTAGCTTTGAGTGATTCATCTATAGAGCCTACAATTTTTTTTAATGACATGAATCTGCTCTAAAATGCTAGAACTGATGACAATAATAATAGCAATGAAAGCAAGGGGTAAGAGTTTTTGAGGGTCTATGGAGTCTTCTACATGGATTTTCTCATTTAATTGTTTGAGTCCTATCAGGCATCTGTTCCTATTGTCCCCAACTTACCACTGAATAAACTGAGATTTGCAGATGGTGAGCATTATAAATTCTGTGGAGGAATGGGTCTGCCACCACCTTTAGCAAATTATGCTTTTCTTAGCTGGTTGTTATCACCAAGAAAGAAGCCTCATCCGGTTCCATCAAACTCTTCTTGGGAGTGTTCTTCATCTCAGCTGGTTAATGGGCCAAAATATACATTTATAGAAAGGCACTTTTCTTTTTTTTTCTTTTTTTTTTTTTTAATTTTATTTTTATTATTTGCCCAAGGGGTACAGGTCTGTGAATCATCAGGCTTACATCTTTCACAGCATTCACCAAAGCACAAACCCTCCCCAATGTCCATAACCCATCCACCCTATCCCTACCCTCCCACCCCCCAGTAACCCTCAGTTTGTTTTATGAGATTAGAACTTTTCTTAAAAGGTATATTCTTATGAAAATATTGTTGGTTCCATTGTGAAATTCATAGAATGTTTCATCAGATAGGAGGTAGCAACCCAGAAATCATATTTACAAAAAGATCTCCACAAATGTTTGGGACATAGTTCCTTAGATATCTCAGAGTCTGTTTGCACATCTGTGAGTTAGGCCTCACTTTAAGAATTTTCTGTTGTTGTAGCTGAAGATTCTTTGGATATGAATATTATAATATCTGACTTGAAGCTCCATATTGGTTAGACTCTTCCTTTTTTTTTT
>LNAC01000024.1:1519476-1540676 GCA_002007465.1 Ailurus styani | reverse complement strand
CCTGCCTCTCTGCCTACTTGTAATCTCTCTCTCTGTGTCAAATAAATAAATAAAATCTTTAAAAAAAAAAAAAAAGACTTTTTATTTATTTATTTGACAGAGAGAGAGAGAGAGAGATTACAAGTAGGCAGAAAGGCAGGCAGAGAGAGAAAGGAGTAAACAGGCTCCCTGCTGAGCAGGCAGCCTGGTGCAGGGCTCTATCCCAGGACCCTGAGATCATGACCTGAGCCGAAGGCAGAGGCTTTAACCCACTGAGCCACCCAGGGGACCCTAGACTTTTCTTTTTAATTGAAAGACCAAAGCTAACTGTTCTCTTTCTCCATTTTGCCCCCATAGATGCGGATGAATGCATGCTCTTTGGGCAAGAGATCTGCAAAAATGGCTTCTGTCTGAACACTCAGCCTGGTTATGAATGCTACTGTAAGCAGGGGACATACTATGATCCCGTCAAACTGCAGTGCTTTGGTAAGTATTAAGAAGCTACATTGTGCTGTGAAAATATACAGATGGAAAAAGATAAGTAATACTGTGTAGTAAAAACAATTCCTAGCATCTAAATCATGTGTCAAAAAGATCTTTAAATGTTTTATGGATCTTTTTCTTGAGCAAGATTTAAGAAAATAAAAAACCTCTATACTCCCATTTGAACAGATTTCAAGCAAAGAGTTAATATTCAATGTGGAATTATAATTCAGGTCACTGGTTTAACCAAAGTGTTCCTTTGGTCTGGGGAGCCTCCTGTTTCATCACTCATACCATGCAAGTGAAAGTCATTTTTAAATACTGACCCAGACTTTAAGGCTTAAGCAGAAAACCATATACACTAGGCAGAAAAACACAGCAAAAGGAAATAATTTTAAAACTATCATAAAGAGGTATTTTATCTTAAATTTCGAAGCATATCCTGTTCCTGAATGTTTTCTTTCTTTCCTTAATGTCAGCAGCAGCAGGGCACCATTATTTTTCCAATCAATACAACTTAATATTTTTATAGTCAGAGCTATTCTCTCTTGGATGATGATGTGTAGTTAATTAACATGTGGCAGCCCCTGGAATCTGGACGAAATTTAGCAGTGTGTAAAGTTTGGAAAGTGTATGAGGTACAACTGATTGCTGATTGTCTTTAATAACTTTTTTCTCTGAAGATTTGGATGAATGTCAGGACCCCAGTAGTTGTATTGATGGCCAGTGCGTTAATACAGAAGGCTCTTATAACTGCTTCTGTACCCACCCAATGGTCCTGGATGCTTCAGAGAAAAGGTGTATCCGACCAACTGAATCACACGGTACGTTTGGATGTGAGATGCAAGTCTGTGTCCAAATAAATGGCAGGGTTTTCCTTCTGACTGAAATGTGAGCTATTGGGACAGAGAAAAGTGGACTCCTTGGGTATTTTGGAGTAATTTAAAGGAGATGCTAAAAATAATAAAGGAGAACACTTGTAAGAGAAATAATTAGCTGCATATCATCAGCACGTAGGAGAGTCAATACCCTGCATGTACTTACCTAACGGATAACAGACTAGATTGGCTGAGCAGGTAGCAGAGCTGTTCTCCGCCTGAGGGTTTGACCTATTTCACCCTCAGTCGCAACTGAGGAAGGGCGTTGAGTTCAGAGAAGGGTCATCAGGTTTGACTGGACTGGAGAACACAGGTGAGGCTGGGCAGAACAGACAGTGGAATCCAACAAGGTGGGGGAGACCCCTGGCATCCTTTGGTCGGAATCCCTCTTCATCCCCAGTGAGATGATGTGCTACTCATAATTGGCTTAATTGATCTATCCATCATCACTGTCAGCAACAACCTTGGATGACGTCAGTTGAAAGGCAGGAAGTTTGGAATTGAGTACTCTAGCAGAAAGTGTCACTAGTCCAGGGCTTTGGTGGATGAATTGGGTGAGAAAGCATGAATCTGCAAAGTGTTATGTAGAAAGACATGGTAGGATTTGACAGAGGGAGTGGGTGTAAAAAAAAGGAAAGATTAGAAAATCAGAAGTGCTTTAGGATTATGGAGGATAGAAGGAAGATAGTGTGGTGCTTTTTATAATGATGGGAAGATGCAGAGGGAGGGATTTAATTGGACCATGATGGGCAGGTTGAATTTCAGCCGATGGAATGACACCCAGTGGGAGATGACAGAGATTCGATCCATGGAAAGACCAGGCTGGCTTCAGACTTATACTTGGAGGTCACTCTTGGAGATGGAAACTTTGAGACTCACTGGCTTCCACCTCACTGTTTATGAAATAGGAATAACAGTGCGATTGTCATGGAACCCTGTTTTCCCTTTCAGAACAAATAGAAGAAACCGATGTCTACCAGGATCTGTGCTGGGAACATCTGAGTGAGGAGTATGTGTGTAGCCGGCCTCTCGTTGGCAAGCAGACGACTTACACGGAGTGCTGCTGTTTGTATGGAGAGGCCTGGGGTATGCAGTGTGCCCTCTGCCCCATGAAGGATTCAGGTGAGCCCTCATCTGGTGCCTTCTGCTGGGACTTCATCTCCCCTCCTTTGGAGCCTGGCAGTCCTTTTACTTCTGCATCTTCAGCTTCACTCCCAATTCCTTACTTTCATCAGAGGTGTTGTGTGGTGGGTGTGCTCCAGTCCAGACCCTAGCATGAATTTTTGAAACCCATTCTATTTCACCAAAGAACGACAAATGACTCAAAGAAACATCATGCAACTTAGCGATTGGTGGCATACATCTTTGGAATTTCTATTTCCCAATACTTCCTTTTTTCCTACAGTCTTTCTCATTTCTAACAGTGTCTACTTAGAGCAAAAAGTATTAGAGACTGTAGAAAATCTTTGTAGGGCAAAGTCCTGGTTTTTATGTCAGTCTCTTGGTGAGAGGGATCAAAAAGGGATTAGAACAATAAAGGAAGAGAGTAGAAAGTAAGTGGAAGTGTATTTGGACAAATGTCCTTTGATTTCAAAGGTTAGATCTGAGGATAAACCTTTGGCCAAATGGAAGATGCAACAGCTAGGCTCTGGGTTTATCCCCTCTCCTTGCCTTGGGCGAGGACCCAGAGGTGCTGACTCTGGGTTGTTTGCTGGCTGTGGCTTGTGCACTGACTGCTTACTTCTCTTCTTACCTCTGGAGCCACTTACTGCTCCTTAGAGGAAAGTCCTTGAAAGTGTTTGGTAATATCATTTTGTCTTTGGCTATGAAATTGATTTGTTACAACTGGAAGGATACTGTGTAGGTATAAAGGAAAGGCGTTTATAATGAAAACATTCTCAGAATGGTCAAGAGGGGAAGAATTTCTCAAAAAGAGGAAATGCATTAATTTTCAGCTCATTAGAATGCAACCTTCAAGCCATTTTGTAGCTTTTCAAATTGGCAATAATGTAAAATCAAGGTAGCATAAAAAAGAAAATGATTTGAAATGCCATAGAAGGAAAAGGACTTGCAAAGGATAAAAAGCAGAGACATAAAGAAATAGGTGGTGAGGATAGTAGCCCAGGACTAGAAAGAAGATGGGTTCTAGGGCCAGACAGGCTGGGTCGGGGAATCCAGAACTGCCCATTGAGGAAAATAACCTCCCCCAGCTCAGCTCATTTGTGAAACAGCGGCGCTTATGTCTCCCTTGTTGGGTTGTTGAGGACGGGGAGGTGCAGGGAGGGCTCTGCTTGTTAGCACGACTGTGGCCTCCGTTCCCGGAGGCAGATGCCCGTGGAGAGTAGAGTGAAAGCCTTAGGAAGTGAGCATACGGGGCTTGAGACATCTCACGGTGCTCTGACACCTCAGATCATTTTACTGAGCCAGTGGTTTTGGCTGTTTAATTTTTTCCAAAGGTAGCATATACCCCTTCTAAAGAGGTGATCCCTCTCCACTCCACCCACCGCATCACAACTGAACTCCGCTCCTCCCCAAGGATATTCATTCTTAACAGCTGGGTGGTGGTGTTTTTTTTTTTTAAATCATCCAGACCTTTTTCCTTCACATTAACTATTGTTCTATAGCTGCATTTATATTCGTATTTTTTAAAGATTTATTTATTTGAGAGAGAGAGAAAGAGAGAGAGCGAGCGGGGACAGAGGGAGAGAAGCTTCAAGCAGGCTCCCCGCTGAGTGGGGCTCGAAGACATGGGGCTCGAGCTCGCCACCCATGAGACCATGACCCTGAGATCATGACCTGAGTCAAAACTACGAGTCAGATGCTTGACTGACTGAGCCACTCAGGCGCCTGTATGTTTGAGAGCATCTTTAAAACTGAACTCCATATCATCCGGAAGACACACTTTCTCTGTTCTACTCTTCAGCATCTCTGAAATTGGGGCTATCTTACAACTGACACCATTGAAGAACAGCCACAAGGGGCTTTTTTCACATTTTAATGTCTGCTATATCAGTGGTTGTTACAATCTGTAGTATCTTGGAACTGATAAAAGATGTTAACTTTTACAAGGCGGCACAGATTGCTTTACAGATGTGTCAGGTTTCCTTTTTTTTTTTTAAGATTTTATTTATTTATATGACAGAGAGAGAGAGAGATTATAAGTAGGCAGAGAGGCAAGCAGAGAGAGAGGAGGAAGCAGGCTCCCTGCTGAGCAGAGAGCCCGATGCAGGGCTCGATCCCAGGACCCTAGGATCATGACCTGAGCCGAAGGCAGAGGCTTTAACCCACTGAGCCACCCAGGCGCCCTCAGGTTTCCTTTCAAGTCACCTCCAGCCCTGGACATTTGGGTCACGTCTCCCTCCCACCCCTTGCCGTGACCTTGATTTTCCTACTATAAATCTGGCTGCAGGGAACCTTCATGTTTGGATTTTATATATACCTGCAAGAGAAAATTCCTGCAAATGAAAATGCTGGGTCAAGAAGTATGTGCACTTTAAATTTACTGTTTTACTCTGAACATACTGTGCAAATTTGCACTCACCTTGGCAGCATTTGAAATGACTTACTTTCCTCATACCTTTCTACCTTTGGGTATTTGCACTCTTGAGGACTGTTTTTATCAGATGGGTGAGAAGAGTATCTTACATATGTCTCACTTATTTCTAGGGAATTAAATAATCTTTTCCATGTTTATAGGTGATACGCATTTCTTTGTCAGTGAATTATTTATCACGTCCTTTGCCTATTTTGGGGAGGGGTTGGACTTGGTGTCTTTTTCTTGTTAATTTGTAGAAGTTTTGTGCATATTCTGTTCACAACCGCAACATTCGGGTTATGGTATGTATTCTTGTCTTTATGGAGATTCTACACATATTTGCCTTTTATTCTGTCCCTGTTCTGATCCTGCGATGTTAAGTATTTGCTGCATATAAATCTGACAAGCCAATGCCTTTGAAAATCAAAATTGGCTTAGCTTTGGAGGAATAGTCAAGTTCGTTGCTGTTAGAAATTAATTTTAGAATATTGCATCAGTTATTTTTAACTTGAGACAACACATTTTTAAATGTAAATTCGAAGAAATACATACTGTATAATATTTTTAGGGGGGTATGGGGTATCAGAAAAAGAATGGTACCCATTGCCAAATTAAAAAAATAATTAGAGGGCGCCTGGGTGGCTCAGTGAGTTAAGGCCTCTGCTTTTGCCTCAGGTCATGATCTCAGGGTCCTGGGATCGAGGCCCATATCGGGCTCCCTGCTTGGTGGGGAGCCTGCTTCCTCCTCTCTCTCTGCCTGCCTCTCTGCCTACTTGTGATCTGATCTCTCTCTGTCAAATAAAATCTTTAAAAAAATAATTAGCATTGCTAATTATAATAACATTATATAATTATAATAACTAGCATTCCCACACTCCTTTAGTTTATATATGCACAGTATAGTACTTAGGGTAAATTTTCCAGAAAGAATCTCTAGCCTATAGTCCTCCAAATCTTCAGTCAGTGGTTTTCAATCTTTTCTTGTTCAAACATGGGTAATCTCTTGTCCACTGAGTTGTTATTTTAAGCTCCAATATGTAAATTCATTAACCTCAAAGATGCTGGGGGAACTGGCTGGGAGACCAGCTACTTAGGCTCTTGAGGTTTCTGGGAAGGACCCCAGGGTTCCAAGAAACCCATATTGAGAACTGTTGTTTTAAACAGTTTAGTTGGAGGATCGGGGTCATTGACGAAGCCCAGAAGGAGTATTTCTGTTATACCCCTAAGATTATGGACCTAAAACTACACTTAGGAGTCATTTGTTCTGAATCCACAGAGAAGGACCACAGCAAAGTTAAAAAGGTTTCCCAGTGGTCCTCTGACCAGCCAGCATTGCCTGGATTAGCTCCTGACATTATGGTTGTACCCATACCAAACCGTCTCCTGTTGAGCGTTCCTGCTGGAAGAGAGGCCCTAAGGGGACCCAGAGCATAGCAGTCAGCATAGGAGCTGCATTTAACTCCTGCTTGCGCAACTTCTTACCTACGCAGACTTGTTACTTTGTTGCTCTGTGCCTCGGTTTCCTCGTATGAAAATAATTTCACCTGCCTCGGCGCTGTTTTAAGAATTTAGTAAATTAATACATGAACACCTAGAGGAGTCTTTGACAATCTGGGGGATATTAGCAGCTGTTGCTACTTGCTACAAAGTGACTCAGGTCAAATGCATTTTCGAATGTACCTGAAATCGGAGGAGCTTATAAAATATACAGTTACTAAAAGCATCTGAACGTGAATTAAGAATAGACAAATGCAGAAGTAATCGTTCTCGTAGAAGACTTGCTTTTCAAGACAGCTGCTTCACAGATATGAGTGGGCATGCCAATTGACTGTCCCTGGAGATCTTATCAAAAAACAGATTGTGGTTTCTAGGTGCAAAAAGGTGAGCAGGGCTCAGCGTTCCTGGCACATCCCAACATGACGCCGGTGCTGCTGGTCCTCAGACCAGCTCGCAGGGTGTTCTAAAGACCGCTAAGAACAGCCATCTTGATTTTTGTTAAAAAACAATTTTAAAGCTGTTACCAATTTTTCAACAAGGAAACAAAAAATGTGTGATTTTCAAACGTGTTTCCTCATCATTTCTGTCACTGAATCTTTTACCTATGCGGTTCATGGATACCTTGAGAGTTGAAAAGGACCGCATCGTCTGTTTGTTAGCACAAGCCCTGGATTCATCCCAGCCTCTCGGGGCAGTCTCCCTAGGAGCTCAGCACTGCTTTGGGGAACAATTAGTTACGGAGGGAAACAGTGCTGGAGGAATTTGGGGAATAAATCGCAGCACTTGTCATCAGCCTCGAGCATTAAAGTGCAGTGTAAAGTAAAGCTTTGGCTCTGGAGTGGGCTTTCACACTTCTGGTCCAGCAGGTCACGGGCACTAATTCCTGCTAAGGCAGCAGCTCCGCCTGAGAATACTGGTCGTTGGAGGGGGTAGGCGGGGCTCGTTCAAGAGCGTTCTCTGGAGTTAGACGGCATCTTGAGGGTACCACGTGCCGGGGAAAGGAGTGGAGGGGAGTGGATTGTGTCTGGGCAGCTTTACGTGAGAATAGCACCGCCGTGTAATTCAGTACGTTCCTGGGGCCGTGTAGGTTCCCGTCTTCATCCTCTGCTAGGGTCATGGAGGCCAGTCACCAGGCATTGGCCCAGGTTCCAGGTGACTGAGGGCGACCCTGCAGCTGGGACAGCGCACGGTCTGTGGAAGGCATTGTGCGCCCACAGCCTTCCCTTCCTCCACCTCTGGAGGCCTCTCGTCCCTCGTTCCCACTCCTGCCTCTTCTCCTTCCCCTCTCTATGCCTTTGGATGCTGCCTGCTTTTAAAACGTTTGAGGAGGGGGGGCCTGAGCTGCTTTGGGAGGACCCTCAAGTTTGAGCTCTTTGTCCTGATGTCTCATTCCAAACTCTGGGAGAAAAAACGCTGTTTGGAAAACCAAGTCAGGGAAAACAAACCATTTTACCCGAATCATTAACAGGACCAGGAGAAGCTACAGCTTCAGAGCTAGGGGCCAAGGGTTAGCCAGATGAGAGCTGCTGTCTCATCAGCTGTGCGTCAGAGTCTCTGCAAACTAGTAGGAGAACTCACAATACGTATTTTACAAATTAAGAGACTAAAGCAAGGCAGTCATTCTTGGTTAAGTAAAACTTGGTGAGGCCTTGCATTTATCTAAAATGAATTTTTAATATTTTTATTGCTGCTCTTAAAAGCATAAACTTCAGTTTTCTGGAAAATGTACCTGTGAATTGCAAGATATATGGGATCCTGTTATTGCATGGAAATAAATACCCATTAACCCGCGTGTGAAAAAAAATTAGACACACTTGAATACTGAAATCTAAAATACCCAGGGTTGCGGTGCCTGAGTGGCTTAGTGGTTAAGCGTCTGACTCTTGATTTTAGCTCAGGTCATGATCTCAGGGTCCTGCAATCAAGCAGCATGTGGGGAGGAGGAGGCCCTCCATGCTCAGTAGGGAGTCTCATTGAGAATTCTCTTCCTCCGTTTGTTTCCCTGCTCATTCATACTAGTGTGTTTGCATGTGCATGCACACGTGCTCTCTCACTCTCAAATAAATAAATCTTAAGAAAATAATAAACAAAATACCCAGGGTTACCAATGTCTATGGCTATCTTGTTAAAATAATTAGGTTTCTGTTAAGTAAATTATTAAAATAATTAGACATATTGTAAGTAAATTGAACATAAAGACTTTAAGTCTTGACCTAAAACCGAAGAACACTTAGCGTGTTGGGAGAGCGCCACCTATTGGTCTTATGTGTAGTATTGCACTGCAGGTGTTGGACTCTGAAAGTGCTCTTAATGCCTCAAGTCAGGGGTAGAAAGGTGAGAGTAGTTAAAAAAATAAAAAACCTCTAAGGAAACTAGTGCTGCAAAAGAAATAGGCAAATATTAAAACGATTTTTGTAAAACACTGATATTAATCAAAATGCTGAGGAATGGTCCTCTCAGTTTTGCTAAGAGAACAGTTGGGAGATAGGAATGTATAGATACATTTGGTGCAGAAATTCTAGTTCTGGGGATACAGACCATGCTTCTGCTTGAGTGCCGGGGCGGGGGGTGGTGGTAATTAATTATAGCATAAGAAAAATCTGAAATCAATTCTATCATTAGGGAATTTGTAAACTATTATATGTAAAGTGCAATTAGGAATAAGAACTGTAGTTGAAAAGCAATCTTAAATTATTTATAGTTTACCTGTTTTCAGTTTTAGTTAGATTACTTACACATTCCTCCCTTTGTTTCATTATTTACTACATACCTGCTATGCACGAGCCAACAAATTTTGGAACAGATGTGCAGTTTGCATTTATATGAAGTGTACATTTTATTTTTATTTTTTTAAGATTTTTATTTATTTGACAGAGAGATCACAAGTAGGCAGAGAGGCAGGCAGAGAGAGAGGAAGAAACAGGCTCCCTGCTGAGCAGAGAGTCCGATGTGGGGCTCAATCCCAGGACCCCAAGATTATGACCTGAGCCGAAGGCAGAAGCTTTTTTTTTTTTTTTAAAGATTTTATTTATTTATTTCACAGAAGGAGAGATCACAAGGAGGCAGAGAAGCAGGCAGAGAGAGAGAGAGAGGGAAGCAGGCTCCCCGCCGAGCAGAGAGCCTGATGTGGGCCTCGATCCCAGGACCCTGAGATCATGACCTGAGCCGAAAGCAGAGGCTTTAACCCACTGAGCCACCCAGGCGCCCCGAAGGCAGAAGCTTTAACCCACTGAGCCACCCAGGCACCCCTGAAGTATACATTTTAATTCTGTAAAACTAACATACTATACAATTATCTTACTAAATTAGAATAGTTTTTTCCTAAATGTTGTCTCATGTTAATGTGCATGTGATACCCTAATAAATTCTCCATTTGCTGCAACACCAAATTTCTTAATACTTCCTAGTAGCTAACCTACCCCCAATTTTTTCATATGGTTTTGCAAAAGGGAAAGACTTCAGAACCTGATTCTGAACAACTGAGCTAGTGATTTTCTTCTATATCCACGCCCGGCTCTTACATACTCCCAAATATCCCCGTGTAAGAAGTTTCATAATACCCTTGGAGGTGTGAAGGAAGACAGGGACTTGAGTCATGGACTGAGCTTGAAAAAATATTGTAACTGGGCCGTGGTTCCAAAGGTCCTTTCAGCAATCATGGTTTAAAGCCTTTTCCAAGAAACATGTTTCCAAAGAATGTTAATAATAACTTTGGAACATCCTCCATCCGAGGCACAGTGAGTGGTCACTGCCTTCAGCTGAGGCAGCCCAGGGATCTCGTTCTCTTTCTGGCACTGCTTCTGTCGACTGCACTGGACAAGTTACTTAGTTTCCTTCATCCAAAGTGGAGAATGCTTGTGAGGGGATACAGTAATCAATACTCTCTGAGTACGAAAGCATTGATCATTTTTGATCAGCGATCCTTAATATTATGATTAAAGGAAGTGTAGCTGTTAATAATTTATAGTGGAGCATTGAAATTGCCCTGGAAAGATATAAAAGGCCTCCTAAATTCTGGCTACCAAGCCTGCATACATAATGTATGCCATAGATGCGTAGAGCGGTAAGTGGTCCAGTTCCCGGGGACGTAATCCTTAGTATCCATGGAACTGGATTGATTTGGATACCATATGGCATGGCAAGTAAGCAGTTTATGTTGTTTCTTATGGAAAAGATTTATTTACTTTCTCTTACTCCTTCTAGAAAGGAATAAAAATGCATTTCTTACTATAAGAGGACTATTCCAAAATAAAATTTAGTAGCGAATTAGGTACATACAGCTCTGTGATGTAATCATTACGTTAATTTCCTCGCTTGTAAAATGGCAGTGGCAACAATAGGTCGTTTGAGGGTTAAATGTGATACATGTATGGGAGATGCTTGGATTACAGTAAATGCTTTGTAGGTGTTAGCAAATCAAATTCCGTTCCAGGAAATGAGTTGAGCTAATGATTCTCCCCCCTGCTACCTTGTTATTCGGTGCTAGAAGTCTTCTTTGGAAGGAGGCAAGAATTAAAGACAAAGAATTGGAAGAGTGGGGACTAACAGAGTCCAAGGGCTCTGGGAATCCCAAGCATGCTCTTCCAGGCTCCCAAGCTACGAGCATGTAAGCTAAGGGAGGCTCTATGGCTGCAAAGGACCATTTAGTGTTGGCTTTTGAATGAACATTCAGTGTGTTCAATTTATCAATTTTTTAAATAAAAAAGCAAAATAATGTTAGAACCTAGATTTTCCTGAGGATTTACACATTTTGCCCTGCTCCTTATAAGTCCAGTGTGTCTATAATAAGATCAAGTTTTATTTTGTGATGAATCAAGGAAGAAATAAAACTTTCCTTGAGAGGGACTTCTATATCGAAATTGTGTTAATTACATCTCTTGACACTTTGGTCTCCATTTATAAGTTTTCTCTATTTGATTTTCTCTCCAGCACTTTATATACCAGAAAGGGCAGCCCACAGTCCTTTAGCATTTTCTTCTTAAGTGCTGAAGCAGCTCTTACAGACCTAATAAGTGAAACTTAAAATGACAAATTGAATTTTCTAATAAATTCAAATCCTATTTACCAGGCGAATCAAGTTCTCTTAATTCTCATTCAACACAAATCCTAATCTAAAGTCAGCTTTATTTTGGATTAAAATCACAAGGTCTCTTTGTCTGATTCTCTATTACATGGTTCTCCTAAACATTATAAACATACAAAATAACAAAACCTCATTCTCAAACCTTAACAGAAGTGTATTCCTATTCTAGACTTAATGTACACCATTACTAGCAGAATTTCCACCTCAGGCCAGCCGAAGTCACTGGGTAGAGAGATTCCCGGCTGTGATTGTCCATTATTAGAGAATTAGGGCCAGCGTGTGGGGTCCAAGTGTCGGTGTATACTCACGTGTGAGTCTGAGCATCCGTGCGTGATGTGCTGGGCACATTTCATTACTTCCATGTGAGCGGGGAACCACAAGGGTTTCTCGTCTATTAGTTTTATAATCAGTACCCTCTAGTACAGAGACTCTCAAGGAAATAATAGGGCAGATAAAATTAATACAAGTTTTTCTCCATCTATGCATGACTCCCTGTAAGAATCAGATACCTGCCTCTCAAGGGATGTGGGGGGATTCCCTGCCACACTGATGGCTCAGACTGATTGATGATTAACTTCCCTTGTGCCTATAAGGTCGGCTGGGGTGTTAGGGTTCTCCAGAAAAACTGACCCAGTAAAAGAGAGGGATTTCTTGACCCATTCATTCATTCATTCATTCATTATTAAGGAATTGGTTCCCGTGATTATAGTAGCTGGTAAATTCAAAATCTGCAGGGTGTGCAGATGTGGGATGCTGGAGGGGAGCCCAGGGTCCAGCTCACAGGCCTTCAGGCAGGAAGAGCCCAAGGCAGTGGTCTGTGGGCTGGAGAATTTTCTCTTACTCAGAAGGTCATTCTCTGTTCAGGGATTCAGTGACTCAGTCATTCAGGACTGCGTGAGGCCCACCCACAGGGTGGAGGGCAACTTGCTTTATTCAGATTTTAACTTAAATGTTAATCTCATCCAAAAACACCCTCACAGAGATGCCCCAAACAACGTTTGACCAACTACATCAGGCACCCCGTGGCCCAGCCAGGTCAGCACATAAAATTAGCTATCACAAGTGGGATTGAGAAGAAGTTAAATACTTGCATTTTGTAGGCCTTCTGCACTGCCCACTGAAATCACACTCACGGAAGGACCTTAGTTTTCAGTTCTTTTCCCTCCCCCCATACATGCTGGGAGAGGGCAGGGAGGAGGTGGACTAGTTAGCACTTAGCCCGGAGCCCCGGCTGGGCAGCGGGCAGGTCAGGGCCTCCTTGCCAAGGCTGTGAAGGAGAGACAGGACTTGAGAGGGGGAAGAAGTCCGCAGGGATGAGGGACAGAGAAACCTGCTACGACAAGGAGGGTCAGTGCCTCAGAGGAAGAATACTAGAAATGAAGCTAAAAAGTGCGTTTTTAAAATAACCTTGCCTTTGGCAGGTGCATCAGTCAAAGAGAAAGCACCAGACAAGTCAGTCACCTTCAGGTTAAGATCATGTTTTGTAGTCACTGTTTAAAAACATTCTCACGGGGACGTCTGGGTGGCTCAGTGGGTTAAGCCTCTGTCTTCGGCTCAGGTCATGATCTCAGGGTCCTGGGATCGAGTCCCGCATTGGGCTCCCTGCTCATCGGAGAACCTGCTTCCCCCTCTCCCTCTGCCTGCCTCTCTGCCTACTTGTGATCTGATCTCTCTCTGTGTCAAATAAATAAATAAAATCTTTAAAAAAAATAAAAAATAAATTAAAATAAATTTTAAAAAACACACATTTTTGCGAAGAAAGGAAACCTGGTGTGCTTTCAGAGTAAGGACAGTTAAAATGGAAAAAGAGAAAAAACCAGCCCTAACGGGGGGTAGAACGGACTCCATTTCCTGCCATACCTCTGGAGACAGCTCTCAGGCGGTGTGTCCTGGAACCAGATACAGTTCCCAAACCTGGTTCCCTGGGGTTGAGAGCCAGCGAGGATCTGGAACACCAGCTGCAGACCTTGCTAAATTGCAAAGCGGAGTATTAACTCTTCTCAGAACCGGTGGAAACTATTGTCTCAAGGGCCCCCAAACAATGAGAGAATAGTTAAGTGTGAGCAGAATTTGAAGACAGGATTGCCAGTTAGGGTTCTGAGCACTTCTGAAACTTTAGTTTGTGCACAGCTTCGACTTTGGGGTGTCCGCTGTATTCAGCGCTTATTTTCTTAAAAGCTGTGCTGCCTTGAAAGCCTAAGAAAGTATTTGGCCCCATTTTTATATAAAATATTCTGGACAGAGAGTCAATTTGATTGTGTTTATAATTGCACTGAGGTCCTATTAGAATCTTTCTCATTTAGAGCCAAGGCAGAACAATTAAGACATACACATGAAATGAGCAATCTGATGACAGAAAGCAACACTTTTATTTTTAATGAGCAAGCGTTTTCATTTATCTCAAAAATACAATGATTAGCAGCTTGAATTTTCTCCCTTGAAATCAGAGATTACAAATAGGCACTCAGTTTCTAGAAACACCATTTTAGTGTTATTTTTTATTCGGTGATTTGCTCTTCATGGAAATTTTACTTTCACTTATTTTAAATACACTTTGCTACTGAGATGATTTTTTTCCCCCCTTTTCTTTTTTTTTTTTTTTTTTAAAGATTTTATTTATTTATTTGACACAGAGAGAGAAATTACAAGTAGGCAGAGAGGCAGGCAGAGAGACAGGGAGAGGAGGAAGCAGGCTCCCTGCCGAGCAGAGAGCCCGATGCGGGCCTCGATCCCAGGACGCTGAGATCATGACCTGAGCCAAAAGCAGAGGCTTTAACCCACTGAGCCACCCAGGCGCCCTTTCCCCCCTTTTTCAATGATAAGAGGAGTTGAAATGTCCTCTGAGGAGAATGAACTGTGATGAATGGGGCCGTGGCAAAGCCACTGCACATAATTATTGAAAGCTGCATTTTATGTTTGAGGTTTTGAATTCAAATAACATTGTGCTTATTCTGACCTTTTCTTAAGTGAACTTATGAGACAGCTGTGCTTAGAACAAAGCTGCTGGCCACCCATGCCTTTAAATGCTGACCTCATGGCCAGAGTAGGCAAGCCTGGCAGAAGGGGGCCAAGGGGAAGTTTATCTGGTCTCCCTTCACACAACACCCAGATTGTGCCTCTGATGTTTGGGAGAAAAACATCTAGAAAGTGCTTAGAAAGCCATCACTCTCTTGTCTCTGTGCCAACACAGATCTGCAAGGAGTAGAAGCTAGGGAGAGCGATGTTTTTGCTCTGTATCAGTAGCCAGTATCTTAAGAAAGAAACAGATTTCAAAAGATTAGCTCACTCGTGAGCTTAGGACACAGCATGCCTGCCTTCTGCTTCCTTCTGAGATCAAGTCCCTGTGGCTTGCAGAGCTGTTGTGAACAGATGTGCTGGTTGTACACTGCTCAGTCCTAGAAGATACCATTCACGTGGTCATCTGTGAGCACCTACAAAGTGTAGCTGAAGAAATCACGGCCAGGAGGAAGAGCTACTGAGACTCTGATTTTGAATAGATCATGAGGGGAAGGTAAAAGAGAGTCATTTCAGATTAAGAAAAATGGCAATACATAGGAAGATCATAAAACTGAGTCAGGGATCTTTAAAAAGCTCAGTTTTGCTTTGTAATAAGTGAATGGAATAATAATATTGATTATGTTTAGTGTTACTTTAATGTATAAAATACCTAGAACTTGTTCTTCAAATAATAACAGATTTAGCAGTATATCTTTGTCTCATAGCCTTGAGATCTGTACTTCAGAATATTAAGCTAGTTATTTATTTAAGAGAGAGAGAGGATGTGGGGGGTGGCGGAGATGGAGAAGCAGACACCCCATTGAGCAGGGAGCCTGACAACATGGTGCTCAATCCCAGGACCCGAGGATCATGACCTGAGCCAAAGGCATACACTTAATTGACTAAGCCACCCAGGTGCCCCTCAGGCTAGTTTTGAGCAAATATGAATACAACTTTCTTTGCTTCAAAACTTAAATGAGCAAGGTTAAGATAATATACTTTGAAACCCAATTACCTTTACCCTTACATTTTTTAATTTGTTTTTAGTAAAAGAAAATGTTATATTTTGAGAATTTATCCTCACTTGGTCTTTGGAATATCATTAAATTTTTCTGGACCTCCGTTTCCTCAGCAGAGAAGTGAATGAGAGACTCACCTTACAGGTTACACTGACTTCTTACAGTGTGTTAAATGCTGTGATTGTCCATCATTCTGGAAACATCTAGGTGAGCATCACTGAACTCGATAGCGGCATCTAGTGGTGATTACCTCCTATCACAACCACATGTTTCCATGATAAATTGTCTTCCCTGGCTGGATTCTGCAGCCTAATAGTGAAGATTTTCTATTCAGGATCATGGAATATGTAAACTAGAAAGGACCTCAGAGATAAACTAGTTTCCTCATTTTACCAGTAAAAAATAAAAAGGTTAGATGAACTCCAGACAATATGTAAAAAGATTTTCTTATTATTTTTGTTTCTAGTGACTTTTTTTTTTGAGATGAAATTCACGTAAGATAAATTTAAGCATTTGCAGTTTCCTTTTTTTTTTTAGTAGACTCCACACCCAGTGTAGAGCCCAACATGGGGCTTGAACTCACAAGCCAGAGATCAAGACCTGAGGGGACATGAAGAGTTGGACACTTAGCTGACTGAGCCACCCAGGTTCCTCATAAAATCCTGCATTTTCAAGTGAAGTGTTCATTGGCACTTAGTACATCGCCCACATTGTACAACCTCCCTCATTCTGAAGCACACGCTTAGCTCCTAATTTAAA
Source organism: Ailurus styani (assembly GCA_002007465.1). NCBI lineage: Eukaryota > Metazoa > Chordata > Mammalia > Carnivora > Ailuridae > Ailurus > Ailurus styani. The sequence goes on along the minus strand of LNAC01000024.1, from coordinate 1,524,446 downwards.
ATAATTCTGACTTGGTTAGGGCGCCTGGGTGACTCAGTGGGTTAAAGCCTCTGCCTTCGGCTCAGGTCATGATCTCAGGGTCCTGGGATCGAGCCCCGTATCAGGCTCCCTGCTCGACAGGGAGCCTGCTTCCTCCTCTCTCTCTCTGCCTGCCTCTCAGCTTACTTGTGATCTCTCTCTCTCTCTCTCTCTCTCTCTGTCAGATAAATAAATAAACTCTTTTTTAAAAAATTCTTACTTGGTTAATGCAAAAGAAGAGAAACCAGTGTATTCCTGATACATAGTATTTACTAATTTTTGCTATTTGTTGCCTTCTCAGATTGTTACTTCAGAGTGATACTCAAAGAGCAGGAAAGAAGAAAATAAAATGGTGTAGGTGTCTTACAGTTAGAAAATATGAGGTAGATCAGTTGAGAAAACGAACACATTGAACTTTCCTCTTGTTTGCCTGTTTATTGTACAGTTCGGTCTTCTCTTATCAAACATCAGTGGTTACCTCATTCCCATTTCCCCTGTGATTGCCTGAATGTAAGACGTGAATGCTGTATTTCCAAAGCCCTGGATAGTTAGAAGTGGGGAAAACTCTTCGTGCCGTCCTTAATAAGAAATTCGTAAGTGATCAATCATTATTTTAGGGCTTTCGTGTGTGGCATGATTTAATACCATTACAAGTATATAAATTTTGGATCCAGTTTTTAGAAAGCATAGGGAGCCTCCACTTTTTGGCATTCATACCCAACTAATCTGTCTCTCCAGGAGAGTCTGGCTAAATAAACAGCCATCTGCTGGAAACGCAAGGAGTGACTGAACTTGGAAGGGCAGCATTAGGTGACTGCTGGGGTGGGGGAGCTGGTTGGTCTGCGGCCCACAAGTTTCCTTAGAGCATTAACATTTACGGGAGTCCCGCAGAACGTAAACCGTGCCAAGACTTTAGACTTCATTACCTCCCTGTCCTCGACAAGTACAGTTTAATTGAACATTAAGCAATTTGATCTCTTTCACCTAATAAATCGAGCAAATTCAATAAACATAAATCCTGCTAATGATAGAGCTGACCCTGGTGGGGCTGAGCTCATCAGCGTTCATGGTTATTACTCTCCCTGGAATTTCAGTCGAAAATGCTTATTGCTGAACTACGTACTTACCTGGGTCTTACGCTCTAGGGAGCGACTGAACAATTTTCTTTGCAGGGTTTCTGAAGGGCAGCTGCGGAAGAGAACCTGGTTTTTGCAGATAGACCAGTTTCGATTTGAATCTCTCACCTAAACTAGGATGAGTGATGCAATAAATCAGAAACAAAAGGAGTTAATTGTGATTTCATAGGGTGTTCTGAGACTGAAGTGAAAAATGTGTGCAAAAGCCCACAGCACCTGACACACAGGAACTTAATTATCCCTGAGAGCTCACGTTCCTTTTTCTCCACTGTTCCTAAAGAAGGGCTGTAGAGTAGCCAGTGTTTACATGGACTTTTTTTGTTCCTCTTAAGCTTTCTTATCCGTGAACATATGCCTGTGTCTCTGAGTACCTTCCTCCTCCTCCTCGCCTGGTTGGCCTCCGCCCTCCAGACGCTCACCTCCAAGGTGAATCCCCCAGCTCTTCCGGGCTGGCTGTCATCATGACCTTCTCTGTGGTCCCGATCAACTGTTGCACGTGTCACCGTGCATGCATCTTTGTGGACAGCGTCGTTATGACCTTCGTCTCTCCCAGATCCCACCCTGCCTGTAATAACTCTCCGTGTCTGGTGGGATTAGTGGATGAGTCACTCACGGAATGAAACAGTGACTTGCCTTTAAGAGCGCAAAGACAGGGCGCCGGGGTGGCTCAGTGGGTTAAAGCCTCTGCCTTCAGCTCAGGTCATGATCTCAGGGTCTTGGGATCGAGTCCCGCATCGGGCTCCATGCTCAGCGGGGAGCTTGCCTCCTCCTCTCTCTCTGCCTGCCTCTCAGCCCACTTGTGATCTCTCTCTCTCTCTCTCTCTCTCTCTCTCTCTCTCTCTCTCTCTGTCAAATAAATAAATAAAATGTTTAAAAAAAAAAGCGCAAAGACAGGTACCCTCATCCTGTTGAGCAGATGAAGCTCAAAAAAATGGGTCCGGGGGCGCCTGGGTGGCAAAGTCATTAAGCGTCTGCCTTCGGCTCAGGTCATGATCGCAGGGTCCTGGGATTAAGCCCTGCATCGGGCTCCCTGCTCAGCGGGAAGCCTGCTTCTCCCTCTCCCACTCCCCTGCTTGTGTTTACTTTCTCTCTCTGTCTCTGTCAAATAAATAAATAAAACCTTTAAAAAAAAATGGGTCCAGTCCAAGGAAGTAGAAAGTAGAGAAGCAACACTAGGACCCCAAGACCTTTGACTCCGGGCCCTTTTCTTTTTTAGTATACCCTGTTTTCTCCCACAGCTCAGCAAGTTTTAATATCCAGGAAGGAGGGTTACAGCCTCTTCCCCAGGCTCTGTGGGTCAAAGTTTTTTTCTGAGCAGAGTTTAAGTAAAGAGAGACGCACCCCAAACAGGTGTCCAGTTCCACAGGGTGTGGCACGGCCGGTAGAATGCTCGCTCGGTCCTTTGTCATCGGGGCTGGATGGCGTTTCCTGTCAGTGCTGACTGTGTTTCTAATCCCGGAGCTTTTGCTAATTTCAGTCACAAGTGCCTGTTACACTGCTGGCTCGGCATACCCGGGCGGAAATATTCATTCCACTCCCCCTGTCCTCTTCCTTCATTTCCTGCCTGTGCGTCTGTGTTTTCCAAACACCATCATCGCTCAGTAATACCTGTGGAAGACTCTTGAGAAAAACACCCGGTCTAGAAATTTGAGCAAAATGTGGCCGGTTCTTCTTCTTGTAGAAGAATGGGTCCTTGGTTCTCCTCTATTTGAAAATAATGCCCTTCTAACTTCAGAGCCCCGAGTTTTTAGCGTTGGTGTGTGGACAATGAAATACAGCCTCTTCTTGATGTCTCAAAGCAGCTGACTTTAATCTGTCTCAGGACTAAACCTTCACCTCCCGGTCTCCTTATGTGCCGGACTGGCATCATGGCGTGTGACTGTCCAGATCAGCCCTGCAGATGTATCTGTCATCAGGAGGGGAGATTTCTTGCCAGGATAGAGTCATGTGGTTCCCAGTGCTGCTGACAGCAGAGCCCCCAGACCCAGTGGCTCCAGGGGGTAATTTCTAAACTGTTGTGTTTTTTTTGTTTGTTTTGTGTTTTTTTCAATTTAAAATTAAAATCAAACCGCACCATCTGCCATATGAATCTGCCATGCCAGGGAAAGGAGTGTGATCGATGGCCTGGATCTTGTTTAGACCACATTGTGGCGGTGTCCTACGCCATCCCATGTGTGTGTTTCATAGCTTTGATCAAGAGCTTCGCATTTATCCTTGGGGAGGTGGAAAATGCATGGGGAGAGGGGGCTTGGAGGTGTGAATATTTCCATTTCCTGTTCATTTCATGTTCGTATCGGGCTAGGTCCCAGATGAACACATTGGATGGTGGCTCAGAAATGGTATTTGCCTCATCAAGTATAAGCTTTGCTAAATAAGCAAAACTATTTCTTTGCATCAATCCCCAGGCCACGGGGCACCTCATCATCCCTGGTGTGTGTAATAAGGGGAGTCTTAGAGAAGGCACAGTATGTGTTCCTCCCCGCATGTTAAGCTAGGTGAAATGGTGAGCTGAGAGAGCCTCATGCGCTTTCATGGGAAGTTGTGGAAATAGTTCGTAGATCTGCTTTTCCTGGTTCTGTACCCTCCACCCACCACAGTTCACTGTGTCCCCAAGCTGGAGTGTAGCCATGTCCCAGCCCTAACCAAGGCCATGCATCTCTAAGCTAGAAAGGGCTCTGGTGGTGACTTGGGGGGCTCAGAGGCCCAGCAGGTGCTAGAAATGTGCCCATGCCCAGTTCCTGAAGAGGATGACTTGCCGAAGACTCAGAAAAATTCTGTGATACTCCACGTGCTCACTTGGAAGGGGATGAGAAGTCTGTCTACTTGAGACCTTGCTAAAGGATTCAGGCATATACTAAGAGTTGTTGAATGTCAGTCTCCCTTCTTTGAGTTCTGTTGATCTTGCTCTCACTCCCTGGCCAAGTAATTCAATGTTTCAAGGCAGTAAATGATTTTGTCCCCTGTTGTTTGAGATGAAGTGCATGAAGGCATCTTCCTGTGTTTACTGAGCAAGAGTTTCCCTCCACATATTTAAAAATTCCAAATAATCTTGAAAAAAGATTTAAAAGCATCTAGAGTGTGTGTAATTGCTCTTAATTTGCTACACACTTCTTTGCCCGCTGATGACTGCCTTTATCTTTTGCTAACACCGAAACTTGTTCTTTCACTGTCTTTGAAAACCCTTCTTTGTTTGCACATGTTCAGTAGGGACTTAGAGATTTTTACCTCTGAGATAAATTGGAACCTCCATTTTCTTGGTGATTAAAAATTCATGACTGGTTCTGTAACACTATCTCATTTTCATACATCAGTAACACAGAGGTAGACAAATGAGAATCATTACCCCCATGTGACAGATATGGAAACTGAGGCTGCACGAAATTGCTAAACTGGAAAGTAAGTGGTCCAATCACGACTTGAGCCCCAGCTTCTGCCTCCGGAAGAGCCTGTGTTCCCCCCATCACCCCAAAGCTCACTTCAGCCTTGACCCTGGCCAAGAATGAGAATAGATGTGCATGACGGGAAGGGCAGCATGGATGGATGAGGGTAGACCGTCCATGCTTCCAGAAAAATAACTCAAAATGCATGTCCTGGTGATGATGGGAACGTAGCACATCTCAAATACGGAAGAACATATGTTTAATGCAGAAATCGTGTTCTGATAACTGACCAAGACTTTTGAAATTTGGAATGTTTAATGTGTAAGAGAAAGTAAAGCAGCAAAGGACAGTAAGTTCTAGAATCCCAAAAGTGCATGGCTGAGGAAGAAAGGGTGGGGAAAGAAGATTCGGCACATCCCTGAGGTCCCCCCCCCCC
>LNAC01000024.1:1472966-1519465 GCA_002007465.1 Ailurus styani | reverse complement strand
GAGGGCCCCCCCCCCCGTCCTCTCCTCTGCTCCCCTTCACCAGCCTGGGCCCGGTTAGAAGCCCATCTTAGGAGCCACGTGGTAGTCCCCAAACATAGCTTATGGCATGCTTTCTTGACGCCTTCGGGCGAGCTCTTTCAAAGAAATCCCAACTACCTTTTCTGGCAAAGTAAATCCTACTCATCTTCTTCATTTCGGCTCAGGTGCCCCCTTTTCCAGGCGGCTGTTCCTCCTCTTCGCTCTCCCTTTTGGGCCCTTTTCTTTTGTGGTGCTGGATGGTGAGAGCTGGGAGGGGAGGGACCAGTGCATGTTGTGGAGGAGGAAGGATGATCTACGGGAAGACCCAGGGCTGAGCGCCAGGCAGCCCCACGGCCCGAGGTCATTCGACAGCTCAGGACCCTCAAGACTCAGCAAGGCCTCCCCACCAGGCAGATGTCAGCTAGGACCGTGCTCAGTCACCTCTGGGTTCAATTTTACAAAATACGAGCATGAATTTATTTTTAATACCTACTCTTGATCCACAACGTGGCTTGGATGTAAGAGATTGAACACTCTCCCTTCTGGATGTACAATGAACATATAGAAAAACGTCAGGAGAGAAAATGACCTCAGCTCTTGAAACTTGTAAACATTGCAGCAATCTTGCTCTCACAGGGAAATCCTTCGTTCTTTTTTGAACTTGAAGCGGAACCGAAAACCATTTGTGTTCTTTTTGTGGATTTGGCGGGGGGGGGGGGGGTTGAGGATCTTTTTCCAGGATCAGCTATTTCCTTAATGTAGTTAATATTTTTTCTGAAATGGTTTCATGCAGAAGTTGGGGTATCTGGGGTCTATAGTATGCTGATTCTGGAATGCTTCCACACAAGGAGAATTTGAGGAAGGGGCAACCGTAATCCTACCTGTGCAGGGTCTTTTCTGGCCTTATGCTTTCTTTGCGCAATTCTTGGAGAGAATTGTGTGAGTGTATGTGCATACATGTGTGCTCGAGCACACGCACACACACAACTTTGCCTCCTTTAAGTGGGGGTAGGGGGTGAAAGAAAGCCTGAGAATTCATACTATTGCCCTAGTGCATTTCTTTCTCTCTCTCTCTCTCTCTCTTTTGTAAGATTTTATTTATTTGTTGGACAGAGAGAAAGCACAAGTTGGGAGAACGGCAAGCAGAGGCAGAGGAAGAAGCAGGCTCCCTGCTGAGCAAGGAGCCCAATGTGGGGCTTGATCCCAGGACCCTGGGATCATGACCTGAGCTGAATCAAACGCTTAACCCACTGAGCCACCCAGGCGCCCCTACCCTAGTGCATTTCTTTAGTTTCATACGTCACAGGAGGAAACAGAAGAGGGGAAAACTCCCCTCAGTTTGCAATCCGGGCAAGTGTGGCTGTTGCCTTGTGTGACTGTCCTGAGTGTGTCCACCCAGTCCTGGGGCCTCCAGACTGGACTCCCCAGTTCCGGCAGAGCTGCTGAAGTCGGGGGAGCCCTAGGATTCTCACCTGCTAGATAAATCCTTGGGCTGTATATTTCAGTGCAACATGTGTTCAGACCATGAAGCTCCCCCTTCCAAAGCTTTCTTCTCTAGACCTTGCCACATAACCCAGCTCCAAAACTCAAGCAAGAGCTGAGGACCATGGGCGCCTGGGTGGCTCAGTGGGTTAAAGCCTCTGCTTTCGGCTCAGGTCATGATCTCGGCGTCCTGGGATCGAGGCCCGCGTTGGGCTCTCTGCTCAGCAGGGAGCCTGCTTCCTCCTCTCCCTGTCTCTCTGCCTGCCTCTCTGCCTACTTGTAATCTCTCTCTCTCTGTCAAATAAATAAATAAAATCTTAAAAAAAAAAAAAAAAGAGCTGAGGACCATGAAATGCCTTGAACACTCAGTAACCCTGGAACATCTGGAAAACCAAGATCCCATGCGCCGGCTGGGTCCTATGAGGGGGTACCAGAGAGTTTGGAAGGTGGCCATGGGGGTGACCCAGCTCAGAGTAGGAACATGGCCTCTGGAAAGTGGTGGCTGCAGAAGAATCTGCCTCAGGTGCGGAAGAGGTCAAGGCAAGGTGAGATAGTGGGAGGAGAGGCGAAATGTTCAGGGGCCACACTGGGCCTTCGTTACTGAGTTCAGATTTGCCAGCGCCACACAACTAACCACTGTTTCCGCTTCCTCGATGGTGAAGTGGAGGGGATGATGGTGTCTCTTCACAGGCGGTGTGAGCGTTTCAGTGCCTTAATGTGTAGCAAGTGCTAAATAAAAAATGTGTGGCAAGTGCTTAGAACAGCACCTGGCACAGAGCCAGCGTCCTACAACTGTGACCCACTCTTTTTCCTACCGCTGTCACTACACTGGTACGATCCTCCTCACCGTTACCGTAACACTGTGTTCATCCAGACCCGGCCTTGAGCGTAGAATGACAATAGTCACAGTACGGGCGTCGTTGCTTGGCTGTGTCATTTTGGGGTCACCGGAGATACATCTTTTCTGTCTCTCCGAGTGAAAATGAACGTACCTGTCGGTAAGGATGACGGTACCTTCACAGCGCTAATACCTGATGGTTGCAGATAAAGTCATTCTTCCAAGATGCCTGCTGTCCTCTGAGTGCTGGCTCGTTTTGTGGTTCCTTACTCTTCTGGAACGCATCCTACCAACTGCTTGGCTGCTACCTTCGGTCTTCCATGTAGGATCTGAGTTACGCTCTCCAGATTTCATTGTGTGGGGGCGACTGCAGTTCCCGTAAAGAGTATGGAAACGTGCATCAGTAGTGCACGTGGTGGGGGGGGCGGCAGGGGCGTGGGGGGCGGGGTGCATGGGGAACGGGCCCTGGCCAGTCCCCAGTGCTCTGAGCTGTGAGGGGGTCTGTCCTAGGGCCAGCAAACAGCCATGACATCTCACACGGCTTGTCATTTCCTTCTCAGACGACTACGCCCAGCTGTGTAACATCCCCGTCACGGGACGCCGGCGCCCATACGGACGGGATGCCTTGGTGGACTTCAGCGAGCAGTATGCTCCAGAAGCTGATCCCTACTTTATTCAGGACCGTAAGCAGAACTTTTCAGTTATGTCGAAGCTAAGTTGTGGTTAAAGTTACTCAGTGATTCTCAGAAGGTAGTCCCTGGGAATCTGTCAGGCATGTAAGCTTTTGGGCCCCACTTTAGACCTGCTGAATTGGACACTGGGGTGAGACCCAATAGTTCCACCCACTCTCTGCATAAGCCTTATGCATGCTTGAGTCTGGGAGATATTGGATCAGATTATTGGCATGCTAGTGGGGATACTGTTGGGTTTGCTTTCTTTAAAGTTAAAAAAAAGATCTAATATCCATAACAAAATCATTTCTTTATTCATTACATGATGGTCTAATATAAGGGGCAGGGTTTCTTGAAAGCCTGGTTATAATTTCCATCTTTTTTCACACAAGGAAATGACATGTTAACTGTGCCAAGTTGGTCTTTACAGGTATTTTAGAGTGGGAGGTAAAAAAAATATTGTGCTTCTGGTCAGAAATTGTTAGAATCCAGTTGTGGGGGGATTCATTAAGTACGGAATGACATGCTGGCTTCTCAAGATTTGTGTGCAGAGTTTTTTCTGTGGAAGGTGGAGTATGCCTGTGTGAACCCTCATCCCATTTAGCAAAAAAATGACTGATGGTTAACAGAGCATCCCGGATAAAAAAGCCACTCAAGCGAAAGGTTTCTCTGGAAAACCACAGCTTTTCAAATTCCAAATGCAGTATTGGTAAAGAATAGGTTGCCTCACTTCAAGAATGGGAATGGGGAAATGTGGATTCCAGCTGCCTCATCCACATCTTCCAGAGGGGCCCTCCTTGCAGTGGGCAAAGCGACACCAGATTTTCAGGGCAGGGGATCCGTGCAGACCAGGGACTTGGAGTTAGGACTTGGGAGACACTGCTGAGTTACAGACTATAGTGAAGCCTTTTCTTTCTTTGGACCCTGTTACCTGTGAACAAAGCACACTGGCCATGACCTGGTTCCTGAGGAGCAACACAAGCCTAGTGGCTACATTTGGAGCGACTTCAGCTCTGAGTCAGAGTGTTTCCTTCATTCCCTTCCCTTCTCTCTCTTTCCCCTGCCTTCCTTTTTGTTTTTGTTTGTTTGTTGTTTGTTTGTTTTGATGGAGGTATATATTGATCATTCAGAATAAAGAGTGCTTCGAGGTCTACATGAAATCATACAGCATCGTATCCATCAGCCAAGTTGATTAACACACCCCTGTGTGACCCTTACCCAGGTGTAGAACATTACCAGCATCCAGAAGGCCCCCTGAAGCCCTTTCCCAGCCAGGCCCCCGACCCCAAACGTAACCAGTCTCCCAACTGCTAATACCTTTGATTATTGCTTTTAATCAAGAGCATACAACCATGTACTAATTCATGAAATGTGTCTACACCGACAGGTATAAGACTGTGCACGTAGAATTTCTGCACTTACCTGTAACAGTTACAGGTCAATGGGCATCTACCTTTAAAAAAATGAAAAGGGAGAAGAAATATTAAAGTTGAAAGAAAGCCCAGCTTGCCTGCCCCATAAATCCCAAGTAACAGGTTAAGTCTCTATGCAACTGTGGCATAGTCGTGGGGCTCCTATGTGCAGGATCTATCACATTAGGTAGAATCCAGATTCCAGGAATTTTCATGTTGAAATGCTCTGGCTTGTGCGCTTTTTTTTTTTTTATGCTGATGTTGCTTTAAAATGCTTTTCTAATTCACTACAAATGTTAAAAAAATAAACATGTTGGTGTCACATCAATTTCCTATTTAGCCACATAGGAAGCTGAGATACAATTCTTAGACCTTGAGCTTTGACTATGTCAATGGCCTTTAAATTTACTACAGATTACGAGAAATACCTCCTCCTTTCCAGCCCAGGAGTAAGGACTTTCTGGCCCTGCTAAAGAAATGGATATAAAGTAACACAGAAGGAAGGCTGAGGTTTCTTATCTCCTGACTTCTGGTTATTTAACAAAGTTGAACTGATAGCTTGGGGGTAACTTTGGTTAAGGCAGTATTCTATAAAAGTAGAATCTCCTAGAGCAGAAATCAGTTTTTTCTTATAAAGGACTAGAGAGTAAAAATTTCAGACTTTGCAGGCCTGTGAAAGGCTCTGCAGGCCTGCTCAGCCCTGCTAGGATATCACGAAAGCAGCCACAGACAGCACGTCAGCGAATGGGGATACCTGTGTTTCAGCAGACCGATACTTAGGCAACCAGCCCCATTTGGAGCAGAGGCTGTACTTCGCGGACTCCTGTAGAGGTATTTTCGGGAGTCTACAGATGTGTGTGTGTAGGACTTTTCAAAATTTAATTCCATGTTTTAATTTCTGTAATAAAAATTTTTAGTAGTTATAAAGTCAAAATGATTTTGCCATAGTACCTGGAACTTGAAAATATTTTTGTAGATAAAGACTTTCTTTTCTTCTTCTTTTTTTTTTTAAGATTTTCTATTTATTTGATAGAGAGAGAGAGATCACAAGTAGGCAGAGAGGCAGGCAGAGGAAGAGGGGGAAGCAGGCTCCCCGCTGAGCAGAGAGGCCGATGCAGGGCTCGATCCCATGACCCTGAGATCATGACCTGAGCTGAAGGCAGAGGCTTAACCACTGAGCCACCCAGGCACCCCAAGACTTCATTTTCCAAAATATTTTTCAAACTGGCTTTGAGGCCGTATGATATAGTCTCGATGGCCTGCCTTTCTTTTTTTTTTTTTTTCCTCTTCAAAACTTTTAAAAGGGTCTGTCATGGGTGTGTTAATTTTTTTTAATTTATTATTTTTTTTAGATTTTATTTATTCATTTGCCAGAGAGAGAGAGTACAAGCAAAGAGAGTAGCAGGCAGAATGAGAGGAAGAAACAGGCTCCCTGCTCAGGGAGCCCAATGTGGAACTTGATCTCAGGACCCTGAGATCATGACCTGAGCTGAAGACAGACACTTAATGAACTGAGCCACCAGGCATCCCTGGGTGTGTTAATTTTTAAAATCACTTGAGTTACACGGTACAGCCCGGCATAAACAGTGATGTTTTGCTGCCCCCTGCAGTTCCACTGGAGAATTACTTCAGAGGCCCCATAGAGAGTTANTTTTTTTATTTTTTTTTTTTTTTTTTTTTTTTTTTTTTTTTTTTTTTTAAAGCTGATACCTGATGAGGTTCAAAAGTGGGGCAGGGGGTGGGGGGTGTGGAGAGCCTTCATCAACAGTGTGTCTGTGTCACCCTGGATTTATATGTACAACTTTTCTCTCTAGAAAGAGAGCTAAACACTCAGATTCCTGTTTAATCTGTTTTTACATTACTAAACCCAAGCTCTAAATCAGTTTAAAGATATCTAAACTATAAAAAGAGCCAAACAAGGGCCTCTTTGTTTCCCTTAAAAAAAGGATTTTTGGCTTTCTAAACACAAGTATGATGTACTTTTCTCATTTATCAGGATGTTTCAAGTCCTTTTTACTGTCTTTATCCTTTGATCTACTGAGAGCCCTTTTGTAAAACTCATTCCAAAGCTAGAGCAAACAAACAGAGTTTAGGGGGTGAGGCCAGCCTGGCTTTTCACTGCTTTTTGGGGAACTCCAAATGAAAAACCCCCGCCCGAAATTCTCATGGATCTTCCCAGCAAATGTCTGCTGCACTGGGATAGTGACTTCCATTGGTTCCGTCCTGGAAGTTCTTCTGCCGTTTGCCCTGCTGAGAACTCAGGAAATTTGGGATTTTAGATAAACACTCCTATTATGTTAAGGGCAAGACCCAAAACCATACTTTATCATTTTTTTGTGATTTTTTTAAAAGATTTTATTTATTTGAGAGAGAGAGAATGAGACAGAGCGAGAACATGAGAGTGGGGAGGGTCCGAGGGAGAAGCAGACTCCCCACTGAGCAGGCAGCCCGATGCGGGACTCGATCCTGGGACTCCAGGATCGTGACCTGAGCCGAAAGCAGTTGCTTAACCAACTGAGCCACCCAGGTGTCCCTTTTTTTGTGTGATTTTAATAGAGAATATAAGAATTCAAGATGTGGGGCTACTTGTGCACAATATATACGGTTTTTAATATATGTACAGGTATATTCAGCGTGAAATTGTACCGCTAACTTTAAGGCATCTGAAATAAGTGTCTGAAATATGTATATATGATGAATCATAACCTTAATAATTATACAGTTTTAAAAGATGGTACAAGAGGCAGCAAATTTCTTTTTTTTTTAATATTTATTTATTAGAGGGAGAGAGAGAGTGCAAGCAGAGGGAGAGAGAGGGGGAGAATCTTCGAGCAGACACCCTGCTGAGTGCAGAGCCCAAAGCGAGGCTTGATCCCACAGCCCCAAGATCATGACCTGAGCCGAAATCATGAGTTGGCCACCCAACTGAGCCACACAGGCACCGCAGAGGCTGCAAATTTCTAACCTGGCTCCTGTGTTCTCCTTTCCAGGTTTTTTGAATAGCTTTGAGGAGTTGCAGGCTGAGGAATGTGGCATCCTCAATGGGTGCGAGAATGGCCGCTGTGTGAGGGTGCAGGAGGGTTACACCTGTGACTGCTTCGATGGGTATCACTTGGACATGGCCAAGATGGCCTGTGTTGGTAAGGATGCTGTGTGTCCTCTGGCAGATTATGCTCGCCCTCACGTCCCCAGGGGCCTGATCGCATATAGTATCGAGTACATTTAAGAGAGATCTGCAGTGTCGCTTTGGGAAGAGGAGAGACGTTCTGGAGAGAGACGGTGGTGACGGTTATACAACAGTATGAGTGTACAGCAAGCCACTGAATGATCCAATTAAAAGTGGCCCAAATGGCCAATTTTATGTTTTGTATATTTTAGCACAATTTAAAAAAATAACACTCATAGTTCATTTAAGAACTCACATAGTGGTACGTCAGGAAGGAAGGACAAAATGTTCCAGGTAATGAGTTGGATTCTTCTAACTTCATCTTTTGACTTCGCAGCAAGTCGTTTTCCCCAGTACCTGACACCAACATAAGGGAGTGTAAATGTCTGAAAAAAATATAACTGTAGCGGTAATCATTCTGGAAAACGTTCCTCCTAAAACCCCCTTTCCCTCTCCGTCTCTTGCGTGGCCATCCCTTCTATTTTTAAAAGACTGATAAGCATACATTTGTTCTTCCTCATGTGATCTGTGCCACCTTCCAGGGCCTGGCCCTTGAATTACGGGTTTTTCCTCTTTCTGTGGAGCTTTACTCCCTTCGGCAGCAACCCCCTTCCCCACTTCAGGTTTGTTTGTCTCCATCGGCAGTGGGTCTGGAAAAGAGGTAAACCTGGTTATTACAGGTGTTTCGAGTGCATTTCTTTTGGAATGAAATCTAAGAAGGTAACTCGAGCCCTGACAGAGGCTGCCTCGAGGGCTCTCCACTCACTTGCTTGGTTCTTTTCTTCTGTGTATTCCTGTCGACAAATCTGAATGGTTTTTCTGTACCTGTAGAAGGGAACTTAGAAGTAGGAAAGTTCTTCCAGCTTTCTTGAGTTTTGACTGTAAAATGTCAAACCGGCCCAGTGTTCATGTTGTGTTAAATAACAGGGAAGAAAATTCTAGAACCTCTCAGATCTAGAAAGTTGTATTTATCTTGCGCATGACTGCAACAGACAGTAGTGAGAAAGACTGTCCAGCCTACTGGGGGGAGAGCAGAGAACCGCCAGGCTGTGCCTCAGCCGGACGCCTCGATGCCTCAGGTAAGCTCTAGGCTACATTTCCTCTTGGAGTCGCAGGAGAGCTCGTTTACCTGCGTGGTTTGGCTCGTTGCAGATGTCAACGAATGTGATGAGTTGAACAACCGGATGTCTCTCTGCAAGAATGCCAAGTGCATCAACACCGAAGGCTCCTACAAGTGCGTGTGTCTGCCTGGCTACGTACCTTCTGACAAGCCCAACTTCTGCACCCCGTTGAGTACCGCCTTGAATTTAGACAAAGACAGTGACCTGGAGTAACAGAGAATCTACATAACCTAAGCCCATATACTCTGCACTGTGTAAAAGAGAAGAGAGAAATGTATGATACTTGAGACATTGCACCTAGCCCGGAACGTCAGAAATACGGCAACACCGTGGAGTCGTGTGTCCTCGGAGAGAAGATGGGAGGATCCAGGGTGAGCCCGACGGGTGTGCGACAGACCGAATGGACATTTCTCTGAAAAACCAGTATATATAGTCTGTTCATATGTAAAATTCCATGGAAGAGAGGCGGAACAGTGCTGTTATTTTAAACAGAAGGTTGTATTATGATGTTTTTGTTTTGTTTTGTTTTTACTATTGCTTGATTAAATTCGGCATTTAAATAGTGGCGGAAATATTTTATATAATTTTCATTTTTTGGTTGTGCAGTTCCTTGGCTACTGTTTTTCTTCATTTTTTTTTCATTCTCAAGTGCACAAGTCTTTGATTAAATATTGTTAAACTGTATTATAAGTGTTGTTACACAGGGTTCTGTTATTCCTGGTCTGGAGCATTTTTTTTAAAAATTCAAACTGTCTGTCCTGTGGCGCAGGCAGTGATTTTTGTTTCAAAACTTTTATACACATTTGGAGGAAACTACTTTATATTTACGGCGTATTGTCTGATTTTCATGTCCGTTCTTAGCCAAGCTGCTAGTAGGCGTCAGTTGGATCCTTTCCTGCATTGAAATGGAAGAACTAATGAGCTTACCTTAGTATTGTAATCGTGTAAAGTCAGCCCAGCAAAATTTTTTGAAAACTTGATGACCCCACCGTATTTACCATTGTATGTTAAAGCAAAATAAATCACCATTTTTTTAGAAAAAAAAAAATCTACCTGAGAGTAACTGTCAGTGAGTATCTGTGTCCAAGTTGTACCCCCGTGCCCCATTTATTTTGATGAATGGTTCTCTAGTAATGTAAAGTCTTACAGACTAATAATTAAATCTGTTAGATATTGTTAGGGACTGAATTGTGTCCACCCCCAAAATTCATATGTCGATGTCCTCACCCCCCAGTACCTCCGAATGTGACTGTACTTGGAGACAGGGTCTTTAAAGAGGTAATAAAAGTTAAATGAAGTCTTTGGGGTGGGCCCTAACCGGATATGACTGGTGTCCTTAGAAGAAGAGGAGATGAGGACAGACGTACAGAGGAAAGAGTGTATGAAGACCCAGGGAGAAGACTGCTGTCTCCAAGCCCAGGAGAGAGGCCTCAGAAGAAATCAGCCCTGTGGTACCTTGATCTCAAACTTCTAGCCTCCTGAATTATACAGAAATTAATTTGTGTTAAAGCCGCCTGATCCTTGGTACTTTGTTACGACAGCGCTGGCAAGCAGGATACAGATCCCAGATATCACAGGAACACGGAAAACTGCTCTCGAAGTTCTAGCCCCTGCTTAATACCCAGCTGTAGTTACACAGTTGTTACAGTGAGTTTCAGGATCCATTTTTCTTCTTTCTTCATAAAAGCGTATGAGTTTGGGCGCCTGGGTGGCTCAGTTGTTAAGCCACTGCCTTCGGCTCAGGTCATGGTCCCAGAGTCCCAGGATCGAGTCCTGCATCGGGCTTCCAGCTCCGTGGGGAGTCTGCTTCTCCCTCTGACCTTCTCCCCTCTCATGCTCTCTCTCCCTCTCTCTCTCTCCCAAATAAATTTTTTTAAAAAGCACATATAAGTTTAAAGAAAAACAATGAAACCCTGTATAGGGATTCCCAGCAGAAAACTTCATTTAACACTTTCCTGAAATACAGGACTTTGGTTTTTAATACCTGTAGTAGGAAGAATAATGGGATATCGAAGATGTCCATGTCCTCTTTCCTAGAGCCTGTGACTATGTTACTCTATGTGGCAAAAGGAAATTAAGGTCACAGGTGGAATCAAGGTTGCTAATCAGAAGCCTTATCCTAAGGAGGTTATCCAGGTAAGCCCAGAGTCATCGTAAGTGTGGAAGAGGGAGATAGAAAAGGAGAGTCTGGGGAAGGTGTGAGATGCAGGTGAGAAGGACTTCCCTACCATGCTGGCTTTGAAGGTGGAAGAAGAGGCAAGAGGGTACGAGCCAAGGAAGGTGGCTACCTTCTAGAAGCTGGAAAAGGGAAGGTACCATTCTCCCCTAGAGCCTGCAGAAAGCACAACTCTCTTGACATCTTGGTTTCCAGCCACTAACGTGGATTCGCTTCTAACCTCTAGAGCTGTAAGATGACTAATGTGTCTTATTGCAAGTCATTGAACTTGGGATCACTGGGCTACAGCGACAGAAATCTAAACCAACACCCACGCATCATAAAATGGACCTCTCAACGTTTTCAACTAACTCTTTATATATAGGAGAAACTTACATTGATAGCCCCCAAACTCAACACAGGCATTTTAAATAAAATGACTTATTGGCACAAGTCTTGAATTAGATTCCAAATGTTAGCATAGTTGGAATCAACGCGGATGTTTCAGAAGCACCAAGACTATCAACAAAGTAAATAGGTGCTGGGATGTCGCTGGCCAGTTGGCGTGCTTGTGTTGAATGCATTTCCACAAGGCTTTCCATGTCTGTCTACCCATTATTTTTTACCTAGTTTTGTACACATCCCTCCAAATACATTTTGTTTTTTGTAATAATGTACCATTCTTTTAGCTCCTTTCAGTAGTTACTGCAATTTTACTTTCAGTGCCATTGTCCTCGAAACTACAGGGTTAGGATTCTGTGCCAGAGCTTCTAATTTGTTGGCCATGAAGAGAAAGGTGCATTATCCGCGCATTCTGATCATTATACTGGTTATATAATCTGTTGTGCTCATACATATATAACCCAGCTGCCTAAGCAAGAGTCCATCCACAGAATGAGTCTGCGTTCCTTAAAAACCAACAATAACATTCTCTTCTTTTGTCGTAAAAATCAAATTCTGCACCAGAAACACTAGACATGGCTATCTGATTGAAACTAACATAATTTGAAGTTATGTTCTTGAAATCTGCCTAACCCTGTTAGTCAAAATGAGCACTAAATACAAACCTAGAAAACCAAGTCCTTAAATATATCAAGGGCGTTTTATATAATTGCATCCACATTCCTCTAAAAAAATATGCATATAGGGGCGCCTGGGTGGCTTAGTGGGTTAAAGCCTCTGCCTTCAGCTTGGGTCATGGTTCTGGGATCGAGCCCCACATTGGGCTCTCTGCTCAGCAGGGAGCCTGCTTCCTCTTCTCTGTCTGCCAGCCTCTCTGCCTACTTGTGATCTCTCTCTCTCTCTGTGTCACATAAATAAAATCTTTTTTAAAAATGCGTATACATTCAAAAGAATACCATAATTTAGCTTTAGTATTTTCACACACAAAGGACTTTCTTACTCTTGAATTTTACTCTTGAAAATGTGCTTCAATTTTCCTGGGTAATCTTAATGTCTTCGTATTGGCAGAAATGACAAATAAGATATGCTTAAAAATGAAGTGCATGAACATTTCATTTGGGTCATCAGTGCAAGAAAACAATATGCATGTCGGTGTTCTAGGTTCCTCCTTGTGCAGACAAATCAGAACCATCGATTTAGGAACTGTTCTAATACCAACATTAAAATACTATGATTCTAACAGTCTCTTCACCTTTCAAATAGGAATGACTTAAGTGTATACTGGAGGATCTGTGATTGACTGGTCAAATCTTTGGTAAGAAGAGAACGATGCCCATCACTGATCAGTGTCACAAAGATGGGGAATCACAAGGAGGAGAAAAGTCTACGGGGAGGTATCAGCTGCAAAGTGCAGGAATCAACCACAGTCTGATAAGACAAAAGACACCTCGGGAAAGAGTTCCTTCATTTCGGATAAAACATTTACAGTCATCACAAGAATATGAGATGCCTCTAACCAACTTTCCCTTCTCTTTGATAGTGTAGGATGGCCACTACTGGCAGAAGAAATTATCTTCCAAGTCATTTATGAAGAGGATTTTTCTTTTGATCGTGACTTTGAGTATGACTAGCGCAGGCTTTGCTATCTTGTGACCAGACGCAGAATATTCAATAGGACGCTGATAATCTATCTTGATGTCCCCCACTCCCAACATATACACATACGCAAGAATTCACTGAAATCTGGGATGCCTGGGTGGCTTAGTTGGTTAAGTCTCTGCCTTTGGCTCAGATCACGATCCCAGGATCCTGGGATCAAGTCCCGCGTCAAGGCTTCCTGCTCGGTGGGGGGGGGGGGAGCCTGTTTCTCCCTCTCCCTGCACCTCCCCCTCCTTGTACTTTCTCTGTCTCTCTCTGACAAATAAATAAAATCTTAAAAAAATTTTTTTTTTCACTGAAATCTATATAAGTACCTGGATTTTTCTGGAGAAAAATCTTCTAGAGTCAGGGACACAGAGTGTGGTCCTCAGACCAAGTTAGGTTTCCTGAGAGAGATTGAGAAATGCAGACTCTCAGGCCTCTGTACCAAGACCTTCCAGATGGTTTCTGCACATATTAAATTTTCAGACACACTTTTCTGAGTAAGCAGGTTGGTTGGTTTGGCTGAATATGATTTGGGGAGCTTGAAAAACTGATGACCCTATTCCCCGAAATTCTGGTTTAACGTTCTGGGTGTGGAGGAATTCTTAGTGAATTATTACTCTCTGTGCAGTGGTCCTTATCTGTAAGATAGGGACAGTGACCCCTGCCCTTACTACCTCGTAGGAGTGTAGAGGTGATCAAAATAAGACCATATTTATAAGCCAGAATTAATTGTCTGCTGATGAGGAATGATTATTTGTTGCTCTGTGCCATTAACCGCACTTTCAAACCTTGACTCTTGTACACGCTCCTTTGGCCACAGTGAAGAATTAGTCTGGACTCCTTGATTCCCTTCCCAGCTGCTTTCTTTAAAACCTGAGGCTTCCCTTGGATACACTTTGATTTAAACTCCTCATATCCCCACAATCTGGAGACTCCACTCTTGCGCCTTCGACAAAATAATTTTCTGGAGGAAGTTGCTGCAGTGAAGCATCAGAAACAGAAGATCTTGGAGGGACAGAGTAGGAAATGGATACATAAATTCTGGAGTCATCTAAACCTTCTGAGGGAAAATAAGGCAGGGGATTTGGGAGACAAAATCATAGTAAGAAGTATTAGAAGATAGATGAAAGAGAAGATTGGGCCTGGGAACAAAATGACCTCACCTACACGAGGTAGTTAAGTGTCATTCAAGACTCACAGGTTAATTCTTCAGTATTCAAGATTTTCTTGGATCCTCTCATTTTGGAGAAAAATGGCCACACTGACCCACCTCGTCTGGAATGTACCTGAGCTTTTATTCTCCAACCTTGAACAGGATCCTGAGGCACAGAGAGGGACCCATAGAGGAGGTCCTGACAGCAGAGTAGTTTGGCCATGGTGACTCAGTGGGAAGAGGCCAGGAGCCCTGTCCACCACCATCTGGCCATGCTCAACTGATGGGCAAACTGTTCTTGGACAGAATGGTAGCCTCGGTCTGGGACCACCCACACTCCTTTTCCTAGCAAATGCCATGACATTTAGCTTGAAGACTAAGAAGCTGTAGGGTAGATAAGGAGTTGACCAAATCCTCCTGCCCAACTGCCATTCATGATTTTCAACCTCTAGTTTCAAAATAACTTGGCTGGAAGCGGGAGCTGGGGGCTGGGACAGAATCTGCAGACTCCTTGTACCTATGGACATTGAATCAAAATTTGGAGAGTAAATAAATACTCTCCACAGTCTCCCCAGCCTGGTATGGATGGGGCAGAAATTCACTTCCTATGGGATTTCATTGCTTCCCTCATCATCAAAGCCTTCTCTTCATCCGTGCTCTAGATCAGCTCTGTCCAACAGAACTTTCCATGATGATGGAAAGTTTCCATATCTAAGTTGTCCAGTGTGATAGCCAGTAGCCACAAGTGAATATTGAGCTAGTGTAACTAAGGACCTGAGTTTTAAATTTTACTTTTCTTAAAAATTTAAATAGCCACATGTGTCTAGTGACTACCATGTTGGACAACACAACCTGGGGGATCTGACCCTTCACTGGCCCTTCACTAGGACCCATTCTCCCAGCCTATGGTCCCTAGTGCATTACTAGGCAAAAAGCTGTTTGTGGTAAAGAAAACAAGGTCTTTATTGCTACAAGTGCCCTCCAAAGCAAATGTGCAGTCAGTATTTAAGAAAAACAACAAATGAGGATGCCTGGTGGCTCAGTCATTAAGCATCTGTCTTCAGCTCAGGTCATGATCCCAGGGTCCTGGGATTGAGCCCCGAATCAGGCTCTTTGCTCAGTGGGGAACCTGCTTCTCCCACTCCCACTCCCCCTGCTTGTGTTGCCTCTCTTACTGTCTGTCTCTCTGTCAAATAAATGAATAAAATCTTTAAAAGAAAAGCAACAAATGAAATCACATGACTCATCTTGTTTCATCTTTAGAGATAGCCAACATGCTTCAATTTTGAAAAATACAACCAGTTTTGCTATAGTAGCAGAGAATGGCATGAAGAAGAACGTGGAGCCCTGAACTCTGGGAAGGGGCCAGACATAGATGCTCAAAGAGGGAAAACTCCTCTTTAGCCCCTGTGGCCTTCTTTATCATAACTCCGGGTTTCTCTAAGTGTGGTCACCAACCAGGAACATCAGCATCACCTGGAAACTTATTAGAAATGCAGATTCTCAGCTCTACCTCAGACCCACTGGACCAGAAACTCTGTGGGTGCCATACAGCAATCCGTGTTTTATTAAGTCCTCCAGAAAATCCTGATATATGATTGTTGCCCTAAATAACCATCTGTTCACTAGGCAACGGGTGCTCACTAGGCATCAGGAATCATGATACTTTTTTCAGGAATGTCTAGCCCCCTCAGTGCCCTCCAGTGGAAGGGCCCCAAAGAAATGCTGACTTTCTGAGCACATCATCCAATAGGTATTTCTCTTTACTGAAGGTCTATTAGAGCACTGCAGTATTTTTTGTATGTTGCACATTTAACCAACAACCCTTAACCTGAGTATTGAGAGATGTTGCTCTAAGAGAGCTAACCACATATCTAGTCCTAACTGCATTGGCGGGGAAATTGGCCATGGTGAGAGTATTTACACCACAGAAATTGGCAAACAGCTGATGATTACACATTAACCAGTGTACCACTGAATCATCCTTCCTCAGAAAAGGAAGGAAACAGGATCAGTGAGGTTGGGTTGGCCAAGATTACATATGCATGAATTTTAACCCAGAACTTAGCAACTCTGAAACCAGCCTGCTTTTGTTACAGGGCTCTCCTGGTGATATTTGAGTTTCACTTAACTGGGGGCATCCAGAATCTAAATAGGAGAAACAGAGGCCATGCCTAGAAGGCCCCAGGCTCAGAGTCCCATTCTATAGTGCAGAGAAGACTTGATAGCCTCAAACAGGTAAGTGGGATTCCTATGAGGGGAGATGTATTAATCACATAACAAAGCCACAACTTCCAGGACAGACTTAACAGTTTTTCCAAATCATCCCCCTTTAAGAAAGTCTTTCATGTTTAAGGTTTTCTTGTCTCCTTTCTTGGAAGACTTGGCCACACTGACCCACAAGTTCAAATCTCAAGTAAATCTTAACCTGGGGATTTACTCTCCCACCTTGACCAGGATCTTGAGATGCAGACGGGATATTGATAGAGAGTGCATTGAACATGTAGATCAACTTAGGGAGCAATGCCATCTTTCATTTTTAAAGATTTTATTTATTTAACAGTGAGCCGCAGCAAGGGGAGAAGCAGACACCCCACTGAGCAAGGAGCCCCATGACAAGGACAATGTAGGGCTCAATCCCAGGATCCCAGATTCATGACCTGGGCTAAAGGCAGACGCTTAACCAACTAAGCCACCCAGGGGCCCCAAGAGCAATGTCATCTTAACAATACTAAGCCCATGAACATGAGCTGTCTTTCCATTTATGTAGGCCTTCAATTTCTTTCAAGTGTAGTATAGTTTTCAGAATATAAATGTTGTATTTTGTTAAATTTATATTTTCTTCTATTTGATGCTACTATAAATGGAAGTGTTTTCTTAATTTCAATTTGTTTACTTATTGCTAGTTTGTAGAAATGCAATTGTGTTCTGTATATTGATCTAATATCCTACAATCTTGCTGAACTCATAAGTTCTAATAGTTTTTAGTGAGTTCCTTAGGATTTTCTTTTAAAGCAATGCAGCTGCATTTCTTTCCATTTTTAGAATTTTTTTATTTTATTTATTTTAGAGAGAGAGAGATTGGGGGGAAAGGGGCAGCAGGAGAGGGAGAGAGAATTCTCAAGAAGACTCCCTGTTGAGCATGGAGCCTGATTTGGGCTCAATCCTGGGACCCCGAGATAATGACCTGACCCAAAACCAAGTTTGGCTGCCCAACCAACTAAGCCACCCATGTGCCCCAGGATTTTGTACATCCAAGATTATGCCATCCACAAAAATAGTTTTACTTCTTTTCCAATTTGGATACTTTGTGTTCCATTTTCTTCCTTAACTGCCCTCAATAGGACCTCCTTTATAATGTTAAATAGAAATGCTGAGAGCAGACATCTTTGTGCTGTTTGTGATTCTTAGGGGAAAAGGATTCTGTCTTTCCCCATTTGGTCTGACTGATTGATTTTTCTTTTTTTTTTTTAATTTTATTTATTTATTTGACAGAGAGAGAGATCACAAGTAGGCCGAGAGGCAGGCAGAAAGAGAGGAGGAGGCAGGCTTCCTGCTGAGCAGAGAGCCCAATGTGAGGGCTCGATCCCAGGACCTTGAGATCATGACCTGAGCTGAAGGCAGAGGCTTTAACCCACTGAGCCGCCCAGGCACCCTGACTGATTGATTTTTCAATGTTAAGTCTGATTTAACTGAAGGTTTTCATAGATGTCTTTAATCAGGTTGCAGAAGTTCCTTTCTATTCCTAGTTTGTTAAGGTTTTTATTATAAAGTCCTGTTAATTTTGTGACATGCTTCTTTTGTGTCTATTGAGATGATTGTGTGGTTTTTGTCTTCTGTTAATGTGGAGTATTACATTAATTGGTTCTCAGATGTTAAATCAATTTTGCATTCCTAAGACAATTTCCTTTTGGTCATGGTATGTCATCCTTTCTCATATGTTGCTGGATTCAATTGGCTAATATTTGGGGGGGGGCAGGTGTCTCTGTTCATGAGAAATACTGATCTGTAGTTTTCTTTTGATGTCTCTGCCTGCTCTTGGTGTCAGAATTGTCCTGGCTTCAGAGAGTAATTTGAGAAGTGTTTCCTCCTCTTTTATTTTTAAAAGAGCTTATAAAGAATCAATTTTAATTCTTCCTGAAATGTTTGACAGAATTCATGAAATTGGTCATGGGCTTTTCTCTGGGGGAAGGTTTTTGATAACTAATTCAGTCTGTTTACTTGTTATAGGTCCATCCAGCTTTTAAAAAAGAGAAGACCTTTTTTCTTGTTGGTATGTACTCACCTCGGGTGCACAATCCCAACAGCCAAATCTCACTCATCACTAGTGTCCTTAGGAGCCAGGGCAAGATAGAGCTGAGACCTGGGAAGGACCAGGCAGGGCCTCAATAGCACCTGCTAGATCCCTCAGTTGCCCCCTCTCAACCACAGGTGACAGTGGATCTGGCTTCCCTTGGGCACTGTGCCCGGGTTGACTTGGCTCTGGAGATTTCTATCCTTCATTTCTGTCCTGACGGGCACCCAGGGATGCAGCCTCAGCTCTGTTCTCCTTTTGGCTGTCTCTCCTTGGGGATCCTTTTGGGATCACCCTCTTCCCTGGCCTGCATTGTCCTCCTAGACTTTGTCCACTCAACAACTGCAGATGGTTTTCTCCAGGCCAACCCGCACAGCAGTGAGCTCCCCTGGGGGCGCTCTCCTGTGTTCACCACCCTCGTGGAATCCATTCCGAAAGCTGATTCACCTCCACTGTAAGATTTTCTGCTTTTCTTTTAGCTTTCATGCCCTTTGCTCTCCTGGCATGATTATGGGGAAAGCTAGGTTCACATATATGTTTGTAGGAAGCCCTGGAGATCTGCCCTCATTTTAAAGGTGAGAACTTTTCCCGTAAGAGGCTGATCACCTACCCTGCCCAGCGCCCCACAGCTCGGGGACTAGGATGTGCCTGGCCCTGCCCCCAGCAGGGTGCTTTCAGCCATACCTGCCTTAACTAACCATCCCTTTCTGTGCCCTCTCTTTCTGGTCTTCTTTTTCAGACATTAAAGCTCCTATTCATTGATGACTTCTGCGGCAAGCCTGTCCCCTAATACTCATAAGAACTGTCCATGTTACGGACTTCAGGAGACTAAGGACCTTGTTCAGGGTCCTGCAAGGAATAAGAACCAGAGCTTCAACTGAGTTCCCAGCCCATACTTCCACCCACTGTGCCTGAACTTCCCATTGCTTGGGAGGAAAACACACACTCCTCAGTTCACAACAGAAGAGAAAAGTGAGTATGGAGGAGAGTCTCCCAGAGGGTCTCTCAGGGCAAACTCTTTATGAGGCTCCTGGTTAGCTTCAGTGAATCCCAGGTCACAGAGGAAGAAGCAGAAGGTCAGGCTGCTGGTGGTGAACCTCGTCCCTTTCATCCGTGTACTCACTCAATGAAGAGGATCACTGCTGGATGCCAGGACCCAGCAGTGATCTATAGACAACTTTCCTGTCTTCATGGACCTTCCATTCTAGTGGGGGGACAATAATACCAACTCTAGTGTTACTCGAATAAAAACTCTGAAGGTGGACAAGGGCAATGGAGGGAGGCTAATGTGTGCCACCAGGGAAGGCGTCTCTTGGATTGTGTTTGAGCAAAGGCCTCCACAAAGTGAGAGTATGAAAGGCCTGCAGGTGTCTGGGGCAGGAGTTCCTCTGTCATAGAAGAAGTACAAAAACCCTGTGGTGGGAGCACGTGGGGGACTTTCGGACCAGGAAGGCCAGTGTGGCTGCTGTGGATGGAGCACCTGGGAGAGAGGGCGTGATGCCTTCAGAGAGTCAGAGGGAGGCCTGGTCCTGTGAGGATGATTGGCCAGAGTAACAAAGTTTTTCTACCACCTAAGATCGTTGGAAGTCCATTCTCAGACGCAAATGTCCTCGAATGACGAATAGTCTCTCTTTGTAAGCAAACTCCCCTCTTCCTCTCCACAGGGATTATCCTCCCTGGTTCCTTCCCTTGTGGCTTTAATAGTTCCCTAAAGGTTATTCTGAGCTCTAAAAATCCCAGAGCCTCCTACGGCACATACAAAACAGGATGTCATGTTGCTTCTTTAGCTCCAGGTGGAATGTTCTCCTGGAAGAGAACTGGTTCTCTCCTCTTCCCACTGGGAAACCCAGAGAGCAGAAGGAAGTAGGATAAAGAGACCTTCCTAGGGAAATAGTGAGGTGGTGGGCGTTGAGAACTGCCCATTTCAGCTCCTCTTCTAGAAAATGGAGAATTTCCTAACCGGTGGAATCCTGGGGGTGAGGTGTGCTCATCAAGGTATTCAGGGAGCGGAGGGGAGAGCAGCTGGAAAGGAGAAATGGTTTGTTCAGAACTTTCCCATGTAGGAAAATTGGATAGGCACTAATTAGCCTATGCTAAGATTTTAATGGCCAATGGGAGTTGCTGGGGTTTTTTTGTTTATTGGGTGAAGATTTGCTAAATGCTTATTTTGTACCAGGCATCGTGCTTGACTGTGGGAATATGGAGAAGACAACTTAGAGTGTTGGATGCCACAGCTGACTCAGAAGACGGACGTGAGCCAGCTAACCAGACTCCAAACAGGTAGGTAATCCAGAGGAAGCTAGGACTCGGTGTAATGGGAATGAGGAGGTACTAGCTAACTCTGCCTGGCTAGGATGTGTGGGGGGTAGAAGAGCTGGGACAGAAGCCCGACGGAGGAGATGAAATCAGTGGAATTTTATGGGTCTTAAATCTTACTAGGAAACAGGAAAGAAAGCAACAACTCAGCCACTTCACCTGCCCCTTCCTGTTTGTCACAGAACCTGCCTCTGGTCCTTACAGAAAGAACACTAGCCTTGGTGTCTTAGAACACTCGCCTGGTCCTAATTCCTGGCCCTTCCATGGCCAGTCTTTTTCCTCTTATAACTTTGTTTTGTTGTCAGTAAAGTGAACTCTGAGGTCCCTACTATATCAAAAATTGTCTAATTTTTTGGGACACACGGGTAGCTTAGTCGGTAAAGCATCTGACTCTTAATTTCGGCTCAGATCATGACCTCAAGGTTCTGGGATCAGAGGCCCCCAAAGTTCTGCACTTAGCAGGGAGTCTGCTTGAGGACTGTCTCCTTTCCCTCTGCCCCTCCCCCTGCTCATGCCGCATGTGCTCTCGCTCGCTCTCTCTAGAATAAATAGATCTTTACCGAAATCATCTAATTATTTTCCATTTTGTCGAAATGTCTTCTCTTTCTCCACCTTATTTCTTTTTTAAAAAGATTTTACTTATTTATTTGTCAGAGAGAGAGAGAGAAAGAACACAAGCAGGGAGAGGGGCACAGGAAGAAGAAGGCTCCCTGCTGAGCAGGGAGCCTGATGCGGGGCTTGATCCTAGGACCCTGGGATCATGACCCGAGCCAAAGGCAGACGCTTAACCCACTGAGCCACCCAGGTACCCCTCAGCCTCATTTCTTAATCCTGTTAACTATGATTACATAAATGACTCACCTTTGGAATGGTTTAACAAAGCCATTTGGGAGCATAGCCAATGTTGGAAAAATCTGGAAAGCTGGGTGTTTCTCGCTTCCCTAGATGCATAAGAACAGGTGGCAAGTGCTCTTAACAAGACACAGGCTTTCTGCAAGTTAAAGCTTCAACACCTGAATAGACTTCATGTGAAAAGGATCAATTAGATTCTAACTACACTGGCATTATGACATTTCAATTATATTTGCCAGTGTGAAAAAGGAAGAGCTACTTTGAACATAATTTTAAATGTCTTAAATTCCTGAATGATTTTTTGAAGATTTAAAGTTTTAACATCTATTTGTGCAAATTTTTCACTGATGGTAACTTAAGAATCTGAGAGATTCAATTAAAAGTCTTGATCAGGAACTGCAAGTGGTCATTTAAGATAAAACTAAAAACTTTTGCCCCTACAAGCGCAAGTTTCTCAGTAAAACCTTAAACTTTAAAAAATGTTTTATTAGGAAGTGTTAGGAAAATTCTTCAATATTTAATATTATACCTACTACTTCATATTTTCTTTTCTTTTTTTTTAAAGATTTGAGAGACAGCATCTGTGTGTGTGCGTGTGTGCGTGTGTGTGTGTGTGTGTGTCATGCGCATGCATGAGTTGGGGGAGGGGCAGAAGGAGAGAATCTTCAGAATCTTCAAGCAGACTCCATGCCGAGCGTGGAGCTGACATAGGTCTTGGTTACACAACCCTGAGATTATGACCTGGGCCAAAATCCAGAGTCAGTTGCTTAACCAGCTGAGCCACCCATGTGTCCCCATATTTTATTTTCCTTAAAATGATTATATAGTATAAAGAAATTTTGGTTAATTTTTTCCCATCAAGCTCTACCTAGAAGCCGCAAATCCCCTCCCTTTTACTCCAGTATGTCAAATGAATAGCCTGTGAAATAGGCTTTTTGCCATCATTTGAAAAATACTGGAAAGCATTATTTCAGGCTATACATTTAATAGTCATTCCCCACCCTCCCAATGATCTACAGGGACAGCTCTGTCATAGATCAAGTTTTCCACCTAGGCGTGGGTCTATCTCTGAATTCTCTGTTCAATTTCATCACTTTTGATCTCTCTTTCCATCAGTATTGTACTGTTTTCATTATTAGCCTTTTTAATCCTTCATTTCTGATGTCAGGGAAATCCTTCCACATTTCCTTTTTGGGAATTTATTGACATTTAAAAAAATTAAAACCCTTTTTATTTGAGCAGCTTTACATTTATTGAAAAGTTGAAAGGATGGAGAGTTCCCATATATGCCTCGATTTCTACCCCTTCCCCCTATTAATGCCTAGCATCAGTGTAATACATTTATTGTAACTGATGTCACTATTGATACATTATTATTAAGTCGAGTCTGTGGTTTCATTAGAGTACTCCCTTTGTGTTATTTATCTATGAGCTGTGACAAATGTATGATGACACATGTCCCCATTACAGTATCATACAGAACAGTTTTACTGTCCTAACTCCCCACCATGCTCCACATATTCAGTCCTCCCTCCTTTCCCCTAAAACCCTTAGCAACAACTGATCTTTTCACTGTCTCCATAGTTTTGCCTTTTCCAAAATGTCATATTGTTGGAATCGGATAGCATAAAGACTTTTCAGATTGGCTTCTTTCCCTTAGTAACATGCCTTTAAGTTTCATGGCTTGGCAGCTCATTTCTTATAGTGCTGAATAATATTCCATTATATAGATATACCACAGTTTGTTTATCCATTCACTTAGTGAAGGACATCCTGGTTGCTTCCAAGTTTTGATAGTTACAAATAAAATCTCTATAAACAGTCATGTAAAGGTTTTTGGGTAGATCTGAGTGTTCAGCTCATTGGGGTGAGCAGTTATTTGACTCTTCTTAACAAGTGCAATTGCTGGATCATATAGTGAGAATATGTTTAATTTTGTAAGAAGGTGCCAAACTGTCTTCCAGAGTGACTGCCCTATTTTGTATTCCCACCAGCAATGAATGAGAGTTTCTGCTGTGCCACATTTTCGCCACAGTAAGATATTGTCAGTGTTTTGGATTTTCTGCATTCTAATAGGTATGTAGTGGTATTTTGTTTTAATTTGCACTTCTCTGATGGCAGACGATATTGAACATTTTTCACATACTTATTTGCCATCTAACTTATATGTTCTTCTTTAGATCTTTTGTCCATTTTTTAAAAAGATTTTATTTATTTATTTGACAGAGAGAGAGAGAACACAAGTAGGCAGAGAGGCAGGCAGAGAGAGAGGAGGAAGCAGGCTCCCTGCTGAGCAGAGAGCCCAATGCGGGGCTTGATCCCAGGACCCTGAGATCATGACCTGAGCCAAAGGCAGAAGCTTTAACCCACTGAGCCACCCAGGCACCCTCTTTTGTCCATTTTTAAAGATTTTTTTTTTTTATTTCTTTATTTGACACAGAGAGAGAGAGATCACAAGTAGGCAGAGAGGCAGAGAGAGAGAGGAGGAAGCAGGCTCCCCGCCGAGCAGAGAGCCTGATATGGGCCTCCATCCCAGGACCCTGAGATCATGACCTGAGCCGAAAGCAGAGGCTTTAACCCACTGAGCCACCCAGGCGCCCTTGTCCATTTTTAATTGCATGGTTGTTTGCTTATTGTTGGTTATTAAGAATTCTTTGTATATTTTGAGTATGTGTTGTCAAAGATTTCCCAGTCTGTGGCTTTCTTTGCATTCTGTTAAACTCTTTGCTTTTATATATACATTTTAAAATCATTTTGTCAAGTTTAAAAAAAATACCCTATGATTTTGATTAGAATGACATTGATTCTCTAGATCAGTTTGGGGAGAAGTAATAACTCCTCAAGTCCACAGCATTTATTTAGGCTTATTTTAATGTCTTGTCTTTTCTTTCCTTTTTTTTTTTTTTTTAAGATTTTACTTACTTATTTGAGAGAGAGAGAGAGAGCACAGGCTGGAGGGAGCAGGAGAGGGAGAAGCAGGCTCCCCACTGAGCAGGGAGCCCGATGCGGGGCTTGGTCCCAGAACCCTGGGATCATGACTTGAACCAAAGGCAGATGTTTAACTGACTGAGCCACCTAAGTGCCCCCCACTTTTTAAAATGAGATTTTATTTAGTTTAATGTCTTTCAGTAAAATTAAATAATTCTCTTCACACGGGCTTTACAAACATTTTAGCAGATTCATTCTTAAGTATCTTATTTTTTATTGGTATTTTTCTGGAAATGTTATATGTTTTAAAAGGTTATGTTTAATAGTTTGTTTCTGATATCTAGAAATACATTAACTTTTATATCTTGATCATAACTTTGCAAAACTGTCTTCTTAATTTGAGCAGTTGATCCTTAGATGATTTGGGGATTTTATTGACTCTTCTATGAACAACAACAGTTTTGTGTCTTCCTTTCCAATTTTTATATCTTTGATTTTTGTGTCTCCAGAACTAGTTAACAGTTCCAGAACAGGACTGAATTGTTGAATAGCGACAGCAGACACCCCGATTTTAAGGAAAATCTTTTCACTATTGCCCTCTTAAATATGACACTTATGATGCTTAACAGTTTTTATGTAGGCTGTTAGCTGGTGAAGAATCTTTTCCTTCTTATTCCTAATTTGGTAGTGGGCTGAACATGAAAATAAATATGGAATTTTATTGAATTATTTGCAGCTAAAGAGAAATTTCCTTTTAGTTTTGTTGCTTCCAGAAACTTCATGCAACTCAAGAGTAAACCTCTAAGCTGAAACATGCCTGACCTGGTCTCTGCTGGGGATAAATACTCAGTCTGTCATCCTAGAAACCCAGGTCACTTGGGAATATTAAAAAAAAAAGTCATTGATTGATATACAATCTTTTATCATCCCCCCTTTAGGCAGGCAATTACATTAGCCATTTACTGGAAATCATAACCTGACTTCTCTCAAGCAGTATACAACTTCAAGTGCATATTATAGTACAAAATTGAAACCACAGGTGTATTTTCTGGAGGTTTGTCTAGGAAATACTCAGTTCAAGGGCATAGAACAGCCAAGTGCGGTACCCTCAAATCTAGGAAGCACAGAGTTATGTTATCTGCTCTGGCTGCATATATGCCTCCTCTCCCACCCCCCAGTGCACCCGTATTAAAGAGGCAAGGCCCAGCAATGTGGGGAGGGGAAAGGAATAGAAAACAGAAAGACAGACAGTAGCAATGATGAGAGCCCCTTGTGGCAGAGCATAGTGTCACCAAACATCAGAGCAGAGTGGATGTTACCTATTTGTGAGCCAGTGGAGGAATTGCTATAATCTTAGGTGACCCTGGTTTGTATTAGAATCCATCCATTTTCTTTCTGTTGTTTACTGTATGCTAAATTCAGTGAAATAGTTACTTTACTGTCTATATGTGTGTAAAGTATATATTCCTTCACGTTCATTTTCTTGCTCTGTTTTGTATGAAGTTTTTAGTGACTCCTTTAACTACTCTGTAGGAAATTGTTCTTATGTATTTTGTTTTGCTAGTTGATTTGCATTTGTTTCTATAAAACTTATTCAGCATGATTTCACATTGCGATTTACTTTAGGTTTTCAGTATTCGTTGGAAGATTGTATTGGCATTTATTATAGCATTCCATATGGGATGTGGGATTTCATTTACCAGTACATGTATTTTATTTTGAAGCTTACTCAGTATCAAAAGTCACTGATATATTTCTTTTGAACCATATGATTTTTTTTTTAGGTGTAGTAGAATGTTACTGTATAACCATAACCAATGATTTTCATCTGGACTCCTATATATAGTATACTGTATCTACTTAACTGTATCTACTGAACTACTTAAAAATATCTCTAAAACAGGGGCGCCTGGGTGACTCAGTTGTTAAGTGTCTGCCTTCGGCTCAGGTCATGATCCTAGGGTCCTGGGATGGAGCCCTGCATTGGGCTTCCTGCTCAGTGGGGAGCCTGCTTCTCTCTCTTCCACTGCCCCTGCTTGTGTTCTCTCTCATGCATGCTGTGTGTGTCTCTCTCTGTCAAATAAATAAATAAAATCTCAAAAATATATATACATATATATGTGTGTATACACACACACACACACACGCATATATAAAACAAGTGAGATGGAAACTATTTCAGTTTTTTTCCTCCACATTCCCCGTCCCCCCAAATTTCCTTGTAAAATTGGCATCTTATCTACCAGTGAATACAATATATATATTGACATTCTTTGGATGCCAACTGGGTGCTTTGGTCTTCCCACCCTTATGAATTATATAAGTAGAGCCTACAGAGACTTCTTTGCAAGTGTTTTTTGGTCTGGCCCGGTCCCTGGAAGTCAGTTGCTCAAGCCAGTGGGCATAAGCAAAGCCCTGTGATCTCTCGAACCGCTGCCCAGCGGCCCCTCTACAATGGACCATAAACCTGTGGGGACGAGGAAACAGAACTCTGGGTGGTGTTTGTTTTCAATGTCAAGGAATGACATCACTGCGGAAGATTATGACAAGATTATAGGACAAGCGGGTGGGTGGGCTTGGATTTACAACACAGAAAGGTCAAACTCTGGTTAACACATCATTAGCGCACAGAGAACACTCTATGTACATTTTAAAAGTAGGAAATATTAACACTTTTATGAGCTTTATGTAAACTGGTGAGTGTGTGTCAAGGCCAAAAAGTGTATTGCATATAAAATTTACATGATGTGCTACAGCCAATTTTTTCTTTTATTCTAAATCTTAGATAACAGTATTCTTTTTTTTTTCCCCCTCAGTGGGTTGGCAAAGGCTCTTGCTTGGTTAAAATCAATGAGCTGGGGTTTGGCCAATTCCTTCTTTTGTTTCCACGGACTCTAAAGAGTCAGTCAACCCAGAAGCTCACATTTATAAGAGCACAGATAAAAAATGACTTGGAAATGTCCAGTAGGGACTAAAAGGTGAATCAGTGATGAGCACTCTCCATAAGGCTGTGTATCTGGGGTGGACTAGGGGAAAACTAGGCCAGGAGCTTGGTGTGTCATCAAGACAAGGGCTCTCATGAGCCAGATTCCCCCACATTTAAGTTTACTCTCAAACTGGTCGTTAAGGAAGTCTACAGTCTCCTTCAAGACCGCAAGAGGACCAATTGAAGTTAATATTTGAAAATCAGGAAAACAATACAATTCTCATAGCAAATTAACACTGCAGGTTCATCCCTACGCTGGAATGAATGGCCTTTGGGATTTTACGGTGGAAAACAGATTAACCATGGGTTTAGTGCCATATTTGTCTGAGAGTACCACCACTGGATGGCAGTAAAAATCCTTGGATTGCTCTCTATTTATTTTCTTTCTCTCTTTTTCTTCCTTCCTTCCTTTCTTTCTTTCTTTCTTCTTTCTTTCTTTCTTTCTTTCTTTCTTTCTTTCTTTCTTTCTTTTCTTTCTTTCTTCCTTTCTTTCTTTCTTTCTCTCTCTCTCTCTCTCTCTTTCCCTCCCTCCCTCCCTCCCTCCTTCCTTCCTTCCTTCCTTCCTTCCTTCCTTCCTTCCTCTCTTCCTTCCTCTCTTTCCTCCCTCCCCCCTTTCTTTCTTTTCTTCTCATTACTCATTACTCTCATTACTCTTTCTCTATTCATTAGCTAGTCCTGTTTGTCCACTGAAAAAAACCATGCTTTTAGAATTAACTTTACCAGAACATCTTAATGTGAAATGCCTATGACATGTGATGCTCATGTTCCAAAAGTGGAAAAAAGGGGGGGGGACAATTATGTGTACTGTGGTCAAAACAGGATAAAGAAACTTAGATGACCACAAAGGTAGGCAATTTCCCCCATTAGTTAAGGTCAATATTTAGTCACTCTGTCATTTTAAAATCAAATTAGGTAAAGTGATGAGATACTGATTATATAAACTCTCATGGGGACTTCAGACTTTAGGAATACTAAATACTAAATACTAGGGAGAATGATGGCCTCAAAATAAGGACACAGGAGTTGTGTTTCCACTGGTTACCTTCAGTATTAGATGAAAGATTATACAGTCCCCAGAGTCTGCTTTCAAAAGAGGACTCACAGGTACTCATTATCTTCACTTCCAAGATTATTTATTTATTCAACAACTATTTATGGAACACATGCAGATGAGGGCTGAGCATTGAGAACATGACAGTACCCAATACAGACAAGGCCCTTGCTTCCACGGAGCTCAAATGCTCCCTGCCTTATCCAGTGGTCCAGCCAGTAATATGAAAGTCACCCTTCCCTCGCTGCACCCCATCTCCCACAGTCCATTGACACCAGGTACTATAGATTCTACATCCTTCATGTCTCTGGATTCCAACCACATCTCATCATTCTCATGTGCAATGCTCCGGTCTAAGTCCTCTACCTGTTTCAAGTCTGTCCTCATGGGTCTGCCTGCTCCTACTCTCGTCACCCTGCAATCATTCTCCATCTAGTAGCCAGAGAGAGGTTTCAAAAATATAAACCTGATCAAGTCAGTCCCCTGCTAAAAACCATTCAGTGGCCCACCATTGTCTTGCAGCTAAATCTCCAGGTGTCCTCTGCTGACCTCCTCAGACTCATCTCATGACACCTCCAGTTAGCGGTTACTTCTCCCCCTTCTTTTAATTCCATGATGGTAACTCCCTCTTTCTTCCTTTGGGACTTACCCATAGCCTGTTCTTGCTTGGAATACTCTCTTCTTTTTATCAGTACTTCTTGGCCTAAGTTCTCTCTCAGGTGTCACCTGTCACTTTTCCAAGGATATCTTCCTTGACCCAGTTAACTAGGTTAGTCCTTCTTTGTAGGTTTTCTCTTGGTACTCTGTACTTCCTCTCAATACTCATCACATTTGACTGAAATTACTTGTTTAATGTTGACCTTTCCCATGCTAGTAATGGTTCTAAACCCTGGGGAGTTTAAAAACCAAAAAAACAAAAACAAAACTGATGCCAGTACCCCACCAAGCAAATCAGAATTACTGGGAATGGGATAAGGTCTGGGCATTCTATTTTTGTAAGTTTTCATTTTAATATAAAGCAAACTTACAGAAAAGTTGTAAGAGAATATGAATAGCTCCCTTATACCTTCTACCCAGATTCACCAATGTTTACATTTTACCCTATTTTCTTTTACCTTTCTATGATCTTCCACCTCTTCGTGTATATTTTTTTCTAAATCATTTCAAATTAAGTTGTATATATCTTGTGCCTCTACCCCACTTATTTCAGCGTGTTTCCTAAGAACAAGGATTTAATCTTATATAAACACACTATGTCATCAAAAATCAGGAAATTTAACATTGATACAGTATTATAATCTAACCAAGAGTTCATATTCAGATTTCATCAGGTGTCCCAATAATGTTCTTGTCGAAGGATGGGTTTCCCAGGAAGCAGACTCTGGAATGGAGATTAGTGTGCAGGAATTTTATAAGGAGCACTCTTAGGATCAACATTGTAGAAGGGATGAGAAGGAAGCAGTCAGTATTGGACAGAAGAAGAAACTGATGCACTCTCAAAAAGGACTAGGCCAACTCATGGGGAACTCTAAAGCTGTGATGAGCTTTCAATGTTGTCCTGAGATAAGAGGAGAAGTGTGACATTTAATACTGTACATTGACCAATTATTGGATCCGGGCTACTCTGGGGAAGGAGGCGTGTCTCCAACCTAGGGTAATTTCTGTGGACGGTCGGCCAATAGCCCCCTTGGTAGGTAGAGGAATGAGCCCTTCACTTCGGTCTTAAAGGAGTCAGCATGGTACATCCCAGCTTTTGCTGTGATCTACCATTTGCACTCCTCTGATCCAGCTTTCCCTGTCAATTCTGGAAAGCCTTCCTCCAGGTTCCTGTTGGACCTCTTTTCCTAGGAGAAACAGATAAATTGCAGCCCCAGATACAAGCAGTTGGAGCCCAAGCAGTTGGTGCCACAATCGCTCTCCATCACCTACCACCCATTCTAGGTTGCTTCATTCTCAGCCACCATCTTTGCTGAGTAGAGGGCCTGCTTACCCCTTGGCATAAGTCAGAGCCTCATCGCTGAGGCCTCTGAGCTCCTGAGCTCCGTGCCCTTCTTAGGCACAACTGCGGTGCCTGTCCATTTATCATCAAGTTGAGCAAGGAAATCTCAAGAGGCATCCCAGTGGATCACCAGGATGCCATTGCATTCTTCTCTGTCCCATCCTGTAACAGCAGCCCTCCTTCTGATGATCTGGACCATCCCTGTGAGCTGGCCTGTGGGTGACAGGTTAAGAATCCCGTGTGAGCATCTGTCTTCTCAGACCCGCCAATGTTGCAAGTTGAGTTTCCCAGGAAGCCAACTCAGAGATGGAGATCAGCAGACAGAAACTGAATTAGGGGGCTCCTGGGTGGCTCAATGGATTAAAGCCTCTGCCTTCAGCTCAGGTCATGATCTCAGGGTCCTGGGATTGAGCCCCTGCATCGGGCTCCCTGCTCAGCGGGGAGCCTGCTTCCTCCTCTCTGCCTGCCTCTCTACCTACTTGTGATCTCTCTCTCTCTCTGTCAAATAAATAAATAAATCTTAAAAAAAAAAAAGAAACTGAATTAGGGAGTGTTCTTGGGAACGGTGCCTGTAGAAGAGAAGGGGGGAGAAGCAGTATTGGGCAGAAGAAGAAAGTGAGTCATGATGCAGTTTCAACAGACTTGCTATCTCATCACGATCTTGTAAAGTTCTGCTTTTGAAGGTTTTCGTGAAAACTAACATCGGTGACATCAGGTGACATCATGTGCCCTTGCCACATCAGTTTCTTGGCCCCACTGCCTCCCTGCAGAAGGAAGTATTGGATCAACACCGCAGAGCCGAGCACCCCCGTCAGGGTCCCTGAAGCCTTCCTCTCTTTCCTCTCCAGGAATACCTTTCATTCCTCCGAATTCAGTAGTTACACTTCCACAGTTTCCCCAGAATATACTGTTTTTATTTATGAAGTCATTTATCATTGGAATAGCCTTTGGCAGTATTTTTCTTTACAATGCCTCAGGAAAAAGCAGTTCTTCAGGAATGTAACCATCGAAATAGAAGCTAACAAATACCATAAGCTAAGACATGTTACAGACAATTTGTACTTTCACCCAAATGCGTGGCCAGTACTGAGTAATCTGTTCTAATATTTGTTTCTTCGGATCTTCAGCAACGTTTTCTGTGTGACTTTCCAAAAAATTTGCTGACAAAAGAATGCCTTTTAGTTTGCTGGTCTTTTGTTTTACAATTATTTCAACTTTTTTTTTTTTTTTTTTGCAATGGCAGGACAAACCAGACCCTGAGGGTTTGTAGCTTTGTTCCTTTATTATAAAGTGAAAAATCTCTAAAGAAACTTCTAAGCAATTATCTGTAAGTTTCGTGAGCTTTGTCAAAACCTGGGTTTGTTCCACATTATTTATCTTTCATCTTTTACTTTTTGCAATTCTGTGAAAAGCTTTAATGATTTCTCTGCCTACGTATAAAAATATATGTAAATAGGAGTTCCACATTGCTTTCAATAGCTCTGAAAAATTAGTTTGTCTTCCTGTTCTGGATGCCTAGTTTTTAAATGTCTTGCTAATCACAAGCGCTGTATTATTACTCAAGACATAATATGCTAGCCAGTTAAGGGAGAGTTTTACCATTAATGGCATGGGATGAAAATCCATATTTCAAATGGCCTTCTTGATAATTTTAGATTTGGAGGGATTAGTTAACCATAATGAAGAGTTTGTACTCCAAATAAGGTTTGCTCTGCCATTTTCTTTTTGTTCATTTTGCTGTTATCTTTCTTTGACATGCTACTTTTTTGCAGAAATCTTTTTTATTAAGATTTCATTTATTTATTTGACAGAGACACAGCGAGAGAGTGAATACAAGCAGGGGGAGTGGGAGAGGAAGAAGCAGACTCCCCGCAGAGCAGGGAGCCTGATGCGGGGCTCAGTCCCAGGACCCTGGGATCATGACCCGAGCCAAAGGCAGACACTTAACGACTGAGCCACCCAGGCGCCACTGCAGAAATCTTTTAAACCATTTTTCCCAATATTAATTTAACTTAGGTAAAATGAAATAATATCTAAAATCCCCCTACTGGGCACACATTAATGGAAATGTCTGTAGACATGCTAGAAGCAATCAGTTGTCGAGCCAGCATGGCATCCCTTTGGCACTTTTTCACCAAGGACTATCTTAAGAATATGGAGGCTTGGGAATTATAATTATAGCAATCAGCTTATCCAGATTGACATAACATCAATAACAAGTTTGAAGAGTATGAGTTCCTGTAAGTTCCATTCTGAACTTGAATGAGTGGTCGTTTTCGACCTCGATGTAGAATTTGACCTTTGCTCTAATTAATTTCACCTCTGTCATTTGTCCCTTTACTTTAGCCTGTCAAGATCTTTTGAGATTCTGATTCCATCCCCAATATGATTGCTGTCTTTTTCAAATTTGCATACCCCCTACATCTTTACCCAAGACCTTAATACAAATTTTTAAGAAGGCTTTCTCTTTAAGACAAAAACAAAACAAAACAATAAAACAACTTCCTTTTGCTCCAGTTGCTCAGCCCCTGGTGGGGTGACAATGGCAGGATGGGTTATTCTGTAGTCTCCACAGGGTTTCCTGCCAGGGGACTCCTGCATTTCAGAATCAGGCAAGAATCAAACATCTCATAGAGCACTTTGTTCTCATATGCCTCCTGCAGATCAGGGCTAGAGATCTTCAGAATTTTTTCCCCATGTCCCTTATTACCAGCACTGCCCCCATTGAATCAGTTGCTCATAACTCCCTTTTATAAGAAACATTTGAATAGGGCGCCTGGGTGGCTCAGTGGGTTAAAGCCTCTGCTTTCGGCTCAGGTCATGATCTCAGGATCGAGGCCCGCATCGGGCTCTCTGCTCAGCGGGGAGCCTGCTTCCTCCTCTCCCTGTCTCTCTGCCTGCCTCTCTGCCTGCTTGTGATCTCTCTCTCTGTGTCAAATAAATAAATAAAATCTTAAAAAAAAAAGAAACATTTGAATAAAAAGTCTTGCTCACATTTACCTTTTACTGATTTTCTTTATTTCCCCAACTAGGCAACCAGACTTCATCTTTTTCACTGATATGCCAAACAAACTATCCAAATGGTCTGAAGCCAGTAAGAGAAAAGGAAGAAGGAAAGATTCCAGGAGGCTGCTAGATTTCTGGTTTTGGTGGCTGCATCAAAGGAAGCTAGAGCTTCATACCTACTTCCCACTGGGAAAACTGAATGAAAAAGAGATTGACTCTCATCTTGAACATGGTGAGTTTGAGATGCCTGGGAGCATTCACATGGAGATGTGGAGAGTCCATGGTCTGGATGTTGAGAAGCCTCTGGGATTAGTACTTGACAAGGTTCAGACAGTAATTTTGAGTACACATTGGGCAAGCACTCCCACAACTTTGGCCTCAGGAAGTTTGGGTCCTTGGAGTAGATACAATGGGCCAGAAAAAGCCATGAGGCAAAAGGACCTGTTTTCCATGTCTGTCTGATGCTATGACTATAGAAAACTACACAATAGGAATCATTTTGCAAGCTGCCCTGGGAAGTCACCAACCCCAAATCTAGACAATTTATGTCCACTTTGCCTGGGATTTTTAAGCCAGCCCTACCCCCAGCCCCTGGATACTGAATTACACAGCACAGCAGCAGAACCCTTTGGGGGGTGGAGTGGGTTGATCATGAACCATCTTCATAGCAATTACCCTAAATCTTCTACCTGGTTCCTGCCCTACTATTATTTTGATTCTGTCTCTGCCCAGCTTCAACCTTCTGATTTTTGTGATTACTACTTCAAATCCTGTCTCTGGTCCTTGTATTCGGTATTTGAGCTTGTTCTCCCAGGTATCTAAATCTCAGTTAAGTTGCTACTACAGATTTTTGAAAGGAACACTCCTATATCAGCCAGGATCCACTGAGGAGGCAGAAACCACACCAGATATGTGAACAGGGGAATTTTAATATAAAGAATTGTCTGCTTCCATACTTTGGCTATTGGAAAGAATGCTGCTATAAACATAGAGGTGCATGTATCCCTTTGAATTAGTGTTTCTGATTCTTTGGGTAAATATCCAGTAGTGCAATTGTTGGATTGTAGAGTAGTTCTATTTTCAACTCTTTGAAAAACCTCCATACTGTTTTCCACAGTGGCCGTACCAGTTTGCGTTCCCACCAACAGTCCACGGGAGTTCCTTCTCCCCTCCCCCACCCCCGCATTCTTGACAACACCTGTTGTTTATTGTGTTTTTGATTTTAGCCATTCTGACAGGTGTGAAGTGATATCTCATTGTGGTTTTGATTTGCATTTCCCTGATGATGAGTGATGATGAGTATCTTTTCATGTTTCTGTTGACCATCTGGATGTCTTCTTTGGAGACGTGTCTGTTCACGTCTTCTGCCCACTTTTTAATTGGATTATTTGTTTTGGGGGTATTCAGTTTTATTAAGCCCTTTGTATATTTTAGACATGAACCCTTTGTCGGATATGACATCTACAAACATCTTCTCCCATTCTGTAGGCTGCCTTTTAGTTTTGTTTATTGTTTCCTTTGCTGTACAGAGTTTTTTTATTTTTGATGCAGTTCCAATAGTTTATTTTTGCTTTTGTGTCCCTTGCCTCAGGAGCCAAATCTAGAAAAAAGTTGCTGTGGCTGATGTCAGAAATATTACCGCCTGTGTTTTCTTCTACGATTTTTATGGTTTCAGGCCTCACATTTAGGTCTTTAATCCGCTTTGAACTTCTTTTGGGGTTTGGTGCAAGAAAGTGGTCCAGTTCCATTCTTTTACATGTGGCTGTCCATTTTTCCCAGCACCATTTGTTGAGGAGACTTTTTCCTGTTGGATATTCTTTCCTGTTTTGTTGCAGATTAATTGACCACGTAGTTGTGAGTTCATATCTGGGGTTTTCTCTTCTGTTCTATTGATCTGTTTGTCTATCTTTGAGCCTGTACCATGCTGTTTTGATCACTCCAGCTTTGTAATATATCTTGAAATAAGTCAAAGAAAGACAAATACCATATGATTTCACTTGTATGTGGCATTTAAGAAAACAAACAAGGAAAGGAGAAAAGAGAGAAACAAGTCAAGAAACAGACTCTTAACTATAGAGAATAAACTGATGGTCACCAGAGGTGAGGGGAGGGCATGGGTGAAATAGGAGATGGGGATTCAGGAGCACACTTGTGAGGAGCACCAGGTGTTGTATGGAAGTGTTGAATCATATCGTACACCTGAAACTAATATTACACTGTGTTCAGTAACTGGAATTAAAATAAAAACTTAAAAGAGAAAAGAAGAGTTGCCTATAGAGCTGAAACAGTCTCTGAGGAGGTGGTACTGGTGAGGCAGTTTGAGGGGGGCACTGGTGTCTCTGAAGGGGTACAAGGAGCTGCTTATATAAGTGGGACTTAGGGCGCCTGGGTGGCTCAGTGGGTTGAGGCCTCTGCT
The DNA here is from genome assembly GCA_002007465.1 of Ailurus styani. Lineage (NCBI taxonomy): Eukaryota > Metazoa > Chordata > Mammalia > Carnivora > Ailuridae > Ailurus > Ailurus styani. The sequence goes on along the minus strand of LNAC01000024.1, from coordinate 1,483,555 downwards.
TTCGGCTCAGGTCATGATCTCAGGGTCCTGGGATCGAGGCCCGCATCGGGCTCTCTGCTCAGCAGGGAGCCTGCTTCCCCCTTTCTCTCTGCCTGCCTCTCTGCCTCCTTGTGATCTCTCTCCCGCTGTGAAATAAATAAATAAAATCTTAAAAAAATAAGTGGGACTTAATTGAAAAGTGGATTCAGTCGTTGCTACGGAAGGTGGTGCCCCTGGCGGGGTGAAGCTTTGCTGAGATGACATCAGGGCGGTAGGGACAGGAAGCAGTAGGTCACCACTTCTTCCAGGTCTCCTCCAGCGCCCCCTACCAACCCTCAAAGGGATCCAGCTGGAGGAACAGTGCCTTGAGCCGTTCCATCGGCAGCAGCACAAAGCAGGGCACGGAAAGATAATAACTGAAAACGGCACCGCCTCGCTCTCGTCGGGGAGTCCGGAGCCAGACCCTGATCACTCAGTCAGCTCCAGCTCCTCCGTCACTAACACTCCCCGCCGCTCCCACCAGTGGAGAATGACATTCTCCGCCTCAGTTCTCAGAGACACTGTCCTCGCCTTGGCGGCGGTGAGCAAACTGCTCTCACTCCCCCATTCCTGGGGCGGAGATGCGGCAGGAGCACCTTAGGGCCCCGGGCAGGAGCTGCCCGGCTCGGTTCAGCGTGGTGGGGGCCGAGCCACTGCCTTACCAGCGCCCCTGACCCTGGCCCCCCCGCTGCTCCCGGATCTGTGACCCGCCTCCACTCCTTTCTTTGGAGAGGTTTGGTTACTCCAGGCATCTCTGGGGGTTTCTTAAGCAGTCTGTTATTCTCAGGCTCTGGTCTGTTATTGAATGCTGTGTAATAAGTCACCTCAAAACTTAGTGGCTTAAAATAACAAGCACTTGTGGGGTACCTGGGTGGCTCAGTTAGTTGAGCGGGTTGTGGGATCGAGCCCCATGTCCAGCCGTCTGCTAAGCACGGAGCCCGCTTGGGATTCTCTCTCTTCCCCTCACCCTCTGCCCCTCTCATGTGCACGCACGCTCTCTGTCTCTTAAAAAAACAAAAACAAAAACAAAACCAAAAAACAACAAGCACTTATTGCCTCTTACAGCTTTAGTGGGTCAAGGAAGTAGGAGGCAGCTTGGCTGAGCCTTCTGGATTGGGGTCTCTTAGGACACCGTCATCAGGGCGTGGCTGAGGCTGGGATCATCTTGAAAGATTCTGGCACCTGGGCTGGAGAGTTTCAAGTGGTTGGGGGCAGGAACACCTGGAACTACTACTACTATTACAACTACTACTACTACTACTACTTCCTCCTCCTCCTCCTCCTTCTTCTTTCTTCTTTCTTCTTGTTCTTCTTCTTCTCCTTCCTCTTCCTCTTCTCCTCCTCCTCCTCCTCCTCCTTTTTCATCTGCACATACCAAGTTGCTTTTATTAACTCAGAATGGCATGCTACAGATACTGTACAATGTGAACATTCATTCATCACAAAAATGGCTTCCAAGCCATTAAAAATGAAATATGAATAAGAACATAGAACGGAGCAGTAACGTCACAACTGTTAGGGGACATTCGAAGTATTCACAAAGAATGTTATAGTCAGCATTTTGATAAACCAGAGAAAAATTGGAGACAGTTTTACAGTTGTTCCATGTCAACTACAATGGCAATGAACGAATAGGTTTCAGCTTTATACAGCACTTTGCAACATCAACATGCCTCCTTTTTTTTAATTTGTGAAGTTCGTCACCTACGTGTATGTCATACATGTACATAAAAGCGGCAGCTGGTTTTTCCTAATCTAATACACAGAATTTCTGACCCCTAAGGGTTTATACCGCTTCGTTGAAAATGCTTTCTGGACAATCTGCTACCAAACACATCTTGTTATAGGTGACATTAAAACAATATACAAATCTGCCTATGCAACATGACAGCAAAACATGATGAACAGAAATTACAGCATCAGAAAGGGAGAAAGCTAAAGTCGCTGAGAATTTTGGCACATAAAGATTTGCACACAGTCAGACTGTGTCCTAAGGGTACAGAGCTCTTTAGGTCTCTCTCTGTCTCTCTGTGTCTCCCTCCCTCTGTCTCCATGGTTCCTTCCACTTGATGGTCTCAGAGTATCTAGATTTATGATATAGTAGCTGATAGTTTCCAGAGCAAATGTCCCCCAAGAAGCCATCAGAAAGTCTTTTCTTTTTCTAATTTCACCTGGAAAGTCATGCGTTATCCTTTCTGCCACATTTTGTTTCATGAAGGCCATAAAAACCCACCTAGGTTCGAGGGAAGGGAACATAATCTCCACCAATTGACAGAAGGAGCATCAAAGAATTCACAACTATTTTTAAAACCTCACAGACACCTACATGTTAGGATTTGGGGGAAACTTTAAACGGTTGTTTTTCTCATATCTGGAAACGGATTCTTTCGAGCAGCAAGATTTCTGTCCATACCGTGGTATGTTTTATTGGCTGCACTGGATAAAGCAAAGAACTGAAGGGAGGGGCATTCAGCCTGCATACCTGGGGACCTGGTCCCCTAGGTCCAGACATGGAATCATTGGTGCTTCCTGCCCGGACCCAGGAAGGCCTCTGAGAATGGCTGCCCGGAGAGTTAGTTTCCTTGTTGAGCCCAGAGAGCTCCAGGGGCTGAATGCAAGCCAGGGCAGTGGTTAGAGCCAGCATTCTCCGCCAGGTGGACACAGAGCTATGCATGGATTGGGCTGGGGGCATGTCACCTTGTGCATGTGGCCTGGCATGAGCAGCACCCAGCCTGATGTCCAGAGGGCTGAGGTCGTCTCTTGCTCGGTAGCCTGGAAGTCCTTCTTGATGCCCCTGGTAGGAACTGGCAAAGGACCAGGTTAGCTCTAACAAATTACCACAAACCTGAGTTTGCAACAGAAATTTATTCCCTCAGTTCTGGAGCCTCTGAAATGAAGGTGTTGGCCGGGCCATGCTCCCTCTGAAGTTTCTGTAGGAGAATCCTTCCTTACCTCTTCCTACCTTCCTTGATGTTCATTGAGTCGTTGCCACCTCACACCAATCTCTGCCTTCATCTTCATATGACTTTGTCTCTGTGCGTCCTCTCCTCTTCGTAAAAGGACACCACTAAAGCAGGACCATTGGATTTAGGTCCAGTCTAAACCCAGGAAGATACTGTCTTGAGATCCTCAAGAAGTACATCCACAAAGATCCTCCTCCTAAACACGGTCTCATTCTGAGGTTCTGGGTGCACATGAATTCAACTCAAATATACAGCCTGCGAATTCCTTTTTGTGCCTTCCCACTGTTGAATAATTCCTTTTTATTATGTTACTTACATATTCAGGTATAAAACATAGACTCCCTGTGCTCATGGCTCCTTTGCAAGTACAGAGTCAAAACAAATTTTCCATTTATAAGCCAGCAAAACAGTAAAATGAATATATTTAAAATTAACAGTATTAATTTAAGAGAACTAATGACATTTTCTAAGATTAAATTGTCTTTCACTTAGATGAGTTATGCTGTCTGCTGCAGTGTACATTCTTTGAAGTCTGGCTTCGAAGTCTGGCCAAAATGACCGTTTATTTCTTTAATCCCCTTTCCCTCTTCTAACTATTATGAATTTTGGTTCATATAGCTCCCCACTGATTTATTCTCTATGATAGATGTGTCCTTTATTTGTTTATTTATGCACATTCTTTGATATTACACTGCAATACTTAGCTAAAAGGTAGTGGTCAGATGATCCAAAGTATTTGTATTCTTTAAAGGTTATCATTAGGGGCACCTGGGTGGCTCAGTGGGTTAAAGCCTCCACCTTCGGCTCAGGTCATGATCTCAGGGTCCTGGGATTGAGCCCCGCATAGGGCTCTCTGCTCAGCAGGGAGCCTGCTTCCTCCTCTCTCTCTCTCTCTGCCTGCTTCTCTGCCTACTTGTAATCTCTCTCTCTCTCTCTCTCTCTCTCTCTCTCTCTGTCAAATAAATAAATAAATAAATCTTTAAAAAAATAAATAAAGGTTATCATTATTTCAGGTAAGTCCAAAATCAAATATTTTTTATAGTGAATGTAGATATCTACACATGAATTCCATTTTTGGAAATCCTGATGTGTGGCCCTAAATGATATGAACTCTGGGTATGGCTACTCTATCTAGTTTGCAGAAGCATTGTCTCCAGACTCAGAATTAATATTTCAGTAGACCAGAAATGGAACTCCTGAGCTCTTTTCTAATGCAGGTCATGATTCTTGCCTTAGAGGAAGCTCGCTGTTCATGCCATCAGCTAAATCCCAGAGATTTTTCTAGGCCCAGGACTTCACTCCTCAGTTTTCCCACTCTGCTGTCCTGTTAACCAATACATCAAAGAAAAGAGTTATCTTTGCTTAGCTACCAGCCACCAGGCCTGAATTCTGAGAACTGCAAACTCTTCATCTTTATTTTGGCTTATCTTGATCTAGAATTTCCCCCAACCCTTGGGGCCAGTGCCTTTGGCACTGAGTGGGAAAGGGAGGCCTGCTCTGGATCCCCATTGTTCTGTCTATCAAGACCCCTCCCCACCCTCTGCTGTAGCAGTCAGCCTCTCTGACTCTGGGGATGAGCATGAAACTTGGCCTGGGCCAGTCCTTTGCGGTTACAGTGACTTTTGTAAGAAGTGGACATGTTGCCCAAGCCAATCAAAGTCATGCCATAGGAGTTTTCTTACGGAAAGGGGGAGAAGGAGTCCTTTCCCTCTCTAGTCACTGTGAAGATAGGAGCCCAGGACACTACGTTTCTAGTCTCAAGGAGAATCCAGTCTGACAGTTTTAAGTAAAGATTTTAGTCCAAGAGCGAGGCATGATGATGGTCCAGTGTTGGTTTCCAGACATTCTCAGGCCACTTGTATTGTTGACATCTGACAATTTTGATGTAATGCACATGCCTGACATTAGCCTGTGACTACTCTTAACCTTTGACTACTTCAAAGACAGTCATCTCCAGTAAACACACTACTAGCAACAGGACTGGATAAAGAGTCAGGCCACCCCACACATGAAGTTTCCTTTTTTTTTGAACTCTCAACCCCCATAAAAGCAGAACCCCAGGTCTTTGCATGCTCTCTCTCTATCCACAAACGTGCCCTGTGGCCCCAGGTATGACATATACCCTTAGGACTTGTGGGTAGTAGACCTTGTTTGTTTTTTTCCGAGTTCCCTGATGGTCGTTGCTAAGGTGTGCTTTGCGATCAAAATAAGAACCACACGGGCCACAGTCCAGCTACAGCACTGGCTCCAAAGTGGGGAGTGTCTGGGGACTCGCCTCAGCCCAGGTGGTACTCCCGGGCATTTCATCATTGGATTCAACATATTAAGCCACAACTGGATTTTTTTTTTTTTCATTTGCAAGGGCACAAAAGATAATAAAACAGATTTAATGCAATATTCTAATACTTTAAAAACCATTTTTAAGAATATGTCACCTTTAAGGACCAGACTCCCTATGATGAAAAATCTGATGATTGGAGTCTGCATCATTTAAGTCAAAGCAAAAATGAGCCTCCCTCCCTCTCTCCCTCCCTCCCTCCCTCCCTGCCTCCTGTTCTCCCTTCCTCCTTCTCTCTCTCTCTCTTTCCCTCTCTCCATCTCTCCCTCCCCTTCTCCCTCCCCCATCCTCCCCCCTCTTTCTTTCTTGCTTATTTGAATTCCACATACCTTTGGGCCAGACAGCCAAAAGAGCTAAGAAAAATCTCCTGTTCTGCACATTTGAATAACAGGGTGTGGCCGGGACCACTTTGTGGCTATTCTGATAACAAAAGCAAGGACACAACTTGTCACTGTTGTTAGTGGAATAACCATTACAACCATTTATTATTGACTGCTCTTGGGCCAGGTATTATGCTAGTATTTTGCATGAGTACCCTTAATTCTAAAAGGTATTATTCCAATTTGAGGTATAGATAAGGAAATGGATATTTACAAGGTTTAAAGGTCACCTAGACGTTAAGAGGCTGTCAAATTTGAAGCAGGTATGTCTGACTCTAAAGCATAGGTTCTTTCTGTATTTTCCTTGCTTCCTTCCCTATAGCAGGACTCGGATGAGAGTCACAGCTCCCCAGCATACACAGTAAAAGAGGTATCAAGTCTGCCAGATTCATGAGTTGGGGGACACCTTCATCTAAGTCCTCGACTTCCCTCAGGCCATCTCCCCAACTTGTTAGATCCTCACGGCCTATTCAGAGCATGAACCATGGCCTTCCAGAACTTAGGATGGCTCTATATTTGGAATAGTGCCTTTTGACACAGCACTTAGGACAGTTGCCCAGAACAGAGAGATTCACGGTGCTCCAAGGACTACCTCAATCACTCCAGTCCTAGCAAACCATCACAATGGATTTTATCACAGAGCTGCCCATCTCCCAAGTCTGCAGCAAATTTTGAAAGTGGAAAATATTCTTTATAATCACCAATATTCATCCCCTGACCTCCCTCCCATCTCCTTTAGTCATAGTCATTTGTTCACCAAATGTGGGGGGGAGTATCTGAGAGCTGACAGTGACTTACAGCTCATGTTCTGGCTTCAAAGAGCATGTCTCATGGCACCCAGCACCCATCGCCAGATGGCCAGACTGGATCAACTCAGTTCTGGGAAATGCCTCTGCTTCCACATCAATCTGTCTTTGCTTTGCTCCTTCCTTCTGCTTTATGATTTCATTCCTTGAACCTAATCCTTGTTTGTGATGTTTGAACTCTCCTTACTCAGAACTGGTACTTTGTCTTTGGGTTGGGTTTTAAAAAATGGTCTTCCATCATAGAAACAGAAAGTAGAATGGTGGTTCCCGAAGGTTTGGGGGAGGGTGAAAAGGGAGAGTTGCTGTTTTAAGGGTGTAGAGTTTCAGTTTTGTAAACAGTTCTGGAGATCTGATTCATAACAATGGGAATTTAGTTAATACAATATACACCTAAAAATTGTGAAGGTGGTAAGCTTTATGTTAGTTATTTTTACCATAATAAAAAAATACCCCCCAATTATTTTTTAGTGTCCAGGGAAAGAAGTTCCCTCCATCCAGCTCTTTCCTAAGAGCCACAGACTGATACTATCATGCTATCTTACACACAAATTGGAACCAACTTTAAAGGAAGTTTACATGTTAACCTGTGTTCCAGTATGGAAGCTTGATGTTGGCTATAGCTATAATCAGAATTCACTCAGTACTTGCATAACCTGCTCCCCTTGGATCACTCTCTTGTACTAGTTAAAAAATGTATGTCTTGAGGGGCACCTGGGTGATTCAGTGGGTTGAGCATCTGCATTCAGCTCAGGTCATGACCCCAGGGTTCTGGGATCGAGTCATGTTTCCCTTCAGGCTTCCTGCTCAGTGGGGAGTCTGCTTCTCTGTCTCCCTCTGCCCCTCCGACCACTTGTGCAGTCTCTCACTCCCTCTCTCAAACCAATACATCTTTTAAAAAAAAAATATGTTTTGACCCCCCGGATCACTGGTTCTCAAACTTCAGTGCCTAATAACAGTCACAGGCTTATTATAAACGCATATTCCAAGGCTTACCCTGGAGTTAACTGAATTAGAAATCCTCTGAGGCAGAGGCCCAGCAATCTGCATGTTCAATAAACTCTATGTTGCTCTGATACAGGTGGTCCTTGAACCATAATTTGAGAAATTCTGCTTTAGAATTTAGAAGAAATTCTGCTTTTTCTAATTTAGAAATTCTGCTTTGCTTTTAGGGCAAAGGTCAAATGTTTAATTTTATTTTTTTCTTCCACGGTTCAAGTTCAGAGCTTTGTACTTAGTAGGGACTTACATGTGGTTGAAAAAAAATACAGTAAAAAAAAGTATTTTGCTAGACTTGTCCAAACAAAATATAATCTGTAGCATGTGGTTTCTTTCAGAATTAATTGTACGTTAATACTTGGTATTTGAACAAGCCATATAATAAGGAGCTAGAATGTGAGGCAAGCTCCAAATATGTGGCTTTAGTGTTTAGTGTTTTGAAATCCAGACTCTCAGATCCTCTGATCTCATATAACTCTAAAAAGTCATTTCCCTCTTGAACTTTTTATCCCCCTTCCGCCTTTAAATGGAAATGAAGCATTCCTGGTTTCCACCTGCCTTACAGCTTTTAATCTGTGTTCTTAATGAAGTATTAGACAGCATTGTGGTGTATTTCATTGTGTAGTCTGTCCACACAAGAATAACTATGAAGGTATGCGTCAAGTTCCACGTACTTTAGACTTTAATTTTTTGCCTGAAGGAAAAGAAAACTTCATTTATCTAGTGAGCAAAACAACTTGGAGTTCCCTTGTTTAGATTAAATTCACAATTTCATTTCTAATAGAATCATTTATATTTATGATATCACAGAAATGTGCCATGGCAGCTTTTTACTTAGAAATTAATAAGATAATTTGTTCTTCATGCTCTGGAGGAATTTTGCCCATCAGATGGGCGGTGGTCTGTGAAGGCTTATTTCTAACCCTGAGTCTGTGAATTCACAGTGCCAGAGTCATTTCTTGATGCACTCAGTATTACTTGGATGTAATATGAAATGTAATTTGTTCCCCGCAGAGAACAGAGTTTTTTTGCTTAGAATTTGCCTATGCAAAGTGAATTTCATCATGGTTTTATCTCCCTGTATTTTTTAGAATGACATCATGCTGTAGAAATATAAACATTCAAATGGAAAATCAAAAGTTGGATCAGAGAGTAACACCAATAGATTTGGCTTTTAACTTTTCTAAGGGACTAATGTGTTATATGTTCTCTTTCTCCCCAGTATTGTTTTATTAAGATGTCAGCAGTAACCCAGAGGTCACCAAATGCTTGGTGTGAGTACAATCGGGAGTTTGTGGCTTTCTGAAACGTCTTCAGAGGCTTGGAAGGTCAGGTCCAAAGTCATAGAATCTTAGAACTGAAAGGACCTCAGAGATGGAGCCTGAAGACATTCAGGTAACAGAGTTGCTCAAGAGGGCATGATGGTCAAGAGCCATCCTGCTTCTCTCTCAAGGCAGTGTGCTTCCCTCTGCTTTGAAGGAGGAACAATTAAGAAGTAGTTCTGTCTGCTCTGTCTTTGGGTCACATCATTGTCTTGACTATTCTTCAGTAATCCACCAGATATAACATGTGTTTGTTCCTTCTTTCTGGGTCTTTTATCCATGGAGGCAGATAGACTCTAGGGCAGATGCCATGATCCCCTGCCTCTCGGTATTCATGCCCTTTGCTCCCCCCCCCCCACCCCCCAAGTATGGGTAGGACCTGTATTTGCTTCTAACCAATAGAATGCAGCAAAGATGATGGGCTATATGTGGTTATGTGTATATGATTACCTTATATATGACTGTAAGTCCTCTTGATAGGAGACTCTTCTATAGGCCGCCTGGCTGGATATGGCTTAGTTGGGCCTACTTCTTCCGAGTCTTATAAAGCTTCAGTCATGGTATTGGCTAGAGCTTTGGTTTTATCTGAGGCTCAGCTGGGGAAGGAGCTGCTTCCAAGTTCATGTGATTGTTGGCAGCATCCATTCCTTGCATGCTTTTGGATAAAGGACCTCAGTTCTTTGCTGGCTGTTGGAAGAAGGCTACCCCAGGTCCTTCCCATGTAGTGGTCTCCACAGGCAGCTCCCAACATGGCGGCTTGCTTCTTCAAAGCCAGCAGAGAGAATCTCTTGGTCATATTGGATATGACGAGAAGACTCACTTATTTTAACTTGCTGCATCTCTTTGGGATGATTTTGCATGCCATAATTTGTGTTAGGATTCTAAACCTTGTGATCATGTTCACCTTGACAATATCAAAATAAACCCATTTTGAACTTTTTTCATTAGTTACATAATTAAGTGGTTCAGGGGATTTTGGAATGTATTGACTCTACTGTGAATTCAAACAAATGTAGTTTTTTCAGCAGGGAAACTGTATGCCACTATTAAATTAGCAACCAACCTACCACTTGGCCTTTACTAGACCAGAGTGACTTTCAAAGCAATAACTTTTAATTTTTGCTCAGCAAACCGATTTCACTGCCATGTTCTTTCCCCTCCTTCCTTTCTTCCTTCCAAATGTTGCACAAAAATAAGGCAATGTTTGGGCACCAGTGCTCTTGGAGCCCATGGTAATCTCCCTCTGCCTTCGGAAGTGTGTCATGCCCTGTACATACTGCGATCTGCTTTCTTTTCTGCATATTTCTTCCCAGCAATGGCTTTGCTTCCCCCTGCCTCCAGCATCAGTTAGTTCACAAATCAGCTTATGGTTGAGTCCAAAGTCTTTCCCCAAAGGGACACACAAGTGGCAGAATCAGCAAAAAGAAAGCATCCCTGTTTCAAAATCAATAGAAAAACTTCTACTACAACACCTATTATGATTTCTCTGATAATGATGACATCAGATTTTAGATTTTAGTCTTGACAAAATCGATAATGCTATAGGCATTTATTATTGGAGAGTCTCAGGATCCTTTTTTTTTTTTTCATTACAAGGAATGAAAGTGTTGTTTTATTTTAGGTGCTTGGCAGTGACCGAACACCAAGAGAGGCCAAAGCCAAAGCCAGTGAAGGCAGGCGGTCTGGTTTAGATTTTCCCACTGAACTTCACCAAAGCTGGGCCTCTCCTGGGAGATATTCTGAGCTATTTGTTTTTTTTTTTTTTT
>LNAC01000024.1:1305680-1472780 GCA_002007465.1 Ailurus styani | reverse complement strand
AGAGAGAGAGGGGGAAGCAGGCTCCCTGCTGAGCAGAAAGACTGATGCGGGCCTCGATCCCAGGACCCTGAGATCATGACCTGAGCCGAAGGCAGAGGCTTTAACCCACTGAGCCACCCAGGTACCCCAAATTAATATTTTGTCTTTTTTTTTTTAAGATTTATTTATTTATTTATTTGACACAGAGAGAGAGAGAGAGATCACAAGTAGGCAGAGAGGCAGGTAGAGAGAGGGGGGATGCAGGCTCCCTGCTGAGCAGGGAGCCCAGTGNTTTATTTATTTATTTGACACAGAGAGAGAGAGAGAGATCACAAGTAGGCAGAGAGGCAGGTAAAGAGAGGGGGGGATGCAGGCTCCCTGCTGAGCAGGGAGCCCAGTGTGGGCCTCGATCCCAGGACCCTGAGATCATGACCTGAGCCAAAGGCAGAAGCTTTAACCCACTGAGCCACCCAGGCGCCCCGAGCTATTTCTTTTGTGCCAGGATTCTTGGAATTTTGCAAGTAACTTTAACATTACTGTTTACTGAGAATTAGACTAAGTAAACATAAACTACTGATGAACACAATTCAGTTTGAATGAAATTGATGGAAGAGTTTTATTCCTATCCCACTCAGTGTTCTTGTTCTTTCAAAGAGTTGTTAACTTTTACATTTTATTTTTGTGATGTAGGACTCCTTCCTAACCTTCAACCATATTTTCAGATTTCCTGCTGTACTCTAGAGATCCATGTTTTACCTGCGTTCTTTCAGTTAGTCATTCCGGGAGTTCTGACTTATTTTCATTAGGATGATACAGTTCAACCCAGAGGAGCATGGTTCCCCTCAACATCTAATCACCTAGCATTTCTACACGTGGTGAACAAAGAGAGGCTTTTCTTAAAAATATTTAGTAGGCCTTCAGGCACAGTGTATTCCGCTTGAGCAAAAATATGCATTTTTTTTGCATTTTCTTTGACAACTTTTGTTTGGGTTTCCTCTCTATTGTATACATAGAAATTCTTTGTAGGAGACTACAATAAAAAAATGTATTTCCCTCCACTTGCCAAACCAAAATAGTGGAAGAAAGTAGTACATGACCTTTCCCCATGAGGCCTTTCGACTTTTTCCCCTAATGCCTTTTGAGAGAGTCTATCATTAATTTTAGATGAAGAGCACAGAGCTTTTCTGTTCCCATACATGTTTTAATGCTTCATTTCTAGAGATGGCCTGTATGGGGAGCTCTATGAAACCGTTCTTTGTGAGAGGGAACACACTTCCCCACAAAAAGAGAAGGAACCTTTCCAGTGGACAATGAAAGGCTGGTAAATGTACTTGGAGTTTTTTTGCGGAGTTCATGCTTTGCACATGGGAGCGTGGTTTGCTCCCATTAACATCCTACCCTGTGGCTGCCCATTTTTTGGCCAATGTCAACCCACGTCCCTTTAATCGCTTCTGTACATTACAGCCGTTCTGTCCTGACCACCATGGACTTCCTTCTTCCTTTCTGCTGTTAGAACGGGGTCATTCACTCCTTTCTCTCTCTCTCTCTCTCTCTCTTTTTTATTTTTTTATTTTTTTANTCTTCCTTTCTGCTGTTAGAACGGGGTCATTCACTCCTTTCTCTCTCTCTCTCTCTCTCTCTCTCTCTTTTTTATTTTTTTATTTTTTTTATTTTTATTTATTTTTTATTTTTTTATTATTTTTTAAATATTTTTATTTATTTATTTGACACAGAGAGAGAGATTACAAGTAGGCAGAGAGGCAGGCAGAGAGACAGAGAGAGGAGGAAGCAGGCTCCCTGCCGAGCAGAGAGCCCGACGCGGGCCTCGATCCCAGGACCCTGAGATCATGACCTGAGCCGAAGGCAGAGGCTTTAACCCACTGAGCCACCCAGGCGCCCTCTCTCTCTCTTTTTTAAAGAAATATTTTCCTCCCCATCCGTGCCTGGGAATGTACATACTCTTTCCCCCACCACCTCTGGCTGAGCTCATTGTTTAACCTATTCTTTCTAATATACAGGTCTTCTCACAAAGGCTACAAATGGACGGCGAGAAATGACTGGATCCGAAAACAATAATCAAATGACTAAACAAAAGTAAGGAAATGGGACATTTCGCGTTCATCCAGAGACTTAATTTCTCCCTGTTTTCTTTGGTTTCATCTTATTTCAGGCCACGTATCATTTTCAAATATGCATATTAGTAAAGTTGGCTTTGACTTTATCCATTTTTATCACGACTACCCCAAATGAGAGAGAGCTTTTGTCTCTCCCTTAAACACCATCGGCTTGTTCTTGCCACTCCTTTTGCTTTGCTGTAGGTGGTTTCTCCATCGTAACAGGGAAATTAGTGTGTCTTCCTAACATCATATGTAAATACTCTTCTGGTCTTCTAAACAGGAGTCGCCAGCTTAAAAAGCATTTAGAACTTTTCCTTATTTTTCCATAAAACAAAATCAGTTGTCCTCGATCCTGTTCACTTTTATTATTTTTCATTGAGGTATAATTGACATATAACACTGTATTAGGGGCACCTGGGTGGCTCAGTCGGTTAAGCAGCTGCCTTCGGCTCAGGTCATGATCCCCACGTCCTGGAATCGAGTCCCACAAAAGGCTCCCTATTTGGCAGAGAGCCTGCTTCTCCCTTNGGCTCCCCGCCGAGCAGAGAGCCCGATGCGGGCCTCGATCCCAGGACCCTGAGATCATGACCTAAGCTGAAAGCAGAGGCTTTAACCCACTGAGCCACCCAGGCGCCCCATAAAATAATTTTATAGACCACTGCTTCTCATACTGTGGTGAGCGCCGGAGTCACCTGGAGTTCACACAGATTGTTACCCCCGCTCCCTGAAATTCTGATCCAAGAGTTACTGAGGCTCCTGGTCCACGGACAGCAGACAGCATGCTGAGTAGCCCCTCTTCTCAAAAGATTCTCTGGCTCCCCCTGTGTTGCTTCTTAAAGCGCTCCCCCCACATAAAGAACAACTTGTTGACACACAGTAATTGTGGGATGATCGACAGAGGATGATAATCAATAGATAACTAATAGGATCATAGGAAGGACCTTAAGTAATAATAGTTTTTAAAATTCTTTAAAGTTAGTAAGTTTTTAAAGATTTTATTTATTTGTCAGAGAGAGAGAGAGAGAGAGATCGCGAGCGCACACAAGAGGGGGGAAAGGCAGGCAGAGGGAGAAGCAGGCTCCCTGCTAAGCAAGGAGCTCAATGCAGGACTCGATCCCAGAACCCTGGGATCATGACCTGAGCCGAAGGCAGATGCTCAACCAACCAAGCCACCCAGGCTTCCTGAAAATTAGTAAGTTTTTAAAGCATGGGATGCACACTATAAGAAATAAAAGAGCACTGAATGTCTCTATCACAAACCGAGCTGTTGCCACATTCCAGATATGCACTCCCACTTTGCCAAATCATCCGTGTTTAAGTATTTTGTTAGAGTATGGGAACGTCACATTTTGAAAGAAGTTGAGAATTGCCTTCCACCCAGTTGATGCCAGTTGTTGGTACTTCCGTCACCATTATGGGAATTCTTATTCCTCCACACTTGAATGGTATTAGACAATATCAACATTTGGATCTGTCCATATGATATGTGAATAATGAGATCTAATTTTTATTTTATGTTGTCTATAATTAGGACAGAATTTTAAAAACTTTCAGTAGAAAACTATGGACAGTCTTTAGTTTAATGCCAATGGATGACCAGTCTATGAACTTAGCAGCATCATTTCTTTTAAGCCAAAGTATCTGCTTTTCTCGTCCACCTGTTGATCTCTTCTGTTGTTGAACCTTGCCTCCGAAAGTACTTCAGCTCCTTTCAGACAAGGAGAAATCAGTGTGGTGAACCCATGATCTGCTCCCTCCCTCATTTCCCCCGGGAAATTCACTTTATAGGTCATTCCCTTGGGAAACTAAGGAGGTGATAGAGGTTTGTAGGTGGTGTTTTATATAAAAAATGGTACATCTCCAACCCCAAGCTTTGCTTGTGGGAAATGTCAATTTAGCACAACCAAGATGATAGGAAGTTAAGCTTTGACTATGGTACCATGACCAAAGTTGAATTTCCCTTAGCTTGTTTATTGGTATTCACTTGAAAGCTACACACACACACACACACACACACACAGGCACCTCAGACTGCTTTTTGAAATCAAATACATTTCCTGCCTTCTTCTTTCCTCAGTGCTCTTACGACCAGCCTATTTATAGCCCAGGAAAGGAAAAAGCTCCAGGGGAGGCAGGAAAACTAAGTTCAGAAAGAATAGGAGGAAGTGTGCCTGCCATTTAGCCAAACAACCTTTAATTCATTGAGCTCAAAGCTTAGCAGCTTCACTGTTGTCGTGAGGCGTAAACAGCTTGCAAATTTGAAATTTTTTTCTCTCCCCTATTTTGACCAGTGTTGGGGCCATGGAGGTGATGGCAGCATTGTAGAAGACAGAACAGAAATCTCTAAGTGTTTGCATGCATGGAAGAGACACTTGGGAGGGGTTGGTGAAGCGGAACGAGATAGTTCGACAGAGGAATGAGCTGGAAATGATTCCACATCTGTGAGTTAAGGTAAGTGTCATTTTTTTAAAAAGATTTTATTTATTCATTTGACACAGAGAGAGAGATCACAAGTAGGCAGAGAGGCAGGCAGAGAGAGAGGAGGAAGCAGGCTCCCTGCTGAGCAGAGAGCCCGATGTGGGACTCGATCCCAGGACCCTGGAATCATGACCTGAGCCGAAGGCAGCGGCTTTAACCCACTGAGCCACCCAGGCGCCCGGTAAGTGTCATTTTTAAGACCATCCATTGTTGTGTCTACATGCTTATTGGGAGCAATGGGCATCAGCCAGAGACAGTACGTATGCTGTGAGGGCAAGGCCTCGCAAAGAGCTCAGAAGCTTGCTTATATTTCCGAAGAAATGTAGAAACCAGTCTCTGTCCGTCGTGACATCTTTAGTTTTTAACAATGATAAATATTTTTTTTTGAAATAGTAGTTGTTTCCTTAAGATAGCTTTATCTCGTTTTTCTTGTTTCATTATTACCAGGGATTAAATAGTATAAATAATTTTACTAAAGATAAATTTTGAAAGATAATTTCTTGAGTTTGTCTGTTCAATCCTTTCAAATTGCTGATTAATTTGTACCATTCCTTCGATCACTGCTGGTTTAGAATACATTTAAATCGGCTTGCAAGAAAATATAGTCAATTCTAGAAAAGTTGCTTTAATTAAAAGGTAAATTTTGCAGAAAAGTAAGCAAAGACAAAGTTGTTGTTGTTAACACAGAGCTTCTTTTCCTGGACATTCATTTCAGACAAAGAAGAACCTTCCAGAAGCATCAGAAATAGTACTGACCGGCTCCAGTGATAGAAACTGTTAACAATAATTATTTACATTTAAGTTATGATTTCAGAACCTTCATGTCACGTACATTTTCTGAGTGACCTTAAAATTGCCCCTGGGTTTGGAAGAGGAAAGGTCGAAAAGGGAATGGGTTAAATCCAGGAACAGTCGATGCTGCCCACAAAAACTTGGAAAGCTCCTAGGGGCATTCCAAATTCTTTTAACATTCCTTGCCATCAAACAAGTACATTTGTTTAAATGATGCACCGTATTTGCATCCACCGCTGAGAGTACCCACATTTGTGTCCTAGGGGAACTTGATTAATGTTGTCACAATGACAACAAAGGAATATGTTTCTAGCAGTCTGTTGACAAGAAAGAGCAGAAGCAAACGTGTTGCTGTTATTTTGGCTTATCCCAGTTTGAGATTGGTATGTTTAGAATCTGTCGCAAAGAGATAGCAAAGCTGGGAGCCAGAAAGGCTGAGCCGGCCCAATGGTGACTGGGGCGAGGACGCCAGGACGTGGATCTGTCTCCACGTGGAGTCTGCTGGCTGCTCTCTTTCCTAGGAGAATTTAAGGGTTATTTTTTTTCTGATTAGAATATTGGAATTCATTCTTTGGAAACTATAGTAAAGTGTAGTATTCTTGAGTAGGGAAAACAAGCTTTCTTCGTTGAACTTCAACCACACAAAGAAAGGGAAACAAAATTAATCTAGATAAATATGATGGATCTGAAGAGACAAATAAACTCTTAGCATGCATTTCCAAGACACTCCCATGCTGCAAAGTTAATTCTGAATCTGTTTTATTATGTCCCCAAAGTGAAACCCCAGGTAACCTCATTAATTGCCCCTCCACGTGCGTCTAGTGATAGAGACGGTGCTGAGAGTGACCTTGACTTCTGGGAATGTTGAACTCCCTGCTCTTATGGTTTTAAAACAACTTTCTTGTCTGACACATTTGTATATTTACATTACAAGAATAAAAATGGTCTAAATACTGTTGAAGGTTTAAATAGTAGAGATAATTTGGCATTATGCCTTTTATTCTAAGAATGTATTTTCTTTTTTTCACTTTTAGAAACCTTATGGTTGGTCATTGGTTTCTGGAGGCCCACAGATGCTTATAAATATATTAATGAAATCCCAGTTATTTAAAATAAATTTGGGGGGAGGATTGTTTAATTGTTTCACCAGTTTCTTTTTTTTTTTTTTTTAAGATTTTATTTATTTATTTGACACAGAGAGAGAGATCACAAGTAGGCAGAGAGGCCGGCAGAAGAGAGGGGGAAGCAGGCTCTCTGCTGAGCAGAGAGCCCTATTCGGGGCTCGATCCCAGGACCCTGAGATCATGACCTGAGTCGAAGGCAGAGGCTTTAACCCACCGAGCCACCCAGGTGCCCCATTTCACCAGTTTCTTGATGTACTTTCACACTCCTGAGACTATNGAGCAGAGAGCCCGATGTGGGCCTCGATCCCAGGACGCTGAGATCATGACCTGAGCCGAAAGCAGAGGCTTTAACCCACTGAGCCACCCAGGCGCCCTTCACCAGTTTCTTGATGTACTTTCACACTCCTGAGATTACTTGATGTTAGAGTTAGCCAGTTTTGAAAAAGAAAATTGTCAACTTTTTTTTAGCTTTTCTATTAATTAAATTGAAATGTATTGTTTGGTTTCCAACATGACTCTTATAATTACTCTGTGTTTATAGGTTACATGATAGAGCCACCTCTGGCCCTCACATTTAAATACAAGGGAAATGAGATGACTGAAGAGATAGTGCAAAGTGGTGAGAACTGGCAAAGTCACCACATGTGGTCCAGAGCGTGTGGGATGTGTGGGAGCGGAGTGTGGGGAAAAGCATGCCAAGGTCAGGCGGCGGTACCACCTGGCCAGGTGCTGTGCAGGGGGTCACATTTTGGTTTTGGTTTGTCTCTGATAAGTGGCCTCTAGAGGTTTTCTGTCTCGGATGCCCTCATCCCCGCATCCCCCTATGTTATAGCTTAACAGCAGCATCACAGCACCAAAACATATTTACTGAGTTTTCCTCCTTATCTGGCAGTTTTTCCTTTGCTAACTCAGCATTTACTCAGAGAAAGGGAATTATGTAAGACACAAAGCATCCGACACCAACTTCGTGATTAACATTAACTAAATGAACGATGCAGATAGTGGGTACCGGGTAAGGAAGTCCCGACCCAGGCAGGCTTCGTGGCGTTGCGAGGGGGAGCGGACTTGCAGGGCAGAAGAGCTGATGGCTATAGCAAGAGGCAGGAGTGTCCAGAACAGGATCGGAGCTGTGTATCTGGGCCTCTGCGCGTTCCAGTGGGACAGCAATGTTCTTGGTGTACAAGGAATAGGACTGTCAGATGGAAAACAGGATTCCCATTAAATATGAATTTCAGTTAGAAAACACACTTTTTTTTAGTGTATCTCTGTCCTATTGCACAGGTCTGTGTGTGAAGTCAACTGCATGGGACATACATATTCAAATATTTTACTTGTTGTTTATCTGGAATTCACATGTAACTGGGCGTCCTTCTGTTTTAATTTCGTAAATCTGGCAACCATAGCAGGGAGCTATGCGTCAACAGCTTGACAGAGGCTGAGGCAGCGAGCATATGGGGCTGGAGAGAAGCATCTGGAGGAGGTTTGAGGTGGGACTGTGATACCGGACAGAGGAGTTTAGAATCTAATTTAGCGCCACTGGGAAGCCACTGAGGGGCTTTGGAAAGGGAAATGACATCAGTAGAATTTGCCCATTCGGGACAGGACCTGGTGGGACAAAGAGAGCAGGTTGCCAAGGCCTGGGTTCTGGTGACAACAGAGAAAAGGAAACCAGATGGAGACACATTAGAGAACAAATCGACATGTTTTGTAGACTAATTGGCGGTGGTTATAGGAGGAGAGGAAGCATTAGAGAGGATGTCATGTTTCGTGGTCTATCCTAAGAAATAGCCAATCAGAGGGATAGCAGCAGGTCGGGGAGTGAGGGAGGGAGATGAGGACTCTGGTATTACACGTCTTTGATGCCCTGATGGCACAGCCAGGTAGAAATCATAAGCCAACAGCTGGAGATGGGGAACAGTTTAGGCAGAAGGAGAGAAGCAGAGGAGATCACCATGGCCAACACTGGGCATTTCCTCTGTGCCAAGCCTTTTATTTGATGCTTCCAGCTGCCCAGGGGCTGCATCGCCAGTCACATTTTATAAAAGAGGAACCGGAGGCTCGGAGAAGTTAAGGAATCTGAGCACGACTACCTAGCTAGCGAGAAACAAAGAGTGGAATGCAGGTGTGTAGGAGGCTGAAGCCGGTGAACTGCTCTGAATTCCCCTTCTGCAACTGCAAAGATCTAAGGGCACCAATTGTTCATGCTGTCACCCGATTTTTTTTTTAAGATTTTATTTATTTATTTGACAGAGAGATTACAAGTAGGCAGACAGGCAGGCAGAGAGGAGGAAGCAGGCTCTCTGCTGAGCAGAGAGCCCGATGTGGGCCTTGATCCCAGGACCCTGAGATCATGACCTGAGCCGAAAGCAGAGGCTCTAACCCACTGAGCCACCCAGGCGCCCGAATTTCGTATTTCTTTATTTGCATGGTTATTTATTTCCGAAATTGGTTTTACCTTCAGTGCCTCGTGTTTTTACTTTTCCCTGCTTATCAGGTGAATTAAAGATTATGCCTTAAACAGGCCCGCGAATGTTCAAACTCCTTTCTCTGTCCCCGGCTGCCCTCTAGTGGCCGTTCCAGGTAATGACGCCCAGGCCAGGCAGGGGCGGCGCAGGCAGCGTCTGGAAGCAAGCTCTTTAGGAAACCAAGAGTTCACAGAATCACTGCAGAATCATCTGTGGGCTTCTAAATGGTTTGGAGGCTAGTTGTGCTAGGAGATTCTGGAAAAGGACTTTGTGGAATTACATACCCCCTTACAGTTGGCCAGCCTGAAGGGCATTTTGAATAGACCAGTTTCAGATTTATCTTAAACTTTGTAACCATGAAAAATATGTCACTTCTTTATCTTGTTAGGAGGGCACATATTACCAAGTTTGGTTATTAAGCTCTTAATGCACATAAGTGCTTTATTGTTAAGAAAGTTTCCTAGGCCCTTTATTCTAAATATTTACTTCAAGATCAACAGTATTGTTTTTAGTCAAAAGTGAGTAATCTATCTTTTAGGAATATATCTTAAGGAAATATTCATAGATCGAGACCAAAATGTATGTGAAAGAATGCGTATCTATTTGTAACGGACAAATTTTGGACAAATACACAAAATGAGGAAATTGTCAAATGGCATTCCGCAATGTGGAATTTTATATAGCCATTAATTAAAAGTTAATGTTGTTAGTAAATGTTAAGTGAAAAAGAAGGCAAAAAAATTATATACATGGTGTGAACTCATTTACTTAACAATTATATATGTTTATATGAAAATTCGTTAACTAAAAATTTACATATCAAAACATTAACAATAGGAATCTCTCCTTGGTGGGATAATGGGGATTTTTATTTTCTACTTTGTCTCCGGGATAAACATGTTCTCCAAGATAAGCATGCACTAACTACTCTTATAATCAGGAGCAAAAACCAGTGTGTTTTAAAAAAGTAGAGAGCTAAGTTCCAGGGTTGATTTCTTGCTGTCATGGCTGACAATAATGTCTGAGCTAATTCAGCCCCATTTACGGCCTCTTTGCCCAGTAAAGAGCTATATCCTGTTTGTGACAGCATAATTCATTGTAATGGAAAAGATTATGATGCACTAGCCTGGTCTGTGACTTCACTATATTCATCAGCAACAGGAAACAAAGACACACACTTTTTTTTTTCATAATTGTTTTAGTAATAATTGACAATTGGAGGAAATGAATGGCAGAAAACAATTATGGGCAGACAAGATGGTCAGCAGATCAGACTGGGAAATGCAAAGGAGCCAGTCTTGGTTTTATTCCTGTAACGATTTCAGAACATTACAAAGATGTTATTGTTTTGTTTTCCATCCACTCCTGAAATCACTGTTGTTTTTACCAGCAGTTACACAAATTCTTTGCTGGCAGCAACCCCCCCCCCCCAGTATGTTTTTGATTCAGTAATCTGGTAATCCCACACCAAGGTTTGGTACTGAAGTTTTTTGGGTTTTTTTGTTTTTTGGTACTGAAGTTTTTATGTTTATCTACACTCGGGGTCAGTGTGAACTTTGTGTGTGTGCGTGTGTGTGTGTGTGTGTGTGTGTCCGCTCACAGTACTCCTCTAATAATAAACTAGCCATTGGTTGCCCATACATAAAACTCTAAAAGCTTTATTTTCTATTAAATGTAAAAATATCAAATTCATAGTTCTATTTTCCGTAAAAGGATGCTTGGTCTTCATTTTAGCAGCAGCAGCTGGAGGAACAAACAAAAACTCAAAGCAAGTGAATTCTTGATTCACTCGCTAGTGGGATGGGCACAGTTAGCAACCACAGAGCTGAAACAAAGGCTGCGTTGTCAATTAGGAAAGAGCGAAGTAAGGCAGGTATTGCATATACTGCCGTAACATTGCTCTTCCCTAGTGGCTTGTGCCTGTAAGCATAACTTCACTATCAGGTTGGCTTCTCTTAAAATTCTCTGGGTGGAGAAACTAAACACGCAGGGCATGCTTTAACTTTTACTCCAAGTCAGATTCTCCTCTGGTGTGCTTGATTTGGAGCACAATTCTGCAGCAGCTCTGGCTTCCAATCCTAAAGACCACTTACAGGCCATGCTGTTTGTTGCAGAGGCTTCTAGACCAGAGCTGTCCGGTAGAAATAGAACGTGAGCCACAAATGTCATTTGGTATTTTCTAGTTGCCACATTAAAAAGAAAGAAAGAAAGAAACAATTAGTTTTTTGAAGAGTTTATTTTTGAGAGAGACAGCAAGAGCATGAGCAGGGAGAGAGAGAATCTCAAGCAGACACTGCACTGAGCCACTCAATTCCAGGACCCCGAGATCACGACCTGAGCCGAAATCAAGAGTTGGCCACTTTACCGCCGGAGCCACCCTGGTGCCCCCAGATAGAATTAGCATTTACAATGTAGTTGTTTAACCCAATATATCAAAACATTACCATTTTGACATGTAATCAGTATAAAAGATTTTTTTTTTTAATTTACTTGACAGAGGGAGAGAGAGATCACAAGGAGGCAGAGAGGCAGGCAGAGAGAGAGGAGGAAGCAGGCTCCCCGCTGAGCAGGGAGCCTAATGCGGGGCTCGATCCCAGGACTCTGAGATCATGACCTGAGCTGAAGGCAGAGGCTTTAACCCACTGAGCCACCCAGGCACCCTAATATAAAAGATTATTAAGTGAGATATTCTACTTTTTTTTTTTTTGGACCAAGTCTTGGACATACAGTGTATATTTTACGCTTAGCACACATCTCCGTTGGGACAAGGCTCATTATACGTGCTGTGTGGATTCAGGGACCCGGCAGCTGGTGTATTAGTGCAGCTCTGAACAGAAGAGCTATAGTGACATACACAACATGTGAAGTTTGGCCTACAAGATCCTACTATCTGCTCAAGACTCAGTCTTCTCCTTTGTGATACATTCAGCTGGCCACTCTTAGAGGTATCAACTAAAACTGAAGAACCGAAAAGCAAAAGATCAGCAGTTCTTGCATTTCTGCCTCTTAAAACAATTCAGCTGTTCATTTAGACTGTGTAATGAACAGATACCTCAAATGAGAAGAGGTAATAGAGGTTAAAAAGCTCCCTGTTTTTGAAATCTGGGTTACGTGACGGTAAGAAGCCTTACTTCTTAATGATGTTTTCAAGTGAGTTTAGGCACAGGAATAGATTTCATTACACAGCCTGAAACTAACTTCCAGAAAGAATTAGGAATGTTGTGTTTCTAATAATGCATGCAACTTAGTACAAAGAAAGAAATCTTTAGTAACACACACACACACACACACACACACACACACACACTCCTTCTAACATTGTGATCGCTTGCTGATGTCTTTTCGGCATTCTGCATTGTCTTATTTGAAGAGTAGGAAGTATGCTTCAGTAATCTTGTGTAACTCCTATGCCCTGGGGACTCGCATGCCAGTCAGCTGGAGTGATAAAGATAGCTTGTGTGTGCTAAATATGGGGATACGAAAATAGAGTCGGTGGAAGTGGATCAAACTAAAAGACTCTGTAGGTTTTTGTGGCCCCGCCGATGGCAGGCAGCTGGAGACAAGAGCCCCTAGGTCTTGGCAATGAGTCCCAGTCCCCTGAACCCATCATAGTTTGGGTTCATTTCTTATTCCATGAGGGTCTGTTTGTAAAAGCTAGATTTAAAGCAGTCAGAAAACTCAAAAATCAAAATAAAAGTTAAAGACATTTGAAATGTAAATAATGACCATCTATTGCATGATTTACAAATTGGTAGTGTTCCAAAAGCCTGTTTCAAAGAATTTTCTTGGCCCTCTGAATTCACTTTCCATTTTTCCCACAGAAACAAAGTCATAAAAAAAAAAAAAACCAAAGAAAGAAAGAAACGTAAATAGTGATGGGGTATGCGCACCTAAAATACTGTGTACCGGGGTGTCTGGGTGGCTCAGTTGGGTAAGTGTCTGCCTTCAGCTCAGGTCATGATTCCAGGGTCCTGGGATTGAATCCAGCATTGGGCTCCCTGCTCAGCGGGGAGTCTGCTTCTCCCTCTGCCTGCAGCTCCCCCTGCTTGTGCTCTCTCTCACTCTCTCTGATAAATAAATAAACAAAATCTAAAAATAAATAAATAAGTAAATAAATAAAATACTGTGTACTTACAGTGAAATTATTATAATATATTTACTTTATATTCACAATATATTACATTAAGTTAGTATTCTTTATTAAAATGATTAAATAATTGTATATATTATATATAAAATATATATTTATAATTTTTATAAATCTCTATTAGTTAAATTATTACCGTGCATTTATCATGAAATATAGTTATTAACATATCACTTCTACATGAGTATATTATATCATACATTAATAATATCTTAATAATTACATTAATACATTAATAATCTATGAATAATTAAACCAAAAAAGAATATGCAGAAACAAGGCACACGTCACCTTATATCTGAAGCAACAAACACTGGTAGAGAAGGTAGCAAGTGCCAGGTGTCGTACCGGATGCGGGAACAAGTGTAAAAGATATATCATACTTATTTTGCTCCTTAATGGTGGCAGGAAAGCAAATTCACCCAAGAACGAGGAAACAGGTGGAATTCTCTTCTAAGCAGGCTGCCTCACTCCTGTGACCCGTCGGTGGAGATGGCTTTTTCATTTGTACGTCTGAACCTTGAATTAGCCCGTTCCTTAAGGGTGAAGTATGTCCAGCGCTGCATTTGGTGTGTAGCCATAATTAGGATCTTTTTTTGTTTCCAAATAGGGAGAGGTTTTCCTAAGTGACGTTTGACGAAGAAGGCAGAGAGAAAGGTTGCAGTGAAGGAGACTATGTGGCCCCTGAGACAGAGATTCGGGCACAGTTGCTCAGTTCTGTGGAGAGGAAAGGAAGGTCCTGCGGACTCTGGATCTGTGTTTTCCCCTGCAGCCTCCAGGGTGGGAAAGAGGAGGGGAGCGAGGCGTGTGCAGCTGGTCTCTGCACGTAGAGGGCACTTTCTGACTCCATTTTCTGTATCTTCATGAGTGCCATGAACCCTTGGATCTTGCGGATAGGACCATGGCCTTTTCTCTTCACTCGTAAATGAAGAGCGGGTGACAAGGTGAGACATTAACTGCCCTTCGGGCAAGGTCAAGGGCCACTGGTTGGTTTTACAAATCAGCAAGAGAATTCAAGGACATATAGGTGAGTGGAGATTATGTCCGTGGCTCAAGAACAAGAGCCTGGGCCAGGAGGATAAAATATTCCTGTGACTTCTCTCTTCTGGAATGCCTTCCTGTCCTTCCTTCTGGCTGGGAATGGGGGCTGTCTCTCTGGGCAGGGAGGTCCGCCAACAGAGACCAAGTGTGGGTGCTGTGCCGCGTGCAGCTCAAAGAGGCAGGCCATGTCTGGGGCACGCGCATCTCTGTTTTCTGTATCCGAAACGACCCCTACCCCTCCTGACAGATGAACCCCTCCTTCTTCAGGATCCTCTCGCTCAATTTCTTTGGCTTCTAGGACATTTTCTTTAAAACTTTCATGTTTTTCTTTGCTGTGGAAACTACGACCCAGACCCTAAATCCACTGCCCAAATGAGTTACCCATTTGAATTCTTAAATTCCACCGCTGAAGTTCTCAGGATGTCCTCTGGCGCATAACACCTTTGTTTTCTCATTTCTCTTTCAAGATTTTAAACACATGAAATCAGCTGCTCTGTCCTCGACCCCACTGAAAATATAATGTCAGAAACTTTCTCAGTGATGCAGGAAATAACCTCTTTCCACTTTTATTCCTCTCAATCCCTGCACCATTTAATATCCTAAAATTGTCCTCTGTTGAAATATGAGATGCCATATTGTTCCTTTTCTTTCAGTCTTGATGAGTTTTTTCTTTTTTTCTTTGCCCTCAAATGCAGCCATTTACCAGAGGCCCTTTTCTTCCATTTCTCTCTAAATCCTTTCTCCCTGAGAGAGCTTGTTCATGGCTTCCATATGTAAAGAACTCTGAACTTGCTTCTCCAGCTCCGAGGGGATTGTAGCCTGCATTCTAGGACCAGGTGTCTGTCCGTATGTTTCTACTTGATGTTCCATCATCACTTCAAACTTAGCACATCCAAAATAAAAATCCTAACCTTCTTCCCTTAGCTATGCAGCCTCCCTATGTTCTTTCCTTTGATGGTGACATTATCCTATCTGGGTTGGAGCCATCTTTCCGCCATCTTGTTCTTCACCTCTTGGTAACCCAGTAGATTATCCTTCCTGTTAAATGTGTCTCACATTCAGTTCCTCCCTTCTTGTCACCACTGCTTCCCTTCTTGGTCCTTTTTACCTAAATTCAGGACTCTGTCAGTAGCCGTTGACCTGATTTCCTTCCTTCAGGCTCTCCCATTCCCTCACACTCACCTCTCTACACTCCCAAGAGAATAATCTGTCTTGGAGAGTGCTGTACTTTATGAAGTTAACAGTTGTTAAGTAGAGCCCTGTAGAGTTAGTTGCCGGATGGTGAGCAAACAGAAGACCACAACAGAAACTGAAATAGACAGATTTACTACACACAGGTCCTGGAGGAAGCACACTGCATACCTTGAGGGGCTACACAAGGAGGTCAAGGTGGGATGCAGGCACAGGACCTGAGCACATGCCTTTCTCAGAGGTTGTGGGTGGCATGCTTTGGGGTTCTTGGGCTAAGGCCTGATTAGTCAATTCAAACCAAAACGTGTAGATTTTGGTAAGTCCCACCAGGTCTTACCTAAAGGTAGCAGGAAGGAAGGCCCTGGAGGTGGGGAGACTGTTTATCACAAGGGTCTTTAAGGAAGCCCTATCAGGAACTTATGTTAACCTGTCACTTTGCAGGCTGTTATCTAGGGAAGGCTCTTGCATGAGGGGCTGGTGTCCATTAGCTAAACTCTTGACACAAGGCTGCAGACAGCCAGGGATCTTAGCCAAGTTTCAGCGAATGGAAATATATTCAGCATAGCTACATTGGTTATAAGAAAATGTGTGTGTCATGGAAGCACAAGAAATGAAGTGGACAATGGCAGGGGCCTCCATCCAGAAACTTGGTGATCAGAGCCTGAGGCCATGAATTCTGGAACATGATGGTTTCTGCCCCCATTCCTCAGAGGCTCTGCTCCCCTCCCCCATCCCTGCTGCTCTTCCTGCCTCTACTGCACCAAGCACAGCATGGAGGATGTCCATCAGCTCTCCGTTTGAAGGTTCTTTTTATTTAAGCACTGATCGAAATGGATACATCTCTTGCTTTCTAGTCCAAATTCTCTTCAGAAAGAATCTGATTATCCCACTGGCCTCAACTTGCCTCGGGTGTCCATTCCTCGTCTAGTCACGTATGACGCTGAGAGAGGAGTCACAGGACTAATCCGGAGGGTAGGGGCAGTTTTCTGAAGAGAGGCTCATGCTTGTGAATCTATGTCTTACACACCTGGCCATCAGGTGTAATAGA
This sequence comes from Ailurus styani, assembly GCA_002007465.1. Taxonomy (NCBI): domain Eukaryota; kingdom Metazoa; phylum Chordata; class Mammalia; order Carnivora; family Ailuridae; genus Ailurus; species Ailurus styani. The sequence continues at coordinate 1,456,398 of LNAC01000024.1, read as the reverse complement.
GCATTTATTTTATTTTTTACTTCTCCCTGCCAGACCTTAGCCAACAACATGTCTCCTAACTTTGCCTCTTCCGACGTGCTATAACATGCTATCTATCACAAGATGTCTGGTGATATTCCTTTTATTCAGTCGTTAGATGCCCAGTTGGTTCATTTTCCAGGAGTTTCTTCTCTCATCAACTTAATTATAAATTCCTTGAGGTATGAGCCATAGGAGGGTCACTAGGACCATCCATTTGTAGGTTATCATGCATGTAAAGAGAAAATAAAATTTTAAGGAAGGTGTGATTAGAGTTGATCTTATTTTTCTTCTTTGTGCTTTTCTACACTTTTAGATCACTTGTGGTGAACATACATGAGTTTTGAAATCACACACATAGGGGTGCCTGGGTGGCTCAGTCATTAAGTGTCTGCCTTCGGCTCAGGTCATGATCCCAGGTCCTGGGATCGAGCCCCACATCCGGCTCCCTGCTCAGTGGGAGGCCTGCCTCTCCCTCTTCCTCTCCCACTCCCCCTGCTAGTGTTCCTTCCCTCGCTGTGTATCTCTCTGTCAAATAAGTAAGTAAAATCTTAAAAAAAAAAAAAAAGAAAGAAAGAAAGAAAGAAATCACACACATACAAAGAAACACAAGTCACTTTTCAAAAACTATTCCAGATAGGAGCAAGTCCATCCCTGATACCTGGACATAAAGTTGGTTTTTCTGTACTTTTCTCAGCTGGGTTATGTATATAATCCTGTAACTTAGGAAAAGCATATGGGAAGAGGAGTAGTTTTGAAATCTGGAGCACAAGACTGGGAAGGGTGGCCAAGGCAGAGAGCCTGGGGGAGGCCTGGCCCACAGGGACCACCAAAGAGGGTTTAGAATTATGAAGAGTGAGAGTGTATTGTACAGACCCCACGTTTTCTATGAAAGAAGGGTATAACACAAACATTTAACTCTTCTGCTTTCTGAGATCCCATTCGAATGAGATCACAGGGTTTAGTGTGTTGTTTTGTTTTTAAGTCACAAATACACAGTGACAGTATTTTGAAAGCTGGAAAATAGACAGCTGACTACTAATTCAACAATAGAAATCAGAAAATTAATTCATTTTGCACCAGAGCACCCTTCCACGACCGAGGAGTTAGTGGTACCAGCTACCCCTAAAACTGTGGGTGAAGATGAGGCCAATTTGAGGAAGACTGGTTTGAGAAATTCTTAAAAAGTGGTTAGCTTGGGATGCCTGGGTGGCACAGTCAGTTAAGCATCTGCCTTTGGCTCATGATCCTGAGGTCCTGGGATTGAGCCCCAAGCCCCGTGTTGGGCTCCCTGCTCAGTGGGAAGCCTGCTCCTCCCTCTGCCTGCTGCTCCCCCTGCTTGTGCTTGTGTGTGCTCTCTCTCTCTCTCTCTCTCTGATAAATAAATAAATAAAATCTTAAAAAAAAAAAAAAAAGCAGTTAGCTTTCCAGATCGCCTCCCAACTTCACACAGTTGGGAGACTGCCCTCTCTCCCTGTAGCAGGATTCTGACAATTTGTTCTCTCAAGAAGTTAAAACATGGAGTGTGTAGACTGGGACCCTGGACTTTGGATTAGGGTCCAGCTGAGGGCAGGCATTTTATACAGAAAACTAGAGAATTAATTGAAGGTTGACACCAACCCTCTCCTCCCACTCAGCTCCTAGAAGGGTATAGGCAAAGCAGAAAATGTGAGCACCAATAGGTTCTAGGTTTTGTGCCTTAAGATTTGGTCATAGAAATAGGGTGTTCTGGCTCCATGTCTGAAAAGCATGGGTGACTCATAGGTTAAGGAATCATCTGCCTGAAACAAATCAGATGTTCATCCCTGAAACGCTCCAGTGTGGCCAGAGCAGGAGAAGCATGGACACTACTCCCCTTTGGATCCCATGCCCGTCCCTGGACCAATGAACTTTGCCCAAAATACCAAAGCTGTTCCAAAGGTAGGAGGGGTAGACGAGGTCGTCAGTAAGGGTGGGCATGTTAGGCCCATCCTAGATGTTAGCTGAAGCTCCGCGGCCTCCCCTGCAGGCAAGGCCGTTATGCCGGCAAAGGCACTATGAGGCCTTACAGCTGTTTGACCAACGTAAGAAATGAGTACACTTTGCATTCCCACAATATATTACGGGTTTCAAAGTACTTCATTTCATCAGCTTTCCAGAAAAACCTGTGAGACAGACAGTGACCTTCCCACCTTATCGACGAGTAGCGGGACTCCTGATGGTAATGGGGTGGACTGACTTGCTATTGCCCAAGGAGATTAAGGCAGAGCTGGTAGGGGAAATGCTCTCTTTTAGGTTTCATTTTGTTTTCAGGAGTGGAATCCAGTGCTCCGTCACTTACGCGTGACACGCAGTGCTCAACAGGCCAAGGGCCCTCAATACCCCGTCACCCGTTGAGCCCATCCCCGCACACCTCCCCTCCAGCAACCCTCAGTTCGTTCTGTGTCATAACGAGTCTTTCATGGTTTGTGTCTTCGGGTTCTTCGTCTGGTCGGGGTTCTGTTAGCACCCCATGGGTGAGATTCCTGGAGAGCTGGGCAGGGGAGGACGTGGGGGGGCGCCTGCCGTTCCTGGGCCCAGGGCTGTGGGACGAACCGTCCCGAGTCGCCGAGGGGCTCCCCAAGCCGCCTGCACAGCAGCCCCAGCACGTGTCCCGTCAGCGAGGCCAGGAGAGCGCTGCCGGGCGCCCACGGCCAGACAGGCCTCGTGGCCTCCTTTTGGAAAAAGACTCAAGAATGAACTTCTGAGAAGAATTTGCCATCTGTTTTCCAGATAAGATTGGTTAGAACCATCTACCCAGTTTTGCAGATTCCGTGAAAGAATGGATGAACTGGCCCGTCTGGTGTGGCTGGGTTGAGTTCACATTTCCCCGAGGGGCGCCGGCTCCGCCAGGCAGGGGAGGCCCCTTTACCTCCAGACCTCCTCCCGAGAAGAGGGGCTGCAGGGCCCAGAGGCGCGCCGAACGCCGGCCCGAGGGCCTCACCGTAGGAAGGAAGGGCGGCCTCCCGTGGTGTCCACGCCTCAGCTCCCCGCGCCCTGCCTTTCCCCTCCGCTGAGGTCCCGGGGACAAGCACGCCGCCTGCTTGCCTCCCTTACTCTTCCCTCACCCGCTCCCCTCCCGACCAAGTCCGTTCCTTTTGTTATTTTTGGTGTGAAGAACTTTCCTTCCATTAATTTCAAGGCTTCAGAAAAGCAGTTTAAAAAGGTTGAGTTGAGGGAAGATATCTGATCTCTTTTCTGTGCACACACACACACACACACACACACACACACACACACACACGCCCTACACCTGTGGAGCCGAACGGATTACAAATGGGTCCATCCTTTTGCTTCTTGTTTAATAATAGTCTATGCATTTTAATGATGAGCTCAGTCTGTAATGCTATGAAGAGTCAATAGCATTATTGTCTCTTTAAGGTTCTTTTCCTCTCCTCTCCTGCTCTTTTGGGATTTTTCAAGTTTTCCCTATTCTAGTTTCTCCCCTCTAGTATTTCGGAAGTTATGTCCTCTATTTCTTTTCTTCTAAGTGGTTGCACATAAAAGACATTATTTGGTGTAACAAAGTCTAACGCTAATGACTTCATATCGACAACTTCTTCTGAATAACACAAAGACCTTAGAAACCTTTCAATCTGATCTCATTCTCCCATCTGTCATCTTATTACTGCTGCAAATTTTAACTCCACTTTTTTCTCTTTTAAACAATTTTGTCGACGTATAATTGACGTATAATAAAATGTGCATATTTTGTGTACAGTTTGATGTCTCGACTGATGTAGATACCCAGGAAGCCACCACCTCCATCAAGATCATAAACAGTCACTTGAAAAATGAAACGGATCAGGGTCACACTCGAGCATAACTAGCTGCATGTTACCAAGGTCTGCTTACTTTCTGTAACCTCGTTTCACTTAAGAAGTTCTGTAGTTTCTGGACAGAATTAACTGTGATAATCACTATTCATCAAAGCCCACTAGGCCTTGCACCAAGTGCTTTACGGTGATTAGTCTTTATTGCATTCTTTATTGTCTTCAATTTTTAATTATTAAAACAGCACAGGTTTATTATAAATAAATGTACTCAATATCAAAAACGAATAGTGTCAAAAAGAAAAGATTTGCAACTCTTACGACCCTCTTGTTTTCTTCAGAGTGGATGTTTAATCCTTCTCATGGCTGCATGATGTATATAGCATTGAATTAATGCACTGTGATTATTTTGATCAGCCTCCCTTTTTTAAAAAGATTTTATTTATTTATTTGACAGAGAGAGAGAGAGAGCACAGGCAGAAGGAGAGGCAGAGGGAGAGGGGAAAGCAGCTCCCTGCTGAGCAGAGAGCCCCATGTGGGACTTGATCCTACGACCCTGAGTTCATGTCTTTAGCTGAAGGCAGATGCTCAACTGACTGAGCCACCTAGGCATCCCTCAACTTCCCTTTCTCTTTAGGTTATTTTCACTTTTTCATTGTGATTACCAGTATCTCACTGAGCTTGTCTTCACATTTATTTTTGTGGACTTGTTGAATATTTTTACGGGATAAAATCCTGAAATACAGCACATTATTCCCAACCCATATAGTCACCTGTTTGAGTTGGGTATTATCATTTGCTTTTTACAGTTGAGGAATTTTATACTTCAAGGGTTAAGCTTACTCAGCTGGTGAGTGGCTGATGAGGGAATGAGAATCCTGACTTCTCAATGCCCCTGTGTGTCAACATCCTCAACACTCAACACACTGCTTCTCCTACTGGTTTGGGAAAATGGTTAAAAGAGAAAAAGGTTATTAATGTTGGAATCGTCAGGAGGATTAGTAGGGATTTTCAGCTAATGGGAGTCCTGTGGAATTAAAATACAGGACGTGTTTCAAGCAATTTATATTTTCACCTGGCCCTTCAGCTAAGAACGCTAATGTGAACCCTGAGGGGCTATTTTTAGCAGGTTACTCTAAGCCCTCTGGAGGGAGGGGGTTGTGAAATAGCCTGTCCATCACAGACAGCGAGGAATTGCTTGCCCACTTTTGTGTTCCGAAGGAAAGGACACAGACCATCTGGGCCAGTAAGTTGGGTCCAAACTCGGACTCATGTTTATTTTACTTAGTAAATGTGCTCTTGAATAATATGAATTGAATTTTGATTGGTTGAATGCCATTTTTGATGCACCAGGGGTGCACACATTTCTTGTAATCCTGCGATGAGTGGCTTTCTAAAACAAAGAATGCTTTGGTAATGTGAACAAGTTTCCCTGGATTTATGTTGACTGTAACTTATTTTTTCTTAAGGCCAGGAACCTTATGCTTGGTCACTTGTGTCTTAGAGTGTGTTGGTGGCTATAGCCATATTAGTTGGACTATATATGTTGTGAAAAACACAGGAAAATGTTGTCCAACTTCTCATCCCAAAGCCCCAAACCAAATGACGTGGCAAAACCATATAGTTTTGAAGAGGTGGTTTTAGGAAACCAGCCCCACCAGGAGGAGTGGAGCTGTAGACAGTGGACACTCATACCCTAGTGTCTGGACTGCGGGCCCCATTCCTGTCTCACCGGATGACAGTGCACGCTTCAGTTATTAAGGTCACAATCCAGAGAATAAAATAGAAACAAGTGAGGTTTTGACCCTTTTTTGCACTAGTACCACTGCACTAGCACCACCTGTTCTTTGAAAGTACAGTGAATCATTTTTAGTCCAACATTAACATTTTTGTTCTTCATATCAGTTCACATTCACTCATAATTCTTAAAAATTAATCAATTGATTCTACAGTTGGAATAGGCTTTAGAGTTTATGAAATTTTTGGTGTATGAAGATAATAAAGACTAGCTGGAGGGAAATAGGCTCCAACTTTTAACTTTGACACATTTTGAGTTGATTTGATTTAAACATTTTGGTTTTAAAACTATTATTACTTGTGAAAAGCCAGCCAGTATCTTCAATATAAATGATTTAGTTAATATACCTGATGAGACATAATTCTGAAAGGAAATTTTAAAGCTTCTCGGATTAAAATCCTGATCCTTTAAGTTGATATTTATCAGTCTTTCTAATGCTGTGGGTGTTTGCATTTATTTTAAGTTAGTTTTGGGAAAATAACTGAGAATGTATAGTAAAATGAATAATTCTGGAAACCCAACAATCCCAGTTTTGGATATCTATACCATGGAATTAAAAACACCAGAAACTAAAGGTATTTGGGCAAAGATATTTAGTGCAACACTGTTTATACTAGCACAAAACTGGGAGCATGTTGAATGTCCATTAATAGGGTGAATAAAGTATGATATAGCTACACCGTGGAGAAGTATGCAGCTATCAAAAAGTTTAAGTTAAATCTCTAGTATTGACCAGAGCCAATATACATGACCATGATACATTAAGGGGAAAAATCAAATACAGATTTTTTTAATGGAAAAATAGAACCCCATACATGTATGTATGTATGAGATACATTTTTCATAGGTGTGTGTTATCTTGGCAAGATGGGAGTGGATAGGACCAAGAGGTCACTAAATTTTTCTTTATGTCTGCCTCTGTATCATTTGATTTGCTACAATGAACATTATTGCTTTTTATTTATTTATTTATTTATTTTTAAAAGATTTTATTGATTTATTTGACAGAGAGATTACAACTAGGCAGAGAGGCAAGCAGAGAGAGAGGAGGAAGCAGGCCCCCTGCCGACCCTGAGACCATGACCTGAGCTGAAGGCAGAGGCTTTAACCCACTGAGCCACCCAGGGGCCCCCATTAAACTTAAATATTTTATAAAGTGAAAAAGAAACATAGGAGTCCTGCTTTTCCTATTTTGCGAAAAGAAACAAGACTGTTCTTCCATGTGCTAATGTAGTTATTCTGACCATTAGAATATAAACATTAAAAGAATTTATAGGCATTCAATACCTAGCAAATACTGTGTAGGCTGGTATCTTTCAACTGTTTTAGCCCACATTACCCTGCATTGATTTCTCACTACCATGTGTTTATCTCCACCAGACTGAGAAGCTTTGCAGAGTTCTTACTTCCTATGGTTATATTAACGAAACAACACCCACTCTTAGTTCTGACCCCTCCCCTCCACCTGCCCCTCAATTTGGAGTTTGAACATTGCATACATTAATCTACTACTTTTCACTAATAGGAATGGCAACACAAAGACAAGCCCTGAGAACAGAAACTTCCTGTTTAATTAAAACATGAAGGAAGGGCGCCTGGGTGGCTCAGTGGGTTAAAGCCTCTGCTTTCGGCTCAGGTCATGATCTCAGCGTCCTGGGATCGAGGCCTGCATTGGGCTCTCTTGCTCGGCAGGGAGCCTGCTTTCTCCTCTCTCTCTCTGCCTGCCTCTCTGCCTACTTGTAATCTCTCTCTCTGTGTCAAATAAATAAATATAAAAAAAAATCTTAAATAAAAATAAAACATGAAGGAAAACTGGAAATTTTCCTACTGCATTTTATGTGCGTCTAAAAGTGTTTTCTTAGTTTGCCTCCTCTGATCTACAAATCAGAAAATCCAGTTGCCATAATAGGAGAGCCTCATTACTCAGTGGGTTCCTGCTCTGTGGTTGCCTTTGTGCTCTCCCAGGCCGTCATGATGAAGAATACCTTATCCAAGGCTTTCTATACACAGAGGTTCTAAGTAATCCCAAGACTGCAGCCAAAAGTTTGAGCAAACACCATGTAAGTAAATCATGGCAATGTTTAATGAAGTGTGTGATAACAGTAATGATACTTTAGGAAAGGATATGGAAATGAGGTTAGAAGCTCAGTTCTCACAGATTTATAACCTAGAGGTGGTGATGGTTGGATTAAAACGTGAGCAAGTAGTTTGGCACAAAGGACTGGAAAACGACTTGCAGTCAGCTAGCTGGGTTTGGATAATGTGATAGCTAAAGTTAAGAGCGGAAGCGATTATGTAGAACATGGACATTGTTTAAAATTACAGGTTTCCCCAGCTATTCAAAAGTAGAGCATTCCTATGAAAACTTTTTAAAGCCGAAATGGCGTAAAGCAATGAAACAATTTATTTATATTAATAATTTATTATTAATTTATATGCAAAAATTTAAAAAGATTTTATATATTTATCTGACAAAGAGAGACACAGTGAGAGAGGGAACACAAGCAGGGGGAGTGGGAGAGGGAGAAGCAGGCTTCCCGCCGAGCAGGGAGCCCGATGAGGGACCCCATTCCAGGACCCTGGAATCATGACCTGAGCCAAAGGCAGACGCTTAACGACTGAGCCAGGCGCCCCTATATGGAAAATTTTTTAGCATGCCCACACTCCAAAAATAACTTCTCTTAGGCTTTTCTGTTATCACATCTTACGAATGGATGCACAAACAAAATAAATTGACGAAAATCACAGATGCTCACACAGTTCAAAACTATGGTTCCTTGATACTGAGATGCTGAGTGTAGTTCCTGGGAAAGGAGTTTGGTGGCGCCACACTCTCCACGGGGGGTGCCACACTCCTGGCTCTGGGATGCGCCCTGCCTCTACAAGGGCTCACTGCCAAGTGCTGAGCATTATTTCAAATTTTTAAACATTTTTTTTAATTAAAAAAATTTGGGGGTGCCTGGGTGGCTCAGTGGGTTAAAGCCTCTGCCTTCGGCTCAGGTCAGGGTCTCAGGGTCTTGGGATGGAGGCCCGCATCGGGCTCCTTGCTCATCAGGGAGCCTGCTTCCCCCTCTCCCTCTGCCTGCCTCTCTGCCTACTTGTGATCCCTCTCTCTCTGTCAAATAAATAAATAAAATCTTTTTAAAAAAATTTTTTTTAAATTTCTGTTGGTTAGTAAAAACAGGTACTGGGCACCTGGGTGGCTCAGAGGGTTAAAGCCTCTGCTTTCGGCTCAGGTCATGATCTCAGGGTCCTGGGATCGAGGCCCGCATCGGGCTCTCTGCTCGGCGGGGAGCCTGCTTCCCCCTCTCTCTCTCTGCCTGCCTCTCTGACTCCTTGTGATCCCTCTCCCTCTATGAAATAAATAAATAAAAATCTTAAAAAAAAACCAAACAGGTACTAATGCAGCTCTTTTATTGTAAAAGTGAAGTAGCATAACTTTCAAAAAGTGGGGGATACCTGCAGGCACAATTTTAGCGGATGGATTTAGTATCAGAATAAGATGGCTATTTTATAATTACAACGATAGAATAAAAATTCCTTCATTCAGAAAGTGTACACTGAGCATTATCTTACAGCCAAAACAGGTGGGTATGAACCCAGTATAGTTTAGCCAACTCCGGGAGAGGAAGGCAGGAGGAGCTCAAATTCTCACATGAGAAAAAAGAGGATTTGGAGCTTCTAACGGCACCTTTGCTGTGACTCCTGCAAAGATCAAACGGTGCCCATCTCCTGCACTTAGCTGTCACGCATTTTGAGAAATAAATTTTTTAATATTTTCTTTCCCTCATTTTCCCTGAATCAACTTTGTATTTTCTCCTTTGAAACAGCAATGATGCTGAAACTTGAATAGAAAGGAAATTATAAATCTAATTGCCCTTCTGTTATTTTCAGCACATTAAATGATTCTCAGAAAAATGCACAGAGGCAGCCTTAGGAAAGTTGTTTTTTGTTTGTTTGTTTGTTTGTTTTTGTTTTTTCCTTCTAACCCACTTCTTTAAGAACAAAAACAATTCTGAGGGGGCACCTGGGTGGCTCAGTGGGTTGAACAGCTGGCTCTTGATTGTGGCTCAGGTCATGATCTCGGGGTCTTGGAATCTAGCCTGCATTAGGCTCTATGCTCAGCGGGGAGTGTGCTTGAAATTCTCTCTCCCCCTCCCTTTGTTTCTCCCCCAATGAGCACGCTCTCTCTCAAATAAATAAATCTAAAAAAAGAAAAAAAGAACTAAAACCTGGAAACAGCAGTGGTATGTTAGAAGATTTAGATTCAGATTAATTTGACCACTAGTCTGTGGTTTATAGGGGTAAGATCTTCAAAGATTAATGCAAATTGCTATCAAATCAGGGTTTAGAAATAAAACTACTGGAAAAACTTATTATGTAAGTAATTATGCTAAGTGAGGTGATTTGTGTCATGGATGCTGACTTTTCCTTCTCATGTTTACTGAATCCAGCTGTAGCTAGGAATCTAGCCTAGTCTAAGAAGCCGATTAGATGGAGGAAAAAAATCTGCCATAAAGGTAAATTTAAATGAATTAGATTAAGTAAGTGCAACAACACTAATATGTAATGTGTTTTTTAAAAAACAAATGAAATTTTACAAAAAGGAAGAAAGAGATAAAATATAGAAAAAAGAAAAAGACCAAAAGAGGAAGTTTATTTTTTTANCAAAAAGGAAGAAAGAGATAAAATATAGAAAAAAGAAAAAGACCAAAAGAGGAAGTTTATTTATTTATTTAATTTATTTATTTATTTATTTATTTATTTTTAAAGATTTTATTTATTTCACAGAGGGAGAGAGATCACAAGGAGGCAGAGAGGCAGGCAGAGAGAGAGGGGGAAGCAGGCTCACTGCTGAGCAGAGAGCCCGATGCGGGCCTCGATCCCAGGACCCCGAGATCATGACCTGAGCCGAAAGCAGAGGCTTCAACCCACTGAGCCACCCAGGCGCCCTATTTTTTTTTTAAGATTTTATTTATTTATGTGAGAGAGAGAGTGCAGGAGAGAGAGAGAGAGCATGAGAGGATGAAGATCAGAGGGAGAAACAGACTCCCTGCTGAGCAGGAAGCCCGAGGTGGGACTTGGTCCCGAGACTGCAGGAACATGACCCGAACTGAAGGCAGTCGCTTAATCAACTGAGCCACCCAGGTGCCCAGGGCGTCCAATTTTTTTTTTTAAGATTTTATTTATTTACTTGACACAGAGAGAGAGAGATTACAAGTATGCAGAGAAGCAGGCAGAGAGAGAGAGGAGGAAGCAGGCTCCCTGCTGAGCAGAGAGCCCGATGCGGGCCTCGGTCTCAGGACCCTGAGATCATGACCTGAGCCAAAGGCAGAGGCTTTAACCCACTGAGCCACCCAGGCGCCTGGGGGCGTCCATTTTTAAACTGGACTGATTTGTCCAGAAATTTAGGGATTTCTCCAGAGATGCTGAAGACAGGGGGCAGGACGCCCAGACGGAGTATGGGAGCAGCTTCTGCAGCCCCTAATAGAGGCTGTGCTTCTAACTCAGTCTCCGTTTTACTTTCCTACAGCCCATCTCCAATTTATGAATGGCTTGTGTCAAAAGGTTCACTTGTAAATTAGTAAGTTACAACTGCTGTTGTAATGCCAGTAATTAGGCCCCAAAGTGCAACAAAGTTGACTTGGCTATTGTGCCTGAGTGTGAGCAGGTTTAATTAGAAAAAGATGAGCAAGTCTATGAAAACTTCCATGGACACTAAATCACTTGGTTGGGTGGAAACGGTAAACATGGAAAGTTTGGAGTCAGAGAGACCTGGGTTTGTTTGCATCTGTATTTCTCTCTCTCTCTCTCTCTCTTTCTCTGCTGCTTACTAGCTGCAGGCAGGCTAATCTCATTAAACCTCATCATCATAGTAATAATAGCATCTCCTTAGGGCATTGTTGTGAGAATTAAATGAGTATTTTGCACAGATGTTAGCTTGTTATATATTATTAATACTATATTAGTATGTTATAATATTAATAGATACTAAGTGTTATGATATATTATAATTAGAATTCCTTATATATAGCTTCCTGCATGTTCCGTTTTCTCCAAGAGAGATCGTAAGCTATGAGAGCAGAGATTTTTGTCACGTGCTTTGGTGAATCCTTAAATGCAATGCACTTTGAACACAGACACTATAATTTTTTCATTTGTTGACAATGGTTTGCTTTGTTCAAGGGCTTTAGAGATTAAGAACTCCACTCTCTGATTTTTTTCACATTTTTTTCTGTTTGTTACAGACATGTGGCTAACACAACTCTTAGGAGAACTGATTGTGTCTAGGGGTTTATTTTGGCTCAAGGGGAAGAATAGGGGAAGAACAAGAGTGGGAGAGAAAAATCCCCCATGATACTTGACAAATGCTGGAAGAAAAAAGAAAGAAGTGTATGTATCTGAGAAAGAGATGACCCAGTAGAAATAAGAAAGTAATGTGTGAAAGGTCTGCTGAAAGGAAAGGCAGGTGGGGGTGGGGATGCAGCATGGCATTAGTACCTTAGATTGACCAGGAGGTGGTGTGTCACCAGGTTGGGCCAGGAATTTGGCACAAGGTGAATGATAGATGGGCAGCTTCACCGGGGGTGGGGGGAGCAGTTGGCAGAGGACATTCCGCTCTCTGACCATGTGTGCATAGGATGGAAACCATTTGGGAATTTCTAGTTAAGGGAGTATCTCGGGGAGGCATAAAGGCCCATCAGGGCATTTCTGAACCCATGGTGCTTGAGCCAGACTGTACCTCTCTCCTCTTCCTGCATCCTCTGAACCTGGTCATTCCACCACGTCCAGTGACTTGCTATCCAGTATTGGGTCCAGACGCAGAAGGGTGGAGAATTGAGACTTAGGGAAAAATTGAGACTCACTCCGCGGAGGGGAGTGGGGGGAGTGTCTGCCTTATCAATGGATGGTGAGGCTTTGCTGCTCTGTGTCTTTTTTTCTTGATCACATTTCTTAAGGCTTTTTCCTCTTTGTGTAAATGATTAAAGCACTTAACGTATGCTGGTCGGTCTCTTCACATAAAAAAGAATCTCATTTACAAATGAACAATTGACATACATTTATGGTAGAAACAGTAGGAAAAAAAGTGTTAAGCATAAAGAGGGGGCAAACACTGACCCCAACTCCCAAAGATAACTGCTATTAAAAATTTGATCCACGGTTGACCCTTGAATGGCATGGGTTTGAACATACAAGTCCACTTACACGTGGATTCTTTTTTTATAAATACAATACTGTAAATGTATTTTCTTTATTATTTTCTTTTTTTTTTTTTTTTTAAAGATTTTATTTATTTATTTCACAGCGGGAGAGAGATCACAAGGAGGCAGAGAGGCAGGCAGAGAGAGAGAGGGGGAAGCAGGCTCCCTGCCAAGCAGAGAGCCCGATGCGGGCCTCGATCCCAGGACCCTGAGATCATGACCTGGGCCGAAAGCAGAGGCTTTAACCCACTGAGCCACCCAGGCGCCCTCTTTATTATTTTCTTAACATTTTCTTTTTGCTAGCTTACTTTATTGTAAGAATACAGTATATAATACATATACAAAATACGTGTTAATTGTCAGCTTGTGTTATGGAAAAGGTTTCCAGTCAACAGGAGGATCTTAGTCATTAAGGGCTGGGGAGTCAAAAGTTATACAAGGATTTTTAGTTGTGTGGCCGGTCAGGGCCCCTGACCCCTGTGTAGTTGAAGTGTCAACTATATAATGTTTCTGAATTTTACATATATTCACATGTCTTCTTAGAAAAATGAGATCATACTGAATAAACTGTTTTATCACTTGGGTTTTCCACTTAATCTATGCTGAATATTTTTCCATGTTAATATACTTCAGCAACATTATGTTGATTGCGTAGTGCTAAGTCTTATGAGTCTTATGAATGTATAATAATTTATTCAACTACTTTTGGTACATAGACTTTCTAATTTTTCACTAGTATACACAATGCTGTGAAAAACATTCTTTATTTATTTATTTATTTATTTAAAGATTTTTTATTTATTTATTTGACACAGAGAGAGAGATCACAAGTAGGCAGAGGGGCAGGCAGAGAGAGAGAAGAAAGCAGGCTTCCTGCTGAGCAGAGAGCCCGATGCGGGCCTCGATCCCAGGACCCTGAGATCATGACCTGAGCCGAAGGCAGAGGCTTTAACCCACTGAGCCACCCAGGTGCCCAACATTCTTTTTTTAAAATAAGATTTTATTTATTTATTTGACAGAGAGAGATCACAAGTAGGCAGAGAAGCAGGCAGAGAGAGAAGAGGAAGCAGGGTCCAGGCTCAATCCCAGGACCCTGAGATCATGACCTGAGCCAAAGGCAGAGGCTTTAACCCACTGAGCCACCCAGGCGCCCCTGTTTTGTTTGTTTGCTTGCTTGTTTGTTTTTATTCTCTCTTGTCTGGGTGTAAGGGCTCTAATGTCGAGAACAGTGCTGGGTGATGATAGTGACCATGAGCACCCTTTCTCTGTTTCTCATTTTAATGTTAATATCTCTATTACTACACCATTAGGTATGACACTTGTGTTTGGTTTGGGATAATCTTTATGATGCCAAGAAAAATTCTCCTAACTCCATTTTATTAATTTAAAAAATTGATACTGAATTTTATCAAAAGACTTTTCAAGAGTACCCCTTGTGCTAATTCAAAGTCTTTTTTTTATCACATCATCATACTAATGATTCCTTAATATTCAGAGTTTTTTTTACATCTCTCCAGTAAGCTGTGTTTATATGTGCGGTTAGTCTGTGGTTTCCATTATTATGCTATGTCAGTTTGTTTGTGTGTGCGTTTTTGTGTCTGGGGTATTATGTTAGCTTTCTGTTACTTTTGTTCATTTGAACATTTTATACAGCCTGGGAATTATCTGTGGCTTGAACTCAGGGAGAACTTGATTATGTAAGTAATTTGGACAAAAACCTTTTTTGGAAACAATTTCTTAATAACTTTGACATTTTCCCATGATTATTGATCCATCGTTTTTCAACTCTTGGGTCAGTTTGCTTCTAATTAACTCTTTTGGCTCTATCTATGGTATTGGATATGTGGTATTCTCATTACTGAGAACTTCTAAGCATTCTGAGATTGCTTTTTTGATTTCTTTCCAATCAATTATTTTCTTAAAAAAGAGTCAAAAATTTTCCAAGAGCTTGGCTCTTTTTTGACTTATACTTTTGCAATTATTTTATAGTTATATTACAATGTGGTCATAAAATGTGGTGAAAATTATTTCTTTGTGGGGGGGACATAAGATTTTTTGGTGCCCCAATATAAAATCAGTTTCTGTAAACTTTTCTTACATCTTTTTTGAGAGGAATAAACAGAAGATCTTTCTCTTTAATCATTCATTTATTCATTCAGCATTGTTTCCACTGTGTGTCTCCTACAGGTCAGACATTGTATTAGGCACTGCAGGATATAAAATGAAGAAGTCACAGGCTTTCTTTAAGGTTGTCGGATGGAACACAGACACATTAAGACCTACTTATAACACAGAGTATGAAGTGCAACAGTAACAGAATGTACAGAAGAAGGATTTAAGTCCTGTCCTATGTTCTGGGCATACAAAGATGCCTAAGATTCTACCATGGTTTTGGAGAGGCTTTCAGTACCAAAGTGTAAAAATAAAATAAAATAAATTGAGGTCAGAAACAGGCTTTTGAAGGCAGGACAACTAATCAGGAAACTACTGCAGTCATTCAGTAATAAGTTAAGATGTATGGGAGCTGATAGAAAACAGAAAGAACAAAGGGGATTTTTACACGTGAGAGCAGCAGGTATTAGAAGAGTCCACGTAGGAGGCTGAAAGAGGTAGGAATGAAATTTTACAGTAGCCCGAAGAGAACACATTAAGGAGTGCTTGGTCAGTGAGGTCAGGTGCAGCGGAGAGGTCAAGTAAGATAAAAGCAAAAACGTGTCCCATAGCATTGGTCTTTGGTGACTTGGGGAAAGCAGCTCCAGGGAAGTTGGGGGAAGAGCCAGACCGGCAGCAGACCCCAACATAAATGGGACATGAAGAGGTCGAACACAAGAAGTGTATCTCTAGAAGCTCACCTGTGAAAGGAATGAGTAGGTTAGGGCAGTAATTAAGGGAGCAAAAGATCAAAAAAGATTGTTTTTAGGACGTAAAAATAATGCGAGCATATTTAGATAATGAGGAGGGTGAGTGGACAGGGAGAGAAGGCAGGATGTAGGCAAAGCATCCTGAACAGGTGGGATCCCAGAGTGAGACAGAAAGCTCCGGGGCTGGATGGCCTTTGGCGGGAGGAAGGCACTTCTTTTGGATTCAAAGGAGAAGATTGGTACCTAGAGGTGTTTGGGGGCAGAAAGACGGGATTTTCCCTTTTTTTTTTAAGATTTTATTTATTTATTTGACAGAGAGAAGGAGATCACAAGTAGGCAGAGAAGCAGGCAGAGAGAGAAGGAAGCAGGCTCCCAGTTGAGCAGAGAGCTGACTCGGGCTCAATCCTAGGACCCTGAGATCATGACCTGAGCCGAAGGCAGACGCTTAACCCACTGAGCCACCCAGGTGCCCCGATTTTCCCATTTCTTTGCAAGGCTAGAAGAGTGTCTTTTGGAACCTTAGTGACACTCCTGGACCCTGTCAGAAGGGTCCAGGATCTTGGTCTGTGTTGACAGTTCACTTGATACGTTTATGATTTGGGATCCATCCCTTCCTCTCTCCCAACAGAATGAGAGAATTTCTATGCTTACCTTTCCTGAGGCTGTTTTTTTAATTGGTCATTGAAGGGTTTCCAGAAGCCTCTGTCTCATTAACTATGTGGTATGCAATGGATCATCAGAATAATTAGCACCACCAGTTGCAAATAAAGTGATTGATGGATGCCATAAGATCACAATTTCCATTACTGTAAGTGCAAAGTATAAATAAATCAAAATGACATTTCCAATCTTCAGTAGGCCTCCCTTTCTATTTCTGATTAATGATTGTCATATGAGGAAAAAGGGTTATGAAGGGTGACATAGTTTAGCACATTGTATTTTAATATCTGTAGTTTCTTTGTATTACTAACTTTGAACAAAAGGGGTATGTTTTGAAGCTTGCAAAAAATTTTTCTATTTACACTTTGGTCACTCATATGAAATGAATTAGTTTCCTGAAAGAATGGCAAGACCGAGGGTTTTGTTTTTTTGGGGGGGGGTTGGTTTTTGTTGTTGTTGTTGTTATTCTGGAAAAACACTATCTTCTGTATGGAGGGAACTTCTGGTTTGATTAATTCTGTAAATAATTATGAGACAAAACCCAGATATGAAAGATTACCCACACAAACTCCTCTGTTGAGTAATATCTCACTTATTAAAAATCAAGGTTGACAGTTTAACAGGCTCATTATGGTGCAGAAATCCCCTGGGGCATTTTAACCTCTTAAAATCTTTTTTGGATGTTCAGTTTGCCAAATGAGCTGACTGCCTGTCATATCTGCATTCTTCCCTGCTCGGGCTCTGCTTTTAGAAGGTGGCACTCTTGGGGCACCTGGGTGGCTCAGTGGGTTAAAGCCTCTGCCTTTGGCTCAGGTCATGATCTCAGGGTCCTGGGATTGAGCCCCACATTGGGCTCCCTGCTGAGCAGGGAGCCTGCTTCCTCCTCTCTCTGCCTACTTGTAATCTCTCTCTCTCTGTCAAATAAATAAATAAAATCTTTAAAAAAAAAGAAGAAAAAAAAGAAGGTGGCACTCTTACTCTACCAAGAAGTCCGGTGCTGGCCAAAGTCAGAGCGTCCACAGGCTTTCCTTGGAAAGGGGGAAAAACAGCTAAGGTGAGAAGTATGAACTCAACAAGGCACCCAGAAGGTCTGCCACCTTCGTGAGCCGCACAGGAAACAGCAGGTTGGTTCAGCTTCCTAGCACCGAAGGGGGCAGCAGCACATCTGTAAAGTGGCTTGTAAATCTTGTGATCATTTCTGTTTCCACTCTGATTCCCCAGTTGATAATCTCAACGGCTCTGCTGTGCCCCCCAAATGTCGATACGCTCCAGCAGATAACTACAGTGTGCAGAAGCTCAGTCTTGAGTTACCTGAAAGTCATTTCTATTGGCTCTCTAGACAAAGCTGCCTCTGATATTCTTCCTTTTTTTTTTTTAAAGATTTTTTTTTTTATTTATTCATTTGACACAGAGAGAGAGATTACAAGTAAGCAGAGAGGCAGGCAGAGAGAGAGGAGAGAGGAGGAAGCAGGCTCCCTGCTGAGCAGAGAGCCCGATGTGGGCCTCGATCCCAGGACCCTGGGATCATGACCTGAGCCGAAGGCAGCGGCTTTAACCCACTGAGCCACCCAGGCGCCCTCTGATATTCTTCCTTAACCCCTCACCCATCTGCCCCTCTTGGCACAGCAGCCCAGGCCTTCGAAATTAAACCTAAACATTCTGAGAGGGTTAGTGTGCCTTCCTCAGAACAGGTTGCCCAGTCTTAGAACTCTTCCCACAAACTGGAGCCTGGATGCTGAGCAGACGAAACCAAGATGGAGCAGTACTTTGATGGATGTTGGGGGCACCGGGACGCAAGTCGGTTTCCACCTGCTGTGCGGGTTTGCGCTTCCTTCTTGCTGCTCAAGAGCCCCAGTGAAAACCTGAGGGAGATGAGAGAGCATGGGGCCTGCAGCTCCTCCCCCCACACCACTTACCACCCCCTCCCCTCCCCCCCCATCAACTTTCCACTTGCAGTGACCTGCCCGTCAGGGTGACTTATCAGCTGTTTGGGGTTTGCCACTAAAAGAAAACAAATGGTGGAATGTACTGCTCTGCGTGCTAATGAAATGGCTGAGCCAGCTCAGGGGTTATGAGGCTTGCGAATTAGGAGAATAATGATCTTCAGTTTCTGACCTCCTGGCACGGCAGCAGTATTTATCAGGAGGCGCATGTGACTGGTTAAGACACAGAGCCGCAGCTTGAAGGAAACAGCTGCTCCAGGCATGCTCCGGCACTTGGCAGCCGGACAGGCAGGGTGCTGATGTGAGGAGGACGACAGAACCGCCCCAGTAAGTAACTGGAGAACTCTGGAGAGGGAGAGGGAGAGAGAGAGGGAGAGAGAGAGCGTGTGTGTGTTTTGCAAGGCACTGACAATTTTTAATTTTGATCTTGGTTTCCATTTGGCATTCAAGGAGGTATTTTAGTTATGTTATCTGTTCATAGCCATTTGTGTTTTTACTGATTTTATTCTAAATTTTTTATTTTATTTATTTATTTTTAGAAGCTCTCATTTGCAGCAATGTTGTATTCTAACTTTAAGGGTGAGTAAGGCATGTTGCTTGACTCCTACCTAGGAAGCTGTGAGTTGATTTCCTGGTGTCTGGGATTTTTATGGTCTGGGGTGTTTAGGTTCAAAGCCAAGATTCAGATTATGAAGTAGAGAGCTTACTAAAGTGAGCTGATGACTGGATTTGATTTTAATTGATTTCACCATTGAAATTTGAAAGAATAGTGTTTTGAGAAATGTCTATGTCTGACTTGACCGATCAGCTTGGGAAACGATCTCATTTAACGGTGTATAACAATCTACACTATAGAAAACTAACAAAATGATATTTAGATTTAGATGAGGAAGCGTTTTTTAGAGTTCAGGCATGCTTTCCAACTCACTGAAGATATATTTTGAGGCTCTTTTCTTGAATAAGCTAATTCAACCTCATTACTTTAAAGCTAATTTTTTTTAGTCACCCCCTGGTCCTCCTGACTTCAGATAAGGGAAAGTTAGTGTTTTGATGATGCCGGGTGTCCTTCCTCCTTGTTGATGACCTGGAATATGAAAGCGTTGCCTGTGGCTGATTATCAACTCTGGGGGCTTGATAGGTGACTTCCAAGTAACAGACCTCTCTCGGGCTCATTCGGCTGACTGAAGCTTGCTCTCTGGAGAGCGGCACAGCAGGCACCATGCTGGAATGGGGCTGTTGTTCAGGGACTTTTGTCCTTCTGTGGTAGTCTCCAGCCAGAATGTTCAAGAAAGGAAAAGGGGAAAGGGATAGGGCAGAATGCGGACTCAATGAGGTAACCCTCTGGAAGTGGCAGGCCTCCGAATCAGAGCCCTGAGGGAGATAACCTAACAAGTTCCTTTTCTGGAGTGCCTGGACATCAGGAAGGCGGGGGGGGGCAGCTTGTTTTGATTCCAAATCTTACCAAATAGTCATTTTGCTTGAGACAAGCACAGGGTATTCCGAAGTGTGTTTGTTTCCCCCAGGTGACCGATGGATGGTCACATATGCTCAGGTGGCCCAGCTGTCTGGCAGTTTCTGCTCCCTGCCTGGAGGGAGCCCTGCTCTCCAGGCTCCACTTCCACCCCCAGTAGGCAGAGGATGGACTGAAAATGACCCAGAGCGCGCTGGGCCTGCGGCTGGGTCAAAGGGCTAGTTTGTTGCTGAGCCAGAAAAGAGGGCTCAAGACTCCTGCTGCTATTATTATATTATAACATTAACCCTAATAATTATAACTTACATTTACTGTGCACTAACTTTGCCAGATGATGTGCTAAGCAAGTGTATTTATTTTCATATAATCTTCACAATACGTCTGTGTACTCTGTATCGTTATTCCAGTTTTATAGAGGGAGAAACTGAAGCTCGGGGTCCCCTCGGCCACTGGGCAGTCCATGGCACAGACAGAAGTGGCTCCTGGATCTGACTCCAGAAACTGTGCACATTAAAAAAAAAAAAACCCACAAAAAAAAAAAAAAAACATGGAACACATACGCTGATCCCACACATTTAAACTTAAAAGCGTAATGCTAGATGAAATGCTTAACTGAATGCAAATGAGACTATTTCGGTGCCGCACAGACACACCCTGCGCAAAGGCTCTTTTGAACGCTCCCCCCGCAGGAAGGGCGAGGTTTCCCCTTGTCACCGCCCAGGTCCAAGCTGTACAGGATCACTGACTTGCAGCATGTTTTTCTCGTTGAGAGTAGTACGGGGATGGCTCTCCCATTGGGAAGAATGGCACGTTTGAGCTTTATGGTTAGTCTGGAGCACCGTACGGTTCCTGCTCTTCCTGGCCTTTTCCTCTGCTTTTCCTGTCACTCCTTTCCTTTGCAGGACAGCTGCCCCACCCCTGCCCCACCCCAAAGAGCTGGCTTGGTGGCGATAACACTAGGACCAGACCTGTTCTTTGTTGTTCAACCTGGAAGGCGGGTTGTCCGAGGAGGTGGTTGTGATTCATGAACAGAAACAATGTAGCCCTTCCATCTGTTTGCTGGGCCGTTCTGAGCCTGAGGGGGCGGTTTCAGGCTGGGGGGAATGAGGTGAGGGGGAGAGGCCTGCTTTCCACTGTGGAAGGGAATGCTGCCTGCTCCAGCCTTCACTCTTCTCCCCACACCTGTCGCACAGCTAAAGGCGGGCGGTTTTCACTTGTGGGCCATGAACCCGAAGCTTCTCTGGATCATCTGAGAAAGACCAAGCCCTTAAAGAAAATCAGTTCGTGGGGCACCTGAGTGGCTCGGTTGGTTAAGCCTCTGCCTTTAGCTCAGGTCATGATCCCAGGGTCTTGGGATCAAGCCCCACATTGGGCTCCTTGTTCAGTGGGGAGCCTGCTTCTCCCCCTGCCTCTGCCTGCCGCTCCCCCTGCTTGTGCTCTCTCCCTCTCTGTCAAGTAAATGAATAAAATCTTAAAAAAAGAAAGAATGAATGAATGAAAGAAAACCGTAGTTCTTGAACCCTTCTAAAAATTTCGTTTGGTTCCTCCCTGTGGTTAAATGTCAAAATTAGGGCTGGCAACGAGAAAGAGTACTGACTGATACATATACAGCAGAAGGGTCCTGTGCTTAATCAGGAGGAAAATTAAGGATGGAGACCAGTCATGGATGTCTTTGAGAAAGTTATCAATTTTTTTCAAGGCTGTTACATGGCAACATTATACATTTTGAAGATCAAGCTATTTGATCTATCTAAAGGGGAATTTTTAATCAACTTGTCACCTACTGATGCTTCTAAAGCTAAGCCCAGCTCCAGAGAAGTCAGCAGAACCGTCTGCTAAACCAGAACCACTGGAAATTACCTCCAGTTCTTGCTGGGAATGGCTTACTTCCATGGCAGTCGGTGCAGTCCAGTGGGTTACACAGAGACACGTGAGACAGATTCAGAATCACCAGAGACATCTTTAAGTTACACTCCAGAGCTGGTTTAAAGCAAAATAAAGTGTTTGGTTATCTTCTTGGGAATTTTCAGGATGAGGAAACAAAATTCGTGATGCCATGTCAGTTGGCTTTGTTTCTTTGTTTTTTCCAGATTTTGTGTTCAGAAGAACCTGTTACCAAAGAGTTCCCTCCCTTGGGTCCCACTTTCCCCTTGTACTGATCGCTCAGTAACAGCCCCTTGAGTTTCTGCTACTTGCAAGTCCCATTCCCTTCCTCTGATGGATTTGAAAGTCTGGGGTTTTTTTTGTTTGTTTGTTTTTGTAGTTGCAAATGACCACAGTAGTACCTCTGGAGTCTGTGTAGGTTTGCTCTGTTTGATCTTGAGTCCATTTGTAGTATCGAGAAGACAAACTCCTGCGTTTATACTGGAATTTTCCCGGGTAAGGCACTTTCTTGCACTTTGCCACAATCCTGTGAAAGAGGGAGGACATCCTCACCGCTGCTGTGAGGAGATTGAGAATGAGGCAAAGTGAGTGATATGGAACCAGAACCTGGCAGAGCTCAACAAAGTCCTCCGTCCTCTGACTCTGAATAAAACGACCTATAGAATTGTCCTCTGTGATCAAAAGTGCCGTAATTTTATTATTTCTGGTGGGCCAGAGGTAAATGGGAGACTGATTCAGGATGTACCATCTCGTGCACGTCAGTGAGGGTATCTGTGCAGTATTTCTAAATGAACTTAGTGGTCACTTTCCTCCCCCGCACACTCAGTGTGCGTAAGTTCGAGTCCTGCTGACTAGGGCATGAGGTAATATTTCAACTTCTATAAGGGATCTGGGTTTTGTTTGTTTGCTTTTAAAGATTTATTTATTTATTTGACAGAGGGAGACACAGTGAGAGAGGAAACACAAGCAGGGAGAGTGGGAGAGGGAAAAGCAGGCTTCCTGCTGAGCAGGGAGCCTGATGTGGGGCTCGATCCCAGGACCCTGGGATCATGACCTGAACTGAAGGCAGATGCTTCAGGACTGAGCCTCCCAGGCACCCTGTTTGTTTTAGATACAAAAAAATACAGCCTGTTGTTCAGCACGCACACCCGTTATCCCACAAAACCGTCAGCAGTCTTGGAATCCACCAGGTTGCAGTATCCATACTCCCATGGGAAATAGTATATTCTGACTACTAGGAACAGGGTCCACTGTGACTGTTTCCCTCCGCAAAGTTACCTGCAGGAGTCCTACCTTGCTAGAATAATTGAGCATCTTCACTACTAGTCAGTTTTCTGTTACGGTCACCCAGTTCATTGTATAACAACGTTATCTGTGTGTTGGCAAGGTCATAAAAATGATAGCGCCCAGTGCCTGATGATTTTACAATGTAGCTGCACATTTTAATGGCTGTGACTTAGAGGTGGGGGTGGGGGAAGCAAAGAAACCACTCTTTGACAGTAATAGCTATTACAGCGTTTTTTCCTAAGGTTGCCTTTTTTATTTTTATTTTTTTTTTGAGTACGAATGTGAAAGGTAGCCTTCTTTGAATTTAAAAAATCCTGAAAAACATTTAATTCATGATTTGACTCAAAGAATATTTTTCTTAGTAACTACTGTAATGATCAGAACTTTCTGTACCTCTCAAGAGGACAAAAGGGGAAAGAAAAGTTTTTAAAAAGAGGGAAAGAAAGAAAATGAAATGGTAGATTCAAGGCTTAGTGTCCTGGGGGCACCTGGGTGTCTCAGTTGGTTAAGTGTCTGACTCTTGGTTTCAGCTTGGGTAATGATCTCAGGGTTATGGGATCAAGCCCCACGTGGGGCTCTGTGCTCAGTGCAGAGTCTGCTTGAGGTTCTATCTCCTTCTCCCTCTGTTCTCTCTCTCTCTCTCAAATAAATAAATAAAAAAAAAAAAAAAAAAAAAAGCTTAGTGTCCTGGAGTCCAGTGTGTAGAATAGGAAGTAATATAAACCTCGATACCCCTCTTGTAATTGGAGAATTCAATTCAGTATACGAATGATTTATGTAACTGCAGATACCCCAACATCTTGGAAGTTTCCATGTGATCATATCCATCATTTTATTTTTTGAAGGCTCATCTATTCCAACTGCTGTCCTATATTTATACTTAACTTAGTGCTGTTTTAAAAGGACGTGTTCCCACCCCACAAAATATTCCAAGACCCATGCCGAGATCATTGTGTCATTGATTTGTTTTTGCGTTGTAATTGTTGTAAGAGAATGCGTTCTGGGTACAGTCTTTGATAGAGAACTAGTGATGGGGAAAATAACATGGAAAAATTTCGTCATTAATTCCAAAACTTCATTTTAGTCACTACCTTGCTGCTGCCTCATTGTTTCAAAAATCACAGACAAGGTCTTTGTACTGTGGTTGTGACCTTAGCAATTGATGAAAGGGCCAAAAGGAAGTTAAGGGGCTGGAGAAGAATTCAAGCAAAAAGGACATCAATCTGTCATGGAATCAGACTCCAAACAAAAGAAAAGAAAAGAAGAAAGAAAAGAAAGAGAAAAGAGAGGAAGGACAGATGGAAAAAAGGCTGTTTAGTCAGTCTGTTTTGTTTTGAGAAAGTAGTATTTTTCCTTTCATCTAACAATTGAAAATGAGCTGAACCAATTTTCCTTGGAGACTTTTATATAAGTTCACTTGAGGAAGGTATCACCTAGGGGTCCATTCCTTTTTAGGAATTGACACACTGGTTTGACAGAACTCTCCAGACCTAGAGTTAAGGAGCTAGGAAGGACAAACGGCCTTCTCCAGCCACACTCTATCAACTTGCCTATGACTATCAAGAAGGAATGTTCTCAAATCTCCAGTTAATATAGAATTCTGAAGCTCAAGAACTACTCAAGAATTTAAAACCATTTTAAAATAGAAGAACTGAGTATAATTTCCATACTTGACTCTGGAAAAATCGTAGCCTGGCTTCAATTTGACTAAACTTAGGATTCTGCTTTACTTTCGGTTCTGCTTTTCAAAAGTAGAAAGTATTTCATGTATGCATGGAATGCATGCCACTCAAAATCATATGAGTTGACGGATGTTTTGCAGATCATTGTTTGTTTACGGCAAGGACAGTGCTCAGTCTGAATGGCAGTGCTCTAAATTTCTCTGTTGTCTCTTTCTCTCCCCACTCACTCAGGTTCTAAGATGAATCCATCTCTCTTTTCCTTCTGTAGTTGGCATTTAAACAGAATCTGTTGCTGGGAGAGGAAAGAAACGGATGTTTCTTTTCACAACTCCCAGAGCTAGACTTGATCACTGACGCTCTTACAGAAGAGAAAACTAAATTTCAGAGACGGTGAGTATCCTCCGTCAGGTCACAATCCAGCAAATAGTGAAGCCAGGATTCTGGGCCTAATCTTCCCATAAACAAAGTACGTACCTTTTCTATTCGACTTCACTTGTCTCTCACTGTATTTATGTTAAAAACTGCTGCTCACTATGGAAAGGACAGCTTTTCTGGGGGGTCTGGATTCTTCTGGCTTTGCCATGTAACCGACATTGTGTCGTGCTCAATACATAGCTGTTTCCATTAGAGGAATGCTGCTATAGGACAAAGAAACTTGCTAGGACTCTGTAGATTCCTGAGTGCATACTACAGTCTCCTCTTAGCCTCTACCAAGAATGCACTCATCCTGTTCCTATTGTTGAGGGGTTCTCTCAACTCTGGTGCTCTAAACCTTGGGCAGGGTTCTCTTGCTGAGCCAAGCCTCTGGCTACATTCGAAAATCGTGACACTATCTCAGATGATGACAGGTATAAAAAAGATCATGACTAAAGTATCTGGCTGATTAACCAGCAATGACAGTTTGCTTTAAATTACATTTGGTTTTTATAAGGAGTGACATAATATTGGCATCAAACGTGGCAATCATACTCACTTAATAAATCGTGTCTTGGGGCTGTGATTACAAATAGATAAAAAGGCGAAGCAGACCTTGAAGCAGGACTAGTGGAACATATCTCATGCTATTTTAATTCTCTGGGTTTTAGAAGAAGTATCTCCTTCACCCTCTCTTGGAAGCTGCAGGAACTTTGGTTGACTTAAGCCAGTCATGGTGGTTTTATTGTGTAAGATTTGAGGTTTTATCTTTTTGGCTATAAGGATGACTGAGAAATGTGTATGCATAAAACTCTGCAACTGTGTGGAATATTCTTTCATATTAGAGAAGCTAATATGTTTGAAAGACTGTTTTGAGTTTTAACCCTCAGATAAGGAAATTTTAGTCAACCAAAAGTTATAAAACTTCAGTAAGTATGGTCTAGTTTATGAGACTTCTTATGTGGAAACCAGAGTTTACATTTACGTAACAAAAGTTATAGGGGAAAAAAGGCCCAAAATATATTTCATACAACTCATTTGGCAAGTGTTTTTAAACATATGCATTGTGTTGCATGTTACACTAACATGAATAATAGTACAGACTTTACCCTACAGGATGTTACCACGTAGATAAGCATATAAATATTTTTAAAAATTGTTATGATAATCATGACACACAAATATTTGGTCTTTAAAAGAGGCTTGTGTAGAGTTTTATGGAAGTTGGAGAAAGGGAGATGACTAGATATATCTGCGTGAGTCAAAGAAGGTTCCTTAGGACTGGTGACATTTGAACTAGGTATAAAAGGATAAGTAATCATTGTTCAAGGAGAGAAAACTATATTTTGAAGGTCTTCTTTTGAGGCACCTCGGTGGCTCAGTCTTTAAGCATCTGCCTTCAGCTCAGGTCATGATCCCAGGGTCCTGGGATCGAGCCCCACACTGGGCTCCCTGCTCAGCAGAGAGCCTGCTTCTCCCTCTGCCTCTCCCTGCTTGTGTTCCCTCTCTCACTGTGTCTCTCTCTCTGATAAATACATAAATAAAATCTTAAAAAAGCAAAAAAGAAAGTCTTCTTTCCATGAAGAATATGTAATTTGGTAGAGCTGAATCAGAGGGCACATGTTAGAGGAGGAACTGGAAAAATGGCTGAAGGATAAGGTGGTTCTGATGGTTAAGGGTAGTGTGTGCCCTTTTGAAGAATTTAGATATTTTTGAGGGCCATTGAAATAAAAAAAAACGTTTTTGTTATAGAAAATTCCCAACATATATAAAAGTAGACAGAATAATATAATGAACCCCCATGTTATTCATTACCTGACTCTAACAATTTTTAATGGCTGATCTTGTTTCATTTCTATCCCCACAAATGTTCTCTTATTCCCATATTAGTTTTGACACAAATCTCAGACATTTAGTCATTTCACTTGTAAATATTTTGGTATGTATTTCTCAAAGATAAGTTATCTTTTGAAAAACCCATGATGTCATTAATACATCTAAAATAATTAATAGTTCATAGCTTTTGTTATACCTTGTCAAGTAAAGTGATATGAATATATTTGTACTCTGGAGAGAAAACTCTGGAGGCAACGAGGGGAATAAGTTGAATAGAAAAAAATACAAACCAATAGGAAACTCCAGAGATGGGTTTGAGCCAAACCAATGGAGAAGATGGAAGAATTTTCAGAATACTTAAAAAGTAAATTGGTAATTCTGGACATCAATTAGATATGGGGGTGAAGGGGAAAAGGGAGTTAAGGAAAATTTGGATAACCAGCCTCTGAATATGCCAGTAACTGATATAGTATAGGGAATCCTTGAAAAGCAATTTAGCCTGGGTTTTCATTAGCTAGAGATGTTTGGAAACGAATCCAAAAAATATCTTCCTATTATCCTCAAACAAAACTTTCAGACTTGGAACATTTGGAGTAATTTTGATTGTTCCATCTTAAGAAAGTCCTTAACAAAAGTTAGGAAACATCCAGAGTAACATCTAAAATGTTCAAAGGGGTGGGGTGCCTGGGTGGCTCAGTCGTTAAGCCTCTGCCTTCGGCTCCTGTCATGATCCCAGGGTCCTGGGATCGAGCCCCGTGTTGGGCTCTCCGCTCGGCGGGAAGCCTGCTTCTCCCTCTCCCACTCCTCCTGCTTGTGTTCCCTCTCTCACTGTGTCTATGTCTGTCAAATAAATAAATAAAATGTTCAAGGAAATAGGGGAGCCACTTGGACAGACTGATGATTGAGACCGCTTTAGTTTACAACTGATAATAGTTATAAAATCATAAAGGCTAATGAACATGACTTACTCATCAAATCCCTAAACACTAAAGGTTTGAAAGGTGTGAATTTAAAATAATTGGAAGGAATTTTTTCACACTTTCTGATGAAAATGTTCAAAAACAAAAAACTTGAAAGAATTGTATAGCGAATATCCATATGCCACTAATTCAATTTTATCGTTAACAATTTACTGTTTGCTTTTTCACATCTATTGACTTATCCATTCTTCTAGCCATCCATTGGTTCATCTTTTTTTCCCCCCAAAATAAGTTGCAGACAGCAGTGTACTTCATATCTAAATACTTCTTCAGACATATTTTTAACTGAGTTCAATATTTGTTTATGCAAAATTTGTATTTTACACAAGAGAGATTAACTTTATACATTTATTTTGCCAGAAGGAAAGGCTTTGATTCAAGAAGGATTAACACAATTCATGGCTAATTCTTACTGGGTTATTTATGAAAATGAGAATCTGTTTGAGAACTTCTTGATCCTCAAAAGTTGTTACCATATGGCACAACCATACACTACCACAAAACAGCCTTTCAGGCAATGTCAGTTATTGACTTGGCAAATCTAATGCTTCTCAGTAAAAGTTAATTGAATTTGAATGTGAAGAAACTGACACCCAGAAGCATAAGCTGTCTGCCAGGAAACAGTGGAGCAGGTATGAGAACAAATCACCTCCAGCCATTTCACACTGAGCATCACTCCCTACCTTTCACAACTCTGCAGAAGAACAGGATAACAGAGTGGATGGTTTATAAGGAAAAACTGTAGGAGAGGCAATGCATTCCATACAGAATCACCCTGAGATTACTGTAGAAGAGCCAGTATGTGTGGAAGAGGAAAGAAGGTAAACTATTCTCACAAAAGAGAACTCTTTATTCACATATTGAGAAAAAAAATGCCCGTGTTCATAAATCTTCTGACATTCTCCAGAAAGATTAAATGCAGCTTATGATAAATGGCAAAAATAAAATAAAACTGAAAATGATTAGCACGGGAATAAAGCAGGGACCAAAATATGTCAGTTAGCAGAGTGATGAACAAGCTTAGACATAGAAAGCTTTGAAATGTTGCAAACAAAGTCAAATTCTGACCCACTGACTGGCTCAAGGATTAAAAATCAGGCTGAGATCATGTCTAAAAGATGCATTTTTTCAAATGCTTAATCCTGAAGAAGATATCTAGGGTTCATTTGAAGACGGAAATTTCAGTCAAATAGCCAGGCTTTTTGCTTACACAAAAAAACAGACATTCTGATACTAGAAAGAAATTTAGGTGTTTGATTGACTTTTTCAGTTTCCATTTTGATGTTAGGACATCAGTCTGTTTCAGTGGTTTTCCCCGGGGTTGGGTGTGGGAGTCAGGGGGGCAGTTTTACTCTCCAAGGACCTTTGGCAACATCTGGAGTCAGTTCTACTGACTGGAGTCTGGCTGGTCCTACTGGGGTTGGGGGTGGAGTACTACCGGCACCTAGTGGATAGAGGCCAAGGATGCTGCTAAATATCCCGCGGTACCTGGGACAGACCTCCAACAATGAAGAATTACCCAGTAGAAGTATCTATGGTACTGAGGTTGAGAAATCCTGATCAATATGTGTCAGTTACAAATCTTACTCTCGTGTGCCTTGAAAACACTCGATGATTTACATGTGCCATCTCATCTCGTGGGTGCTGTTGAAGAGTAGTAACTAGTGGTGACCCAATACCCTTACTGAAATACTATTGCATGGGCACCAGGGAGAAAAACAAGACAGAAAATGACCCGTCTTACAAAATAAGGTCCATGGAAAGCCAAACTGAGTGGTTTACAACACAAGTCGACAGGACTTGTTGTGTCGAATGTTGGCAGGCAAGAATTCAGATACTTGATGACCAGAAAAATATTCAAGGGAATTAGCTCCATACTGTTTAACAAGCAGGAAAAGGGATCTTTAGATCCTAAGTCATGGGACAGTTCATCCTAGGACTTCTCCCTCTGGGACTTGGGGAGCTCGTTTCTCTGCTTGCTTCTTTCCTCTCCAAAATCTCAGGAAGGAGAACTGGGAGTATCAGAAGCAGGTGGATTAGATAAACTCCTGCTGCCAACCTGATGATTATGTCTTTCATTTATGTCCTCCTCCTCCATCTCCCCCTTACTAATTATATATACTCTGGGTTTGCAACCACGTTCTCCTTTCTTCGTCCACATTACAACAGGTGCTCATCCCCTTGGCTACTCCTTCCTCCTTCTGATTCTTTTACTTCTTTCTCTCTACAAGATCATCACCATCAGGGTACAGGAATGTTTCAGCAGCTCTCATCTTCTAAAAATATCACTTGATCCCCACATCCTCTGCCAATTCCTCTTCTATTCTAGGTAAAGTTGTTAAACTCGTATTCTACACATGCTATCTTTGTTTCTTCATCTTCCATATACTCTTCAACTCACACCAACCTGCCTTCTTCCCACAGGTCCACTGAAGCTGCTCTTGTCAAGGTTACCAGTGACCTCCTTGGAGCAAAAATTTAAAAAGCAGCTAGCTTCCTATCCTTCTCTTGTTTGACCTCTCTCAGTAGCGTTCAGCACAGGGTTTCAGCTTCCATGAGCGTGTTCTTCTCTTGGCCTCAATGGCACAACATGCTTTACATTTTCCTTCTGCCGCTCTGTAACTCCTTACAACACTCTGCTGCTTCACCTCCTTTCTCTGACCTCTAGATGTCGGAATGCCCAAGGTGCGAGGGTGGGCTCTCTTGTCCTTTCTCTTTCTGCTTTCTTTCCAAGCGATTCGAATCATTTCTGTAGCTTTAGATGCTCTTTACATGGGGATAATTCCCAAAATCAAATTCGATCTCTGATCTTGCCACGTTTGGGTGAATTAACTGCATCTTGAGTCCTGCACCCAGGAGTTCACAGGCAACTCAACCTTAGCACATCTTAAGCACAACTCTAGATTTCTTCCAGTGTACCGCTCCCTCTGTCCTGTCAATCTTCCCCAACTCAGTAGTGAGACTGGAATCCTGACACTTCTTCAGGGCTTTCATTCTCTCACATCTCTCACTATAATCTCCAAGTTCCAACACTTCAAAGAGATCTTTCCTTGCTACTCACCTAAAGTAATCTCTCTTGTCACTCTCTATCTTAGCATCCTGTGCAGGTTTTCATTCATTACTCTTTTTTTTTTTAAGATTTTATTTATTTATTTGTCAGAGAGCATGAACAGGGGGAGCTGCAGGCAGAGGGAGAAGCAGAGTCCCCACAGAGCAGGGAGCCCAATGCGGGACTCGATCCTAGGACCCTGGTATCATGACCTGAGCTGAAGGCAGACGTTTAACGACTGAGCCACCCAGGCGTCTCTTCACTCGTTACTTTTACAACAACTTATAATTGTATATCAGCTTGTCTCCTTGTGTGATGTTAGTTTCTCTCTAAACTGTACACTCCCTTTGTCAGGGATCTGGTCTCCTTTGTTCACTGCTCTGTATCCAGGCCCTGTCACAATGTCTGGAAGGTAGAGGTATTGTGTTGAATAAACACAATATTGTGTTTAGTCAATAAAGGACTATTTCAATACTGAGCCACTTTTTTTCCTAGTGAGATAAGAATCAGATCCTTTTGCTGTTTGAATCATACTCTTTTTTTCTGTAAGATTTTATTTATTTATTTGACAGAGAGAGATCACAAGTAGGCAGAGAGACGGCAGAGAGAGAGGAGGCAGGCTCCCTGCTGAGCAGGGAGCCTGATGCAGGGCTCGATCCCAGGACCCTGAGATCATGACCTGAGCCGAAGGCAGAGGCTTTAACCCACTGAGCCACCCAGGCGCCCTTGAATCATACTCTTAAGTAGATTAAAAGATAATAGTTAAACATAATCATTCAAAAAAGAGAAAAGGGATGCCTGGGTGGCTCAGTTGGTTAAGCATTTGACTCTTGATTTCAGCTCAGGTCATGATCTTGGGTTGTGAGATCGAGCCCCACGTTTGCCTCCATGCTGGGCATAGAGCCTATTTAAGATTCTGTCTCTCCCCCTCTCTCTGCCCCTCCCCCCCGAAAGAGTAAAAATGGGATACCTGGGTGGCTCAGTCGTTAAGTGCCTGTCTTTGGCTCAGGTCATGATCCCAGGGTTCTGGAACCATAGGAAAGCCTGCTTCATCATCTTCCACTCCCCCTGCTTGTGTTGCCCCTCTCACTGTCTCTCTTTCTGTCAAATAAATAAATATAATCTTTAAAAAAAGGAGTAAAAAGGTTAATCATTAATATGGTCATTGATTGATGAATAGATTGAGTAGCTAAATTGAAAATGTATTTAATTTCTTTGCGTTTTGGGCCCCTGGGTGGCTCAGTGGGTTAAAGCCTCTGCCTTCAGCTCAGGTCATGTTCTCAGGGTCCTGGAATCTAGGCCTGCATTGGGCTCCCTGCTCAGCAGGGAGCCTGCTTCTTCCTCTCTCTCTGCCAGCCTCTCTGCCTACTTGTGATCTCTCTCTCTGCGTCAAATAAATAAATAAATAATCTTTTAAAAAATTTCTTTGTGTTCCTATTCATTTGTAACATAGAAATAATACTGTTAACTCTCTTTTTCAGAATTGTTTTGTAGGGTGAAGTTAGATCATTGCCTTGTAATGTCTTTTGAATAAAGACTTTAGATAGGCACAGAGCCGCATTTGAGATGGTGCAGAGATTACATGTATTATCAATTTCCTTAGTCTGAGAACTCACTGCTCTAATGTCTGAACTCCTGTGGTTTGTGGGTCAACAAAATGTCATCGGGCTCCTTGTTATAAGCCCTATTTGAAAGGACACCATTTGACAATGTTTTTATGAAGTGGACGGACTTATATCATTATGTACTCTTGGAGCCTTCCTCTTGGCTGCTGTGCCCGTGGGAAGTGCCATCGAAGCTGGTGGACCACACAGCACAGTGTCCACCCCACCTCGCGTGATGGCATCTGGCCAAGGTGCTGAATGAAGAGGCAAAGAAAGCAACTTCACTGGGAAGAGTGGGGGTAATAACTCTAGACCTTGGCAGCGTCATCGATGTCTCCGAGGGGCAGCGGGGGTTGGGGGGGGTGGAGAAGAAGAAGGAAAGAAAGAAAAAGCTTACATTGTTTTTAAGTTGTTTTAAAGTTGGATGTTCGGGCGCCTGAGTGGCTCAGTGGGTTAAAGCCGCTGCCTTCGGCTCAGGTCATGATCCCAAGGTCCTGGGATCGAGGCCCACATCGGGCTCTCTGCTCAGCAGGGAGCCTGCTTCCTCCTCTCTCCTCTCTCTCTGCCTGCCTCTCTGCCTACTTGTAATCTCTCTCTCTGTGTCAAATGAATAAATAAAAAAATCTTAAAAAAATAAAAAAAATAAAAAAAATAAATAAATAAAGTTGGATGTTCGGTCTAAGGTTGCACAGAGACTCTTGCAGTGGGGGGAGGGAAATATTTCAGTACCTCAAATTTTTGTGACTCTAAAAAGCTGTTGGTAGGAATCAAGGAATAATGTTGCTTTTCCTTTCCTTTTACATTGGGCAAGTCCATTTGTTTTAATATATTTAAAAAATGACCTTAGATTGTAGAACCTGAAGGAATATTGACTTCACTTTGTCTTCTTCTGAAATCTTCTGAGGCAATCAGTCTTTGTGGGTTTAAATAGTGGTTCTTAAAGTTTTGTTGATCACAGACCCCTTTGAGACTGTGAGGAAGGCTATGGACCCGCTCCCAGAAAGAAGGTCACTTGGGGGGGCCACCTGGGTGGGTCAGTCAGGTATGTGTCTGCCTTCGACTCAGGTCATGATCCTAGGACCCTGGGATCGAGCCCCGCATTGGTCTTCCTGTTTTGCGGGGAACCTGCTTCTCCCTCTCCTGCTCCCCCTGCTTGTACTCTGTCTCTCTCTATCAAATAGATCTTAAATTTTAAATAAATCTTTAAAAAAAAAAGCAATTCATGGGCACAAACACACATAATTCCATATATGGTGTTGGGGGTCTTACAAATCTCTCATTCTTAGTTAAGAATCTTGCTGTGGACTGAATTGTGTCCCTCCCCAAATTCATAAATCATAGCTCTAATTCTCCATGTAACTGAATTGAGACATAGAGCCTATACAGAGGTAATTAAGGTTACATGAGGTCATAAATGTAAGACCCTCATCCGATCGGGCTGGAAACCGTGTAAGAAGAGGAGAAGACACCAGATCGCTCTCTCGCTCTCTCCACCATGTGAGGACACAGCAAGAAGAGTGCAAGCCAGGAAGAGTCTTACCAGGAACAAAAGTGGCCAGCACCTTGATCTTGGGCTTTCAGCTTCTAGAACTCTTAAGAAATTTCTGTTGTTTATGTCACCCAGTTTGTGATATCTTATTATAGCAACTGGAGTAGACTAATATCAGTCTACTCTAGAAACTGCTGTGCCCGCTAATGTAGTTGTGCTTTGAAGGAGTGGGTATTAGGAAGTCGGACTCCCTAGGGAGCAACTTTCCTGAATGTGGAAGAACCACCTTGGCGGGGGGTGGGGAGGCGTGGTGGTTGTGTGTAGCCTGGGAGAACGGGGAAAGGACCAGCTGGCAGCGCTATGCCTGGCTCTCTCTTTCTGCCTCAGTCTTCGCGAATCTGCACTGACAGGGCAAAGCATGAAGGTCATGCTGAAGGACGATGTGTTCTCTCTCTCTCTTTTTTTAAGATTTTATTTATTTATTTGAGAGAGAGAGTTAAGCAAGAGCATGAGAGGGGAGAATGTCAGAGGGAGAAGCAGACTCGCCTTGAAGCTGGGAGCCCGATATGGGACTCGACCCCGGCACTCCGGGATCATGACCTGAGCCGAAGGCATTCGCTTAACCAACTGAGCCACCCAGGTGCCCCCCGGATGATGTGTTCTCAAGCTAGGTGTGGACTTCTTTTGTAGGTTCTCCTTCATTTCACTGGCAAGGCTGTCCCTCTGAACCCAGGACCTCCTTGAATTTCTTTTAAGTATTTAATAAGAGGCAGGTCTCTCTCCAATTAAGGTTAGAGCTATCCAAACCAGAGACAAACCGCTGAGAACGTGGGAAGCATTTGCTGCTTAAAAATCCAGCCGTATCCCTCTTAAAAAGGCTGCCACTGTCTGACGTGGGTGGAATTGGAGGGTGAGGACAATAGGAACGGTAATTTATAGACTATTTGGTTCCAAACCTGGGAAAGCAAGGGCAGAGTCTCAAAGCCTGGTGATGCCGTAGGAGTGAGTTTAGACTGGGGGAAGGGAGCATGTGCAGGTCTTTTCTGGAAGACTTAAAACAAGAAGTCAAAGTTTGACTATAGTTAACCAAGTTAAAATGAGAAGTCAAAGTTTGACCAAACTTAACCAACAAAATATGCAGGGTTTCATGGGACGGGAGTAAATGACAGGATAGGGTTTAGGATGCAAGTGTCAGAGCCAGAGAGCCAGCTCTTTGTGTCAGGACCATTTTGAGTTCCAAGGTTCCACCTTCTGAAGCTCATCGTTACCAACAAACACATCTTTGTTCAGCTCAGAAGTATCCAGAACTGCTTCAGATGCCCAGTATCCACCAACCAGGGATTTTAAGCCTCTTACTAAAAGCTCCTTTATCATATTAGACCTCCGAATGCAAAAAAAAATTTTTTTGGCAAAGGGAGATGATGGGATAGGAATCATATTTGCAAAGTCAAGGAGCCAAATCCCCTTAAAATTAGACTGCTGAGCAGAAATTCCGTGACAGACGGCATATTAGCTGCTCCATTAGTTCAATCAGCTTTCTGACACATGCCCTTTTTATGTCCCAAGCTCCCCAGGATGAGGCTGGATTCTCTGGATGCTCACTGTGGTGGTATATTTCCCTTTCTTCCATAAACTCACTGTTTAAACTTGGGTAAATTATGTTATCTTTTTGTTTCTGGGGCTCTCCTTTACAAAGTGAGGTAGCTTACCTGGAAAATAAAAGGTCCCTTTGAAAAGTAGAAATGTTCTCTCTTTCCCCTGTATCACAATCTCTTTCTGTGCTAGAACTACAGAGTTTCTCTGAGTAGACCAAAAAAAGCACTATCAGAAGACTTGAATGAGCAAGCTGATGAAATCAGGTGTGTAGAGACCAGTCTTTGCAGCTGCACTGACCAGTAAATAACCCTTCCCTGGTTTCTGGTTTCTCCTTTTAGAGCAGTAAACAACAACAAAGGAAGAATACCAGCTCAACTTGTATAGTCACTAGTTACCCAAGTGACTCATGATCTAAATGCTGGGAATTATCCACAGGAAGCTATCCTGAAAAGCCCACAGTGATGAGTACCTGTGGATTACTCAAATCTGACATGGAGGAGTAAGTTGTTAACAGTTGTAGTCAACATATCCAAAGCAACACAGAGAGGAAGTGGGGGAGAGTGAAACTAGACACTCACTATAATGTGAGGAATCTAAAAATGTATTTGCCTCTAAGCGTGAGTAGTTACATATTTTTATATAAATATCCCAGTATACATTCCCTTTTCCTTTAATCTTTCCAGAATCTACAAAGTAAGTACTGAGAGGGCATTTGCACCAAGTCCCATGTTATTTGGGAATAATTAGTGGACGTCTATTTTGTTGATTACGAGAGTTTTTCTGCAAAAGGAAAACACAGAAATCTGGGGGAATTGCAAAACTTGGAGGTAATGTAGACATTTTATACATATTATAAATGGAAATAAATAATAATTTATTAGCCAAAGCAAGCTTGACAACTGCTGTAGATATCCTCAAACTTACTTCCTTACATGGGCATAAGGTGAAGTTTGTCTTGCAATTCGAACCTACTTTGTATACGAAAATATGCCAGAAGGTATAGTAGCTGTGCTTCTTCTTTATTTAATCCACAAATAGTAACATTCTTAAGATCTGTCCAAAGAAGAGTCCTTAGCTTTTGCTGAGCATCTGTGATGTCAGTTGGCAGCCTCATGGGTCTGAGGTTGGGGCTCAAAAATGCCAATGTCTGCAGGGCCAAGAAGATATTATAACGAGTGAAGTAGATTAGGGGTAAGAAAAATTCTCTGTCTAGAACAAGTGATATTTCACTTTCCCTTTAAATCTACTAAAAAGAAAATGCACATAGTGAGGTGAAAAATGGCAATGACCCTTAGTCTCAGTTGGGAAAACAATAGAGGGGAGTGGGAACTTTGAAGAACTAGAAGGCAGTTGCCACTCAGCTCCAGCCAGATGGTGCCTCATGGGGCAGATCTGATTTTTCCACAGAATCCAGAAAACTGGGGCACCTGGGTGGCTCAGTGAATTACGCATCTGCCTTCGGCTCAGGTCATGATCCCAGGGTCCTGCTTCTGCCTCTCCAGCTTTGCTCATGCTCTTTCTCTCTCTCAAATAAATAAATAAATAAAATCTTTAAAAAAAAGAATCTAGGAAACTGGATTTGTAAAAAGTGAAGTCTGGATTTGTACGTGTTGCAAATAATGCAAAATTTTTGAAACTTTGTGAGAGCCAATCCTGTGTGGGCCTAACGACAGCAACAACAACAACAAAATGCATCTCTGGGCCACAGATCTCTGTCCCAAAGGTCACTGTTTTATGATCTGTGGATGCTGAGTGAGGAAGACCTTATTTTGGCCAGATCTCTGTCCCAAAGGTCACTGTTTTATGATCTGTGGATGCTGAGTGAGGAAGACCTTATTTTGGCCAGATCTCTGTCCCAAAGGTCACTGTTTTATGATCTGTGGATGCTGAGTGAGGAAGACCTTATTTTGGCCAGATCTCTGTCCCAAAGGTCACTGTTTTATGATCTGTGGATGCTGAGTGAGGAAGACCTTATTTTGGCCAGATCTCTGTCCCAAAGGTCACTGTTTTATGATCTGTGGATGCTGAGTGAGGAAGACCTTATTTTGCACAGTCTTCAATTTGGAGAAAAGAACTTGACTTGTGGTTCAGTATTTGTATGTCTTTAAATAGGCATTCTCAGATAAAGAGAAAAATGTCAAAAGCATTTGAGAACAATATACTGTTTAAGCAACCACTGTACTTTTATATCTAATTTCTATGGCATCAGAGCCAGTTTCTTAGTTTTTATGGAAAGTATTATTTTGTATTAGGACCCACAAGAACTCCTGTGCGAGATGTTGCTGATGTCAAGTGTATACCATCTGTTCAGGGACCTTGCTGTGAACATAGTTTTCAATGAAAAAACTCACCAGGGTGATTCCGATCACTCCGTACTACAACAAAGATATGGAGACTTGGAGACATCTAGATGACATAAACAATTTTCTAGTTTTTATAAAATAGGTGTTTGACACCGTGTAGATGGCACATTACTGAAGTCAAGACTCCCTTATCCAAAAGCAAAACTAAAAAAAAACAAAAAAAAAACAAAAAAAACAAAAGCAAAACTAAATTTTTGGGGAAAAATGACTAGAATACCTGAGAACCAAAAACACTTTTCTAAACCTCAGGCTCTATTCACATTCCCTTAGATACCTGAAGGTAACACAGTTTGGGTCTTGAGTGGTCCTTTAAATTTCATTAAGACCCCTTTGAGATAGTCCAGTATTTTTTCCCCCAGCCATTGATGGTTTTATGGTAGTTTTTTTCCCCTTTATCGCCCAAACCAAATATTACTACATACTACTAAGTTAATCAGAGGTTTAAACATTTTCAATTGTATTTTTCTGTTTTAAGAAGGCAATAAATAATCAGCATTGCATTAGGTAGTGAGGAGGTATCTTTTTACCTCCATGTTTGGTCAATCCTTTCAGGTTTTATGTGATTAATAGTTGAAGTGTGGTAAGATAGTTAAATAAATAAATAAATACATCCCCTGATTCCTGGACTAGAAATTAGAGGTGTTGAAAAAAAGTCACTGAAAATGAGATATTGTGGTGAGATAAAGATTGGTGAGGGTTTAAAACTGTGTGAACATGGGAACTTGTGAAATCCCCACAAATTACCACAGAAGCTGATGAGGTTCTCATTCTAATTTTAGTGCCCAGCTTGGTTTCACTTACTATTTCAACTCTTCAACATCCTTATTGTGACTAGTAGATCCATCAGCAGAACTTTGGGTGAAAATATTTTTTATGATTTCTCCCCTCAAGAATTGTTTTTATAGCTATTAATAACTTAATATGCATTTATTCCCATGCTGGAGAAAAATGATTGCAATGTCAAAACTTAGATCCTATTCATGACTCTTTGGTAACACGAAATCCTATATGAAGATATACATGGGATTTCTATATGAATCTACTAAATTCTCCTCCTCTTTAACTTCTTTGGGGATGTGTGTGTCTGTGTATACTCTTAAGTACTTGCATGCTTGATAGATATTTCTTTAGGAAATAGATTGTAACTGATCGATAAAAATACAAATAGTTGAGGGATGTCTGGGTGGCTCAGTCGTTAGGTGTGCTTCAGCTCTGGTCGTGATCCCAGGGTCCTGGGACTGAGTCCCACGTGGGGCTCCTTGCTCAGCAGGGAGCCTGCTTCTCCCTCTGCCTGCTGCTCTCCCTGCTTGTGCTCGCTCGCTCTCTCTTTCTGGCAAATAAATAATAAAATCTTTAATATATATATATTAATTATGTATACATATATATAATCAGGTGAATATGAATAGGTTGGGTTGTATGTCTGGAGGCTGCTACTTTGTCCTCCTAAAATAGTGAATACTATGTAGTAAGAAGCTGATTATGAAATCTTTATTTAAGGAAATGTGGGCCTAAGCCACAGTTAGAAGAAATGGGATTTAAACTAGTTCTCACTTCATAACTCAAATTTCCAGCCTATGCTGCCTTTCTCCCTGGTTTCTTTGTTTCTCTCTCTCTCTTTCTTTCCTTATTTTGCAAAATGGTATATGTAGCTCAAATTTTGGGGCTTATAACTTTGAGAGAAGTGATATAAATAGGAATAATTGTATTCCTTAAGTAGAAGGCACTTTTTGGTCATTTACCAGGAAGAAAATAATAGTAGCTAACACTTACCAAGAATATACTATGTTCCAGTTAAAAATCCCCTACCCTCTATTAACTCATTTAGTTCTTGTAACAACCCTACAACATAGATCCTATTACTATCCAAGTATATAGGTACAGGTACAGAGACACAGTAAGGTTACATAAAGTGCCCAAGGCTACGTACTAGAAAACACAAGAGTCAAATTTGGTCCCAGTGGTCTCGCCCTAGAGTCCAGACTCTTATCCAGCAGTTGAGCTCTACTCAGAACTCATGAAGGGACTAAAACATGTGAAGCCTGCACAAACCCACAGGAAAGAGCTGTGTTGGATTATATCACATGGACCTTCGCAGTGGTCTTTAGTTCTGCTCCTTACAACATGGTAGTCCCTCTCTGCCCCTCTCAATGCTTGTTGAATGAAAGAATGAACACATAGATGCTTTAATTCCAGTTTTAAGAGCTCCCCATTCTCTTAGCACTCCCGCTTCTCCACTGCCCTCTGCCTTGTTCAGTGTCATTTTCTTTGCATGTGGTTTCTCCTTTTCTCCACGCAGTGCAACCCCACTCATGCTTTAAGGCCATAGCTCAACTCTGTGAGTCAGAAGTTTTTACTTCTCTCGTGACTCTTTCATAATGCCTGTATCGTCATTTCTGTTTATTTTGTGCCCCCCCTTCTTTAGATTCTGAGGCCTCTGAGATCACAATCTGTGCCTGATACAATCTTGTACCTCTGCCATGGTGTTAATCACAGTGTCTGGAACAGAAATAAGTGTTTATTAAATAAGTGATAAAATGGGAGAAGTATTCAGAGTAATTTTATTCCCTGTAATGTAAATCTGTAATAAAAATCTGGAAACATGTCTTGAAATTCCATCAGGGGCATATTAATATAAGAGGAGTAAATTCATTCAATAAAAGAAAAAAATTGAAGACAAAAATAAGATTAGAGGAAAAAAGTGGAAAAGAAACAAATTTAAAGTCTGAAGATCATGTGGGAAGAGTAAGATGACCGAGCAAGATAAGAGTATACCGATAGCAGACACACTTCTG
Source organism: Ailurus styani (assembly GCA_002007465.1). NCBI lineage: Eukaryota > Metazoa > Chordata > Mammalia > Carnivora > Ailuridae > Ailurus > Ailurus styani. Next base: position 1,415,675 of record LNAC01000024.1, on the reverse strand, counting down.
GGTCGAGAGCTAGAAAGACAAAGGGCACCGTCTGGCTCTTTAGAAACTACTGGGGAGACAGAACCATTCAGTAACATAAATCTTACAAAGCCTCACGCAAGTCGGTACATTGAGTGCCAAAAATCTGCCCGGAGGAGCTGGGAGGGAGGAGAAGAATTCAAGTGGGCATTTAAGAAGTATGTGGGACACCTGGGTGGCTCAGTCGGTTAAGTGTCTGTCTTTGGCTCAGGTCATGAACCGAGTGTCCTGGGATCAAGTCCCACATCAGGCTCCCTGCTCAGCAGGAAGTCTGCTTCTCCCTCTGCCTGTTGCTCTCCCTGCTTGTGCTCTCTTTCTCTCTCTTGCTTTTGCTGTCTTGCTCTCTGGCAAATAAATAAATAAAATCTAATAAAAAGAAGTGAGTATGTGATCGCCAAACAGACATAGTGAGGGGAAGGAAAACATTCTAAAAAAGAAACAATATGTACAAAACATGATGTCCTGGTCAGGTCAGGCTGCTATAACAAACATACCGTAGACTGGGTGGCTTAAGCAACAAACCACCTTCATGACCTCATTATCTCCCAAAGGCCCCATCTCCAAATATCCAGGAGTGGCATTGGAGAGGAAGAGGGGTGGACCCATATGAGAAGCATTTGGTAGGTAGATGATCAGACTTGGATATAGAGGGATGGTGAAAGAAGGCCCTGGGAGGTGTAGGAGGAGTCCCAAGTTTCTGGCCTGGATTACTGGGAGGTAGACAAGAGTCATGCATCAAGGACGGAGATATAGGTACAGAAGTTAAGGAGGGTGAAGAGGACATATTGTTTTAAGTAATCAAAAAATTTTAGTGGAAATATAATTCACAGGCATTGGAATCTGTCCTTTTAAAGTGTATAGCTCAGTGGTTTTTAGTCTAGTCACAGGTTTGTACCATAGTTGCCACTATCAAACTTCAGAACATTTTCATCATCCCAAAAAGAACCCTCAACTCATTGTAGTCACTCCTATGGCCTCCTTTCCCTCAGCCCCTGGAAGCCACTAATTTACTTTCTGTCTCTATGAATAGAGTCAAATTCATGAGTATAGTCTTTGCCTATTTTGGGCATTTCATCTAAATAGGGCTCGACTGTATATGGATTTTTTTTTTTTTTTTTGGTCTGGCTTTTCTCACTTAGCATTGCGTTTTCAAGGTGCACCCATGTTGTAGGATGTATCAGTGCCATATTCTTTTTATGGCTGAATAAAATTCCATCGCATAGATATACTCTATTTCATCCATCTCTTTATCAGTTCATGGACATTTGGGTTGTTTCAACTTTTGGTCTATTATGAATAATACTGGTGAAGAGTTGTGTACAAGCTTTTCTGTGGACATAAGTTTTCCATTCTTTCAGGGATCTATCTGTCTAGGAGTGAATTTGCTGAATCATATGGCAACTCTATGTTTAAGTTTTTGAGGAACTTCCAAATTGTTTTCCAAAGTGGCTGCATCATTTCATATCTCCACTAGCAATGTATGATGGTTAGGTATGAAAACCTACCCTCAAGTTAAATAAAACTTTCCCAAATGCACCCGTTATTAAGTGGCAGCCCCCACTCTTGGCCCTCTACAGTATACCATTCAGCTGGCTTCAGTCTGATTTGGAGTTACTGACGTGGAAATGGTAGTTGAAGCCATGGTTGTGGACGAGTTAACCATGGAGTGTCTGAGGTGAGAAGAAAAGTCCAGGCACAGATACCTGTGGTCCCCCAGCAGTAGGACAGGAGTCTGTGTGTGACCGAGAAGGTATAACCAGAGGCACAGGAGGAAAACCAGGGAAGAGAAGTTGCCAGGAAAACCATCCAAAGGAATAATTTCAGGGGGAGTGTGGTCAAGAGGTAACACAAGGCTGCTGAGCCTTAGCATAAACCTGGTGACTCCACCAGAGTAGTTTTGGTGAAGTGTGGGAGTGGGGAGTGAGCGGAGAACTGGACAGAGCTTGGTTTGGGTGGTCTGAAGAGGGGATGGAACCAATCCAGCCAATTCTACTTGGCAGTCAAGGATGGGAGAGGTAAGAGAGTTGGCCAATGGGAAGCTGGTGTTTTTTGTTTGTTTCTGGTTTTGGCCAGTAAAGACATCTCATCTTTGCTCAAACTGCTAACAGTTTAGCTACAGTTCATTAATTCTTCCTTTTTATAACTGTATCAACAGAACCCTTATTTCTAGTCCTTTCCTCCTCCAACTCTTCCATAGTTACTTTGTGAAAAGGAACCATCTTCTCCATTTTCCTCCCTTTTCCTGTGTCTCTCTAGATCCTCTAATAAACCCATCTGATTCATATTTCTAGCAGTTACACAATTTCTGAAGGGTAATTTGGCATATTAACAAATTAGTTCCATCAACCTCTAAACTCCATGAGAATTCCAAAAGTTCTTTTCAGCATTTTGATAGATGCCCACCAACCTCCTTGTCCTCTGTATATAATAGGCTATCAATCCATGTATAATGTTGTTCTAGTGGGGGAAATATACTCTAAATTCCAAATAACTACTTAACAAATATAGTTGGAAACGTTTCGTAATTTTAGGACTTCCTTTTTTTCCATTGGGTTTTGTGCTATTAAAACATTTTCTTTTTTTTTTTTTTTTTTTTTTTTTAAAGATTTTATTTATTTATTTTATACAGAGAGAGAGATTACAAGTAGGCAGAGAGACAGGCAGAGAGACAGGGAGAGGAGGAAGCAGGCTCCCTGCTGAGCAGAGAGCCCGATGCGGGCCTCGATCCCAGGACGCTGAGATCATGACCTGAGCCGAAAGCAGAGGCTTTAACCCACTGAGCCACCCAGGCGCCCTTAAAACATTTTCTAAGAGAGCTTTTTTTTGTTCTGAGGAGGAACGCAGAGTAATATTGTTTCTCTCATGGTAGGGATGATGAAAACAAGGCTTAGAGAAGTTAAATAGGGACTTAAAACACGACTGACATGAGTCACTAATATTTTCTTTTTCGTTGGTAGGTACAGGGATTTCTTTTCAAGAGTAAGGTGAAATTAGTTAATGCCTTAAATGAGAAGAAGGGAAATATCACTGCCTCTTGAGATTTGTTTTCCGTTTAGAGAAAGGAAGAAACATTAACTGTAGGAAAAGCATGTGAAATCAGAGAGAATGACAGAATCATTAAGTAGAGTCTTCTCATTATGGCCTTCAGGCTGTATACATTTAATTGAGAATACAGAAATAATTTTAAAAATGTTTTTTGGCTCCTATACTTCACTTTTAATTGTTTTCAATAAAAGTTCTAGCCCCAAATCCCTGATTCAGAAGTATTTGAAAACTGAGACTTTACCATTCCACAGAGGAGTACCACGAACATATTGGTTTCTAAATAGGAGCAAAAGTTTTCCTTCAGATGATAACATGCACAGTTTCCCTTAAAAAGGAGAAAATCAAAGTCTTTCCATTTGCAGTGATATGGATGGAACTAGAGGGTATTATGCTAAGTGAAATAAGTCAATCAGAGAAAGACAAGTATCATATGATCTCACTGATACATGGAATTTAAGAAATGAAATAGAGGATCATAGGGGAAGGGAGGGAAAAATAAAATGAGGTGAAATCAGAGAGGGAGAAAACCGTGAGACACTCTTAATCATAGGAAACAAACTGAGGGTTGCTGGAGGGGAGGGGGTGGAGGTATGGAGTAACTGGGTGATGGACACTGACGAGGGCACTTTGCTATCTGACACCACTGAATTTAGCTTTTATTTTCTGTTCTAGTTTTGTGACCCATAAAACTTAATATTGTCAGATGTCTCCTCTTTCAGGAAGCCTTCCCAGAACTCTTTGGATAAATTTTATCCCACTTTTGTGTTCCCATAACACCCAGGGCATGTTTCTCTGACACCGGACTTAATGGTTCATTGTTTTATAATAACTGGTTTATAATCTGTAAGCTGCAATGGGATGTAGGTCCCTTAAATGAGCTCTTTATATCTCCAGCCCATATCATAGCACTTAATGTTTAGTAGATATTTAATAATCATTGGCTTTTTTTTTTGTTGTTGTTCAACCAAACAAATGCCTTTCTATGAGTTTGGAGATATTTTTAAAGTCAGTTTTTCATTATGTTAGTGCTTCTTCCTGTATTCCTATGAAACAACTTAGAACTCAGGTTTTAGAATGCTTTCCTAGTGTTCTCAAAGATAGGCAGCTTCCACCCCTAGCACAGAATGATGGTAGGTCAGAGAGAGAGATTATACTGCAGGCTGTGCCTTCTGTTCACATTCTTTTCTTTCTTAGAGGCTTTCTGTATAATATCTTCACTCTTATTTTAGAACCTCCTCTGTGTAGATTCTAATCTCTAATGTCTACCCTGGGATTGTCCTCTGGCCCCAGTGGGTGGATCCCTAAGAGTTTTATTCACTCATGCCAGTTACTGAAAATTTCTTCTTGCTCCTGGTGGGCACATAGGCAATACCATGTTAGTGCCGCTACCAAGTGCAGAAGTCAATAACCAGCTCAGACCTCATCCCACCTGGCTTCCTTGAATTTCTGGGTAACAACTAAGTAACAAGGTATAGCTGTGTTTTATTTGTTGCTATGTCTGGGGAGAATACTGGCCTCCCAGAGCTCAATGGGTAAAGCACTCAGCACCATGATAATACAGACAGCATTCAAAACAATGACTTCTTCCTCCATCTCCACCAACATCATCATCAAGCTCACTCTGGAGTGAATGAACAAGGGGACGGGACTTCATTTCAAGGGATTTGGACCCAGGTCCTTCCCAAGCATTAGTGCCACAGGCAAGATTCTTATGAATATAATGCTGAAGGAACACTGGTCTTCACAAAAACTGTTTTCCCAAGGCTTAAAATTTTAACTTCTAAGCTAAATATTTCCTAGTTCTGAATCTTATTTTGGGATATTATTTACAATTTGAACGCTAGTACAATTTGCCATAGTAGATCATAACCTTTCCATGGAGTTCAATGTATCTGTCTGAAAACCACCTGATTCCAAATGTCTAATATGTGTATATATCGGTTGTCTTCTGTGTTTAGCTTCAGCCAAATGCCAGGAAAATACCTCCTCAGTTGGACTTTGGAATTTCATATTTATTACTAGAGCTTCTTCAAGATTCTCATTTCTCATTCAATTCATGTTAGATAGCTGTAAATATGTTCGTTTGGTTGCCAACAGTATATTTCAGTAACCAAGAAAGAATAAATATAATGCAGCTTAACCTTGTTACTTAATTGTTAACTCAAACTACAAGGGGGCCTTGTGGAATGAGCTCTGAGCTGGTTATTGACTTCCGTTCAGTATTTGGTACCAGTGAGTCCCTGAAATGCCAAGCTTGCTCTAATAATAGTGGTTATTCATCTTCAGACAATAGAGCCAGTGATAGAATGCTTAGAAGCTAAGCAGAGGGAATAGTACACATTTGTTCTAGACAATGCCCAGAAATTGATCTAATAGGCAAGCCTCAACAACAGCTAAAATTTATATGGGTAGTAGAAAAAATATAAATTTTCAGAGTCAGACAGAGCTGGCTTTGCCACTAAGCTAGTAGCATGATAGGACAAGTAACAACCTCCATAGGCCTTAATTTCCTCATCTATGAACTGGGGAGAATAGTATTTCGCTTTGGGGGTATTCTAAGATTTAAACATCATATTTTATCATATATCACATACCACATAATGTTAGTAATTTTCCCAACATTATGTGTATTACATCACATGCCACCAACAAGTAGTATTTGAAGAAGATATTATTACTTTGTTTTCTAAAATCCACAACAATGTTGATTATTAATGCCCTATTGATTTAGGAAAAGCTCTTTGAAGGAGAAAAACAAACAACAATAATAAAGGTTTAAAACCCAGGAAAACCTCATTATCACATTAAATAAATCCATCCAAGGCACGAATGAAAAAAATTACTCTAGATTTGAGAAAATATTTTCCACAGCTACTCTGTATGTCATTGTTAAATAACCTTTGGGGATATTGCACCACTCTCTGTAAATGTGGGATACTTGACTCTCTGGGTCATCATGATGGCCCACTTAAAATGTTGTTAACTTTGCTATAAGCATTGGGCTCATTTCCTCAATATGTACTATCCCAGTTGATTTGTGATAGTATCAACTTTGACAATAACACCAATGAGGCTGTGACAGAGTACGGTAAGAAGGGTAACTGAATGGAGGAAATAAGGTAGAAAGAGAAATTCAAAGAACTAAGAGGCAATGTGGAAAGATGTGAGAAGGAAAATCAAAGTTAAAACAAGACCAATACAGAAATAAGCAAAGAGTACCTGGTATGAAGAGTGAACTGAGAAGAAACAGTAATGTATCTTTTGACTTATGACCTATTTTAGAGATAATGGATAATGAAGGCATTGGTGAGTGTGCGTGGGGGGTAGGGTAGAGATACAGAAATCCTGGCAGGGAAAGTGCAAGATGGGGATGGTGCCTGAGGCTATAGATGCCAAATGCAGTATCCTGGATCAAGACAAAGGGTAGGAGACAAATGATTTCTCCAAAAAATGATTTCTCTTGTCTCCAAGAAGACAGTCTGTCTGTCTTCTTCACCATTTGAAGCAAAGGTAGGTGAAATGGAAGGGACGCATGCCCTTGTGAGGAAACTACCTAGCAAATGCCAGCCATGCTTTAGCTCTGAGTTATGGAAACCACATGTGACTGGACCATAATGACTTTAACTCAGAACTGCCTGCTCCATAAAGAAGGAACTTGCTGTATAAGTTGTTCCAGAAAAGTTAAATAATTTCAGAAACGTGGCACAAGTGAATGATGTTACCCAGGGAACAGAGAACACTAAATTTCTCTCAAAACAAACTCCAGAAGAGAAGCATCAGACTTCTCAATGGAAATAATGGGAAATAGCCCAGTAATTCTGGTTTCTTTCTTCTGTGCTTTACAACATCTTTTTTCCTGCATATTTTTTTCCTCTTGATAAACCTTAGATCTTCCAGCAGATGACCTTGTCTCCTTCTTTTTAGAGTAAATGAGTCATTAGACAGAAACTTCCTTGACTCCCTGCTATCAAATGAACAAATCTACCTATACTTCTACTCATTTCCCACCTCTTTCCTGCTGTTAAATTGAAAAAGGTGACCTGCTACCTTATCCAAGATAAATCCCTCCATCTATGCACCTTCGCTTCTGTCCTCTCCGGGACCTTATTATATAGATTAAATTCTTTTTCTCCTGTTCCTTAAATTTTCCTTTCCACTGATTCTTTTTTTTTTTTTAAGATTTTTTTTTTTAATTTGACAGAGAGAGAGATCACAAATAGGCAAAGAGGCAGGCAGAGAGAGAGGAGGAAGCAGGCTCCCTGCTAAGCAGAGAGCCCGATGCGGGCCTCGATCCCAGGACCCTGAGATCATGACCTGAGCCGAAGGCAGAGGCTTTAACCCACTGAGCCACCCAGGCGCCCCTTTCCACTGATTCTTAGCACCGAAATATGCTCAGGTGTCAATTCAGAGGTCTGTAGTAAGTATCCAGAAGCTAGGTCAACATTTCCCTTTGGATGTCTCAGACATCTTTAACTCAACACATCTAAAAATGAACTCATCATTTGTCCAACATGAACTTCCTTCTCCTTTCCCTTCCCCTCAATTTCTCATTCTCAGGGGAATGGCTTCATAACCCAACCAAAGGTCTAACTAGAAACCTGAAAATTATCCCTGTTTCCTCCTTTCTGCTCATCCCCCAAAGCCATTTGATCAGCAAATCTTTTTAGGTCTATCTTCAAATTATATTCTGTAACCAACCAATCTGCTTCATCTCTATTGCCACACACTGGTCTAGTTAACAATCATCTCTTGCCTAGATGGTCATAATTGACTACTAACTGGCTTCAGCATCATCTGTGTGCTTCTCTACTAATCTCTTTTCCATACTGCAGCTGGAGGAATCTTTACAAATTCTAGATAGGATCATGCCACACTCTTACTCATCTTTGAAATCATGGTTTCCCGTTGCTTCTCAGGTAACGTGCATACTCCTTCATATAGCTTACACTACTCTTCATGAGCTACTCCTGCAGACTTCATAGTCTCATGTCTTGCCACATTCAATACTTCAGTCATTCTGTATGTCTATCAGTTTTTCATAATTGCCATCTTCCCATCCACTCTTTGCCCAGCTTAAACTCCTTTGGCTCCTGGACTGAAGTAGTGCTCCTCCCCTTCCTGGGATACTTTATTGTAATTACTTGTTTAATTCTTCGCTAGAGCATAAGAATTATGTCTTTCTTGCTCACCAATTTATCCTTCTCTCTGTTTGCTCTCAATCTTTTTTACCAGCTACTCTAGTATTTTGCTTAGTATCTGGGGTCTAATAGATACTCAGTAAGTATTTGTCAAATAACTTCATTGTTTTTCAGGGCTTTGATGTCATTTCTCTCACTGAGCTTAATAGTCTTTGATTCTCCAATGGAGTTTCAGAGAATATAATCACAGTACCTTTCAAATCTCATGTCTGTGGTGAGAAAGGGAGATTAAGCTTGAACGTGGCCAGAGCAACAAATGCTATGTTAATCCTTAAGGCTTAAGGTTTGTAATCAAGCACTCATTTTCACTAAGGATTTAGGCATTTAGAGAAACCCCTTCTCTCTGTATGAAGGTCAAATAAAAGCAAAGATGTGTTTATGGTCATTTATCCATAAAGACAATGCCTGCCATTAGGAGAGAAGTGTCTTTAAGGGGTTTTTTTAGTTTTTTTATTGCAATAGAGATAATGCTATAGACAAGACTACCTTTGGAAGTTCTAATATGGCCAACATCATTTCAAAACTATTTATTGAATCCTCACTAGATATAATATTTCACCTTATAAATCCTACAGTCCTGGAGCCAGGAGCAACCTTTGCTGTCATTCTGGCATGCTTCCTAGACACCATCTGGGAATTAAGCCTACAACATCTCTGACAGACATTATTTTACTTTGGCTTGAGAACTTTCGAGAATGAGATTCCATTGCTGATGAGGCCAACTGCCCTAACCCTAGAAGCTCTAGTGTCCCAATATTTTTTCTCCTATTTCCTTTTTCCTTCTCTAACTTAACATCTCTCTTCCTGTCACTTCCATCATATGTCCTCTACTTCACCTAAGTCCTCAACTTAGAGACCCTTAAATGTTGGAAGGGAAGAGGTAGTGTGGGCAAAGGAAGGTATCTTTCCTGAACACCCAGTGTTTTAGAGGACATACAGTGGGGAGATTTAAGTTACCTCTGTAACTCCTTCAACAATCCAGTAAAGAAAGCAGCATTAATGACATTTTACTCAGAGGTAAGTAAAACTTTCCCCATTTGCTTATCTAATGTTGAAATCCAGTCCAAGATTCTAAATCAAGAGGCTGGGGTGCTAATTTATGTCTCTTAATGGACAGCTGCATGGAGTTGGCTCCTTTTTACTACTTCTAAAATTGGGAGCATAGTTCTTATTGTCCTAGGCAACCTCACGAGGATTTTTTTTTTTTTTTTGAAGACAGAGGCTTTCATGTTAGTGAAAGCTTTTTTGCTGCATGAGTACATCCTAGCCTTCGGAAATCACACCCAACAGAACTCTATTGCCCTTCTGGGGTGAGAATTTCTCTCTTAGAAGTAATTCAAGCCCTGGGGGAATATTGGCTTATTGTGTCCTTTTCAAACTTGTGAGAAAATGTGTATATGCTGGGAAGCAAGAATTTTCCGTGCAGCCAGAGAGTACCTGTCAGCACTAGAGCAAGTCCCAAACCAGTGGGAGACTAAACAACCTGGACTAGAATAACATTGACATTCACGTTGAGACAGTCGGGAGTGATTTAGAATCAGAGTTTGATGATCACCACAACAAACTGTTCTAGAGATTTACTAACACTCGAAGGTCAGTGTTTGGACATTCTTAATAAGTACTCCAATAATAGAAGTATATTTGGACCAAAGTAGTATTTTACACTATGTGTATAAATTTCCATTTTGCCATGCTTGCAGGATTTTAACAGGCCGAATTTAAAAAAAATACTACTTGAGGGCGCCTGGGTGGCTCAGTGGGTTAAAGCCTCTGCCTTCAGCTCAGGTCATGATCCCAGGGTCCTGGGATCGAGGCCTGCATCGGGCTCCCTGCTCAGCGGAGAGCCTGCTTCCTCCTCTCTCTCTGCCTGCCTCTCTGCTTACTTGTGATCTGATCTCTCTCTCTCTCTCTGTCAAATAAATAAATAAAATCTTTAAAAAAAATACTACTTGATTTAAAAAGTATCATGTCACCAAATAACTATTTTAAGTACTTTTCTTTTTTAATTGACTTTGTAGATGAAATTTAGACAAAATCTCAAAACCACCTATAACTCAAGGGTTTTGGAAGTACTTTAACACCATGTGGATTCTTTTGGGCTTCTATTATTTAACTCTGGGGATTTCTTTATGTTCTTTTATCAGGTTCTCCAAAGTACTTATAATTCAAGTTGGATAAACCAGTTCTGTTGACCGCATCCCCAACACCTTTTCCAGTGATGATAACTGCCCTTATAATTCTTTCAGGCCTGGAGATCTTCCAGTGTGAAACTAGTGGGTAAGTATTTCTGTAAACTATTGTGGATGATGTAAGAAGCTTGACAAGATAAATATGACTAGAAAAAAACAAAAGCAACATGATATGATATTAACAAGAGTTATCTTTGGATGATGAAATGATGGGTAACTCATTTATCCTTCCTTTTTTCTTTCTGTCCAATTTTAAATGAAGAATATATATTGCTTTTATAATAAAGAAGATGTACCGTTGAAAAAAGCAGCTGTAGACACAATAATAGCCACACATATGAAATGAGACCTCAGGTACATGTGCTGGTGATGAAATGCTAAGCAGGGGCACAGACATATCTTCTACTGCAGAAACAGATTTTAACTGGATAGTCTGGACCATCTGGCTCTCAGGTGCTGGCTTCATTAAGGATCACAAATATAGCCCAAACATGGTGACAGGTCTTTGGTACGAGGTTACTTCCAACCCCTTATGGAAGGGTAATACCTTTCTCAAGTAGATCAGCTGAATAATTTTGGTTTTGACCTGAGAATCTAGTGTAGTTAATCCAAGCTTTTTGGTTCTAAGTAATATATTTACTATTCGGTAACAGGAGTTAGCAAGATAAAAAGTGTCTGTATAGACACAAAGGGGAATCAAACTTGTCAGTTATCCAATCTTGACTTTTAATGGAATTGAGAGAATTTACATTAGGGAAATAAGAGAAGTGCTGCCCCCAAAATGTCCTGGAAGAGATATCAAGTTCTTATTATGAATACAGACAGATCCTATTAAGTCTAGAAAGCTGGCAGGAACTTCTCTGTCCCAGGATGTTTACTAAAACAAACTAGAAAGCTTACAGATGCATGCATACAAATATATACTGATTCAAAGGAAAACTATTTACACTTTATTTTTTTCATTTCTTCATCCATCCATCCACTTCTTCATTAATTCATCAATTGCTTTTCTTATTATCTTCTCTGTGAGGGACAAAATCTTTGGAATTGGGGAGTACACCAGAGAACAAAACACAAAAAATCTTTGCATTCATAGAGTTTATGTTTATAGTGCTAGAGAGATTTCAAAACAAATAAACAAGTAAATCCAGGAGGTGAGGTAGGGCATGCAAGTAGAAGGTGAGCGTGGGTAGAGAGGTCTTGTTGTTTTAAATGGGGTGGTCAGGAAAGGTCTCACCAATAAGGTGACTTGGTGAAGAGATGTAAAAAGAGTTGGTTCCAGACATCTTTAATATTTCCCTTTCACAAATCACTTGAGCAGCAGATGTGGGAGAGCCCTGATCCAGTGTTTCTGTTATTTTTACCGCACATGTGAAATAATCTGACTTTTTAGGCTTGGAACATAGCACCTTCAGCACAAGAATATGGTTTTTACACAGAAATAATACGTGGTAAAAAATTTTCTTTGGAGTTGTATGCCTAGTGCACAGACCCACTCAAATATCACTCTTTGGTGGTCTGATGGAACTAACACAACCATACACATGGACGTTAGCTCTTTTTCCTGTTCATTCATGTGTTTGCTTTCTGAAGTTGACTTTGAGCCTACTGAAGGCAGGGATGGGACAATGATTTGTTCATCTTGGCAGCCTCAGGGTTTAGCCTGGTATTTGTCGGGTGCTCAATGATTACCAGTTGAATAAATAAATTTTGAAAGTAAAATTGACATTGACTTCAAACAGCTTATGAAATTAATGCCCAGTGGCCACACTTACCTATTAAACTGCTCAAAGTAGATGTAAGACAGTTGTCTCACATCATGATGACCTCTCACCTCTTGAGGCCCTGTATAGAGCTGTTGCAGGGACTCTAAAATAAAATGATGGTGTTTCCAACAGCAATATTTCCGGTATGAGAAACTCTAAGAGGTTGTTTCTAATCCCCATTTTTCCCATGACAGTGCTATAAAATGGGACCTCTGTCATACACACATTTTTCTTCTACCTAGGTGACAGATCATTCAGCTATGTCCTCTTTCTGACTAGATTAGGGGGCAAAATTATGACAGCTTATGATATCCATACTTGAGAGAGCAATGAAAGGGGGGAAAGGAAACTAAAAATTTTATTTTACAGTGGAGTCCTGATTCTAGGCCTTACTAACTGTGTGGGTTTAGACCAGTTGCCGAATCTCTGCAAATCCCGTGATCTCATCTGTAAATTGGGAATAATAATTTCTTTTGTTAGGAAGCATTGTGTTGGCCATAATGTTATTACTGTAAAGGTCAAGTTGGATAATATATATAAAGCATTTGGTATGGTGCCTGTTACATAATGTCGAGTGTTCAACTGGTTTTTGTTAATACATTCCTACTACTATTAATGTTACTATTAGAGGAATCAGGCAAATAAGATTTTTCAAATCAGCTGTTGAAAGTTCATTTGATCATTGCAGATGATGTTTATCAATATATTTGCACTTTAAAATTTACCTCCTTGTGTATACTTCTAATAATATTAAACCAAGTGACATTTATAGTATTCTTGAATGGCTCTATTATCACTTAAGAATATGAAGAAAGTATAAGATATTGTACTAAAAAAATGTCAGCTGCAGAATGGAATGGTATCTTACAGAACATTTCTGTGGTTCTGGGGCGCCCTTCATGTGAAGGAACACTTCAGCAGGCATATAACCACCATGGCGGTTGACGTAATCTCTGTCACTCAGAGACTTTTCTTGTAGAAAGATACAGTCAATGGAAGTCCTTATCTTTTTAGGTGGGAAGATAATGCCTTAATGAGGTCTGAACTCTATAGTCTGATAACTTTTGTTTCTTCTTTCTTTAGAGTCTTGAAGTATGACTAAGGACAGACACCAGTACTAGCACAAACAAGCACAAACATCACCAAGTTGCATGATTATGGAGATGGTCTGTCTGATGCTGAAAATGTATCTAGTTTTTTGACAACGGCTAAATAATCATGGGGTCAAGTGGACTTGGAAAAGCAGCAACATTAGATGAACTGTTGAGCACTTGCATTGAGATGTTTGGTATGAGCCTTTTTCTCCCTTTGATGTACCTTGATACTCTCACTTCCCCCTATTCAGATGTGATGTTGCTGTGGAACAGAATTCAATCTCCATCTTTGGCATTTAAGTCCTTTTTGATGGACCCCAGACTACCTCTCCAGTAATACTGCCCTATGCATTTCCTTCCCTTTAATGCCCACAGCTAATATGCCACCCATATTGTCCACTTAACGTTTCTGGAACATCCCTTGCATCTTTCTACCTCTGTGCCTTCACTGAAATTCTGCTTCAGGGCTCATCTCAGAAGCCGTCTCAGATTCATTATACCATTCCTAATCTCCACTGTCAGGATCAGAATGCTGATTGCTTCCTCCCTCAGCCCTTTGTGACTTTCCCATGGTGCTGTGATCATTTCTCAGTCTTTTGACTCAGACAGATAGCATGATCTGCTGCATTCTACATTTGCATATATGTCTTATATCTCCTACTAGTTACAGACTTTACAGCTATATGCTTTCTTACGTTGTTTACATATCCACCTCAGCATTTCAGATTATTCTTCGCACAAATGGAGTCACAAAGGGGTTGGTTTTTTTTTAATTGTTTTTTAAATTAACCATTACAGGAAGAGTTAGACCAGAGTAGGGTGGCCAGCTAAAATACAGGATGATCAGTTAAATCTGAATTTCAGAAAAAGTATATTTTTAGTGTAAGCATGTCCTAAATAATGCATGGGACATACTCATACTAAAAAATTATCTGTGGTTTACCTTAATTCAGATTAACTAGGTGTCTTGTACTTCTGTTTGCTAAATCTGATAATCCAACACTAGAGGGAGGGTGAAACCCCCCCATTCACTTAACTTGCAAGGCAGTACCAATGGAAGGAGGAGGAAAAGAATAATTGGGTCTATGAGAGATTTTTGACACTGATGTTTCTCTACTGTTATTAGAAAAAGAAAAGAGTAGTACTGTTGTCTCCTCACCCTTCATTTTATTTTATTTTTTAACAGATGACAATGGAGAGCTGAATAATAGTTATTTGCCAAGAATAGTTCTACTGATGCACCGATGGTATTTATCTTCCACTGAATTGGCAGAAAAACTTCTCTGCATATATCTTTTCAACTACTGTGTAATTTTTACAATCATAAATCAAGTTCTGTATTTAGATAGAGTGCCTAACAAAAACCGGTAAATTAAGATGAATAAACAGTCTTTAGTCAGTTATCCAGCTGTTTTGTGGATATATATAGATGTCTAGACAAGACATCTGGATAATGGACCAAACAGTTGACTATCCAGCTGGATGTTTTGGCTCTACTGAAAAATAATCACTAGATATAAAGTGAAACAGAAGCTGTAGGCCGAATGTTTCTAACTTGACTTAAATATTTTTGCTGTTAGTACAATGAAAGAATAGTCGATACTGATTCCAGACCTAATTTATTCCTTTTAGAATGGCAAAATGATGGACATAGAGGATACAGTTGAGACATATGGACATGCCAGCCAAAATAATAGGATCTGGCTCAGGCACAAACACCACCTGAATTTTCACATCTTCCCTTGCTTACAAGACACAAAGAACATTCTATCAAGTTTACTGGAATTTGTTGGTTGATCTTAATTTCAGATTTCCTTCTGATATAAAAGCAAAAACAAAAAAACAGGGAAAAAAACATAGTTAGAAATTCCATTCTGTAATAAGGACTTTTAGCAGTCTACCAATTTTGAACATACGGCAGTCCTAAATGGTGACTGAAAGCCAAATGATTCAAAATGACAAAACGGTCTTAGATTTATAAGGGGGTTTTATTCTCAGATATCTAATGTTGATTATGTAATCACTAATATTGCGTCCTACAGTCTCGGCCTGCTTCAAGCCTAGGGGACCTTGCAGATGACTGGGAAGCCTTCCAGGGTAGGAGGAGTGTGAAAGGCAGAGGGTCTGATTATTAGGACTATGTGGACGTCCATCTGCTCACTGCAAGCTTCCTCCACTTCCTACTTCTTCCCTCCATCCTCCCTACAACCTCAGGGCAGAAAGTGAAGTCTGAGAGGGTAAGGGGACATTTACCCTGGGCAAAAGCCCCTGAAAGTGAGCAAGATCCTAGTCCCCAGGTCTCAATATTGAGGAGTAGTGTGTAGGTGACAATTATTCATTGATGACATTGTCAGAGCCCATTCTCTCCCCATCTGACTGTCCACATAACCCAGTATGGCCCTATTAGGAATTCATCTAAATTGGTCAAAGAGCTGAAGGTGTAGGCACAGGAAACAAGGTGCAGGGATATTTTCTTTAACTAGTATACGTATCGAGATGCCAGTGGAGAAAGCTGTGATGAATTTCGGTTAAAGATCTGCTACTTCATAAGGTAAATATACTTATACATATAATTGTCTTATAGTGGATGGTTCTGGAATTGTTGACAATTTCTTTCTCTCCAGATAGTAGACCTAGTTTGGCAATAGAATTGACTCAGATTCCCCCTTTTACCGACTTTGTTTAAATTGCCCTTCCTCTGTTCCTGGGAGTAGAATTTATCTTTCTTTTAGAGATTAAGCAGTAGCACATGTGATTCCGGAATGAAACTGCTCTTGGAAAGAGTAAATTCATTTTTTTTCTATTTTCCCACCATATGTTTTCTCACCTACTTGTCATGAGTTAGGAGAAGGGTTCGATTTCAGCTGTGGCTCAGCACTTAGGTGCAAGTCAAGATGCTCAGGACTTAGGGTCAGAAACTCACCGTGTCATCGGTGGGAAATAGGAGATTGCTAATTTGGGGTATGGCCCTGGGTTCATTGTTAAATGTAATCTGTAAAATGATACAATATTTTCCATAAAGGTCTAGCTTGAAATCTTCTCTTCATCAAAAATATTTGATGACTTTCAGGTACTGGATTCTCAAGTTTCCTGCAGAGTTTAATTTGGACCTCGGTTTGATCCGTATGACTGAAGAGTTCCGGGAAGTAGCTAGTCAACTAGGGTATGAAAAGCACATCAGCCTCATCGACATATCCAGCATGTAAGAGTGGCTCACGCTTCTTTCTAACATGATGAGCCCACTGTTGGGGGAGGGAGTAGTGATGGCCCTGCTGGTTAGCTCAGTTATTAGGAACTCAGTGCTAATGAGACTAGCATTTTTTATCTACTAGTTAACTTGGCACAGAGAAAACTATTTAATGACCCTAAGTATGCTTATCCATCTTGCAAAGATAAGCTCTTGTGTCATACTCTAGTCCATTTTCCTAGAATAGTTCTTCAAGAATCTTTTTTTTAATTTGCCCCAGGGGCACAGGTCCTTCTTCAAGAATCTTGATCCATGGTGCATGATCCAGGAATCATCAGGGATGTTGTTAAAAATAGAGATTATTCAGGTTCATTCCTAGTTGATCAGAGTCTCTGGCAGTAAGCTCAAACCTCTGTCTTTATCACGAGCTTTTCAGATCATCCATATGTTGCTGAAGTGTGAGAACCAACTTCTGGTGGCTTTCATGTGCCTTAAATCACCATCCTGTGTATTGATAATCTGCCACATTTATACACCTAACCATAACCTCTCCCCTATGATCCCAACCTTACTGGTCATAAGAAAGAGCAAGTAAGAGATTCTTGATGGACCAGTGCAAACCCACCCAGTCTGGAAAAAACAACTCGAAGTTTCTGTTCTATTGGCAATGGGTCAGTGGGTTTCTCTTCAAATATGAAGGACAGGGCATATATTTTGCACAAGCTCCTGGAAGCAGGCCAAGAGTTACAGAGTCAGTAGGTTAATAACTTCCATCGAATGAAATGGCCTTTCAGCACATTGACCAGACTCACTGTTTCTTTTATAGTCCTTCCTATGACTGGATGAGAAGAGTCACACAGAGGAAAAAAGTATCCAAGAAGGGAAAAGCCTGTCTGCTATTTGACCATCTGGAGCCCATTGAATTGGCTGAGCACCTCACTTTTCTGGAGCATAAATCTTTTAGAAGGATCTCAGTAAGAAACTGACATTTATTCTTCCAAGGATAACAACCAGCATGCCAACTTTCCCAAGAGCTGCGTTTTCATACTCTGAAGTATTGGCAGCCTCTGTCATTGTGCTCCACTGGAAAAGTGCCCTGAATGCACAGGAACAATCCCTTTTAACCAAAGATAAATATTATCCTGTCTTTAGTTTATGGCTTAGGAGCTATATATCTGTCGCTATTTTCAATGTCTCCTTTCATAGGATTAAAGCATGATTTTCTAAATACTCAGTGGAGATTTAACCATTCAAGGTTTATGGAGCTCCACTGACTTCTCCCAAGTGAACATGTTTTGCTAGGCCCTGCATTTGAGAGAAGAAATCTTTATTTAGGTTAGGATTTCTATAAATGCCTAATTATGGGTATAGGTGGAAAATAAGAATTGTAGGCTTTGATGAGAATCTCACATTAGGTTGTTTCTTTCCCAGGAATGGAGGTCCTGATTTAAACTTTTCTTTCCTAGTCTGTCTTGATAGCGTTCCTTCTCCACCTCCTTTCTCTCCCTACAGACTATGGTCTCCTGTCTCTACCCAGCCACCTACTCACTATTCACTTGTTATGATACTATTTCTGCAGTGGCTCATACTCAGCCTTTGTCTTACCAAGCTCTGGGACAGTCATTCTTCTTCCTTCTTTTCCAAGATGCCAGGGGATTAATTACATTATTACTTGCAAAGAAGAACATAAAGTTAGAAATAGGGATTTCTGAAAGACTGATGCTTTTCAATAAATAATCCTGCTTGGAGAGGACCTTCATGGTTCTCCACCAGCAGGCCATGAGAGGGACCCCTGCACTATTTATATGATGGAAGGGTCATATGTATTTGATTACATCCATGCTGACTTCCTGAAAAGGTGTCTGTTTTGCTAAGGAGGTACCTTACTTCAACTACTGTTTCTTTTTTTTTTTCCTTGAAAAAATTTTACAGAATTATTCTGACTTGAAATCACTATATTTATATTCATTTCCTTTTTTTAAAAAAGATTTATTTATTTATTTATTTATTTATTTATTTATTTATATCTATTTGACAGAGAGAGAGAGACAGCGAGAGAGGGAATGCAAGCAGAGGGAGTGAGAGAGGGAGAAGCAGGCTTCCTGCGGAGCAGGGAGCCCAATGCAGGGCTCGATCCCAGGACCCCGGGATTATGAACCAAGCAGAAGGCACATGCCCAACAACTGAGCCACTCAGGCGCCCCCATTTCCTTTTATTTAACGTATACCATTGTATCTCAAACTTGCCTGACTACTGGAATCACCAGTAGTGACTAAAAAAATGGAGATTCTTAGGTTCTTCTGGAGGTTGATCCTTTAGGTCTCCAGTGTTCCCAGAAACCAAGAGGTTATAACATAAATGCCCCAGGTGGATCTCGATCCAGCAAATTTGGGATTCACTGGAATGTGACTTCGATTCTTTTCTCCCTCCCCACCCCACCCCTGACACTGTGATGTGTAAGTATGTGTCTGTGTATGAGGGAATGAAACAGCAAAATAATATGTTAAGGGTACATGTATATTCAAATGTGTAAGATACCATTATAAATGTGAAATGAAAGAAATCATTATGTTGTTATGAAACAATATTCTGTATCTTCCATGCAACATTCTAATTTCTGATTTTGCAAAGACTCCCTTTTAATTAAGAGTCTCTGAATCTTCCTTTACTAGTTCACTGATTACCAAAGCTATGTCATCCATGGCTGCCTGGAGAATAACCCAACCTTGGAGAGATCTATTGCTTTATTTAATGGAATCTCTAAGTGGGTCCAGTTGATGGTTCTTAGCAAACCAACCCCCCAGCAAAGGGCAGAAGTCATTACAAAGTTTATCAATGTTGCCAAGGTATGTATGTCTGGGAGTTAGATGGTTTTTTTGTTTTGTTTTATTTTGTTTAGGATTTTATTTATTTATTTGTCAGAGAGAGGTTGGGGGCGGGAAAACACAAGCAGGGGGAGCTGCAGACAGAAGGAGAAGCAGGCTCCCTGCTGGCAAGGAGCCCAACCGGGGACAGGACCCTGGAACCATGACCTGAGCTGAAGGCATGCCGACGCTTAACCAACTGAGCCACGGAGGCGTCCCTTAGACAGGTTCTTAAAGGAATCTAGATGTTCATTCACTCTAGAGAAAAGCTGTTGAAGAAATTTGGGGTTCACAATATAAAGGACAATTAAAGTATTCATAATACCTAGTGAACAACTCATACTGCTGTCATGCAAGAAGATTGCTTTTAACCGGCAATACTTAGAAGCATTTATTATAACTACTTTTTTGTAAAATGATTGATATGTTTTTCTGGTGGATTGCATTTGTACTTCATTTTAAATTGATGACATTTTTCTTAGATCCTTGTTATTGAAGTTGTGCATGCATTCACCTGTAATTCAGAAAGACCAGAATAATTGAAAAATTGTTACAAAGTATTGATGTTAACATTTTTTTTTTTTTATTGCAGAAACTCCTCCAGCTCAAAAATTTTAACACTCTGATGGCGGTGGTGGGAGGCCTTAGTCATAGTTCTATTTCACGCCTCAAGGAGACCCATTCTCATCTTTCTTCAGAAGTTACAAAGGTATAGTGGGTTAGATCCTAATCCTAAGTAAAAAAGTCATCTGTAAATTGTTTAGGGGTAGGATGCTCCTAACAAATGTCACTCAGAGGGAGAAAGTTTTCTTCTTAGGCAATGACTGGTTACACATGGAGACTTAAATAGGAAGGGAGTAGCCGCACTGCCTGGAAAAACAGATTGGAGTAATGGCAAGTGTCCCAATAGGAAGGCCTTGAATACCATTAGCATACTGCAGTTGTAAGTACTGTACAAGTATGCATTTCGTGCTTACTGTGTGACAGGCACTGTGACACACACACAGGGGGTACAAGATGAATGAGACAAGTCATTCCTACCCTGCCCTCCTCAAATGACATCACTGAACACCTGCTCTCTTCAAGGCACTGTGTTTGGCACAGTGAAAGAGACAAAGGAAAAGGGAGGTGTAGGGCGCCTGGGTGGCTCAGTGGGTTAAAGCCGCTGCCTTCGGCTTAGGTCATGATCCCAGGGTCCTGGGATCGAGGCCCACATTGGGCTCTCTGCTCAGCAGGGAGCCTGCTTCCTCCTCTCTCCTCTCTCTCTGCCTGCCTCTCTGCCTGCCTCTCTGCCTACTTGTAACCTCTCTGTCTGTGNTTCCTGTCTGTTTTAAAAAAAAAAAAAAAAAAAAAAAAAAAAAAAAAAAAAAAAGGGAGGTGTAGACCTTGTCCAGAAATCCCTCAGCTTTATAGCTGAGTTTTCAGGAATAGAAATATATTTTTGAAAAACCAATGATCATTTCCCAAACTGGTCTTTTTCTGCCACATTTGTTTCCAGACCACAATAATAATATTTTCCCTCACTGAATAAAAATGTACATTTCATCCTTATGGAAAGATTTCCTTGTAAACATGGAGTTTGCTGTATCAGTAAGGACAGTTTTTGTTTATAAGTTTTTAAAAAAAATCTGGAAATTGCTGAAACAGTAAGGGATTGGGTCAGCTCACATACCTGGAAGTCCAGAGACAGGGCCAGATCCAAGCATGGTCTGATCAGAGCTCTTGGCTCAGTAGCTCTGTCTTCCTTGGAGGATCAGGTTTTTGTTCATGTCATTAAACTGACTTCTTTCCTGATTGGACCATCTGTAGCAGCAGGAAAATGATGATCTCTTGTTTTTTGGTGTTTTTTGTTTGTTTGAAGATTTTATTTATTTATTCGTCAGGGAGAGAGAGAGAGAGAGAGCAAGCACAAGCAGGGGAAGCGACAGGCAGAGGGAGAAGCAGGCTCCCCACTGAGCAAGGAGCCCGATGTGGGACTCAATCCCAGGACCCTGGGATCATGATCTGAGCTGAAGGCAGCTGAAGGCCGTCTGAAGGCAGACCCTTAACCGGCTGAGCCACCCAGGTGCCCCATAAATGAAGCTCTCTTGTTCATGAAAGTTGGAGATAGGGAAAACTCTCTTCAGCCCTGCCCTCATGGAATGAAAGACCTTTTTAGGCAGATTGGTCCGCCTCAAGTCACATGCTCACCACTGGGCCAATAAGAGTTGCTAGAGGAGTATAATGTACTGATTGGCTTAGGTCTGTGTTCCTGAACCAATCACAAGCCAAAGGGATAGAATTACAGTGATGGTAAATCAGAACCCATGCTTGGACCTAGGAATGGAGACTGCTCTATCTGAGTCACATAGGCTGTGTGGAGAAAGTATAGCTCGATGGAACTTGAGGTCTATTACAAAGGTCTGGTTGCTATTAGGCAACTAACAGTAAACAGCAGGATATAAGTCAAGACACACAGCTGTCTGACCTAAAACACTCTTTCAAAGTATAAAGGGGCTCGTTATCTAAATGTCTTATTTTCCTTTAGCTTTGTACTGAATTTCAAGTGAAGAGCAAAACACATTTTGCATGTTGTGAAGAGTAAGAATTCAGTAGAGGCTCTTAGAGGCTAGGAACCCCCAGTGTATCTTCAAAAATAATTTGAACTCTTCCTTCTTACGGAAGAGGAAACTGAGGCCCCTCAAAATGAAGTTGCTTGCTCAAGGTCACGCTTCTAGTTAGTAGCAGAGTCCCAAACCGTAGCTATCTCACACCTCAGTGTGGCTTTTCCTACCCCAACCTGTCCCGGATTAACTTTCAAGTAATACCACGAATGATGCAAGTTTCTTAGAGTGACCAGGACACTGTAATATACTATATACTATATTTTAATGGGATACATGCTTATATCTGTGGACTGTAATATTTCCATGAATTGCAAAATACTTAAAGCTAGTTGATGCTGTTTAATATCCCAAGACCGCTAGCAGGCAGACAGTGGTGTGGGGAGGTTTCTACTCTGTGGTGGAATAGACTAGGCTGCCCCACTCCTGGGGCGGTGCCCCAGTGTATTTCTCTAATTTTCTTTTTCCAGGTTAATATTTCCCTGCATCAGCGCTGGCGGGATCAATGCTTCTCTCAGCAGCTGAGGGGTGTCCTAGCTGCACATGGCAGGGCCTGGGAGTGGGCGGGAAGGAAAACGGAAACCTCTCCTTTTCCATCCGTTTGCAGAACTGGCATGAGATGACGGAGCTGGTCTCCTCCAACGGCAATTACTGCAGCTACCGCAGGGCCTTTGCCGACTGCGAGGGCTTCAAGATCCCCATCCTCGGCGTGCATTTGAAAGACTTGATAGCGGTCCATGTCATTTTCCCAGACTGGACGGAGGACAACAAAGTGAACGTTGTAAAAATGCACCAGCTCTCCGTGACCCTGAGTGAACTGGTGTCCCTGCAGAACGCCTCCCACCACTTAGAACCCAACATGGATCTGATCAACCTGCTCACCGTGAGTTCAAAGGACCGGGGGTTGTGCTAAGGGCTCTTCCGTGCCTCCCTGCACAGGGGGTGCAGTAACATCCCAGCCCGCCACTCACCAGGTTGCATGCTGGGCCAGTGGGCTCAGAGAGATCTGCAAGGGTGGGTAAAGGGAGGGGAGGGGAGGGGAGGAGAGCCCGGGAGGGGAGCCCAGCCCCATAAGCAGCATGAATTGAGACTGTAATCTTGGGGCCAAGAAATTTCCCATTGTCTGGAGGAGCTTAATCAGCACCCTATAGCTCTGCATCCAGACCTCCCGCTGTCAGCCCCTCCCGCTCTCAGCCCCTCACTCTTCCTCATCACACCTGTCTAGTTCATCATTTGTGTCTACATAGCCTCATCTCATCTGCTTCCCTTTGCCCTCCCTGTGCAACTGTAGCTGAACCCTGGGGTAATGTCAGGATCTCCTCCGTCATCTCCCTGCCTCTACTGCCTATCTCCCCAAAGCCGCCTGGCATTCGAGGCCCTTCCAGACTCATTGTCTATCTGGCTGTTTTGTCATTACCTAATCCCACAATACACTTGCCTTTGAGGAACATTGGACTTTCCATGTGAACTGTTGCCTTCTGATTCCTGGCCTTTGCACTTACTTGGAAAATCCCTTCCCTACCCACTCCTGTGACTAGCTCAAATTCAAAAGCCTCTGTCTTTCTGGAGCATTCTCTGTTCCTCTCCAGAGCAGTAACACATCTGTCACATGTGTGGCTCTTGCCCTTTATACTTTCTTAACCATAGGAGGTATCACTTGGTAATAGATTTCTTTTCCCATTTACCTGCCTGTCACATCCCATATTACCAGCACCTCCTGTGGTACCTGGCATATTTAGGTGCTCAACAGATTAACTGAACACTGTATTTGGGAGTAAAGTGGGTCAGACAGAGATGTTCACCTAGCAGTGACACGTTTCTTGTCATCTGTGGCAGGTCGCCAGGTCCTAGGGCTTTTAGACAGAACAGGTGTAGAGAAGAGGACCTTCCCCATTGGCGGCTGCTTTGTCAGGGGGCAGAGGCATGACCAAATTCTCTCACCCTTGTTTCACAAATGGAGAAGCAACTTCCCTGTTTGGGTTTATAACACTGAAGCCTCTGACACTTGGCTGCAATACTGAATTGACTCTTTTCCCGTAATGGCCATGGAAAATGAAAACAATAACTCTTCTGAAGCTCTGAGAGCTGAAATCCCCTAGAACAGCTACACTGGAATAAAAGTGTCGGTTCCTAGACCTTTCACCAACTGTTCCTAGAGCACATAATTGTTTCCCAAAGAACAGAACCCCTGAAATTCATGTCATAAAGCCAGCTGCACCTTAGTATAAAGCAGAAGTGGCCAACACACAGAAACACAAATCTCTTGGGGCTGAGTTTGTATGACAAACAGTAAACACACAGACGTTTGCTATTGGAAGGAAAAAAAAAAAACCCCTCACAATAAACCAGGCACCTGCATTTATTAATCATTTGCCATGTAAATCTGTTTCCATGAATAAGTGACCAGAGTTGCAGCCCCAATCAGCCTGCAAACCCACAGACCCAGGTGATGTGTGCAGAGCGGCCTGAGTCCACCATGTCTGTGTCCAGGCCATCCTCAGCACGTGGAGGACAGCATCACAGAGCAGGTGTCCACGTCCGGCCTTTAGCGATGGAGGAAGAGAATACATTTTGAGTCACGATTGCAGCAAGCACTGTATCATTGGATTTTGAATGAAGTTTTTTGGGTACAAATGGAAAATTTGAACTCTAGAAATAAAAATTAAGAAAAAAATTGGGGGGGGGAAGGAAAGAGAAAAGAAAGAGGATGCCAACTCAGTCTCTCTCTCGCGCGTGAGTATTAAAGGAGTACATAGAAGCCACCAAGCCCCATGTTTAGGAAGAGCAGTGTAGTATCTAGTGTACTGCAGGGATAAGAATCCCAGGTGGGAGACCTAGCTTTTAGCTCTGTGTGTGCAGTGACTTCGTTTTGTCTCCTTGCTAACTGGACTTGACTTTGGACTTTTCATAAAGGGTTCTGTGCTCATTTGTGAGATCTCTTCCAGCTCTAAAGTTCTGTGATTCTAACTATAAGGACTGCCGGAGCCTTGAGACTAAGGAAGCCGGTGTCAGTCCGATTCTGTGGTTCCAGCCCAGTGGCTCCTCAGGATAGCACAGCCCCTCTTATGAGCATCGATCCGCAAGCCAGTTTCTGCTTAAAGCCAACATCCCGCTGTCCTCCCCACAACCACGCAGAAGGTTCAGTGCGCAGGAATATACATTCCTTCTTCCTGGCCGCAGGCGAATGAATCTCTTCAGTGCAGATAGAGGGGACTCCCAGCAGGTGTTCACTAGAGCCCAGCGGGCATTTCATGAAGCACATGGGTGTTGGGATTAGAACCATTTGATTGACAGAAGCTGTCCAAATGCATGTGAAGGCATCCGGAAGTGCAGCGTTAGAAGCGGCCATTCTTTTGCCCCAAGACTCCAGGTCAGGTTTTTGCCCAGAGTGATTGTTTGCTTCTAAACATGGCCGTAGGTGAGGAAGCCAATTCACAATAGAGAACCCTGGAAAATAGAAAATAAGAACTCCTAAATGAATCCACAACTACTAAATGTCTGCTCCATGCAGTGAGCAGCATAGCAATGTTTGAACTTTCTGTAATAATTGGTTGCATTTTCACAGCACTTGCACGAACTTTTCCTTGGTAGATTCTCACAGACAGCCTAGGAGCTAGCCTCAGCAGGCCAGAGCCTGTAACGTCACCCCTGCCCCTTTGTGTCTTACAAAAAAAGAAACAGATTTCTAAAGGACGAAAGGCTTGCAAATGGCAGACTTCTGAATCCCATGGAGTGGTGGGACCACTCCCCCTCCTCAATGATGGACATTTGCTCCGTAATGTGGGAACATCGCTGACATTTATTTTGTTTTGCATCTGTAAAAATGAAATAATCTCTCTCTCCCTTTTCATGGGTGTCCAAAGAAGGAGTTAATTACAGAACCAAATCTGTGAGTCAGGTACTGCGATGCCATTTTTATCATTGTAAACTTCCCCCCTGAATAGCACCAGGCATGTGAAGGAAGGAGGACCCCAGGACTAAACTGTCAGGATTTGAATTGTTCCCCTTTTCAGGGAAGATCTAGAGAAGGCATTTTCCATTGTGATCTCTCCCAATCCTGGAGCCAGTAGCTTTAGATGCTGATGCTTCTTGCTTCATGGCATACGAAATCATCTGATTCTTTTCATAGTATTTTTAGATCTATCGGTTACTTTTACCATTCTGAGTATATGCAAATATCTGGAAAGCCCCTGTATTTTTACAGTTTCAAAAAAAAAGAAGAAGAATTGCAAAAATGGTGAATGGCGATAGTTTGATGACCGAATGTGTTTTATTTTATAATTCTCCAGTCAAGGCAATGTGGTCTTAATGTACAGAGTTAATCCACAGTCATCTTTGCTGGTAGACTTCGATGTAAATGCAGCAAACTGAAACAGTGACTCAGGGCATATTTCAAAAACAGTCAGACTCAAAATATGTTAGATACAAGCAAACATTCCTGAAATTCCGTTGACAAGATGCCTATAATTATAAAATACAGGTCTGCAGGAAGTACAACAGGTTACTCTACACAGGGCCATAAAACCCAGAGGAGATGAGAGAATGCACGTAGGTAGGATCGTGGCCGGGAAGCAGAGTTGGCAGGAGTAACCCAGGGGCAGCTTCGAATTCACTGATGCACGCAGTGGCATTTGGCTGGAAACCCCACCCTGCATTGCCCGTCTGTATGGCCCGCTAAACAAACCCCGCTGGATACACGTTAGCTCACTTAATCTTCACATCAGTCCTGGGAGGGATCCATTATTTATCCCTCCCATTTTATAGACTGGGAGACTGAGACCCAGGTTCACAACACCGCTAATAGAGAGCAATTGTTTGGAGAAGATATTTCCATCGTAGGATTCGGTGTCTGTCCATGTGATGTATGAAAATACTCAAGAATGTTCTCTGTCTTTTGAAAGAGCATCTCCCCTACATAGCGTGTGGTTATTTGGATTTCTGGTCAGATGTTCTGGCTCTTGTCATCCCTTCTCTAGCAGATGCCAGATCCAGTTACTAGAGACCTAATTAGGAGGACAGGAACATGCTCATCAAAGTCCAGAATAACTCCTGGTAACAAGGAATTCAGAAGAAAAGAGTCACTTGATTTTCTTTCCGTTTAGGTAGCGTTCACAATGCAAGGCAGCAAGCTGTGGCTGGAGTTACAGAGGCAGAAAAGACGGATGCGCTGCCTGCTTTCTTGAGGCTTAGAAGCCAGTAGAGTTTTCCATTGTGGAATTTACAAAATGGCAGGCAACTGCTTATGGCAGACGGGTTTTATTTGGCCCACATGGAATCATAAATTTTTTAAATTAGTTGCCGGTATTTAAAAATTGAGATATTTCCTATAAAACTCCAGATTTCTGGCTTCTTTTGAAAATGAGAAGAGGGTGCCTGGGTTGCTCAGTGGGTTAAAGCCTCTGCCTTCAGCTCAGGTCATGATCTCAGGGTCCTGGGATCGAGTCCTGCATCCGGCTCTCTGCTCGGCAGGGAGCCTGCTTCCTCCTCTCTCTCTGCCTGCCTCTCTGCCTACTTCTGATCTCTCTCTCTCTCTCTCTCTCTCTCTCTCTCTCTCTGTCAAATAAATAAATAAAATCTAAAAAGAAAAAAAAAGAAAATGAGAAGATATGGCACCTGTCAGACTGACAACAATTTGCCTTGGCTGAGGAGTGGTTGTCTCTCATCCATCACCAACCACAGCTCTTCCTATTGCTTCCCTAACCCAGAGATCCAGATTCCACTTATCACAAATTTTTGTTATTATTGAGCTCAGAGGACAGGTCCCCAAGGTAGGTACACCTGTGAAGATGTTTTCTTCCAAATAAGACATTGTTATACCAATGTTTCTGTCAAAAGATTTCTTTTGTGCATTCCACTTCATTCTTTTACATAAAGGGCTGGTCCTTAAAGACATTGGTTTGCGATATTGGTTCCTCTGCTGTAAAAAGGCAGAGCCCCTGGAGGTAGGAGTGACTGCTTTTTAGGGGAAGGTGGATACAGTGTCCATTCTTTGTGAGCAGGATTTTCAAGATCTGAAACGATGCTGGGGCAGTTTTATAATAAAGTCAGTTTTATTACATTTAGAAAAAAATCTCTAGGTGACAATGTCTACGTAAAGCAATATATGCCCCAATGTCTGAAATCCTTAACTTAAATGTATTTAGTAGCTAGCATAGTGACTAGAATGGTCTTGGGCACATATTAGATGATCAATAAATATTTGTTGAATGAACAAATGATTAATTCAAGAATGACATCTTTTAATGCCAACTTTTTTCAAAAGGAGAACAAAAAGATAAATACTTGAAAGATGTCCTTTGCCTCTGAGTTTTCTCCCACTTCCCTGTTCTCGCTCTTCTCCCTCACTCCCCACCCATACACATTAAGTCTTTATTTTTAGACCAAATATATTAAAGGAAATGTTTCTTGCCTAAGTGGTCAAAGAAAGGACAGGGCACCTGGTTACATTTACTTCTGATGAAATGATGTGATTCATCCGGTATCTTAACATTGTGGGATGTGGGTGGGACTCAACCAGGCTTATGTGAAGTCTCATGACTTCAATTTTAGGTGAATGGGACCGTGCATTTTAGGTTTTATTGATTTCATCCATGCTCTTCAATCTTGGTCTAAGTTAGGGTCCTTGCCTGCCCCGATCTTTCCCTCTTTCTTTGCCCAAGTCCTTCCAGGTCGGTCCTAGTTGACAAGTTCCTCTGTGACTCTATTCTGATCATTTTTATCTTTGGTGACCCCCACGTATAATAATAATATCAGTAGTAACAGCGGCAACACCAAATAACCTTTCTTGACATTTCACTGTGTACCAGGGCCCCTGTGTAGTACTTCCCATGAAGTATTCCATTTGATCCTGATCAAAACAGGATTCAGTAGGGACTTTTATTGTAATTTCCATTTTACAGATGTGGAAACTGAGTATCAGAGGAGATACAACTGGCTCAATGTGACAGGGCTCAGCAGAGTCAGGCTCAGCATGTGAACTCAGGCCCACCAGACTCCAGAACCTCTCCCTCTGCCATATACACCACCTCTCTGAACCTATCA
Organism: Ailurus styani; assembly: GCA_002007465.1. NCBI lineage: Eukaryota > Metazoa > Chordata > Mammalia > Carnivora > Ailuridae > Ailurus > Ailurus styani. The sequence goes on along the minus strand of LNAC01000024.1, from coordinate 1,386,670 downwards.
GGTTGAGAGCGTTGCCTTTCGTTGATGTAAACACATCTGATGTGACCCATAGGATGCTGATGGTCATATACTGGGTTTCACTGTTGCTTTTTAAAAGTTCATGTTCCACCTCTAAATGCTATCTTTTTAATGTTCTTCATTCTCTCAAATTATTAGACACTGAGGTTACACATTGAGCTTGAAAAATAATTCAGCAATATAAATAAATAAGTAAATGTGATCCAACATCATCATTTATACCTTCTAATTTTTTGTAGCTTTCCCTGGACCTCTACCACACAGAAGACGATATTTACAGACTGTCACTGGTGCTGGAGCCTAGAAATTCTAAATCGGTAGGTGGTGTTTTCTCTCTAAGGATCAGTGCCAAACACTGTTGTTTGTCATGTATTGTAATGCCTGGTCCAGTGATGCTTTGTGATCTGAAGATTGAAGAATTTTAAAAATCCATATTATTCCATTTTGCCCATGGGACAGCTGAGCTCTGACAGTTGGAGGATTATTTCTTCATATCAGCGGCTAATAAAGAAGAGCATTATTCCCAATTTCTCCGTTTTATTGTTTATCTTCTCTGTGTTGTGTCCCATCTGAGAACTCGTCTACTTATAGGTCCTCCTCCCAACAAAACAAGAACTCAATGTGAAAGAGCATTTAGACTCTTCAATATAAAACCCATTCAGCAGAAAATTAAGTTTAATACATTTTGAAGACCCTGATCATAATTCACAAATGTCCCTGCTCATGATCAACTCAGCTCAGAATTTCAATATCACATTCGATTGTGTCTCAATTAAAGCTAATGCTTGGTAAAGAAACATTCTTTGCTGAGATTGAGGAAGTTGCATTACTGAAAGTACACTGGTCGTTAGTTTTATCGAGTGGACTATGTCTTAGATATGTTTTATGCTAATAAAAGATACCTGGGCAAATTTGAAATTTACAGTGGGGATGAGGTTTGCATGTTGAAGGAAAATCTGTCTATGTTGGTTTCTTAGACTCATATCCTGAGATCAGGTTTCCGATAAAGATCTCGTGCCTTACCTCCTTACAAGCTGAATTCTGTGGTATGTTGCCAGAGATGTGGACCTTAAGTGTGACCGTCTATTCTGATTCTGAAGCATCAGCCTGAAAGAGGCAGAATGACTGTGAGGTGCTAGGAGGTTACGCACTTGAGTCTGAGACGGTTGACCTGGTAGCATCTGTGCTTACGATCATGAGTGTGGGAATCATGGGTTTATCCTTCCTCAGATGAACAAAATGAAAAGCTTGAAGGAAAGAGCCATGATATGTATGATGTGTGTGTGAGTGAGTCTATGTTTTGGTGATCATATCCAGACAGCGGTAGTTTTTGGTCCTGGTCTTTCACCCACCTCACAACATTGCGAGGAGCTTAAATCCAGTAGTTACTCCTCAATTCCTCCTGCAAACATATTTATCCCCAATTCAGTATCAAATAAAAATCTGCCAATACAGGTTTGCATGCATGCACCTGCAAAGATATTTACATTATATGATGGCCCCAGGGAGAGGAATTAAGTACACAGCACTCTTGGCTAGTCTCTTGATGGGATTGTGTTTTCCCTTGTGCTGTGTGAACATGTACTGTGTTATCACCACCATCTTCCCTACATTATTTAGTGAAAATGTCTTGCAAGAACGTGGAAAAATGGGCGCCTGGGTGGCTCAGTGGGTTAAAGCCTCTGCTTTCGGCTCAGGTCATGATCTCAGGGTCCTGGGATCGAGGCCCACATTGGGCTCCCTGCTCAGCGGGGAGCCTGCTTCCCCCTCTCTCCCTCTGCCTGCCTCTCTGCCTCCTTGTGATCTCTCTCCCTCTGTGAAATAAATAAATAAAATCTTAAAAAAAAAAAGAACGTGGAAAAACATATAGAGAAAGCAAATCCACTAAAGAGGCTAGAAAGACCTAATTAGCCAAACAGTGAGAAGGGGTTAAACATAGTGAGAAAGATGCTGGCTTGCAGACATAAACTTGACCATTCTCATGGGCTCATTTCCTGCACACATCTACTAATTTATCACCAATACCAAGTATTAAAGAATTAGCCAACTGGTGTTTTATATATTTTATATTATATAAAAATCTATTTGGAGTATTATATAAGTTTTAAGGATGTTTTAATAATATTTGAGGAACATGGATAGAATTTTTGGGTGGGCTGGGAGAGCAACATCTTTTTTTTTTCCATTTAGAATAATGGAATCTAGGCTACTGCTAAACAAAACGCACTATCCACACGTGTTTTTAGTCACAGATTAGATTCCATTGATAGAAGATGTTTGTTTTCAGAACATGTAAGTGCTACGTATATGTAAGTTTTTACTGGTATTATTAATATAAATGTATATGTCTTTCTCAGTGTCCCCTAATTGTTCAAAGTCTCAGATAAAGTTAAAAAGTGTGTTTTCTCTGTCAGCAGCCTACCTCCCCTACAACGCCCACCAAACCCGTGGTGCCCCTGGAGTGGGCATCAGGAGTGATGCCAAAGCCAGACCCCACAGTCATCAACAAGCACATAAGGAAATTAGTTGAGGTAAGTGGTTGAGAGAGTGGAGACTGAGCACAAGAAGGCCCCTTTCTCTTTCCAGAATATTCTACCATTGCTCAAGGATCAGGTGAAGTTGGGCGCCTGGGTGGCTCAGTGGGTTAAAGCCGCTGCCTTCGGCTCAGGTCATGATCCCAGGGTCCTGGGATCGAGGCCCACATCGGGCTCTCTGCTCAGCAGGGAGCCTGCTTCCTCCTCTCTCCTCTCTCTCTGCCTGCCTCTCTGCCTACTTGTAATCTCTCTCTGTGTCAAATAAATAAATAAAATCTTTAAAAAAAAAAAAAAGAATCAGGTGAAGTCAATGAAAACAGCCCTGTGGCAGGTAGGAGCAATTTAGCAGACAGCAGCTGTACTTGGCATTGACCTCTGGGGGAGAAAATCCCAGAAAGGCCCCCTCTCCCCTTCTTGTCATTCTGTTCTCATTTGCCCAAATACCCTCAGCTACTTCCAACTCTCTTTCAGTAGCATTTGACTCCTCCACTGTTGCCCCTGCAACTTGAAGGACTGTTTGGGGATTAGAATCTACTCATGAAAACCTATGTGGGTCACAATAAAGTGCCCAATAAATTGATGACCTGAGGGTAGGAAAAGATCCTGTAGGTTGCATAGTTTCTCTCAGTGACACAGCAGCACAATGCCATTTAAGTCAGAAACATCATTTAATGATAGGAAAGTCTCTGTCAGAGTTTTCCACATAGAAAGAAGAGTAGAGGGGTGCCTGGGTGGCTCAGTCAGTTAAGCGTCTGCCTTTGGCTCAGGTCATGATCTCAGGGTCCTGGGATCAAGCTCTTCATCAGGCTTCCTGCTCAGCGGGGGAATCTGCTCCTCCCTTTCCCTCTGCCCTTCCCACCACCCTAATCATGTGCTCTCTCTCTCTCTCAAAATAAATAAATAAAACTTTAAAAAAAAAAAAAGAAGAGTAGAAGTGCCAGTGTGGGGAAAATGGAAACATACCTGGCACTAAAAACTATGACCCCTCATTAAACATCTGCTTTAATGGGTGGGTATGATGCAATGGGATTGTGTCTTGGGATAAAATGAACTTTTTGGTGGGGTTGGATGTTTAAAGAAAAAGAAAGAATGTTCTACATCTTGAATCATCCAGGGAATTATGGTGCATTGAAAGAAAAGTTCTGTGGAGCACGTGAGTCAGCAAGGAAAGGTCAGAAAGGATGAGGGAAGGCGTTGAGAAGCATAAGGTCCAGTGGAGGCAATGTGTTGATGTTGTGGTCACAGACCCAACTTGGAGCCAAGGAAGGCGGCCGGGATCCAGGCAGGACAGAGTGGCAGCTCAGCAAGGTCTGGAGCCAGAAAATGAAAGACAGAATGATCCTTTCTCCCACTCTTTTCCCTGAATGCTCATTCCATTATCTGCTGAAGACTTTCTGTGCTCCAAGTGGGGAGTCTGTTTCGCTCTCTCTCCTTTATGCTATCTCTCTTATTTTCTCTCCAATTCCAATTTCATGGTGGGGGAAACGTGGCCCAGTTTGGATAAATTGCCTACTTTTGGCTCAGTCAAATGAAAGACTGGGTTTTATCATGAAATTTGCATACTAAATTTTATTCTACAAAAAGATTGTATTTTCTTTTTTTCTTTTTTTTTTAAAGATTTTATTTATTTATTTGACACAGAGAGAGAGATCACAAATAGGCAGAGAGGCAGGCATAGAGAGAGAGGAGGAAGCAGGCTCCCCATTGAGCAGGGAGCCCAATGCAGGGCTCGATCCCAGGACCCTGGGATCATGACCTAAGCCAAAGGCAGAGGCTTTAACCCACTGGGCCACCCATGCGCCCCAAAAAGATTGTATTTTCAACAGAAATATGGATATTGAGCTATAAATAGTAGGCACTGTACAATGGTCAATTTTAAGCAATTTCAGTTGTAGATAAATACTGATATTGGGACTTGCAAGAAAAGGTAATGCTTTATGATTTTGCGCAATTCAGTTATCTATAAATAAACCTACAATAGGTGCTAAACAGTCATATATTTTTTAAAGATTTTATTTATTTATTTGAAAGAGGTAGAGAGCACAAGTAGGCAGAGTGGCAGACAGAGGGAGAGGGAGAAGCAGGCTCTCCGCGGAGCAGGGAGCCCGATGCGGGCCTCGATCCCAGGACCCCGGGATCATGACCTGAGCCGAAGGCAGTGGCTTAACTGACTGAGCCACCCAGGCGCCCTAAACAGTCATATTTTTAATTAAGTAATTTGTTTATTTATACCTTGGTCATCTCCCAAAATACTCCCGAAGCAGCTTGCAACATAGAGGACTGTGGATAGAATAGAATAGATGGAAATCATCGGGAAAAGGGAGAAAGACTCATTATTATCTGCTTGCATACATGGGTTTCTGGGGATAACTTAAACCTTTTTGAAAGCACAGTTTAACGGAGGGCATTGGAAGACTCCTTTTATTTTTCTCTGATTATAAAGGAAGTCAGAATCACTGTAAATATGCAAACTTTTCATAAAATATAGAGAATCTAAGTTTTACTTTTAGGCCTTGGGAATTCTGCTCTTTAGGGATAAACACTGATAATTTGTAAATTATCTTGTATGACTTTATTCCCCCCATAAACACACACACCTACATATGCCTCTGAGTAAAATTGTTCACCTATTTTCCTAGAACTGATTCCCTTAAGTGGAACTACTGGGTCAGAGAGTAAGCAGGCTGTCCTCCAGAAAGACTGTGGCTATTGATTTCATCAACTACTGTGGGAATGCCTATTTTCTCATAACCTAGGAGATTATTAATAATCTTAACGTTTTCTTATCTGAAAGGTTAAAAAAAAGTTTTCTTTGTGTTTCTATAATCATTAGGAGAATTGAGCAATTTCCACAAATGTATTGGCCATTTGTATTTTTACTTTGGTGATCTCTCAGGTTCCTTTTTATGTCTTTCCTCTCTTGTATATTCCAGATGATCTTCTCTGTTATTTTTCTTTAAATTTATCAGTTGAGCTTTTTTGATTCAGATATTTTGCACTTTATGTATAAAATGTTTCCGTTTATAGCTGCTGACTTTGATGTCATGGTAAGAAAGGCCTTTCCCACTCAAAGATCACTAAACAATAAAATTATTTTTGTTTATTTACCTTTCATACTTTTTTTTTTAATTTTATTTATTTATTTATTTGACAGAGAGAGAGATCACAAGTAGGCAGAGAGGCAAGCAGAGAGAGAGGAGAAAGCAGGCTCTCCGCCGAGCAGAGAGCCCGATGTGGGCCTCGATCCCAGGACCCTGAGATCATGACCTGAGCCGAAGGCAGAGGCTTTAACCCGCTGAGCCACCCAGGCGCCCTACCTTTCATACTTTTATAGCTTTATTTTTTACATTAAAATATTTAATGCATAAAAAATATTTAATGGATCTAGAATTTAGTTTAGGGGCAACTGATTTTGTAAGATTATTAGCCAATTAGCTCAATAGCAATTATTGGGTAATTTTTAATTTCCCTGTGGATTTAAAAAGATACTTTTTGATATTCTAAATTCCTTTATATACATAGATCTATTTCCAGACCCTGCTATCTGTAGTAAGTTACAGTACTGTGTTGTTTTGATTAATGTAGCTTTGTAGATTATTTGATTTCTGATAGGATACCTTTCCCCTCATTACTTCTCATCTTAAACAGTTTTAGGCTATTTTCAACATGTTCACTTCTGTTTGAACTTTGGAATCAATTTGTTTATTTAAAACAAATTTCCACTGAAATTCTGATTAGAATTGCATTAAAAGTATACTTAGGGTGGCTGGGTTATGGACATTGGGGAGGGTTTGTGCTATGGTGAGTGCGGTGAAGGGTGTAAGCCTGATGATTCACAGACCTGTACCCCTGGGGCAAAAAAAAAAAAAAAGGTATACTTAAATTTTTTGGATAATTTAACATTTTAAAGCTTCATTTTTTGTTGGCATGGTACTGACATTTTTGAATTGTGAATTCACCAAGCTTAACTCTTACTAAAACTGAGGTCTTGGTTTAGACCTTACTTTCTCCAGGAAACCTTTTAAAATCTCCCATCTGTGCTCCCCCCCATGACACCCTATTTTTATCCTCAGCATCGCACTTATCTTCTTATACCATAAAGGCTTCTCAATTTCATTATCTCCCACTGGATCCTAAGCTCCTTGATAGAATAATATGCTAGTTATCACTGCTTTCCCAATAACAAGTTCAGAGCCTGACTCATAGATAGTTTTTCCATAAATATTTGTCTTTCCTTTGCAGTCTGTGTTTAGAAACTATGACCATGACCATGATGGGTACATCTCCCAAGAGGACTTTGAAAGTATAGCTGCCAATTTTCCCTTTTTGGATTCCTTCTGTGTGCTGGACAAAGATCAGTAAGTTTTCATTTTGTTATATTTTAATGCAGCTGTCCTGAAGCAGAGAATTAGTGTCAGAGGAGAACAGGAATACCTTTCATGTACATCCTGACAGCTTCAATCCTAGGGCATTTATGAGAGAAGTCTAATATTTTGCTGATTTTTTTCTTGGTGTCCACAAACATGACTGGTTGGATGAAATCCCAGGGCAGACCACACCATCAGTGTTGAGCCTAAGTGCCCATTTGCAAATGAACCCGATTCTCCATTCACATAACTTCTGCTTAGCTATTTGATCAACCCCCAAACCTCCATCAAAAGGGTAGAGGAGAAATATGGTTACAACTAGGCTGGTAGAGTCCACAGCATCAGTGGACCTGAGGGGAAGACTAAAACTCACCAAGTAAGTAAAATTATTTTAAATTACTTACAGTCTTCAGAAGAGCAGGTGATATCTAAAGATAGCCAAGAAGTGTCCTTTCTTTGTATCTCTCTTTGCTAGCTCAAAGGTTGTTTTGATAAATGAAGTAAACATATATTTCTCTCTAGCTCAAATGATTCCTGGAAAATTAAATGACTTTAGAGGCTAACATCCAGCTCATTATAAAATAATGATATATATTATTATATTAATATACATATATATATTTTGCAGAAAAACGCTGACATTAGTAATTTGCTTAATTTTTAATTCTGTGAGATTAGTTCCTAGTTTAGAAATCATCTGTAATGAGGTGCTAGATTTTATATTGATGAAATGTTCAAATTCTATCACTTTAGAATTCTTTAATGTTTTTATTGGTGTGAGAATTCTTAAAAAATTAAATCTTTAAGTAATTCAATACACCAAGGAAAGCCTTGATATTTTATCATAACATCTTCAAACCTTAATTCATCTTCATTTTATATCTAGAACAAAGAATACTTTTAAAATAAATTAAATTATTAGAAACATAAACTTCTTTTACAAAATAAAATTCAAGTTACCCATTTCCCTTAGTTTGTTTCTAGCCGTGACTTGTAGGTAGGACATGAACTTAAAATCATTTCCTACTCTTCATTTCTTTATTCTGCTGGTTCTTTAGATGGACCTAACACTGTCCTGGCAAAAATATGTAAGTTTTTTTTTTCTAAAAATGAAGGTTTGAAATATTTGTAGCTTACATGATTTTTGTTAGACAAGCTGAGACGTGTTGATTTTGAGAGGTGAGTAGAACATCCAGGAGGAGATTCTAGCAAGCTGTGGGTATCGGAGAAATTGATTGCTTGGTCTTCAGCCCAGCCATGCAAGCTGGAGTCCTGGGCATGTGAGCAAATTCTGATGGGAGAATTGAAAGGAACATGAGCTTAGGGCCTGAAGAGTGCAGCTTGGGGACTCTTTCCCCAACGTTCAGCTGAAAGGAAAAAATGGATCCTGCTGGAGATCCAGAGAAGGAGGAACATGGGAGGCAAGAGAGAAACCGGGGCTTTGTGGAATCACAGGGGAAGGTGGAGGAGAAAGTGTCAAAAAGGAAAAACACTTATCTGCATGTCACATGCAGCCAGGAGGTCGACAACATCAAGAAGTGAGAAAATGGGGGCCTGGGTGGCTCAGACAGTTAGGCGTCTGCCTGCAGCTCAGGTCATGATCCCAGAATCCTGGGATCAAGCTCCACATTGGGCTTCCTGCTCAGCAGGGAGACTGCTTCTCCTTTTCCCTCTGCCTCTCGCCCTGCTTATGCACGCTCTCTCGCTCTCTCGCTCGCTCTCTCTCTCTCTCTCCTCTGTCAAATAAATAAATAAACGAATCTAAAAAAATAAAAGAAGTGAGAAAAGGCCACTAAGGACAGCATTGTGATAGTTTCAACAGAATAGTAGGGTTAGAAACCTGGTTATGTGGAGCAAAAAGTAACTGAAGGAAATGGAAAAGAAAAAAACCCTCTAAACATTCTTCTTGAAAACTTTGGGAGTAAGAAAAGGGAGAGTAAAGACAGGTGCCAGCATGGAAGCAAGGTTGAAGAAAGACATTTCCCAGATGGGGAAGTCGTGAGCATATTTGTACACAGAGGAAGGAGTGGGTGAAGAGACTGAGCGGAACCTGGAGGAGCTGTGTCCTGGGAGACTGCAGAGTGGGGGATGGGAGCATGTCTTCCTCAGAAACAGGAGAGGATAGATGAGATCCAAAGGAATTCTGAATTGGCCCAGAAAGGTGTGGTGTCCAGCACATGCTGATGTGGAGAGAAGACAGTATGAAGATAACCTGCTTCAAGTGGATTTGATCTTGATAAACAAGAAGTCTGGATGTGTGCTGATGGGTGTAACCAGAGGTTCTGTGTGAAGATCTGGAAGAATGGTTCTAACAAATAGCCTATAAGCCAGTAAGACATGAATGAAGGATTACCAATGGCAGTGGCCTGGATGACATCAGGCTGAATGAATTTGAGAATGACGGACCCAGTTATTACGGTTTTCGGCCTTTCTCCAGGGGTCTGATTCTTGCACACCCTATTGCTAGAGATGGGATAGAAAGGAGATTTCCTTCTAGAAGCTACCATTTGGTAATGAAGGAGAGTTCTATGCTGTGGAGCACAGGATACACATACATATCTTTTCCTTACTAAGAAAGCCTTTGGCACCAAATGCTGTCCTTCAAGGTCCTCCCCTTTCAGAAAAAACAGAGATGTAAACACTGCCCACCTGCTTTTGGCCACAAAGGTTCAGGGAGTTGGGTGATTACAGTGTGTCAGCCACCTCACAACATGGTCTTCAAAGATCCCTCCCTTCTCTGATTCTCTTCACAGGGATGGCCTCATTAGTAAAGATGAAATGATGGCTTACTTCTTGCGAGCTAAGTCCCAATTACACTGTAAAATGGGACCTGGATTTGTCCATAATTTTCAGGAGATGACCTATCTCAAGCCAACCTTCTGCGAACACTGTGCAGGATTTGTAAGTCTCTTTTCCATTGTTTTCTCTTGTGTGTAGTTATTCGTGCCGCATCCTGAGAAGGTAGGAAAATGATACACCAACAGAGTTCATTGCTTTAGATCAGAAGTAAAACATGATGCCTCCCTGAAATTAAAAATTAAGTTAAAAACAGAAGCATAATCTGCAGGTTTCACTCTGTTCCTTCTAGGAATGCAGGGCTGGTGACAGGAAAGGATGGTGAGGCTTGCTAACTCAAGAGAGCAGTTTGTTAATCCCTGCCAAGGAAAGTTTCTGCCCAATGAGCCTTGGCATTCATCGTTAATACTCATAGCAGGTGCAATTAAGGGGGATTATTTATCTTAGCCAGTTCCTCCCAGTTCTTGTTTCATGTGATGTCAGTCACTAGAAATCCATCATGGCATGGCTTCATGATTCATAACTCAAAAGGGAAAAAAATATTTTTGGAGAGGACATGGTTATAATAATAAATAACATTTATTTGGCACTTGACAGTAATGAAGTTCTTCCATGCATGTTAGTGTAATTAATCCTCATAATTAGCTCACGAGGTGAACATTTTATTTTCTCCATTTGCCTATCAAGACAGAGGGGTCCAGAGAGGATGGATAAGTTTCCTGGGATCATACTGCCTGTAATTAACCAGAGCCAGGACTCAAAACACTGGTGTTCGGACTCAGTCCCAGGCTCTACCTACACCACTGCACAAATGAAGATTGTACACTTCATTCCCCCACATTTGACAATTCTTTGGCAGCTAAGGGCAGCGTTGGCCCTGATATTGAACAAAGAGTCCTGGGCCCTGAAAGTTGAGTTGTTAGCCAAGTTGTAGAAGATGAAAATGTGGTTCTCTAGGTGAGGATGGCCCAGCAGCCAACATGACTATTGTTCCTTCGTCCAGATGCCAGAGCCTCGGTTGTGTTAGCTTCATTTAGCCATCATGTTCCACTGGCCACCCATTTGAATTCACAGCTTCTATGATATACTACTGTGAAAATTGCACGTTTCCCATCCCAGGCTTGAAGGACTGGCTTTGAGGGGCCCAAGGACAGGAGTTTGTGTTCAAGCACACACACCCCTGAGAATGGATAAATAAGAGGCAGTAGTTATCTCAAAGTTGGCCCCAGGTGGTCACTGCAGCTGATGTGGCCAAGGGGCAAGGCCAGCCCAAACGGCTGTCTTCACCCACCCCAGAGAAAGAGAGATTCTTCTTCTATCAGCTTAACCACTGGAATTTTATCACCTGACCACTTTATCATACAACAAATATGTCTCCTTTTTCATGTTTCGCTCCTCTGATGGGAATTTGTGTTTGTATCTAGACCTGAAAAATGCTAAAGTGGGATAGGGCTGTGTGCAGCTCCTTTGCAGAGCAGGACCCAGTGAATCTGTTAGGCCATGGCATAGCTCCACCAAAAGTCAGGTTGAGACATCTGCCCTTTGGTATGGTGTGAGAGTTGGTGGGCTCTTATCAAACCTCAAGATCTATCTGTGTTCTCTAGTCCTTCTGGGTCTCTCTTCCTTCTATGGAGCCATGGGTTCTGTAGAAGCAACAAGGTGGTCTTTCCCAGGAACTTCCACACTCGCCTTCCTGACTCATCAGAGTAGGTTTGCTGGTGTTCGGTTCTTGATGCATCTGTGATAAGGTGGAAAGCTCTGGACTTGGAGTCTTGAACCCTGACTTTGAATCTCAATTCTGCCCTTATTAAGTTTATGTCCTTCACCAAATTATTGATCATCTTTGAGTCTCTGTTTTCCTATCTATGAAAGGGGGTGAATACTTACCATCTTGTGGGGAACCTGGGTAGCTCAGTCGGTTGAGCGTCTGCCTTCGGCTTATGTCATGATCTCAGGGTCCTCGGATCAAGCCCCACATCAGGTTCCTTGCTTAGCGGGGAGCCTGCTTCTCCCTCTCCCTCTGCCCCTTACCCTGCTCATTCTCTCTCTCTCTCTCTCTCTCAAGTAAATAAAATCTTAAAAAAAAAATACTTACTATGTTATTATGGTAATTAAATGACATCAGACATGCTGCATGCTATACAGCTCAGAGTTAATACTTCTCTTTTAAATATGTTCCCTAATTAAGTCATTTAAAGTTTTTATAGCCCTTTTATTCTTCAAAACATATTTAATTTCATGGATGTGATTTGATTTCATCTTTACTCTCACATACACATAAAAAGTTCATTGGTTTTCAGAGGGATTTGTTAGTTTAGATGTGTCATCGTAAGGAATTGTGGGTGAAGGCAAGGAATCATTTTTCAGTGCCTGGACCACCTGCCTTTGAAATAAATTCCATCTTAGCATAAGCAAAAGAAACACTATTTGAAATATATTTATCTTAGAATTAGAATTCCCGAACTGAAAGAGTTTTGCTAATTCCCTTATTTTAGGGTCTGGGAAGGTAAGTGATTTCTGTAAGATCACAGGGAGCATTAGCAGCAGGATCGTGGCTCATATGCACACTCATGTGCCCTGGACTCCCAGTCCAGTGCTCCTTATACCATAGTCCCTCCAAATCCTAAAGCAACCTGAGGTTTCAAATCAAAGGACTGTGAGAAACAGTCCTACACACCCATCTACATGAGGCCACTGTCTCCTGCCATGGCTGGCACACTGACCCAGAGCCCCTTCCTGCCTTGTGTTGCCTCCTTGTCTTTGAGGAGCGTTAGTAAGCAGTGCCCTGAGTGTCCCTCCTGAAAGGACTCAGGCTTCATTCTGCGTTTTCGAGCAGTTTCTGCAGCTGTGCTAATCATGTGCCATGCCTGAATATTAGAATGCTGCTTCTTAAATATTAACCGTTCTTGTCCTAAATCTGTGGTTTTTGCTCATACCCAAAACACCCAGGAGCAGTGGCTTCCTGTCCTTCTCTCATGTGACACAGTCTTCTTTCCCTACTCACTAGCAGCAAGACCTTGCCGAGTGACTTCCCCTCTCTAGAGCCCTGTCTGTATATACATAGCATTCAGAGAGCGAATACACATAAAAAGCTTAAGACTGTGCCTCTCGCACAACACAAGTTCAATATGTTAGCTATCGTTATTATGGTTATTACTATCATCAAGGGCTCTGTGAGGAAATAATTTATCACTGCAAAGTTTCCCAGATGTGGGACCTTGCAGATTATTTAATTTTCTGGATCATCCCACTCACCTTTTATGGGAGAGAAGCAAAGTAGATTATCTTGAAGATCCTTGCATCTCTGACATGATGTGATTACCCCAATGCCACCTCCCTTTTCTGTATAGACTGCTCCTTACCTCTTCCAGTCATTGAGGTAACTGAGGCCTGGCTTTTAGTTAGTTGTCTTAATAATCCTTCCTTCCCAGGACACATTTCCATCTTAATAATGTACTCTGGGGGCGCCTGGGTGGTTCAGTCGGTTAAGCCACTGCCTTTGGTTCAGGTCATGATCCCAGGGTCCTGGGATCGAGTCCCACATCGGGCTCCCTGCTCAGCGGGAGTCTGCTTCTCCCTCTCCCTCTGCCTGTTGCTCTGCTTACTTGTGTTCTCTATCTCTCTGTCAAATAAATAAATAAAATCTTTAAAAAATAAATTAATTAAAAAATAATGTACTCTGAAGGACCCGATAACTTTTAAGACTCAAAAGAATCACTTTCTACTGGTGGAATTTCTGTGTCAGAAAGAGGGTAAGGATCAGTCTTCCTGATGCTTCGAGTCAAAGGGGCATCAAAATGGGAGTTTTTCCAGCTTGAGCTAAGGCTTCTGAATTCATCAATATTATATGTTTCTGTGTCCCAGGGACCCGCGTGCTGAGGGAGGCGTGGGGAAGAACACGGTGTGTCAGGAGGGCAAACACACTACCCGCAGGATGATCTTCTGAACCAGCAGGGCAAACATCCCCTTCTTAAACTGTAGGCCCTCACATCTTTCCTGAGACACTCGTCACTTCCTACATCCTACTTCCTCTGTGGTTGGCAGAATCAGAGCATTTACTACATCAACCTGAGCCCTGGAACAGGCCAAACACTAAGCAATCAGAGAATGAGTACATGAAGAAATAGACCTTTCCCTTTTCTGTGACCTTTCAAGGTACAAATGCTACTTTGAAAAGAACCTAGCGCCGTGCAAATACTTTAGTGGGATATGTGTCCTGTAGGTTGCTTAATTTCCTTTAGGGGGCGCTAAGAGCAGCTGGAGCGATTAAGAAGAAGGCAGAGGGAGCTGGGGGCTTCCAAAAACAGTGATCATCTCCCCCGTAAATTGTGCTGAGAGCACATTATACCAAAGTCCAATAAATGTACCCACGTCAATTTCCCATCCTGGCTTCCATTTGGCTTTCAGAAAGAAAAGGGAAGCAAAGCTGTTATCACCCCAGCTGGAGTGAGCTTCTGTCTGACAGGAAGGGTGTCAGGATCAGCTACATCCTGTTTGTGCTCCACCAACCATCATGCTTCCCAGGACTTCCTTCTCTCTGGCCTTGGTTTTTTTTGTTATTGTTGTTATTTTTTTTCCCCCAGATTTTAATTCAGGTTCTCTGACATTCTTTTGTCTTTTGTTACAGCTCTGGGGCATAATCAAGCAAGGATACAAATGCAAAGGTAAATCAGTATTATTTTGTAAGATTTTAAAATGTGACATTTGGGACAGGAATCAAATCTGTCTGATAAAACCGCGAAAACTCTTGGCATTCTGGAGAACTCAGCTCTTTGGGCCACTGGCAACTGAAGAGATAATTTGTCTAGGAAAAAAAAAACAACCCTGGAGTTTTGGAGAGCCCCGATTGGAATTTTTTAGTTTTTGCAAGAGCAAGCAAATCACCCTTATCAATCCACATCCATGTGACCCCATCTCTGGGATGACTTGTGAATCATCAGCATAGAATTACGTTGGGAATTCTGGAGTGGGACAGGCCTAACCAAAATACCATATAAAAGAACTTTGTCCTTCATGGGGATAAGCACACACACTCATTCCAATAATAGTATGCCTTTCTTTCCGCTCTTACAGGTAGCTTTTCCTATCTCCACTAAATCACAGATGATGATAAAAAAAGAGGAGGAGTCTTAAAACTTATTTTTGTCCCTTTCAATGAATTTGTTCACGTAGTCCCCATTTAACTGAAATTTAGAAATAATTAAATAAATATATACTTGATAAATGCAGTACGTATGCATCTTAATAGGCACTTAGGACTGTGTTGCTACTTATGCACATATGATCATTATACATTATTGGTGTCTAAGGAATTGCAAGACAGTTGATGCAGATTATTTGTACTGACGGTTTTAAGAATCTGACAATGCTCTTGAAAGATGTAACTACAACAGGAAACATCTTCATCACAGAATGCCTTCAGATTAATACTATTCCCTATGGAGACTTTTTTTTTTTTTTTAAAGATTTTATTTATTTATTTGACACAGAGAGAGAGATTACAAGTTACTAGGCAAAGAGGCAGGCAGAGAGACAGGGAAAGGAGGAAGCAGGCTCCCTGCTGAGCAGAGAGCCCGATGCGGGCCTCGATCCCAGGACCCTGAGATCATGACCTGAGCCGAAAGCAGAGGCTTTAACCCACTGAGCCACCCAGGCGCCCTATGGAGACTTTTTTTTCTCTAGCTATCTTTCAGGATTTGGCTCTTGTGTTATATGAACAGAGTTCCCTAAAACTAGATGGGAGCCACCATTTAGTCCCAAAAACCTTCCCTTTAGTTTCTGGCATTAGTTATCTGAGTGTAACTCGGATTTTTACTTTCAAGCTGCAAAGATACTGCAATATCTTACCGCCTAGGCATAGTTTCATTCTGGCTTCTGACCCTTATCCTCTAAAGAGACACACACACACACTTTTATGAATATGAAAATCAATTAAGCCCTTGGATCATCTTTGTATATACAGTATTTTCTCTTAAAGGCAATGGAATGAAAAAGTTAATTAAAATGGACTGAACATTTCATTATAATTTGGTCTTTCCGTGATGCCATTACAAGAGCATTTGAAATAAGACCATTTGGGGGAAAAGCGAGTGTCGGAAAGAATTAGAAAGGTCCTGTATGATAGTGAGCGAGAAATATGCTCTTTAGAATGATCTTATCTGTTCAATAATTGTAAGAGAAATGTAAGACCCTCTCTAGGAAACAATTGTGTTGCTCTTTTCCAAAGCAGCTGAAGTTTTCTATTCCAAGTAGCAATTAATAGTCTACTTTCCTAACTGAAGTATTCTAAGTTTTCACAGTCTGCTGCTGTTTCAAAGTCATAGTCAAATCTGGAACATGATCCTGGGCATAAGCCCACCTTGTTTTCTGTTTCTATGCAAAGGAAGAAAGCAGGAGATAAACTTGCTTATTCTGGAAAAGATTTGGAGGACTGAAGAAGAATAAAAAAATGCAAGTGAATACTGAAAGAAGGGACACCTCGCTATAAATGATCGGAGGCAGCTGTTGGTCCTGGGAGACACTAGAAGCTGGGGTTTCTTTCCCTCATTCTGGCTCAGAGAGCCTCTTGGTGGAGAATCTGTCTTGGTCTGGGAGAGAACCCCAGGCCCGGGGGATCTGCATTTTGTTTGGGCAAAGGCAGCTCCGCACTATGTCTGTCCCCTGCTTGTTTGCTCCCCAGCTCCTCAGTGAAGTGTGCAGAGGAAGAAGTTGAGCAAATGTGAGAGGAACCCCGGGAAGGCTAGCAAGTCCCACTGGCCCTTTTTCAGCCCCTGGCCACACCCTGCAGGCCTGGCCGGACTCTGAATCAACGTGGGAAGGGGGATGGGAGGCCACAGCTGACAGCTCAGGTGGCATCCTGGAAGTCCAGGCAGCACCAGATGCACCTGGTTCCCACTAATTGTCTGTAATACTTTGGGATTTTTCAGACTGTGGAGCCAATTGTCACAAACAGTGCAAAGACCTCCTGGTTCTGGCCTGCAGGAGATTTACCCGGGCGCCGTCCTTGGGCAGTAGTCATGGGTCACTGCCTGGAAGTCCCTCATTGCCCCCAGGTAATAGCCTCTGCTTTCTTTTCTACCTCAATTTCTTTCTGCTCACCTTCCTGCACTTCGACTTCCATTGGGCTCTTGGTCTGAACCTGGTCAGAGTCATTATCAACACCAAGACCTACTTCAGGGTGAGTAGTTCTGGCTACACCCTTGACTCCCACTCGCTTCTCTGTTTTCAGGTCTCACTCCTATGCAGCTGCCCTGCAGCCTGTTTGGGTCTGTGTCTAGTCTGGCCCTCTAGGGCCTTGCCCATTGGACTGCTGTTGTTTGCACCAACTTTGATGGTTTGCTATAAAGCGATCAGATGTCAAATAATCACAACAGTCTTCTCCCTTGCAGTGCAGGATGAGGTGTTCGAGTTCCCTGGCGTCGCTACTGGACACCGAGACCTGGACAGCAGAGCCATCACGCTGGTCACAGGCTCTTCTCGCAAGATCTCTGTGAGGCTGCAGCGGGCTACCACCAGCCAGGCCACCCAGACCGAACCCGTATGGTCAGAGGCTGGCTGGGGGGACTCAGGGTCCCATACCTTCCCCAAAATGAAATCCAAGTTCCATAACAAAGCAGCAAAGGACAAAGGTTTTGCCAAGTGGGAAAACGAGAAGCCCAGGGTGCAGGCTGGCGTGGATGTGGTTGACCGGGGCACGGAGTTTGAGCCTGACCAGGACGAAGCAGATGTGAGTGAGACGAGGCAGGACGGTGAGGTCAGTGCTGGGTCAAACCACAAGTAAAATCACAAGAAGGAGGCTGAAAGGGGCTGAGATAAGCGTTATAGTGAGTCCAGGAGACAGCCTAGTACTTTTGAGAGCTGAATGGTTGGGCATTAACGCATACCACTTTTCATCCTGCTGTTGGCTAGTTATGTGATCCCAGGCAAATTATTTCTTCTCTTTGTACCTCAGTTTCATCATGTATAAAATGGAACCAGATGCGTTCTAAAGCTTAGTGAGGTTGCCATTTCTGTGTACTTAAGTGATATCCCAGGGATCTGTGACTTACTGTGTGTATCCAATAGGCCAGTACCCTATACCAATCCATGTAGTTTTCCAAGCTAGAATCAGGGCCAAACTCAGGGAGGGAGAATGATGGGCAGTGGAAGCACAAGACTTGCAGATAGAGAAGAAGCATTGGAAACTGTTGCCCTCACTAAAAAAAAAAAGGCTTTTGACAGCATCATGGAGAAGGGAGGGGCGAGAAGCAGGGATATGGGAGCCTCAAGGTTCTATAAGCCAGGCTCTGGCTCCACATAAAACTTACATTCACATCATCCAAGCATATGGAATTTGTTAGAATAAGCTGAAAATATAAATTGATTCAAGATAGACTTAGATAAATTTATTAGTCAACAGTCCATAGTGTATTAAGAAAAAAGATTTGGGAAAATTGGTGTCATATTCCTAACCTTTCAAGCTGTGCCATGGAGGGCAGCCATCACCTCTCTATGGCGTCGTTGTCATAAACAGAATTACTGGGTTAGGCAGAGATCCTACTGGATCAAGCCAGTGCTCTTTATTCTTATGGGTGGTCCTCCACATTCCACTCTTTAGGTCACCTAAACACACAGTCTCCTTGGTTTCCCATGATGAGAAAAACTCCATGACCTTTAACCAAAATTCCTCTAGTTCCTTCCTCATTGAAGACAATTAGTAAGGAGGCCACAAATTATCTTCAGTCTTAGGCAGTTTACTGTAAGTTCCTGCTGAGCCATTTCTTTTTCCTTTCTTGTAACACCAACTTTTGAAAACAGCTGAACTGAGACCAATTTATGGACTATAAAACATATTCATTTAAAGTTTATATATAATTCAGTGGTTTTAGTAGTCACAGAGATTCACAACCATCGTTACAATCTAATTATAGAACATTTATGTCATCCCCTGGGGGCGCCTGGATTGCTCAGTCATTTGAGCATCACACTCTTGATTTCAGCTCAAGCCATGATCTCAGGGTCATGGGATCGAGCCCCACATCAGGCTCCACGCTCAGTGTAGAGTCTGCTTGACCCTCTCCTTCTCTTCCTCTCTCCACCCACTCGTGCACTCTCTCTCTCTCTAAAATAAATAAATAAATAAAACCTTAAAAAAAAAAAAAGAACATTTACATCATTCCCAAATGTATCCATTAGCAGTCACAGCTCATCTCCCCTACCTCATCCCAGCCCTAGGCAACCTACTAATTTACTCTCGGTCCCTATAGATTTGTAATGCCAACTTTATTTTTAACATTTCTTCATTGATCCTCTTGGCAAGTATTTCAATCCTATCCTTCCATTTCTTCTACTGGCCTGGCACAGTTCAAGCTGGGAATATAAAGGTGAATAAGAAAATGTTCCTGATATTATGAAGGAGAAGATATCCTAGGGGAAGCGATCTTGCAGTCTCAAGAGGGCCTAAAGGAGTTCATGAAACTGTACTATATTTTATGTGAAATTATATATGGACATATGCTCATTTCTGGAGAAAGGGTCCACAGCATTGAGCAGATACTTGAGGGGGTCTATGACGCCCCCAAATGAGAAATCACTGTGCAAGAGTCTTTGAAATTGTGCCATTCCCATTACTGCCCTCAGCCTGTAGAGACTGTTTCCGTGAGCAATGTAGCTATAATTAAAATCTCAGGATTTTATAATTTGATCCTCAGGAACAAGAGCTTCTATGGGCAGAGTCATAGGATGCCTACCTAGAGCTTTCAAGATGGTGCTCACCTTGTGGACCACCTCTGAATTCAGAGGAGTACCTGCTTTTGCTTAATAAACAGTGAAACTAACTATGAGTTCACTTCTATTCTCCTAGCACTGTTCAGGGGACTCAAACCTTGCTCCTGGCTTAGGAGAAATTCACAGCCTGTTAGATATAGGACAGTCACTTACATGAGTAGGATTTCCTGATCTTCAATCTTTATAAGGAAATAGAGACAAAGATCTGGACTTTTTAAATTTTATTTTATTCTTTGAAAATTGAATATTTAGGGGTGCCTGGGTGGCTCAGTCGTTAAGCGTCTGCCTTCACTCAGGTCATGATCCCAGGGTCCTGGGATGGAGACCCGCATCCCATCGGGCTCCCTGCTCAGCGGGGAGCCTGCTTCTCCCTCTCCCAGTCCCCCTGCTTGTATTCCCTCTCCCGCTGTGTCTCTCTGTCAAGTAAATAAAATCTAAAAAAAATATTTTTTGAATATTTATATTCAAGTATTATCTTACCCTTTCAATTTTCTCATGTCATAAATCATAGAGATGGTTCACCGACTATTAGTATTTAATTTCATGTGTGCTAATTAAAGAACACAATATGTTTGTATATATAATACATACGGTATACAGTGTCTTCTCATCCAAATCAGTAACGAAGGAAAAGATATTTACCCTTGTTGAGGGAAAAAAGGAAAAAGGAAAAAATGTGATGAAATTACATCAGAGTGGAATATGTAGACAAAGGAGTTTTCACATTTAAGAATTTTTTTCTGCCAGGCAAGGCAATGAATGGCATTCAGAGAAGTGATCTACTGATTTATTATTTAGACTCAGACAATGTCTGTGAGTCTTATTAGTAAAAATGATAAACTGGCAGAAAAGACAGTTATGTTTGTAATATGTGTATTTCCTTTGGTAGAGTTCCAGGATTTAAACTCATTTTAAAATACAAGGGTTTGAACATTTCTTGGGACTATGCATATTATTTCACCAATGATCATTGAGACCTTGGATGGCAGAGACAAATGGCAGGTCATGATTACTCTCTTGGTAGTAAGAATATGTATATTTTCCTTATAATGTTTCTTTGTTTTCCTTTCTGTTAAATTAAATCTAACAAATATCATAGAAGGGCTAGGAAATCCTGGAGTAAACAAAGTTTGATATGTTTATGTATATTTCTCACTACGTATCTCTCTCTATACCTATCCAGATATATACTGCTTCCTCTTACAGATTTTCTCAGTGTCCTTATACAAATTTACATTGTGGATTTCTTTTTTTTTCTTTTTTTAAGATTTTATTTATTTGACAGAGAGATAGAGAGCAGAAGTAAGCAGAGTGGCAGGCAGAGGGAGAGAGAGAAGCAGGCTCTCTGCTGAGCAGGGAGCCCAATGCAGGACTCGATTCCAGGACCTTGGAATCATGACCTGAGCCGAAGGCAGCCGCTTAACCAACTGAGCTACCCAGGCGCCCCACATTGTGGATTTCTAAGAGGGAAACCTCAACAAGAAGGATTTCATAGAGAAGTGTTTTTTTTTTTTTAAGATTTTATTTATTTGACAGAGAGACAGCGAGAGAGGGAACACAAGCAGGGGGAGTGGGAGAGGGAGAAGCAGGCTTCCCAGGGAGCAGGGACCCTGATGGAGGGCTTGATCCCAGGACCCTGGTGTCATGACCTGAGCCGAAGGCAGGCACTTAAAGACTGAGCCACCCAGGTGCCCCTAGACCAGTGTCTTGTAGACATCTTATTTAGGGAGCATTAATGTAAGTAATCTTGTTGGACTCTGCAAGATTTGAGATTTCATGAGCTGTGTAGACTACATGGTCTTTTAATTCCCTCTAAATCTTAAGAGTACAAAGTCCTGATCATTTGAGGTGTTCCCTCAAATGTAACCGATACGCCACTTTCTAAGAATATTCTTGCTTGTTAAATGTGATCCAGCCATACAACAGATTCTGATTCATCTTGCAGGATGGCTGACCTCAGGCGGAGGACACTGAAGGCAATAATGTCGGCATTTGGAAGGAGCAAGATGAGAAATTCTGAAAAACACTCCAACTCAGGAAGTTATCTGAAAAGATATCTTGGACTTTTACTGCCTGGTGACACCATGGGGTTTCCCTGATTGGACTATGGGACAGAGGATTTACCCTATGAACTATTTATTTCCTCCTCCCCAGGCCCTAGTCAGGTGTCACCAAGTCTGGGAGATGTAGTTGGTAGATGTCTCTTGTATCTTTCCCATTTATATATGAGTGAAGGGAAAGCTTTTCTGCATGTACTTGATACTCATTCTCTAAACTCTACTTTTTTGTGAGAATATTATGTCAGTATTTTTGTAAACTTTTGGTGGGGGAGGAGTCAATTTAGAGGTCTTTTGTGTGCGTGTGTGTGCTTTTTGGACAGGACCAGGACTTCTTTTCTTGAGGGACAAGAAAGCTCTTCAGATCCTGGAATGAGGTGGTTCTTTTAACACCAGGAGATGTTTACATTGTTCTTACCCTACAGTTGCTATTACGATGTGTAACAAGTCATACATTTATATTCACGTAAGTCTTACCAATTCTGCATTGTAAGGAAGCTATGACACAGCCATGAAAACTCTCCTGATATTTATAATTGCCTTGGGGGAAAATTAAGTATCCTTGTCTTACCTGACTAGGTTTAGCCATCTTTCTTAAGACTCCTGTTAAGATTGCCAGTAAGAAATGTGGATAGTGATTACAAAATCAATTAAATTTTCAGAGGATAAAATTTAGAAGAAAAACAAACCAACAAGCAAACCACTTAGTGAAATGAAAAACAACTAGGAATTCTTTAAAAACTCAAAACAGTTTTAAGAACTTTATTAAAAATGAAAAGTTTTGGTTATAAAAGAGAACTTTTACCCTCTTCCTAAGAAATTACCATCCATAATTAAAGAATAGTCGTAGAAATCAAATCATCAGGGACCACCTTGGAGTAATAATATTTCATTTCAGCTTTTATTTTTTATTTTTTTAATTTTTTTCGTTTCAGCTTTTAAAGTATCAATATTTTCAATGTCTTCCTTTGACCTAAAAAATTAGGCGTGGGTCTGTTTTTCACATGATTAGAGGCGAGAGAACTTAATTCAAGGTGTTCAAATAGAGAAATTGGATTGAGCCAGTGAATGAGGGGAATGACCTGCTGCCATGTGGCCAGTGAGAAATTGTACCCACAGAAGTACGCTGGTCTTCATTGGGAGTTCAGATGTGTCTACCATATAAGATGGAATTTATTTCTGTTTGGGGCAGCCACTGCAGAAAAGAAATATCTTTCTTTTTTTCCACTAGATAAAATTGAGTACAGTTCTTCTCAGTAAACACGTGCTTGGAGCAGGTCCTGTGCTGGATGGACAAAGACAAGCAACATTTGATCCCTAGCCTCGGGAGAGATGGTTCCTTAAAGTACAATTCTGGATTTGGTAGGATTGAGTTAATTGTGCCAAACAGATTGAGAAATTGATTTTCAGGAATATTGCAAATTAAATGCAGTTATTAGTTGAGGGAGCTTTGAATAAGCTATGTAATAAGAGAACTCACCATTTGCCAAGCACCTCAGAAAGCAAGGAGCCATCCTTCAGTGTTGGTTCTGTATGTATATACTATCTATTCCTGTTCACAAATGCAATGAAATCCATGTTAACAAAATTAAAAACAGAAAATAGCAATTGAAGTACATGAAACATTCTTGTGGTTTTTTTTTTTTAATTTTAAGAAAATTCAGGAAGAAAACTTGGGTGGTTCTTTTTCCTCTCAAAGCGATTATTTCACTTGTCACTTAGTTTGGGTTATTTTTGAGTTTTCATATACAAGAAGAGTTTTATATTGTCAGCCTTCATGTGTCAAAGATACTAAATGTACCTCAACTAAAAGACAAATAAATACAAACAACAAAGAAAATGAAACAAACATATATTTGTGTGTATATATGTGTATATATACACACACATGCACATACTCACATGCACTACTATTATGACTTTGCTAAAGAAGAATCTGTGTCTACAATGAAGCTGCTTTATAATGTTGATTACATTATTTACTCACAACCAATGGTGACTCTGATGTTTCCAATCTGTCAGTTTCCCCTTATCAGTAAGATAAGTAAATTCAGTAAACCCAGAGTGAAACGGAAAGCAGTATGACGTTTGGTCCCTCCAGACCTCCCTTTTGTAGGTTTAATGATCATTAACACCTTTTAGGTGAAAGGCAAAAGAAAACCAGACTCTTAAGGGTGAGTGTCATTAGGTACCAGGAGAGAATACGTTAGATGCTGCAACTGAGTCTTCCTTGAAGAATGTGTAAATTGGACTGATGCTTTTTTTAGATCTGCCTAACCAGAGGGTGGCCCTAATTGGTATTGAACACTTCATGTTAGTGGCAGCCTCCTAATGCAATAATAATGTCCCCAAAAGTCCAGGGAAAGAGAGTCTCTCCAAAGGTCCGAAGGGCTTGCTGTTTGACAGTGAAGGCAGAACTCCTACAGAAGGGAGCACCAAACTGCTGTTGACGGTAGGAACCTTAGCATTCCTAAAAACAAACACATTGATTTTTGACTAAGGAGAAGGTAAATTCGGTCAAGAGATATTGCAACACGGCTTTGGCATGTAATCCGCAACCAGATTAAAATCCCATCTCTGCCAGTTGTAGTCATGAAACCCTTGGCAAGTCATGTACATCTGTTTGAGGCTCAATTTCCTCCTTTGAAAATGAGAGACCTTCACCACCTTCCTCAACTACCTCATAGAGCTCTTGTAAAGATCAGGTCGAATAGTCCATGTAAAAGTACTTTGTAAGATCTTGTAAGTAAGTTAATATTACTTTGCAGTTAAGCAGTTCTTTTCTAAAATTGTCAGCAAGATCCCAGACTATGTTTACATGGCTGTGTACTTTGGAGGCTCCAAACCCAACATTTAACAAATTCTGTATCAAAAAAGAATTATTGGGGCGCCTGGGTGGCAAAGTGGGTTAAGCCTCTGCCTTCAGCTCGGGTCATGATCTCAGGGTCCTGGGATCGAGGCCCACATCCGGCTCTCTGCTCAGCGGGGAGCCTGCTTCCCCCTCTCTCTCTCCCTGCCTCTCTGCCTATTTGTGATCTCTCTCTCTCTCTCTCTGTCAAATAAATAAAATCTTTTAAAAATTATTTAAATGGAGAAGTATAAATGAAAAATATTTAAAGGGTTTTTTCTTATTTCTGGCACTGTATATGTGTAGGGTTAATTCTGGTCCATTTCCTAACATTAGCTTTTCTCTCTCTGAAAATAGGTAGGCAAGATTAAGAAACCAAATGGGTAAAATGTAAATGAGTTTAGAGAAATAGAGGTTAACACATAGCTAGGCTTAAGAGGTTGTTGGCTCTCGAAGGAATCTAGTTTAATAGAGGAAGACAAGAGGAAAACAATTAACTTTTAAAATAAAAAGTACACTATTCCTTTGATAACCAGAATCTATTTTACACCTACTGAAGGTGGAAATGATGGGAAACTACTTGGGATTTAAAGCTCATCAGGAAATTGCTTCCTCCAAGTTGCATCCAAAACTTGTTTGTTGAAATCTAGAGCGTACGCAGACCTCAAATAAAAGTATTTACTTAATTTTCTTTTTAAAGTGTTAATAACACGCACATTGGAATTCATCTCTATTCAGAAACAAAGTGACCAGCGGTGTATACAAAAAAGCATAAGGAAAACATTGCTTGTATGCATTCTCTAAGCTGGCCTGAAACTTCAAAAATAAAATGTCATTAAAAAAAAAAAGAGGGACACAGCAATTCTGGATCACATGAAACGCATTAACCAAACGAAACACAACAGTGGGATAATGTGTTGTAAACCTTGATGGGATTCCCTCCCATAAATAAAGCAGACACTCTGGGGCAGCAATTAGGGAAATTTAAATACGGACGGCAGCAGTCCCCCTTCTCTGCAGTTCTGATTTCTGCAGTTCCAGTTACCTGCAGTCAACACCGTACATTGGAAGCAGGTGCTTCTCCTTCTGACCCCTTGTCAGAAGGTCAAAGGTCCATAATAGGCTAATGCGACGTCAGACGTCGGACGTCGGACGCCACAACATTTAGCCTCACAACGCGGGTCTCAGTCACCTCACTCCGTCTCACAGCCACGGAGGCAGTTTGTCATCATATGACAGGGTGAAAGGTGAGTACAGCACAATAAGATATTTTGAGAGACCACGTTCACGTACTTTCATTACAGTTATTTTGTTATGTTCTATTTTACTATTAGTTATTGTTGTTAACCTCTTACTCTGCCTTATTTATATATTCAGCTTTACCACAGGAATGCCTGGATGGCTCAGTTGGTTGCCTTCAACTCAGGTCATGATCCCAGGGTCTTGGGATCGAGTCCCACATTGGGCTCCTTGCTTAGCGGGGAGTCTGCTTCTCCCTCTTCCTGCCTCTCCCTCTGCCTGCTGCTCCCCTTGCTTGTGCACAATCTCTCTCTCACAAATCAAATAAAAACACTTTATCAAAGATATGTATGTAGAGGAAAAAAGTAACATCTGTGGGTTTCAGTACTATCTGCGGTTTCAAGGGCGTCTTGGAACATACTCCCCTCAGGGGAAATAGTGTATATGTTAAGTAACTTATGGAATGACAGTTTACTCACTTNATGACAGTTTACTTACTCCAGTGTGATGGTGACTTTAGGGTTATATTAGAGGACATCTTCATTTTTAGGAGATACCTGCTAACATGTTAGGGAGGAAGTATCGTTTCTGTATTTACTTTAAAATGGTTCAGAGAAGAAAAAGATTTTCTGTAGAAAGCAAATGTGGCAAGATGTTAACTATAGTTAAATCTATGTAAATGGTCTGTATATTCATTGTACTATTTTTTAAGATTTTCTGAAGTTTTGTACTTAAAAAAGTAGAGAAGGGGCGCCTGGGTGGTTTAGTCAGTTAAGCGTCTGCCTTCGGCTCAGGTCATGATCCCAGACTCCTGGGATTGAGCCCGGCATCGGGCTCCCTGCTCAGCGGAAAGCCTGCTTCTCCCTCTCCCACTCTCCCTGCTTGTGTTCCCTCTCTCACTGTCTCTCTCTTTCTGTCAAACAAATAAATCTAAAAAAAAAAAAAAAGTAGAGAAAAAGGATTGATTACCTCTAATCTTACTGGGAATCATGAAAACAACAAGAAGAATAAAAACAATTTCCATTTGCAGAGCAACTAAGGAGGGATCTGAAATCCTGGGCCCAAAAGGAAAGATGGGCCCAAAGCATCAGCGATTGATCAGAGGTTTGCAGGAGGGTCTTGAGAGAAGTTGCTGTAGTAGAGAGATTACAAAGACAGCTACAAGTACCCCTCTCAACACAAAGAGGCACAATGAGAAGTACATAGCCTCAGCCCTTTGTTCCCAACAGAAGGAATGCATGGACCAGCCAGTGACAGGAGCTTCTAGGACCTGGGAGAATATTTGCAAGAAAACCATCTGTCTCTACCATAGCAGAGTGCTACAGTCTTGTGGTGGAAAAAAAAAAAAACCACAATTGCCAATCTCTGCCTATTAGCCTTTGATTATTGAATTTATATGCAAAACCCAGAATCATGATAAATTTCACCTGGCCTGGATATTATCCTAGCTCCTTCCCTAAACGAACTTCGCACTAATTTTGGATAAAAGCTCAAAATTAAAAACAGTTAAGACAAAACAAAGGCCCTGGAGGCATATTGGGGGGGGGAAGGATAGTCAATGTCAGAAGACCTCTCACATGAAAACAAGCCATATTGTTACAGAGGGTCTGAAAATTGTTTCTCCATGTATCAAAGCCACTTAATTCCTGATCCACGGAATCCATGATAATAACAAATGCTTAGTGTTGTTTTAAGCTACTAAGTTTTAGGGTATTGCGTGACACAGTAATTGAACTAAGGCACTGTCCTGCTGGGCGATTCCACCCTAAGACTTAGATTATCTTCTCTACTGCACAGAAATAAGTTGAATCTTTACCGGGTAAAAATCATTTGCATCTTATCAAGATTTCTTCAAGTTGGCGTCTGGGTCCTAATCCATAATAAATAGCAGAGCAAATACTAAGTTCTATTCCCCTAGAAGAGAGTTTCGCTTGACTAACGTTTGTTTGCAGTGATTTGGGCGGGAAGGGGTGGGGGCTCTCCTGTACGTTGCGGGGTACACCACTAGATGCCAGGAGCACATCCTCTTCTCCCTTAAGTTGTAACAACCAAGAATTTGGAACATTGGTTTCCAAATGTTCTCTATGGGGCAGAATTGCTGTTGTCGGAGAAACACGGCCCATGCATCGGAATGATCTTCAGGTGTTGCTCAAACACGCGGCTGGGCTCTATCCACAGAGTTTCTGATTTTGCTCCTCTGGACTAGGGCCTGAGAACTTGCATTTCTAATTGCTTAGGTAATGTTGGTGCTGATGCTGCTAGTTGGATACTGCATTTACGAATCACTGCTCCAGAAAGTCAGACAACCCTTAGTTATCCTTGTTAGACACTACTTTAGAATGAGACGCAAAAGCTGCGAAGCCATCTTTGGGGTTATTACTAAGAAAATGACTTTTCTTAGTAATTCTAGAAAAATGGAAGGTAGAGGCAGTTCTGCATAGTTACAAAGGTAAACACTGGAATAAAACTCTAAATATATCTAAATACCAGAATACAACAACCAAAGCAAAGAGACCTTATAACTTTTAAAAGTTATGAAAATGGAAAACCAATCCTGAAGTAGTAAGACAGAACTAAGTTCAAATATACCTGTCATATAAATGTAAATGAGCTAAACTCAACTAGTAAAAAGATTCTCAGACTGGTAAAGAAAAATCCAGTTCTAAGCTATGTATGAGACACTTGTCATAAGTGACTCAGATGCTTGAAAAATTAAAAACAGGCAAAAATATATCAGGTAAATGAAAACAAAGGTAAAACATTACTCATAAATATAGTATCACACAAAATTAAACAATGCAAAAGGCACAAAAGAGACAAAGGGAGGCCTATTTTAATGCTAAGGCATATAGCCCACGATGAAAATATAATAATTACAAATATTTTTTCACCAAATTACAGAGCATCAACATTTATAGAACAAAAAGTATAGGAGATTTAACGAGAAAAACACAAGAAATACATTAGTGGTATAAGACATTTATTTTCACCTTCTCAGCTCATGATATACTAAGTACAGAAAAAGTAAGTTCTGACCTATGCCATCCAAAATGCCAGGCGCTACCCAGTGTGTCTATCAAGCGCTTGAAACATTGCTAGTCCAAAATAAAATGTGCTGTAGGTGTAAACATGCCTGATTTCAAAGACAGTACACAAAAAAGAAGGTAAAATATATTAAGAAATTTTGAATATTATATGTTAGTGATGAGTTTTGATATGAGTTAAATAAAAATAGTATTAAAAATAATTTTACCTTTTTTACTTAACATTGGTACCTTAAGATTTAAAATTGCATACATGGGGGGCACCTGGCTGGTTCAGTTGGTAGAGCATTTGACTCTTGATCTAGGGGTTGTAAGTTCGAGCCCCATATTGGGTGTAGAGATCATTTAAAATCTTAAAAGAAAAAATAGCATACGTGATTTGTGTTAGATTTCATTTGGACAGTGTTTCTCTAGATGAACTAGATAATTAACAAGGTAAATCTAAATAAATATAACAGCTAGTGCATATATGGTGTTTATTTCATTCCAGACAATGAAATAAATGCTTTGCACATACGAACCCATTTAATCCTCACAGCAATCCTAAGAGGTAGATGTTCCCATTACAGCCATTTTATAGATGAGGAAACTGAGGCATGGAGAAATTAAGTAATTTGCATAAGATCACAATAGTGAATCTGGGATTTGGATCCTGTCAGTCTGACTTCAGAGTACTCTAAATTATGAGGTCAAAAAATGATATATTAACATACTGAGGTTGTAGTTGGAAAACACAGATCTATTTCCTGCTCTACCTTCTTCAGTGAAACAGTCACAAAAATTGACCATATGTTAGGTCATAAGGACAATACCAGTAGATCTAAAAAATTTGGAAATAATACAGATATAACTGTATCATAATACTATAAAATTAGAATTCAGTGGCAAAACCAAAAAAATAAAGTCCCTAAAGTCCAGAAATTAAAACAAAAGTAAACAAAGCCTACCTCTTCAAATCATTCAAACAATTCCTGACTCAGAGAGGAAATTGAAATTGAAGAAGGTCTAACACACGATCATGAAAACATTGTACAGGAGCTCCTGGGTGGCTCAGTCATTAAGCGTCTGCCTTTGGCTCAGGTCATGATCCTGGGATCGAGCCCTGCATCAGGCTCCCTGCTCTGCAGGAAAGCCTGCTTCTCCCTCTCCCATTCCCCCTGCTGCTGTTCCCTCTTTCGCTGTGTCTCTCTCTGTCAAATAAATAAATAAAATCTTAAAAAAATAAAAAAAGAAAACATTGTACAAATTGCCTACAAGATTCAGCATAGACAGTACTCGGAGAGTTAAAGTCTTAAATACATGAATACATTAATAGACAAGGCAGTAAAATAAATGGCTACTTTGTTCAAATCTAGACAAAAAAAACCTAGTTAAAATGGATATTTTCTAGGAAAATATAATCTACAAAAACTGGCTTAATTAAAAAGTGGCATTGATGGGCGCCTGGGTGGCTCAGTGGGTTAAAGCCTCTGCTTTTGGCTCAGGTCATGATCGCAGGGTCCTGGGATCAAGGCCCGCATCGGGCTCCCTGCTCAGCGAGGAGCCTGCTTCCCCCTCTCTCTCTCTGCCTGCCTCTCTGCCCCCTTGTGATCTCTCTCCTTCTGTGAAATAAATAAATAAAATCTTAAAAAAAAAAGTGGCATTGCTGAAGAGTTACTGTTCAAAGTTATCATCAGATGGTTCTACTAGAAAATATTATTAGACTTTTAAAGTACAGTTTCAGTATAACTTATGTTGTTCTAGAACAGAAGAAAAAAATTTCTAAAATCTTTTTTTTAAGATTTTTTTTTTTTTTAACAGAGAGAGACACAGCAAAAGAGGGAATACAAGCATACAAGCAGTGGGGAGTGGGAGAGCGAGAAGCAGGCTCTCCACTGAGCAGGGAGCCCAATGCGGGGCTAGAGCCCAGGACCCTAGGATCATGACCTGAGCTGAAGGCAGATGCTTAACGACTGAGCCACCCAGGTGCCCCTCTAAAATCTTTTAAATTAAGCAAACATAGTACTGGCACCAAAACTCGGTAAGAATTCCCCCAAATAAGAAAACTAGAATAATCTCAGGTGAAGATTCATACTAAAGTTTTAAGGATGGTTCAATATTCGTTTATCTATGAATATGTGATTATGTTAGTAAATCTAAAGAG
Organism: Ailurus styani; assembly: GCA_002007465.1. Lineage (NCBI taxonomy): Eukaryota > Metazoa > Chordata > Mammalia > Carnivora > Ailuridae > Ailurus > Ailurus styani. The sequence continues at coordinate 1,355,859 of LNAC01000024.1, read as the reverse complement.
TGAAAATGTAGGATCATCTTAATGCTAAGTAAACATTTGAAAAATTCAACACAATTTGATGTAGATAGTATTAAAAATAAAAATAGATCAAATTCCTGAATGTGTTTAAAATTTATCTATCTCAACCCCAAAATCAGCATGATTCTTAGTGAGGAACCACTGCACGCATTTATGCTCAAGTCTTATCTAAGATAAGAAGGCCTATCCTCCCTATTACCTAGTATTGCTTTGAGAGGTATTAGGTAATACAAATATATAAAAAGAAGATAGAGGTATCTATTTTTATTTATTTATTTTTTGTAAACTTGTTTCTTTCTTTTTAAAGGTTTTATTTATTTATCAGAGAGGATGAAAGCACAAGCAGATGGAAGGGCAGAGAGCTGGGGAGAAGCAGACTCCCCGCTGAGCAGGGAGCTGGATGTGGGGCTCAATCCCAGGACCCTGGGATCATGACCTGAGCTAAAGGCAGACACTTAGCCCACCAACACCCAAGTGCCCCTGGGATATCAACATTTAAAAGTAGGCAAAATCATTATTATGATATGACTCTGTTTTTAGAAACCCAAGAGAATCAACTGAAAACTTATTACAACAAAAATGGTGGCTCAGTGGGTTAAAGCCTCTGCCTGCGGCTCAGGTCAGATCTCAGGGTCCTGGGATCGAGCCCTGCATCGGGCTCCCTGCTCTGAAGGGAGCCTGCTTCCTCCTCTCTCTCTGCCTGCCTCTCTGCCTACTTGTAATCTCTCTCTCTGTCAAATAAATAAATAAAATCTTTTAAAATTAAAAAAAAGGAAAGATCAATAAGGTAGTTGGGTATTAAAGACAGAAATAGTTTTCATAAATACAGCAATATGAAGATGTAACAAAATAAAAGACCTCATCTATGAGTGACAGAAAGAAGTTAAGGTATCAGGAAAAAAACTTAATAAGAAACAAGCAGGGGCATTTGGGTGGCTCAGTTGGTTAAGCATCAGACTGTTGATTTTGGCTCAGGTCATGATCTCAGGGTCCTGGGATTGAGCCCAGTGTCAGGCTCTGCATTCAGTGCATAGTTTGCTTGAGATCTTGAGATTCTCTTTTTCCCTCTCCCTCTGCACCTACCTACTTGTGCACTCTCTAAATAAATAAATAAATAAATAAAAATCTTTAATAATGATAAAAAAAGAAACAAGCAAATTCAACTTTAAAATGCTTCTGAGAGGGACACCTGAGTGGCTCCGTCAGTTAGGCAGCTGCCTTCGGCTCAGGTCATGACCCCAGGATCATGGGATCAAGTCCCGCATGGGGCTCCTTGCTCAGTGGGGAGCCTGCGCCTCTCTCTGCCTCTGCCTGCCACTCTGCCAGCTTGTGGTCTCTCCCTCTCTCTCGGACAAATAAATAAATAAAATCTTAAAAAAAATAAAACATTACTGAGAGGCAAAAAAGAAGGCTGAAATGAATGGAAAGGCATTAAATTTTTGGATAAGAAGAAAACATCATGAAGATTACAGTTTTGGGGCACCTGGGTGGCTCAGTTGATTAAGTGTCTGCCTTTGGCTCAGGTCATGATCCCAGGTTCCTGGGATCAAGTCCGATGTTGGTCTCCCTGCTCTCTGCAGGGAGTCTGCTTCTCCCTCTGCCCCTTCCCCAACTGGTTCTCTCCCTCTCTCTCTCTCTTTCACTTGTAGAAAAAAAAAAGATTTCAGTTTTCTTCAAGTGAAACTTTGAATTTCGTTCTTCAATCTGTAAAAAATACTCTAAGAGGAAAAATAGTATATATATTTTTTTCATTAGCAAATCGATTTTGAAGTTCATGGGAAGAACTAACAAACGTGATTAGCTAGGCAATATCTGAAAACAACTAACAAGTGAGTACTAATTAGCTCCATCAGATACTAAAACATAAAGTAAAACAATATTACAAGGGTATGAATTGACAGATAAAGAATAGCAAGTCCAGAAATAGAAGAAGAAATAAGGTAATTGAGTATATGATAAAGTTGGCACCTCATATCATTTCAGAAAATATTCAGTAAAATAATTTGGGACAACTGGGCAGCAAGCATAAAATACATTTAGATTTATCGCTCAAAACTTACACCACGATGATTTCTAAGTGCACAAAAGATTTAAATGGAAAAAAATCAAACCATATTATAAACTATGGGATAAATATTTTAAATTATGATCTTAGATAGGGAAAGCCTTTCTAAGTATGACACGGTACACAGAGCTACAAATACATTAAGATGAATTAAAGTTCCTGGTTTCAAAAGGGCAAAGAAACTGAACAGATAATTCAAAAGAAATCCAGAGCACACAATATGTTACCCTCTCACTAAAAAGAAATATAACTTCAAACTACACTGTAGTAACAGTCTCACTCATCAGACTCAAAAAATTTAAATACTTCCTTGGCATGTGTGCGGGAAAGTAGACATTCAGTTCATACATCACTGTTGGGAATGTAAATTTGTGGAATCTTATGAAGACTGTTTTGGCAACATCTGTCAAAATTCGATGTGTATTTTCTTTTTGACCTAGTAATTCTGTGTCTGGGAATGTATCCTAAAGCTGATGATAGATAGTAACAATAGCAGTCATAGCAGCAACTAATATAGCTTTTACTCTGTGATGGGCATCGTTCTAAGTACTTCCTGTATACGACCATTCACTGAATCTCTGCAGTAACCTGAGTTCTTATCAATGAGAAACTTGAGACACAGAAAACTTAATAGGCCCAATCAAACCCCAGCTGTATGTGTCCAGATCAGGCTCTTGCTTGTGACCTCTCAAGACATACTTGGACACAAGAGAAGTAAAAATGAGGAGGGTAACATACTGCATACCGTCATTTGTGTACAAGTGGTGGGGGAAAAAAGAATATATTCTCTTTATATGTTTAAAATATCTCTGAAAGAGGACACATACACCCCCCCGAACAAATTAGATGTCTGTCAGGGGGAGGAGGAGGAGGGGAGGACTCTGTGGCAAAGGGACAAAATTGAGGAGACTTCACTGAATAACTGCTTTCTACATTTTGAATCTTGAGCCATGTATCACCTATTTAAAATTAATAATTTTTTTTAAATTCCAAATTTTAAAAATTCCAAAAATTCCAAATTCTTTTCAGTACCACACACCATCACTCTTGATTTTTTGGTAGCTAAATGACCTCAGAAGGGGTGTTCTATACACTCCAATGATAGTAGAGATTATATTCTCAAAAAGAGGCTTATCTTGTATACAATACACAGCTATTTCTGGTCTAGGACAGTGCATTATTAATGAAGTAGTTCTCACACGTACATACATGAAGACATTGACAAGTTAGTGGTCCTTAAGCCTTTCTGTTCACCTGCACATTTTTAAGTTTATATACAAAATGTTTTATCATAAATTTAAATGTTTATTGTTTGCTGTAAAATGAAATGAACATTGACTGTGATAGGAATAAAGATCTGATGACATGATTTGACAAAATAGGTTCTAACTATCTTACTGGACAATGACCCCTGAAAGAAATCATTTAACATTTTTTTTCTGTAAGTTTTGTCTGATGTGTCTTAATAGATTTGGTTTTTATAAAATAGTCCAGTTATATTTAAAGGAATCCATATAACTAACCAATACTCTTTTAGTTGCTCTGAATTCAGAATATCCCCAGACAGGCCAATTTGATCCTTAAGGGAAATATGTACAAAGGGATTTAAAGGGCTAGAATGCTTTAAGTAGATGTTAAAGGAGGCTTCCTTGATCCAGTATTTCTTATGGTCTCTGTGTTTGGTATTCAGAGGGTTTTACACCTGGCACAATTCGCAAGAGGAAGATGTCAGAGATGTATTGTGGACTTTTTGTTGGTTTGCTAGTCTTTTTTTTTGGACAAAGTGGAAAAAGTTATTTTCTCAGCTAGTTTTCAGGAAGAATTTTCAGGAAGAAATCTTCCATTTGTGGAAGATGAGGACTGGGAATTTTTTCCTTTGCTTAGAGCAATCTATTCAGCAGCATATCCCTTGCAATGACTGCATATTCTTGCTAATTCCATTTTGGAAAACCCTATGCCATATCAGAGGCATGATCCTACCTTCTTACTTCACCTTGTTTTTTATTTTTTTTTTTTTTAAAAAGTGTCCAACTAGAGAGAATATTTGACAGAGATTTAATAGGAATGAGCCTTCTAATTTTCACCTCATTCCTTTGTGGTCCTTGATGATGCTGTTGCAAAGTTGCTCTCTTCCACACATACACCAAATGCACAAGAAAAGTTTCTCTTATTAGACAAAAACTAGAATCAAGAAGCAAAAGGATGCATAGAAGAATGTCCATCACAGATTCTGTGTGTCTGTGGGATATCAAGATATTTTAGGCTGTTTTGAAGTTGTAATAAGGAGGACTGAATGTTATGAACTCCTTTGCAACCTTTATTCCAAACTTGAACCAGGAAGGGAAGAGTGAGAGTTTCCCTAAGGTTCTGTTTAATGTGTTCCTGAGTAGGAATTACCTCTATATTGATAGTAGCTAAACACCGAGTGCATATTATGTACCATACACCATGGAGGACATTTTATATAGATTGTCACTTAATCTGCACAGCTATTCTATGAAGGTGGGAATTACTGTCTTCATCGTACAGATTGGGAGGTAATGGCTAGTACACTAGAGTTCTGAATGCAGATCAACTGTCTCCTGGTGCTCTAAGGGAGTTGTTAAGCAAGTATTTGTTGTATGCACACATTGCTTTTTAGTTTTAATATGGGTACACATTTCTTTTCTTTTTTTTTTTTAGATTTTTTATTATTTATTTATTTGACAGAGAGATCACAAGTAGGCAGAGAGGCAGGCAATGTCCCCAATGTCCATCACCCAGCTGCCCCATCCCTCCCACCTCCTCCACTCCAGCAACCCTCAGTTTGTTTCCTGAGATTAAGAGTTTCTGGGCGCCTGGGTGGCTCAGTGGGTTAAAGCCTCTGCTTTCGGCTCAGGTCATGATCTTAGGTCCTGGGATTGAGGCCCACATCGGGCTCTCTGCTCAGCGGGGAGCCTGCTTCCCCCTCTCTCTCTCTCTGCCTCCTTGTGATCTCTCTCCCTCTGTGAAATAAATAAAATCTTAAAAAAACAAACAAACAAAACAAAAAAAAGAGTTTCTTATGGGGCGCCTGGGTGGCTCAGTGGGTTAAAGCCTCTGCTTTCGGCTCAGGTCATGATCTCAGCGTCCTGGGATCGAGGCCCGCATCGGGCTCTCTGCTCAGCGGGGAGCCTGCTTCCTCCTCTCCCTGTCTCTCTGCCTGCCTCTCTGCCTACTTGTAATCTCTCTCTCTCTGTGTCAAATAAATAAATAAAATCTTTAAAAAAAAAGTTTCTTATGGTTTGTCTCTCTTTCTGGTTTCTTCTTGTTTCATTTTTTCCCTCTCTTACCCTACAGTCCTCTGCCTTGTTTCTCAAATTCCACATATTAGTGAGATCATGTAATAATTGACTTTCTCTGCTTGACTTATTTTGCTTAGCATAATACCCTCTAGTTCCATCCACGTCATTGCAAATGGCAAGGTTTTTATTTTTGATGGCTGCATAATATTCCATTGTATATATGTACACCACATCTTCTTTACCCATTCATCTGTCAGTGGACATCTAAGCTCTTTCCATAGTTTGGCTATGCTGCTTGTATAGCAAACCATAGTTTGTGGACATTGCTGCTATGAACATTGGGGTGCAGTTGCCCCCTCAGATCACTATATTTGTATTTTTGGGATAAATACCCAGTAGTGCAATTGCTGGGTTGGAGGGTAGCTCTATTTTCAACTTTTTGAGGAAACACCACACTGTTTTCCAGAGTGGCTGCACCAGATTGCATTCCCACCAACAGTGTAGAAGGGTTCCCCTTTCTCCACCTCCTCCCCAATATCTGTTGTTTCCTGACTTGTTAATTTATTTTTAAAATATTTTATTTATTTATTTGACAGAGAGAGAATGAGAGAGGGAACACAAGCAAGGGGGGTGGGAGAGGGAGAAGCAGGCTTCCTGCTGAGAAGGGAGCCTGATGCAGGGCTAGATCCCAGGATGTTGGGATCATGACCTGAGCTAAAGGCAGATGCTCAAAGACTGAGCCACCCAGGCACCCCCTGACTTATTAATTTTAGCCATTCAGACTGGTGTGGCATGGTATCTCACTGTGGTTTTGATTTGTATTTCCCTGATGGTGAGTGATGTTGAGAGCTTTTCATGTGTCTGTTGGCTATTTGGGTGTCTTCTTTGCAGAAATGTCTATTCATGTCTTCTGCCCATTTCTTGATTGGATTGTTTTTGGGTGTTGAGTTTGATACGTTCTTTATAGATTTTGGATACTAGCCCTTTATCTGATAAGTTATTTACAAATATCTTCTCCCATTCTATTGGTTGTCTTTTGGTTTTGCTATTTCCTTTGCTGTTTAGAAGCTTTTTATCTTGATCAAGTCCCATTAGTTCATTTTTGTCCTTGCTTCCCTTACCTTTGGCAATGTGTCTAGGAAGAAGCTGCTACAGTCAAGGTCAAAGAGGTTGCTGCCTATGTTCTCAAGCATTTTGATGGAGTTCTGTCTCACAGTGAGGTCTTTCATCCATGTTGAGTCTATTTTTGTGTGTGATTTAAGAAATGGTCCACTTTCATTCTTCTGCATATGGCTGTCCAATTTTCCCAACACCATTTGTTTAAGACACTTTTTTCCATTGGACATTCTTTCCTGCTTTGTCAAAGATTAGTTGACCATAGGTTGAGGGTCCATTTCTGGGCTCTCTATTCTATTCCATTGACCTGTGTGTCTGTTTTTGTGCTAGTACCATACTGTCTTGATGATTATAGCTTGTCATAGAACTTGGAAGTCTGGAATTGTGATGCCACCAGTTTTGGTTTTCTTTTTCAACATTCCTCTGGCTATTGAGGGTCTTTTCTGGTTCCATACAAATTTTAGGATTATTTGCTCCATTCCTGTGAAAAAAGTGGATGGTATTTTGATAGGGATTGCATTGAATGTGTAGATTGCTCTAGGTAGCATGGACACTTTCACAGTATTTGTTCCTCCAATCCATGAGCATGGAATGTTTTTCCATTTCTTTGTGTCTTCCTCAATTTCTTTCATGAGTTTTCTGTAGTTTTCTGAGTACAGATCCTTTGCTTCTTTGGTTAGACTTATTCCTAGGTATCTTATGGTTTTGGGTGCAATTGTAAATGGGATTGACTCCTTAATTTCTTTTTCTTCTGTCTCGTTGTTGGTGTATAGAAATGCAACAGATTTCTGTGCATTGATTTTATATCCTGTAACTTTGCTGAATTCCTGTATGAGTTCTAGCAGTTTTGGGGTGGAGTCTTTTGGGTTTTCTATATACAGTATCCTATCATCGGCAAAGAGTGAGAGTTTGACTTCTTGTTTGCTGATTCGGATGCCTTTTATTTCTTTTTGTTGTCTGATTGCTGAGGCTAGGAGTTCTAGTACTATGTTGAATAGCAGTGGTGATAGTGGACATCCTGACATGTTCCTGACCTTAGGGGAGCTCTGTTTTTCCCATTGAGAATGATATGCACTGTGGGCTTTTCATGGATAGCTTTTATGATATTGAGGTATGTACCCTCTAACCCTACCCTGTCAAGAAAGGGGGCTGTACTTTTTCAAATGCTTTTTCTGCATCTATTGAGGATCTTATGGTTTTTGTCCTTTCTTTGATTAATGTATCACATTGATTTGCAGATATTGAACCAAGCTTGCAGCCCAGGAATAAATCCCACTTGGTCATGGTGAATAATCCTTTTAATGTACTGTTGGATCCTACTGGGTAGTATTTTGGTGAGAAGGAAACATGCTATTACTTTCATTTTTCCATGGTAAGTGCTTAAATAACAGGGTAAGAAGGTAACTGCCCCACTGCAAGATTTAAAACTATTATATCTCATCATCATTGTAAATGAGATTACAAAATAACACACCATTTAGGTTGGGATTTACTTTCTACTTGTCTCATTAGAATTTTTTTCACTAATTTCTGATAATTGAAGGTTGGTTAAGATGAAACAAATTTCTCTGTAGTTCCACATTAATGAGGTTGACTTGCGATTAATCTTCTATACCCCATAACTGGTCTCCATTGAGAGAGGATTCTGAAGCAGGTATGCCTTAGGAGACATTAGAGCCAGTGCTAAGACTGTGGTGAGTGCTGGAAACTGTAAAACTGGGAGTAAACCCATCTGAAGAATTGTTGGTACTTTTCACAACTTTCCCCATGAAAACCTGATTTATCTCAACCATCTTGTAAATGCCTTGTAAAAAAAAAATGGCATTAAGATACTGTCAATGAAAGATAGGTTTGCTTTGAATTCCTAGAGAACTCTGCAGTTGACCATCTTGGGTTCTTATACTCACTTACCTTTTCTTGAACATTTGCTTGGCTTCTTGTAACCTCTCAGAATACACTTCACCCCATCGAGTTTTACATTATTATTTTACCCTCTCTTCCTCCAGTGAAGCTTCTGGAAAGTCTAAACTTACTTTCATGTTTTTCCTTCAACTCCCGTACGCTGGCTTTAATTTATTCTGAAAGTTCTATTGAAAAGATCACAAGATGTAATGGATATTTTGCTGAATCTCTGTAGCATCTGGAACTGTTGGGTTACTGAACTCTGGAGCCAGAAGGCCTAGGTTTGATTTCAGCTTCCTGCTTACTGGCTATTTGGATGTGGGCAGTGTACTCAACCATCCTGGGCTTCATTCTGTGTGTAAAACTGGGGTAACACAATGCTCTTGAAGTGGAACATACTGCCCTTACTCCCAAACCTAGATTCCCATGCTGCTCTTGTTTTCCTCTTGCTTCTGTGACCCTGCTCCATCACCCCTTAAGTGATTCCCCAAGATCCTATCATTGGTCTGATGTTCTCCCCCCACCTTGGGTAATTTAATACAGAATCATTATTCTAACTGAATATTCCAATGCAAAATCACTGGATGCTGATCATTCCCAAATCTGTCTCCAGGCATTTTCCTGTTTCAGATTGAAATCATCCCCCATCCCTATTATTATATACATTAGTTTAAGCTCTAGATTCCAGTCTTCTGGAATCCAGTCTTTGCCCCTCCTTAAATTTATTCTCTCCTCTAGCCAGTGATTTATATAGAATCCAAATCTGACCGTGTTACATCCCTGGTATACTGAGGTACATAGACCATGTCCAAGTTACTCAGGAAGATGTGCAGAGCCTTCTATTAACTGGCCTCTACCACCTTTCCAACTTCTGCCAATTTCCATCTCATATGAGCAATACTGAACACTGCTATCCTAGGTCCCTGGCATAACTTTCATTTCTATTATTTTATGCGATAATTATCTGTTTCCGGTTCTGCACATTTTCCAAGGCATGACTTTCTAACTTACCTTTGTAAATTTTTTTTTAAAAGATTTTCCCTCAAATTCCTTGGGAACATGTTAAAAAAAAATGTTTTATTCCAGTTCCACTCCAGGCTCTTCATTTACATTTGGTGGGAAGTAAAGGATATACTGAGGAAGTTCTCATGCCAACAGCTGTGTTTATGCAACGTCTTTACATAATTTTACAGGTGACTAAAAGTACCTGAGGTAAATAAGTGAGTTCAAACACTAACATGCATACCTGCTTTCATCAGTGGTTTGAACTGTGGGAATACGTTAATGTATCCAAATGTGGAAATGGAGCACTGAACAAAAAGAGCAGGGAAAAAAAAGACATTTTATATGTAACATTAGGTAACCCTGTGATGTATTTTTTAAGTAAACTCAATGGCCCTATCTACTAAAGTAAAATGAATCAAATACCATTCAAAGTACTTAAGAGAGTTAAATGACACACATACATTTGAAACCTATTTTCAAAAGGATATAATATAGGTAAATAATACTTCATATTTACTATTTTACCTACCAAAAAGGTAGGTAGGGCAATACCTAAAATATTAAGAATGTAAGTGATTTGGGCAGTGGGAAAACAGGTTAAGCATACATAGAAGTGATTTCAAATGCTTTCCTTTAGCAAGAATTCATTTAATTCTTCTATGTCGAGCATAGTTGGACACTAGTTCAGTTTGGATCTAGAGCAAGAAATGAAAATAATAGTGGCATATCTTTGATAACTTTCATAGAGAATGTTGACATCCTGTTTTAGTTCCTGGTATAGGGAAGAAGCAAAGCACTAACAAAAGGTACTGTCTTTCCTAATCTGTCCATGTAATAGCATTTTAAGATTTCATTTACCAAAAATTCCCTCCTGAAAATTTTGTTTTCCTGTTTCTCCAAGAAATTCCCATATTCCCAGTAAGTCTTACTTACTACAAGTTAAAGTTAAGAATGTGTGTAAAATCAACAGACATGTTCTACACAAAATCTAAGAATTTTATTTTGATATAATAACAAACTAACTGGGGGTTTGAAATCCTATCCGAGAACTTAATTTGTGTCAAAAGAGGAGAAACTAAAAGACAGTTCTTTTTTGGGTTTATAATGGGGGAAAAAATTCTAGTTTGAAGCAGCAAATGAGGGTGCAAATTTTAGAGCCATCATGCAGAAATGTATAATTTGCCTGCTTATATGCACGAATTGGAAAAGCAATCTATTAACCATAAAAATAAATCAATTATACTTGTTAAAAGAATGAAACATATTCATTAGATATATTGTGGAGTCTTTGGTTACAAAACAGATTAAAGTAAAAGCTAAGGTAAATGTGAATACATTCTAAGATATGAAACTTTGAGTTTTATCTCTAATAGGAAACTCCTATACATACTAAACATATTTAACAGCATAGAGACTAATACAACTTACAAGACAGACCTTAAAAATCTTTAATGATAAATAAAAGTATTTTAAATTGTCTTCAAGTTTGAACATTTTTAAATGATGAAGGCTAGCCAAAAAAATGTAATATACAGGTAAAATTAACAAAACGATCAAGGCAGTCTTTGAAAATGGTTTTTAGGTACCAAAAGAATGTGCTTATCTCAATAGCAAATAGAATATTGCTATTCTATGGTAAGGCATGAATTGATTCTTTACTCTAAAAGGCCTAAATTAGTAGGAAAAGGAAATACTATTTCTGTTTTTACAAACATATTTTCAATTCACTTCCTTTTAAGAGAAATGTCCCTCTTTCTTAGGAAGAATGGAGAAACAAAACAAACCAAAATGCCCTGAAAGAGGAGTGTCATTAATTTATCTTTGCCTAATACATTGTGTAACAACAGCTACACCCAGTGGCCAGAAATGAGTACTGACGTTTTACAGATATAATGTTATATATAGTAAGAGGTAAATTTGGAAATAAGGGTTTTTCAACTTATTTATGGTTGTAGGGTAAGGAAGAGTTATCTTTCATTACAAATTACGTTTTAAAGAAACACTCAAGAATTTGTGGGGAACAGATGCCTTAGCTCATAATCTTGAAACAAGGAACCACATTCAGTTTTTAAAAGTAGCTAAAATAAAACTCAAACCAGAGAGAGAACATACAGATACTTTATTGCTCACCTTTCACACAAAGCACACCTCCAGCCATTTTCTTTCACAGCTTGACAATGTTTACGTATACAAAAACCCAGCAAGAAGCTTCATGTCGATTTCAGTAAAGGAGAATGTAAAACATCAACTCAGCCAGGCTTTTGTTTTCTGCAGCAATAATAAAGGGCCTCCTGCACTAAGCAAAAATGTCCTCTTACTTGGTAGTGCATTTCTTCCATTACAAAAAAAGTCTCCTGCCCAAAGCAAACTAACTTGTGTTTGCTGAGCCAGTGGTATTAACTCGTGCATAAAACAAATTTCAGTTTGCTGTTTTTTCTAATAGATTTCAAGTAAAAATAAGGTTTAAGGAGGAACTTGTTTTGAATGGATGCAGGTCAGTCTGAATTGCTATACTATATAAATGCCTACATGTACTATAGGTTCACAACTTAGTTTGTTTTTATAATCTTTACGGATTTTGGCCGTGTTCAAGGTTTTCAGAGTTGAGCATATGGTACAGTATTCCATCAAAAGGATAAGGCTACTGAATGTGCTATCTGTGGAAGAGCTCATTTAATAGGAACTGACCTAAGATCTATCATGAAGCAAATGTGGCATAATCTCTCTGAATAAAAAGCCAATCAGGGCAGAACTGTGCTTGGAAAATAGGCATTAGAATACTTTAAGGAAAACACATACAAATGGACTGTTAATATGAGGAAGGTTTCCTAGTTGAAAATCTAAAAAAATCTAGGAGAATCCTCATTTCCAAAACTGCTTTTTAAAAACTACTTATTCAAGTAATTTCTTCCCCAAAAAAGTATGCATGTTCTGACTGTGGAATTAGTCTACTGGTCAATTAAAGGCAGTTTTAATTACCCTTTAAAAAGTTCTTTGTATAAAGAAGAGATGTTGTATGTGTTTCTCAAACAAACTGTTATTTAAGTCCTTTAAAAAAAACCCAAAAAACAAAAAACAAACAAAAAAAACAAACACAAACCCAACAGAATTGAATGAAGACCTATAAATACTTATGCCAAGCAGGAATCTGCCTGCCACCTGTGGTCTCACATTAATTCAAAATTGATGCTGGAGTTGGGATTCTGAAACTAAGTTTCTATTACTTGAGCTCTAGCAAAGTGTAAGGTTCTGTAGCCTCAACTAGTATAATGTCTTCCCTGTCCAAATCCAGAATGATTATACTGATAACCTCCATGCTGGAAGTGCTGTTCAAATTGTCCCCCTTGGTGATAATTCTGGCTCCCCCTTCCTCCCCAACCTCCTCCCTGGCCTCCACGTCCACCTCGGCCTCCGCGACCACCTCTCCCTCCACGACCACTGCCTCGATCATTATGGTGCCCACCATCTTGGTATCTATTGTCCTGCTGGTATCCACCGCCCTGGTATCCACTTCCTGGATATGTTGATGTTTGGAAGCCACCATAACCACCACCTTGATAGCTACCACTGTGGCCACCACCATGATAGCCACCTGGCTGGAAACCCGAATCTCGATAACCACCATCTTGGTAGCCACCTCCTCCTCCACTCCCTCCATCCGTCCAGCCTCCTTGATGCTTATTTCCTCTTCCTCCCCCTCGGCTACCATGGTCGTAGCCACCACGTCCACCTCTCCCTCCTTGTTCATGACCTCCTCGTCCTCCATATGAGGAATGTTCATAACCACCTCTCCCTCCTCCTCGGCCTCCTGTTTGCTGCTGGGGGCCATCTTGCCTTTTCTGCCATGGTGGCATCTCTGGAGGTGGAGGTTCAATTTCATTGGGTCTACCTCCTCTGTCAGGCACCCTGCCCATCAACACCTATGGGATAAGAGAGCTATTTTAAACTACTGTATTTTATAAACAAATGAACGTATTTGAAAGAAAATTAAAGATACTTCAATCACCTTATTGATGGCACAGGCAGTCTTTTCCCTTATAGAGCCACTGCTTGTCCTTAAAATCTTCGACAAGTCTTGTCTTGCAGCCAAAAGGTGGGCAACAGAAATAGTACTTTTAGGAGATAAAACTGAACGTTTTGGCTGATAAACCTTTGCTAATTTTTCTGTCTGACTCTGTTGAAACAAAGTGTTTAAAGACAAAAGTCAATTTTCAAAATGACATAGAAACACTGTTTTTTTAATTTGAAAGAGAATGAGAGCTAGAGAGTGTGGGGGGGGAGCATTCACACAGAGGGAGAGAGGGAAGCAGACTCCCCACTCAGCAGGGAGCCCAATTCGGGGCTTGATCCCAGGAGCCCGGGATCAAGACTCAAGCCAAAGGCAGACGCTTCATTAACTGAGCCACCCAGGTGCCTCAGAAACACTGATATATCAGAAATAATAAAATATCTGATAATAATAGTTACTAGGCTTAAGATGGGAGGACAAAAGTCACACTTACCATTGTTCCTACCTGGTCAAGAACTATCCTAAGACACAGCTGTAAGACTTGTTGATACAGCAAGGAATAAGGTTGGAAGGGGAACACATAGGGTAGAGGGGTTTCCCTTTAGGACTTTGGGGGTAAAAAGGTCCCCCCTGACATTGTCAGATAAAACATTCATTTTACCTATTTAAATATAAGGACGTAAACTTATGTCAGTAATTTTGCCTCTGAATTTTCCCATTTTTGCTTACAATGAGAGAAAAAATGTTAGCTATAGTTAATTTGTGAGGCAAACGTGATAACCACTACACTACGGAAACTAGCTATGGTTAATTTGTACTAATAAACTGGATATATTTCTTCCAAAGTGATCCCCTCCTGTGTAATACTTTCCTCTACTATAAGTAATAAGTAAGGAAGAAAGGTCTACTTTAGCCATTTACTAGAAGTGTAAGTTAATGATTAAGACTGCCAGCTCCTGAGAGACAGACAAACCACTGGGAATCTGGGACACCTTGGCACGTCACTTAAATGTGTGTGAAACACAAGACCGCAAAAGATAAATCAGCAAAGGACATAAGCAGAAATTTCACACACAAGAAAATAAAGTTTGAACAAACATAAGAAATGTTTTCCAGACAGGAATCAATAAATGCAAAATTAACCTAAATTGTGAGAAACAACAATCTCCTATCTACTAAGTTTTGGAAACAACAGCTATAATACACACTAAAATAGTACAAAGAAAAAAATATTTGGTAAGTCTGTCAGTTATATGCAGGTACTCACATATTGATAGTAAATGTTTAAATTGTGGGGAAAAAAGGATGTAAAAAGGTATGTCTACTACAATTGTACAAACAGACAAAGTAAGGAAGACAGTACTAAAATGAAAATAGCTATTATGGTTAAAACAACAGAATGATCAGTGACTGTTTATTTGAAAAAAAAATTTCTTTAATAATTAAAAGGATAGAGAGATTGTCATTCCATAGCTTGTCTGGAGGAAAGTTTCCTGAATAGGTCTTGTATTTCTTACAGTCACTTGTACCTATAGGAAGTGCTCAATGTTTGTTGAATGGAAACAAACACCTTTCAGAAGGTACGTTAATGTTTCAAATAAAACTGATTGAAAATGCAATTTCAAAGTGATATAAATAAATAAATTTATGTGAAAATAGTTCATTTTGTGCAAAGTTATTTCTATAAAATGATTTAAAATCAAGTTTCAAAATGAGATTACCAGTATATAAATTCCCCTAGATGAAAACATAGGTTTGTGTAATTTGTATAGTCCTTCCTTATCCTCTCCTCTCCAATATATTTATATGGTTCACAAAATCATTGTGTATCACGGTTCAAAAGAATCTTAAATATCACCTAGATTAAACATGGCATTTTAAAGCTGTCAGAAATAGGGAGAGAAATGGAAGCTCAGACACAGTGGGTCAGGATGTCAGCGGTACAATCCAGTTAAGACAGGGCCAAAATCAGAACCAGAGTATTATTGCCTCACTCGGTGCACATTGTCAGCAGACAGTTTTCTAGCTAAGAGGTGCAGAGTCTTGTTTTTGAGTGTTTCTATCAAAAATAACTTAAGAAAAGGACTGCCATTTCCTACACAATAGCCACAGAAGAGAACGATTTGCTCCTGGTGTTGGTACTGACTAGCTTTGAGATCTCAGACAAAGCCTCCCATTTACTGGGTCTCCGTTTTTGGTTTTGTTTTGTTTTTTTTAGTTGCAAAATGAGGGAAGTTAAGACTGATCTCTAACACCCCTTTCCAACACTGAAATATTGTAACTCAATAAATACCTTCCCCAACAATCTAGCAGCCAAACAGGGCTGTGCTAAGGTTTAAATATTTTAGGTGAAAATAACATTATTTAGGAGAACTACATAGAATTTTTTTTGGAGTCAATTAACTAAACTTAAAAAAAAAATCTGTTTTCAAACATGAATGCACTATTAAGGGAACATATAATACACACCTGGACCAATCTCCCCATAAGTCAAGGATTAATTCCATGTCAGGGTCCTAGGGACGTGAAGTCATGTGTGCCAACTAACTTCTCAATGATCATATGGTGGATATTTAATAAGTAACTACTGAATGACCAAGATCTTTACCTGGATTATCTCATTTAATCTGAAGTAAAACTGAAGTCTTATCACATTCTCCAATTCTCTATAAATACTTAGTAATATCTGGTCTTGCTAAATCCAGTTATTTCTAATTTTAATTAGCAAATGAAACTGTTAGCTTAAAGTACAGTAAATCAGTAATTTAAAAAATATTTTAGTGGTATTTAGTCTTTTAGTGATTTTCAAATACTCTGTTTCTCCGACAAGTGAGTCCTCCCAGTAGGGTCTAAAACATACGGTTCTGTTAAAAAAAAAAAAATTAAAAAGCTGGAAAATAAATGTTTCCATTATTCCTGAAAGGCTGAAAGAATTGCTACTCAGCAACTCACTAAAGAAAAATTCCTATCTGCGTCTCCTATGCATTTCTCTTGCAGTCTCCACTCTATCTAAATTGCGCTATGAATGTTTAAGTCTCATGTCTATAAATATTCTGCTCTTTTAAAATATTTACTATGGGGCGGCTGGGTGGGTCAGTGGGTTAAGCAGATGCCTTTGGCTCAAGTCATGAACTCAGGGTTCTGAGGTGGAGCCCCAAGTCATCAGGCTCCCTGTTGAGGGGGAGTCTGCTTCGCCCTCTCCCTCTGCCCGAGAGAGCTTGTGTGCTCTCTCTCAAATAAACAAAATCTAAATAAATAAATAAATAAGTAAACAAATAAAATACTTAATATGTACCTTAGCTCTGTCAGACCAGCCAAAAGACTGGACAGTGACATCCAAACGTTTTATTAGCAGCTTTCTCCGAACCTCATATTCATTGGCTATGGCTTGGTTAATTGCTTCTATCTTTTCCTAAAATGGAAATTTAAAAGAACAGTTAGAATTTAAATGTGCCTGACCCCCTGTTCCAAAAGGGCAGAGACTGTGTCTCTTTTATTCATAACTGATTCCCAGCACTTAGCACAAAACAAATTTCTTAATATACTACTAAAAGTTATTATAAGTTGAAGAAATAATGGGCTAAATAATGTCTTAAAACATAATAAAGATTAAGTAGAGAATTCTTATTTAGCCTTCCCATACTCTGCTGTGTGAAGTTTAGACCAAAGATGTTTTTGGCTTGAAGGCAACCCATTTGGCAATTAAAAACATACTGAACTTCAATTTATTTTGACCAGCTCTGTGAAATATTTACAAATTATGATAAGTGTTTCTAATCTTTCACAAATAAAGTTATTCTGAATAAATCTTCAGATTCACAAAAATGGATTCTAAGAATGTCCACCTAGGAAACTACATATTGGAAAACATAACCTAAACAGTACAAACTGTGTCAACATCATGAGATAGGTAAGTGGTTCTATACCAAGACTACTCAAGATGACTGCTACTCACCCAGTGGGCTGGTCCCATTGGCTTCTTCAATAAAGGCTTTCCCACATGGTTAGGTGGAACTTTTGCTAATGTCTCCTTTAACTGACACAAACATATAAATGAATAAACAAACAAATCTAAAAGTACAACATATTCTCCTCATCTTCCCAATTCCCATCATATCCTGCCATCAAAAGAAGATTCCTGACAGAGGCAAAGGTGGAGGATGTTTTGAAATGTACAGGACCCACATGATAAAGACACTTGTCCCACTCCTCACGTGCCTAAGGAAGCATGATTCTTTCACTGTACCTAGAACAGTGCCTGACAACAGTAGGCACTCAATGTGTATTTGCTGAATGGATGAATGAACACACAGAAAAATATGGACTATGGATACAGTGCTGCTCCCCTGTAGAGTTCAGCCAAATTTGTGCATCATGGTGTCCATCTACCCCACAATGCAAATGTACCAATTCTTAGAGTCCAGCAGATATGCATACAGAGAATAACTCTGCTATAATAAATATCATTCTTTTATAGTCATTAATTTATTAAAATTGCTTATTCCTAGTCAATTATATTTTAAAAACCTCTTAACTATTAATAATGTGTGGCATAAAAATAATTCTGAATTACTGTCACTACTAGATTTTGTTAGTAGTCAATAAACCTAGTTTGCCAATTGAAACATAAGATTCAAAATGACTGGATTAAAAAGCAAAAACATTTACATCCCTTTCTGTCCACTCAATGAAAGGAGGGTGGTAACATTTAATGATCAAGAACTTAAAAACTTCGTCAAAATTCAATGATAAAATTTTAAAAAGGACTTAAGTCTTCATTCTTTTTACATTATACCTAGCTTATTTCAGCTTATAAATCAAAGTGTAAAGTTTCCTTTTTGAAAAAGAAACACGCTAACAAGTTAAAAAAATAGTAAAATACTGATTTCTCTTTAAGGTATCTAGGATTTAAAACCCAAAACTCATTTAGTAACGATGAATAATATGCACATTAGGTTCCCATTAAGAGAAATTAACTTGCTTCATTTCAAACAAATGTAGGACTATGCCTTTAATACACTACAATCTGGTACTAAAGGTCTTACTTTTTTTTCAATCCCGCTGAAGAATTGGAACATAGTTATATTGGCTGGAGGTTTGGACATTCCTAGAGCAATACATATGCCTTTCAACTCTTGAAAGACCTCACTACCGCCTCCTTCTTGAGCTTTTTTTGGAGGAGTATTCACACAGAGCATTCTGGCAGCTTCTAGTTCTGAGATGAGGTATGCTGAAGTAAACAAAATAAGATTTCAAAATGAGATACAGCTACAGTTAATAGTCATAAGTCTGGAGTCACAACTCTATAGACCTAATGATACGTAACTTTTAAAGCTGCAAGAATGGATAAAAACAAGAAAAGAAAACCATTTTTATCTGCAAATGACATAACATATAAACTGGTTCTGTAATTCAGGTATTTAATCAATATATGTTTAAAGGGTAATTTATAAATAAGTGATTCTTCTTTGAAACCAAAGTATCAAGGTAGATCACATCTAAAAATCTGGATTCTTCTATCCCACTATTCAGGAACTCCAGAACAGGGGTTGGCATCTATTAGCAAATTTACAAAAGGTGGAAGGTGGCCAATCTTCAGCAACAGTTGGAACCGGTAATTATTATTTACCTGTCACCACCGACATGCACCAGTGATATAACTCTTTTGTTCTCTTACCTTCCAATACTTAGGCAGTGTGTTCAGAACTGGCACGAAACATTTTCAAGGGTTCAAAACTTAACTGACAAAAGGGGAAAGAAATGAAACTCCCCAAAGCTCCTTTTTCTTAACTTCCAGTAGCCTAATGCCACCCTTTTTAAAGAAAACCTTCTTCTGTGTTCTTCTCAGTATTTCCTTTCTTCCTACCTTCCTCACTCTCCCCCCTCCCCACTCCTGAAAAACAACACCAACAAAACTTTCTAATCTTTTCATGACAGAGTTCTTACGTATCAGTATCATCCCCTCATGTATTGATTTCAGCCAGGCATAATGAGGGCTGCAATCTGCTTCTGGTAATTGAAGATATAAATATTCAATCTTATTCCTTTAACTTTCCCAAGGACATTTAAATTTTTGTGAAAGTTGATTAATAACCATTGGGATCTCAGGATTTCAGGTTATATGACAAAGTGAGAACCTTCTGACAACATTAGAAAGATAGTTTTGGAAAAAGACATTTTCTGGGCCCTTAAGTCCTATTAAAAGTTCAAAAGGAAGATCAGCTTGAGAATCTAATTTCCTACACCCAAGGTATAATGCTAGAACAATAAATACAGCTAATAACCTAGAAAGGTCATTCTAAATGGATTTGATAAAATCTTAATGTATTCTGTATAGCGAACTGTAGGAGTTGAAAGATCAAAAAAGTAAAATTCCACTGTCATGAAAATAACCACTGTTTTTCTAAATAAGGTTTTAACTGGAACATTACCACACTCCATTTCCATAATCTCTATGGCTAATACATGTTACAACAGCAGAGGTTAAGCAGTTGTGACAAAAACCTTATGGCTCACAAAGCTGAAAATATTTACTGTCCCATCCTTTAAAGAAAAAGTTTGCCAACCCTTGTTCTAGAAAATCATATGATTTAATAAACTGTTTTTTTAAATTTGGGACAACATTAACTCAGGCATCCACAAAATCAGTTCACCAATACAATTAGCATCAGAAAACATTATCTGTTACAGATGTGTTCAAAGTACCAGGAAGGGCACTGGAAATATAATATAAAACAAAACAGATGATCTCTACTGACAACCTAGTTAGGAATAAAGAATATATGCATTCACAATGAATAATTCTTCATGTATTAGGAACTCAGATATCTTTTTTTTTTTTTTTTTTTTAAGAGAAATAATCTGACAACCAGAGAGGCAATGAACAGCCAAAACTTCTTAACCAGACACAGGAGAGTTTTTTAGCCACTCATTCAAAGACTATCCTGTCTTACTAACAATTCAATGAGATTGATTATTTTCTCCTTTGGAACACAACATATTAAAAGATTCAAATCAGTAAGGTACAGGGTACTGGAGAAATAAGTAAAATTTTAGCATCAAGAAGTGACAACTGATACTTGGAAAGATGAGAAATATTTATACAGAGAAAATAGAGAATGAGCACATAAATACTAGCACGACAGAATAAAAACTTAGGGAAATATTTTAAAGGGGAAACAGGAGAAGCAAAGATAAAGAGGAGTGAATAGTGTAGGTGTCCATGAATTCCAAGAGCAGCATAACCTTTAGCTGGTTTTAGTCATTCAGTTGAGAAGCAAATAGTTGTATATTACTCTATTCTGAGGCAAAAGATTATTAAAATAAAATCTATAAATTGTAACCCTGGGTCCAAAATAATACTCAATGCAGCCTTCTTAAGTAAAAGGGAGTCAAAAGCATTTTATAAACATTTATATTCAAAGTGGTTTTTATAAATAGGAACACTAAAAAGGCCAAACTCTGAGCTCTTTGAAAGAATTAGTTATTCATGGTCATTATTAAGTTTTCCATGAAGTTCTTATCTTCCTATGTAAGATAACATATCCTGAGTGCCAAATATTAGGGTTTGGTAAGCAGTGTTACAAAGGAAGAATGAATGAGTACACTGTGGCTGAGCCAGTTCTAGAAATCACACAATTTAAAGGACACTGAATGCATGTGTAAGAACAACATGCAGCAGTATCAGTATTTAAAGCAGTATCTGACCTTATGTGCCTACCTCCCATCCCCCACAATCCCTCAACAAAGGGGAAATTATGTAAGTGATTCTGGAATAACTCAGTGCCTTGGTATAATGGCGATGAATACACTTAAAAAAAAAAACTAATTGGAGCTGTCTCATTTTTCAGAAACCAGTATAGTTGTAAAGACAATATTTTAAAATTCCTCTGAACTGTGTTTGTCATAGTAAGAACTATAATATTCAGTTAACCAAAGCTTAATCTAAATGTGTCTCAGACTGCTACAAAAATTCTAATAGAATTTAAGACTATTGGTGGTGATTACTGGAGAGTTCATTTAAGGCAATAAAATTTATGAGTCTACTTACTGTTTTTCAGGATGAAGAAAGAAATAGTAGTTAGTATATAAAAAACATGGAAGGAAAGAATTTTCATAACAATTTATTTCCCAGAATGATCAGTAAGCACAGGAACAATTCAAATACTATTCTCGAAAATTTTACACTATAATTTGATATATGTGCAAACAAAACCAAAACCCCCAATTACCGAACCACAAAGAAATATCCACAATATAAAACACTTTAATTTTACTAAAAATTCTTCATTATTCCCACACTACCTTCCTAATCTATTTTAAAATGTGCTTCCAGTCTAGAATGCTAAGGTTTAATGATCACACATTTGAACCCTTGGTGCTAACCTTGGTCATATTAGGTAAAGCACAATAGTACCAGCAAAGTTAAATGATAAAAGAATAGTATTACAAAACAATGCTGCTACCAGTGCACAGGCCCACCATTAGCTTCTAAGGTGGAAATGCAATGGTTTTCTTAAAAAAAAAAGAAAAAAAGAAAAAAAAAAGCATTCTCAATTAAATCCATAATGAAATAGTGTAACAGCCAGTTTATTATTCAAAACAGGAATAAAAAAATAATAGCTACATTCTAGTAGCCATGAACTTACTGAGCAAAAGGAGGCAGTTCTTCTGAACGAGAAGGCGCTTGGTCACATCCCCAGATGTCAGTGATAGATATGGACAGTTCATCTCCCCTAGTAGCCCACTCACCTCAAGCTGGAATTCTTCGGCTTCACTCGGGCCTTTTAAGAATTAAAATAACCTTAATAAAAAATGACTGTTTTTCTCATTAGCATAAAAGTTGTATATAAATGGAAAGTTTTAATAGGATTTTCCCAGCACAAGTTACTTTGACTTCTAATTCATCTTTTCTCACACCACTGCCAATTTTAATAAGTTTTCATTATGGGGTGCCTGGGTGGCTCAGTTGGTTAAGCCGCTGCCTTCGGCTCAGGTCATGATCTCAGGGTCCTGGGATCGAGCCCCAGATCAAGCTCCCTGCTCAGCGAGGAGCCTGCTTCCTCCTTTCTCTCTGCCTGCCTCTCTGCCTACTTGAAATACCTCTCTCTCTCTGTCAAATAAATAAATAAAATCTTAAAAAAAAAGTTTTCATTACATTAGTCCCTTATTTGAGAATATTTGTGTCCTAATTTCTACCCCTTCTAGTAATTTGTCTGCCTTCAAAGATTTCTTCATAGCCTCTATGCTTCACCTTCCCATGCATACTGCTATAGTAGTACCTATGACATGTATGTACTAGTTACATTTTACCTCCATAAATATTCTATTTGCGTCAGGCCAGTCTCCCCACTGTGCCAAGAACAGTGTCATTTCCACTTCCGTGCCTTCATTTAAGTTATTCCCTGTGACTGATATACCCTCTACTTTCCCTTCGTCTATCAAATCCCACCTCTCCATCAAAGCCCACTGGCTACTTGATAGGACCTTCCCCAAGTCCTGTTGTACTCACTGATTTCCTCCCCCTATGAGCCTCAAAGTGAAGTATTTATTTTTTTATTTTATTTTTTAAAAGATTTTATTTATTTATTTGACAGAGAGATAGAGCACAAGTAGGCAGAGCAGCAGGCAGAGGGAGAGGGAGAAGCAGGCTCTCCCAGGAGCAGGGAACCTGATGTGAGATTCGATCCCAAGACCCTGGGATCATGACCTGAGCTGAAGGCAGCCGCTCAACCGACTGAGCCACCCAGGTGCCCTAAAGTGAAGCATTTAATTAGTGTACTAATCTCCAGTTTCATTTGTGTCTAATATTCCCACTGTGATTAAATCTAAAATTAGCAAACATGATTTGTAGTTCTATATTCCCAAACATGTTAAGTACAGAGTTCATCTTATGAAACAAGGAGAAACAATGCTCCTTCTTCCTTACTATTCTGATGGTTCTCCATCACACAAGGGCAAAAATTAACAAACTTTGAAAGAGTCACTTGATGTGGGTCCATTTTCTTTCTTTCTTAAGATTTTATTTATTTATTTATTTATTTATGAGAGAGAGAGAGTGTGAGCACAAAGAAGGGGGAGAGGAAGAGGGAGAAGCAGACTCCATGCTGAGCAGGGAGCCTGATGCAGGACTCGACCCCAGGACCCTGGGACCATGAACTGAGCCAAAGGCACTTAATTGACTGAGCCATCCAGGTGCCCTGGGTGCATTTTCTCATCTATAAAATGGGAAGCCTGTAATTATCAATGTTTTGTAAACTGTTTTGTAAACTCAAATTCCACATAACTTTAGAAACAGCTGCGGAGGATAAGGAGAGAGTTGTGTAAAAAGTACTCCCTCTTAACTTCCAACTAAACAGGTATAGTGTTGCCTGTTTTGTATACTGGCTCCTATGTTTTCATTTGAACAAGGGGGTTCCAGGTTACAAATAGTTATCACCTACTATAGGTGTTTTCACAAGTTCCTATAGTCTGAAATGTTAGGTCAAGAGGCAGTGTTAAAGAGTACTGGCTTCCAAACTTGACTGCTGGGCCTGAATTCCAGTTCTATCACGTACTAGTTGTGTGACCGTACTAGTTGTGTGACCGCAGGCAGGGTATTTAACCTAGTATTTAACAGTATTTAACCTGTGCTTCCTTGTTTAACGTATAAAAGAGTAACAAAACCTGCCTCAGGTTTTAAATAACTTAACACATGGAAACTGCTTATAACATATTGTTCAATAAACGTAAGCTGCTGTTATCATTACTGTTAACCAACAGTGTCCTTAGTACTTGGAACTGGCTGCAACAAACATGTGCACATTAAATACACTGAATATGCAAAAAGTGAGCTCTTCAAACTGGGATTCTGTTGGGGGGGTGGTGGAAAGGATTATGTGTATAGTTCTCCATGAGGAGAGGTTAACAAGAGAGCATTTTTCTTTGTCTCCTATTGTAGGTTTACCTATAGTAGGAGGGAACCAGATGGTGAAGTGTTGGGTTCCAAGCTTTTGTCTCTTTTGCAGAGTCAACAAACTAATGCTAATACAAAAAAACTGGCAAATATAAAACAGCTCTCAACGCCATAAATCTGATGGAGCTGCATCTGGTGATACATTTCTAACTTCTTAAGAAAGTGTTCTCTTTCTCCCCATGTATAACAAAGTTATAATGCATTTTCTTTACATGCTATATGTACTTCTGCAATCTAAGAAAAACATTCCAATTTCCAGTTCTAGCCATCGATTTAAGAACTAACAAGCCATGTTTCACAAAGAACGGAAAGTTCATATATGCTATACTTGTCTCCCATTTTTGTATCTCAGTAATAAGGTCTTTTCAACTACAATGTTTTAGTACTTGCACAACTGTAATTTGTTTTCTTAACTTCCAAAATCACTTTATCTGTAAAAATAATGGAGGAAAAGAAGTATTTGGGTTTCTTTAAAAATCTTTTTTTTTTTTAATTTACAATGAACTTAAAACTTCAGGTTTAGTACTAATACTGTTCAACCGACAATACCCCAATTTTACTTTTATATTTTGTACCTAAAACTGAATGTTTACTTACTGTTAGTTGCTTGCACATTTTCCTCTAATTTACAGAACACTCTTAATTCAGACACCAGCCAAGCACAGAGTTTGGTAAACTCGGGGGAACTGGCTCCAGCAGAGACTGCCTGAGACAGAGCGCCATCTTCCAACAATGGACCCTTGTAACTGGTGAGTAAAAAATTATACTTCAGAAGAATAAAAAAATCACACCTAATATTTTATACAAACACTACATGTATTATTTGCATGAATAAACAATCATTTCATAAGTTACGGTGACCACTTCGCAAACTTAAAAATGTAAATAAAATTTATAGAAAACTAAATCTAAAATTTAAATTTTAGTCTAATAAAATCTATTAGAAAAATAAGTTACAGGATAACTGCATTTCCACCCTTCAAAATATATACAAATATTTAAGAGAATCATATATACTACTAAATTATGTCAACTTCTATACATTATACTGAAAGCTCTTGCTCTACAAAGATTTTCTTACTTTAACTGAACTGAATATTAAAACCACATTAATACACTATAACATCAACAAGTGATTTTACTTTAGTTTACAATTTCAGAAATAAAATTTAAGTTACCTTTTCTAGAAATTTTCCCAGAAATCAATTTAGTTTTTTTTTTTACTTTTATTAAAAGCAAAAACTTTCCAGTCATTTATTTCCTTTTTCCATATTTAATGATAGTTAAAGCTATTAAGACATACTAGTACCAGAGAAATGTCTGGATTAATTTAAAAGATTAATAATTGCTGGCAAGTTGACGTCTGGGTGAACTGGTGCATCTGAATCCTAATCCTTTGAAAGTAATTCAAGCATAATTTTGAAGTATTATTAAATATCCAAACATTCATAAAAGACAATAGTAATTTGTCACCTAGAATACAGCTAGAACTAAAGATCCTGTCATTTTCAGGGCAATTTTAATATATATTCTCTAGAAGATTAACTTTTAAGTGAAATGTTGATAAAAAGTTATTAAAGATAAAACATTAAATATACTTAAGACAATTTGATGTTTGGAAGTAAGAGATGTTAGACAAATGACAATACTTGATTCTTTTAAAATGCACCTATGTGTTTATACACTGAATGGAATGGAAAAAAAAATCTTACATAAAATGAGATTATATATAGTCTGGGATCTAGATTCAAAATCACATATAATTAGACACTGCAATAAAGACACTAGGCCTAGAAATCTCTCCTTGTGCTACACACCTATAATTTATTAGTTTATTCTACAAGTAGTTATTCCTACCGTGTGCTGCATTAAAGATAGTCATTTAAAATTCTACAATTTCTCAGTGAATCCTTTAAAAGAACATGTCAATTAATCAAGCCTGACTTTTAATGATTGAGTGCCACCAAACTAAGTGGTTAGGCTTAAAACTTATAGCAAAATTTTCAGAAAATCTGACGGTTTACGTTACAACCCATCTTGAATATTTACTTGATTTACAATTACTATAGTAAAAGTTACTTTTTTAGTACTCCAGAAAAGAAAAAAAATATAGTTAAAAGGTAGAAGATGGGAAGAAACAGCATCCATCACCAATTGTTAGGCAACATCTACCCAAACAGTACAACTACATTTAAATAAGGCTCCCTTCTCTCATGTTACTACTCCTTCACTGCTAACCCTAAGTGTCATTTCTTCTAGGAAGCTTTTAGGACTTCATTTCCTTTCCAAGTAAAGAGACCTTCCTCAGTTCTCCTCATGGCATATTCTCACAGTGTGAACTTCTCTTCCACTTCACTTTGTGCCCATAAATGATCAGCCCAACACTGCCACAGAGCAAGTGTTCTCAAGAAAATGTTTACTGAGGGCGCCTGGGTGGCTCAGTGGGTTAAAGCCTCTGCCTTCGGCTCAGGTCATGATCTCAGGGTCCTGGGATCGAGGCCCATATCGGGCTCCCTGCTCGGCAAGGAGCCTGCTTCCTCCTCTCCTGCCTGTCTCTCTGCCTACTTGTGATCTCTCTCTCTCTCTCTGTCAAATAAATAAATAAAATCTTTAAAAAAAAAAAAAGTTCCCCCAAAGGTTTCCATGTCATGGAAAAACCTTCGAGGAGGGTTTTGATAAAGGACTTGTTACTTTATAAATACAGCTAGCTAAATCTATCTCTATATATTTTGGACACCATCTACCTGTAGACAAATATTTAACCACACAGTNCATGACCTGAGCCGAAGGCAGCGGCTTTAACCCACTGAGCCACCCAGGCGCCCTAGACAAATATTTAACCACACATTTTTTTTTCTGGAACCACACTTAGACCAAGAGGATCTAAATTCTCAAGTTTTAAAGAGCACACTAATCTCAGTGACCCAGTGAGGTAAGAAGCCCTGTTTCCAGCTTCTAGGTACCAAATTATGGTTGGGTAATTGTCAGAAGAGACGAAATGCACAACAAACATGTAGGGGCTTGGTGGCAAGATGCCTCTAAGGGTAAAGACTAATGGTGGCTCAACGCAGTGGAGTGTCACTATGAAGGGAAACAGCCAGGGAGCGGTTCCCATGAAGGTGGTGACAGGTGAGGTGCATAAGTGAGCTGGTAGCGGAACGGATGCAGGCATGTGGCTTAGAGAGAAGCCTGAGTGCATGCAGAGATGACTGGGCAAAGGAGATTTTCTGAGAGAAATGGGGTGGGGTAGGAATAGGGGCTCCAGAGAGGAGCAGGAAGTTTGGAGGACAAGTAGGAAAAAAAGAGAATCAACTTTGGCAACCTTTAGAGTGAGGGGTAGGGCAAGAGGATGGGGAGCAAGAAGAGACGCTCAGGGAGGGGGGTGGCGAGAACCCAGAGCCCAGACAATGACACGCATGACTGACAAACGCTGCGGGTAACTCGGCTACAGGGAGCACAGAACAGGCCTAGGGTCGTCGCTTTAGGACGGCCCCGACCCGGCAGGGCAGACAGTGGACGTGGCATTAGGGTCCCAGAGCCATAAGGAGGCGACAGTCAGGAGCCACCGGGTGCGGCGTGCAGAGACAGGTGTCCCCGACTGGGGCGGAGGACGTGTTCCCGGGGGCAGGCAGTGTGAGGTTTAGGAGACCCGTACCCTGGCAGTCTTACCCTAGATCTTCCAACGACTCCAAGATGTCAGTCTCCATGAGGTCACACTCCATGCTACTGTGGTATTCAAATTTCCGAGTCGTCAGGCTCCCCTCTTCGCCGGCAACGCGTACACTCGCGCATGCGCTGCGTCCCCGGAACTTCCAAATCGACAGCTGTCGCCTCAGCCGCTGCACTGCGCATGTCCCGAGCGTGCGCAAGGAACGCGGTCCTGCCCGCCGCTCCACCCCTGCCGGCTAAAGCGTTGCCGGGCGGCCCAGTCTTACACATGCGTAGTACTGAATAGTGAAGCCGGCGGCCCGAAGAAGGGCAGGAGGACTGGCTGCGTGGCAGATGGGCGTGGGGATCCACACTGAGGGGGAGCGCCCTAACCTCTCTTAATTGCGTGTACGCATGTGCGATTCTTGGGGCGAGGCGGGCGCGGGCGGAGCTGGGGCAGGGAGGGTGTTAGGACGTGGTGGGTGTTGGCTGTGAAAACGGAGTCCGGGATCCCTAGGAGTCACCCGAGTGGATGCCCGCAGCGTGCTGGCGTGTTCTCGCCCGAGCTGTGGGTTGTGCAGAAAGGGAAAGCTCCAGTCTAATGCCTTAGGACAGGCGTAGACCGGCCAGCGCCGAGAACCGGAGATACCATGCGATTTGATTTTCTTGTGGCTGCAGTAGCTTTATTTCAGGATTAGAGAGGCGTCACCTTTCCCTCGCCACGAATGGGTTCAGAAAGTTGTTTAATTCCCCCTGTTGCTTTCTCTCCCCGACTTCTTAAGCCCTTTCCAGACATTTTATTCCCAGGTGTCCTCTATTTAGAGGCGACGGAGGTAAGGGGAGCTTCATTCCGTATCAGAATAACATATATTTAAATCCACACAATTTAAACAGCGAGTAAACTTTTTTGTTTCTGACATTTGGCTCCTTGTAACAGTCGACTCACGACGGCTTATGATTCCTTGTCGGTTATTGGTTTGGTAGGTACTTAGAAATTATTGATAAAAAAAAAAAAAAAGAAATTATTGATAAATGAGGAAAATTATTTCAAAGTGGTGGCACATTTAGAAAGTTAAATCTGACCATGAGTTGGCATAATGTTGAATTATGTAGGCATTTAAAGAATTTTCACTGTGCCACTAAATTTTATTTTGTAGTTCTAATTTTTGTGTCTTAATGGCTAAATGCCCCTATTCTTTTTTTTTTTTAAGATTTTATTTATTTATTTGACAGAGAGCTAGAGAGCACAAGTAAGCAGAACGGCAGGTAGAGGGAGAGAGAGAAGCAGGCTCTCTGCTGAGCAGGGAGCCTGATGCGGGGCTCGATCCCAGGACCCTGGAATCGTGACCTGAGCAGAAGGCAGCTGCTTAACCAACTGAGCCACCCAGGCGCCCCTAAATGCCCCTATTTTTAACAGTACTTTTTCATTTCCTTATTTTGCATTATCTGGAGTTGGGAAAGGAATTAATATTTATTACGTACCTGTGCTGGGTTTGACATGGTATTACCCTTTGATCCATAGTTTATACAACCATAATTCTGTGTAAGTTTTACTCCCATTTTACAGATAATGACTCTAAGGCTCAGAAGCTTAATGATCTGTCGAAAATCATAAGGCCACTAAGGAACTGGATTTTTTTTTTAATATGCTATTTATTTATTTGACAGAGAGAAACACAGCAAGAGAGGGAACACAGCAGGGGGATTGGGAGAGGGAGAAGCAGGCTTCCTGCCAAGCAGGGAGCCCAATGCAGGGCTCAATCCCAGGACCCTGGGATCCTGACCCCAGCTGAAGGTAGATGCTTAACATCTGAGCCACCCAGGCGTCCCAAGGAACTGGATTTTGAGACTGAGTCATATCTGAATCCATATTCCTTCTGATTTGGCTAGTTAAGTAAGGATTTATATGTAGGATATGATAAAATAGGAAGATGTAGCTAGTGGAATTTGTTTAAGTCTGTATATATAGTACATAATACCTAATTATAATGAAAATAGAATAATTTGTTCTCGTAGGGTTGTTGAAGATGCTAACAAAAAGTAATGCTTAATGCAAAATCAAGTGGGGAAAATAAGTATCATTCTTGACTCACTTTTTTTTTTAAATTTTTAAATTTTTATTTATTTGACAGAGAGAGTGAGATTACAAGCAAGCAGAGAGGCAGGCAGAGAGAGAGGAGGAAGCAGGCTCCCCGCTGAGCATGGAGCCCGATGTGGGGCTCGATCCCAGGACCCTGAGATAGAAGGCAGAGGCTTTAACCCACTGAGCCACCCAGGCGCCCCCTTGACTCACTTCTTGATGTAAGTTGTGACACATAATATTTGTGAGTGAACAAGTAATAATTCCCCTAAATTTCTTCTTCTCTCTCTAATGCAATTTAATTATTTAATTTAAATTGAGGGTAGGCAATATAGTTTTAAAAAATAATTTTATATTTGCTGTAATAAAAATGCTTTAAAAAGTAAATATTGTCATCATTTCTATAGGATCTACTAGGAATCTTTTGCATTTTACTTTGAAATTGTTTATATTGTAAACTTGATATCTAAAGACCTCATTCAGGCTGAATTTAATAGAATGAAAAGAACACTGATCTCAGAGTTAAGTAAGGAGCCCTGGTTTTGGCCTCAGATCAGTACAAGAATGAATTTCCTAATACTTAAAGGTATCTGAAGTCCATCAGCTATTTATGAGAGATGATGAGTTTTCTGTGTAGAAGGTGTTCAGCTAGAGGCTGGATGATGACTTGTTGAGGGTCTTGTGAGGAGGGAGGTATGGGGTATTTACTAACCCTGGTAACTTTTGATTAGACTCTTACCCAAAAAGAATGTAAAATACCGATTAAAACCCCTCCTAGTATCTTTCCCTGGAGAGGGATAGTTGCTGTCTGTTTTAGTTGTCAGTGGCTGTTGTAACAGGTGACCACAAACTTAGTGGCTTACAACAAGACAAACTGATTACCTTTCAGTTCTGAAGGTTAGATGTGCGAAAAGGACCATAGGCCTAAAATCAGCAAGGCTGCATTCCTTCTGGAGTTTTTAGGGGAAAATCTATTTTCTTCCCTTTTCTAGCTTCTAGGAGCTGTCCTCATAACTTGGCTTGTGACCCCACTCCTTCTTCAGCAATCACCTCACTCCAATCTCTGCTTCCTTGGTGTCACAACTTCTCTCTTACTCTCCTCCCCATCTTCCACTTATGAGGACCCTTGTGGTTACGTTGGGCCAACCCAGCTAATCCAGAATCATCTCCCCACTTCAAGATCCTTAAGTAAACCACACCTACAGAGTCCCTTTTTCCATCTAAAGTAACATATTAATAAATTCTGAGGATTAGGACACAGATAACTTTGGGGGATTCATC
Organism: Ailurus styani; assembly: GCA_002007465.1. NCBI lineage: Eukaryota > Metazoa > Chordata > Mammalia > Carnivora > Ailuridae > Ailurus > Ailurus styani. Next base: position 1,324,518 of record LNAC01000024.1, on the reverse strand, counting down.
ATTCTGCTTACACACTGTCTTTCCTAGGGAGTAGAAATCTTGAATGATCTTAGTTGAAAGACCAGCTTTTCTGAAAAAGGCTTTCCAGACTTTCTTGAGAAGAGTAAAGAAAAATCATATTTCATACTTGTGAAAAAAAATACAGAGGGGAAAATTGAAATGAAAACTGATTTCAGTTTTCAGAGGAAAATTTTTTTATGTCATAATCTGAAAGATTATCATAAGGGAAATTTTGATTACATAGTAGTTAAAAATTTATGCAGCTGAGATTCTTAAGAAAGTTATTTCTAAAATCTGTAAATGGGTAACTTTTATAATGGCAATGAAGTAGGTACACGCTTGAACATAAAGTTTGTCATTTGTCTAAGAATGGTCTTCTAAGAGTGTTTAAGAGTCAAGTAAACAGGCACCTAGAATAATTTATTTTTCTTTCTCCAAAGAATTTGAAAAATAACAGCAGTTTCCAGTTTTAATGAAATTGCCTTTAGAATAACCTTCCAACAAGAAGAAAATAAAGACCATAGATTTGTTCATGTTGCTCTTGAATGAGAGTTTATATATGCACTAAATAAAGTCCTTTTCAGCTTGCACAGTGGAATAGTACTTTTCTCCCCTAAATATTCACATTTAGAATTTATCGTATAGGTTCTCAAGTACTCCTACTTTATTACTTTTTAAACATTTTATTTATTTTTTTAAAGTAGGCTCCACACCCAGTGTGGGGCTTGAATCCAACAACCCCAAGATCAAGAGTTGTATGCTCCACCAACTGAGCCAGGCAGGTGCCCCCAAATACTCTAATAAAGAATGTTTGTTTTCGGGCGCCTGGGTGGCTCAGTGGGTTAAAGCCGCTGCCTTCCACTCAGGTCATGATCTCAGGGTCCTGGGATTGTGCCCCACATCGGGCTCTGTGCTCAGCAGGGAGTCTGCTTCCTTCTCTCTCTGCTTACTTGTAATCTCTCTCTCTCTCTCTCTGTGTCAAATAAATAAAAAAATCTTAAAAAGAAAAAAGAATGCTTGTTTTCAAATCATGCCTCTGGCTATGTTAGTATATTTTCAGTTAGTATATAGTATATCTTAGTATGTGTTTCCGACCATGTTAGTATATAGTTGGGCAATTTTAAGAGACTGTTACAAAGTTTGAGAATAGTATGTTGTCTGTGTTTAAATTGAGAAAGAGATATAGGTGTTGATGATATAATGATAAAACCAGGTCTTTCTTTTTTTTTTTAATTTTTAATTGGTTGGTTGGTTTATTTATTGAGAGAGAGAATGCAGAGGGGAGGGGCAGAGGGAGAAGGAGAGATTCTTTGTTTCTTTTAAAGATTTATTTATTTATTTATTTGAGCGGGGCAGAGCATGAGTGGAGAGAGCAGCAGAGGGAAAGGGAGAAAGAGATTCCCTGCTGAGCAAGGAGCCCAACACAGGGCTTGATCTCAGGACCTGAGCCAAAGTCAGATGCTTGACTTACTGAGCCACCCAAGCACCCCAAAAGAGAGAGAGAATCTCCTTCTTCTCCTCCTTTTTCCTCTTCCTCCTCTTCTTCTCCCCTTCTTCTGCTTAACCAACTGAGCCACCCAGGTGTCCCTGGCCTTAGTAATATTTTAAAGAATTTCGAGTCATTTAAAAATTCGAACTTGAGAGTTTATGTACCATTTTAACAATGATTGATAAATTGTGGAGAAGTGACTACAAAGAGAAGGGATTGGGACTCCTCGGGTAGTAAAATTGTGGGAAGGTAAGTATATGGGGGAAACTAGTGGGAGATAAGGGTTATTTTAGAAAGGTTTGTGCAGACTCAACTTGGTGCCAACTTTCTTCATGGCCATAAAATTCTCCTGGGGTAAATGGCAGGCCTAGTTTCTCAGAAGTTTCTGTTTGTAGTCAGCTAATGAAAGCTCTGAGACTTCTTTCTGCAACTATTGAGTCTCAGTTGCCTTCGGCTCAAAATAATCTAAATGCCAAAGTAGCATAGTTTGATTCTTTTCACTAGTTACATGGAACTTCTACTATTCACTTAACACACCTTGCCCTTCCATTCCTTTGTACTTTGTATAAGTTGTTTCCTCTGCCTGGAATCCCCTTTCCCTCATTATCTGACTGGTAGCCCAGTCTTTAAGACTCAGTTTACGGGAACCTTCCCTGACTGCCTTAGGCACTCATCCTCTACCTCTCAAAGATTTCTTAGTGCTTCACCCTAGATAACATTCTTTTTTTTTTTTTTAAAGATTTTATTTATTTATTTCACAGCGGGAGAGAGATCACAAGGAGGCAGAGAGGCAGGCAGAGAGAGAGGGGGAAGCAGGCTCCCTGCCAAGCAGAGAGCCCGATGCGGGCCTCGATCCCAGGACGCTGAGATCATGACCTGAGCCGAAAGCAGAGGCTTTAACCCACTGAGCCACCCAGGCGCCCAACATTCTTGTTCCAGACAGGTGCACATAGATCCCCTCTGCTCTCTGCTACTTTGCTCACCTTCTACCAGATCCTCAAGGTTTAGTTCAACTTCACTGCCCTGTAAAGAAGGTGCTCTCTCACTGTACCAATTAAAATTATTTTTCCTCTTTGGATTTCTAAGGTGGTGGTGCCTAACTTGATTGACTATCATAACTATCTGGGGGACTTAAATGCAGATTCCTGGGCCTTGCCTCTGATGTATCTTATGTCAACATTTCTGGGGTAGATTTAGAAATCTATTTTTCTTAAAACCACCTCAAATGGTTTCATAATTAGTTCTTCATAATTTAACATTTATTAATGTTATATTTTTATGTTGCTTATTTAATATGCTCTGATCTTTTCTATACAGTTGCAATAAAACCATGCATATCCTACATATTGTCTAGTACATTGATGCATACACAATAGGCATAAAAATGTTGATTATTTGATTGACAAGAAAATTTTTCCTTTCTCATGACCAGATTTTGCTTTCTTCTGAAAGAATAAAGTGCTTCTTTGCAGGGAATAAATAAGTATACAACGATGAATTATGCTCTGAGCTCTTGTATCATCCTGGAACTCAGTCAATGCCTATTTAAAACTAGGCTATTCTGGTAGAATGGTATGTTCTCTATTGACTTAGATTGTTATTAGCAACTTTGTCTCTTATCCTAGTGTAGTGATTCTTTATGGTTTAAGGCATTAGAGTCTTTAAGGAGATTTTTTCAAGCCTCCCTCTCCTCCCCCCCAATAACTCCCCAGGAAAATCACAGCATTGTGATGAGAGATGCTGATTGGCAGTGTGCTGTGAAGAAAACAGGGCAGAAGCAGAATAAAGGCTGTAAATCACTGTCCTAAGGAGAGCTTATCAATATGACCATTATGATTAGATAAATGAACATGATGCTGATTTTGAATATCCTCAGAAATCTTAACTTTCCAGTTCCTTGTAACAGTTATTTACTTAATTTCTTTTTTTTAAAGTTTTAATTTAAATTCCAGCTAGTTAACAAACAATGTAATATTAATGTCACTTGTACAGTATAGTGATTCCATACTTCCATACATCACCTGGTGCTCATCACAGCAAGTGCACTCCTTAATCCCTATCACCTGTTTCAGCCAATCCCCGCCCACCTCCTCCCAGGTAACCATCAGTTTGTTCTCTACAGTTGAGTTAATTTCTTTTATCAGATGGGATCATTGTTTATGAACACAATAAAGATAAGAATAAAATATATTTTAAGCAGAAATAATGGTATTTAAATTTTTGTGTTGGGTCACTTTGTGTTTTGAAAATTTGGGTAAAGTCACATAAATTTGACACGGTAGAGAATCTTGGCACATTATTCTAGAACAGTCCTTCTCAATCATTTCCAAGAGAGAGTTAAGCCCTAATGCCCTAAGGCATCCAGCATATGTAATTATTAGCTTTTCTTGTATGCATCTAGAATATACTCTATGTATCACACTTGGAGAAATGAGAAGAAAGTCACTGAAATCATTTTCTCTAGGGCTCTAATCACTTCTGTGACTGAGAAAGGCTACATTATGTAGAGCCCAATGGTTTTCAGACTTTTGTGTATGTCAGAGTTATCAGGAGGATTTTTTAAAATACAGATTGCCAGGCCCCACCCCTAAAGGTTCTGACTCAGTGGGTCTGGGATGAAGCCCCAAAATTTGTATTTCTAATGAGTTCCCAGATAATAGCTGACACTGGTGGTGTAGAGACCATAACTTGAGAACCACTGATCTAGATCAACACTTACCTTATTTAAAAAGACTCATGTCAGTCAGTAAGAAAATAAATATATATCATGACCCAGTACACTCACATGTAGGCACACAACCCACACAGCTGAAACAGTTTCATGGTAAAGAGACACTCCTTGCTAGGTGCTGTGCACTGATTTGTTTTTAAAACTCTATTCTATTTATTTAAAAATACTGATTGGAAGCCACTAAATTGATTTTCCAGGTCACTAGCAAGTTGTGAGCAGCAGTCTATAAAAACAGATAAGGAAGTCTCAGTTTCTTTTACCTTTAGTATTTTCACCCTATGCTTCAGGACCTTCGTTTTACAGATAAGTACAGGAGGCTCCAAGTACAAGAGTCTAGAAGATGGCTACCCATTAAGGATTCAGACACATCTGGGGAGGCCAATGGGAAGATGTTTGGGACCCAATGAGCAAACACCTGAGATAGAAAGCTTGCCTTCAGCATCCTTTAACAGTGAAAAACCAACATCCACCTGCTCAATTAGATTGGTCAAACAACTTACCTTAATAGAGAGCATGACCGTACAGACTTAATCAGAGATCGACCAGAGCTTGTCCAGGAGAAATGATTCTGAGTATATTATCGGGCAATGACACTTAAGTGGACTTCTGACTTAGCTCAAAGGAAAGCTGTGTCTAATTCCAAATGTAGGAAAAGAGAGCTACAGGAGACCTGTAAGCAATCTTTAAAAAACAACAAACATTATAGGAATATCGCAGACCTTGAGATGATAAGGAAGCCTTGTTTAATTGGTTAAAGATGAGGGTCAGCTGGGCGCCTGGGTGGGTCAGTGGGTTAAAGCCGCTGCCTTCGGCTCAGGTCATGATCCCAGGGTCCTGGGATCGAGGCCCACATCGGGCTCTCTGCTCGGCAGGGAGCCTGCTTCCTCCTCTCTCCTCTCTCTCTGACTGCCTCTCTGCCTACTTGTAATCTCTCTCTCTCTGTGTCAAATGAATAAATTAAAAAAAAAAAAAAAAGATGAGGGTCAGGGGAGAGGAAAGGTGTTCTTTTCTTGGCCCATTTTATTACTGTGACCTTGGAAATGGGAAACTATGGAAGATAATGTTTTGTTTTTTTTTTTAAAGATTATTTATTTATTTCACAGAGGGAGAGAGATCACAAGGAGGCAGAGAGGCAGGCAGAGAGAGAGAGGGGGAAGCAGGCTCCCCGCCGAGCAGGGAGCCCGATGCGGGCCTCGATCCCAGGACCCTGAGATCACGACCTGAGCTGAAAGCAGAGGCTTTAACCCACTGAGCCACCCAGGCACCCTGTTTGTTTTTTTTTTTAAAGATTTTATTTATTTGACACAGGGAGAGAGATTACAAGCAGGCAGAGAGGCAGGGAGAGGAGGAAGCAGGCTCCCTGCTGAGCAGAGAGCCAGATGTGGGGCTCCATCCCAGGACCCCGAGATCATGACCTGAGCCGAAGGCAGAGGCTTTAACCCACTGAGCCACCCAGGCGCCCCCAAGAAAGAATTCTTGAGACACCTGTGGTGCAACATGTTGGTTTATTAAAGCACGGGGACAGGACCCCTGGGCAGAAAGAGCTTCGGCCCCAGGGTTGTGAGGGGTGGCTGATTATATACAATGGGGTTGTGGGAGGTAAGGAAAAGGGAAGTTTCAGAAGAACTTTCATATGCTAAAGAGGACCTAAAGATACTAGAGGCCTTGCCATTGTCAAGTTAAGGTTGTGTTTCCCCTTTAGCAAGGCATCAACATGGAACTAGTTGGGAGATTTCTGGAAGAATATCACGCAAGTTCCACGCAGGAGTGGTGGGGTGGGAGGGAGGTTGCAGGGCGTCAGCTTCTTTGTCCTCGGCTAGCCTTCTGTTCCCTCATCAGTGTCAGTAGTATGCGAACATCACCTGCACCAGAAGTGATGTCAGAAGCTATGCGAAGAGATAGCAGTGGATTGGTACCTGGATTTTACAGAGGACTGTCTGAAGGCTGAGGATTTTTAGGGAGATTCGCAATCTGTGATCGTTCACCAGGCTGATGTTGGGCAATATAGTTAGCTAGGAAAGCGAGTTCCTGGTTTGTGTGAACGGACCCGTTCCAGGCCATGCCTAACGATGGACTGATACCTCAACCTACATTCGCGGATTCTCAACTTGGTGCATAGGGACCCTGGCCGTCCCACCTGACCCCTATTAGTGCCTGCCTGGAACTGTGACTATCCCTGCACCTCCGCCAAAAGCAGACGGATTCCTGGGAGTCTGGGTGCCACCGACATGCACATGCGCATGTGCATGCGCAGTTCACTCTGCAAGCGCCTGCCCCACGCCCCCTAGGACTGTGTAAACGGGGGCGTCCCAGCAGAGCAGCCCATCTTCTTGGAGCTACCGATTCGTGGAGCTGCGCTCCATTTGTGGAGCTGGAACGAGGAAGGTGGTTCGTGTCGGATCCCCTCTGGCTCTCCGCAGGGAAGATACACAGGACCTCCGTGGGTGGGCATCAGGTCCCCCAGATGTCTCTCCTCAGCGGACTTCCCGTGGATGGCCAGGCCAAGGAATTCTGGTGAGATCCTGCTAGAGCAAAGAGGTAAGTAAAAGTTGTGGAGTGGAATGGATCTTGGCGTGGACGTGTGTCCTCCAGACGTTTCTGCTGATGGCCTGGTTTATCCCTACAGGTCCCAGAGTCCAGACAGATCCCACGGTACCTGGGTGCTAATATGGGCTGCAAAATGTAGTTTGCTCTGCACACTTGTCCTCGGGCACTAGGCCGTCTAGGCCACTGAACAGGGCCTCCCTTCTCCCCCTAGGTCGTCCTCCTGGGGCTGTGGTTCCCTTCACTACACCATTAATGAGAAGGTTTGAATGATGGTTACCATCAGGCCCCATGTGACCTTGCTGTTCTAATACTATAGGGGCCAGTCTGGCACTCCTTGTTTTTTTTTTGTTGTTGTTGTTTTGTTTTGTTTTTAAGATTTTATTTATTTGACAGAGAGAAGGAGATCACACGTAAGCAGAGAGGCAGGCAGAGAGAGAGAGGGGGAAGCAGGCTCCCTGCTGAGCAGAGAGCCTGATGAGGGACTCCATCCGAGGACCCTGAGATCATGACTTGAGCTGAAGGCAGAGGCTTTAACCCACTGAGCCGCCCAGGCGCCCCAATCCTTGTTTTTAATCCAGAGTGTTTTCCCTGTGTAAAATAATTCTTTGTGAGGTACAATTTTTTGTAAGATACTTTGTCAATATTGTAGGTTTTGGGGGGATGCCTGGCTAGCTCAGTCAGTAGGGCATGTGACCCTTGATCCCAGTGTTTCAGGATTTCTTTTCCTTTAGTTAGTGCCCCTAGTTCTTGGTCTTGCAGCTTGAAAGAATGAAGAGGTAGACCAGATGAAGAGTGGGGGGCAGCAAAGCAAAGGTTATTGAGCAATAGGAGGAAGGAAGTAATCCGAGAGGGTTGCGGTTTAGGTGGTTTTTATGGCTTCTTGGCAGGCTGTTTTAATCTGATTAACCCTCCCTGCGCCTATCACCTGATCGGGTTTTTGTCTACAGGCTCATCTACATATCTGGTAGTTGTTCACCTGGGAGAGGTGGAGGTCTCCTTCCAGGGTGGTGTCAAATCCTTTTAAGGTTGGTTTCCTTTTAGGGTGGGGGCCACTTGTCCCTGCTTATCCTTCATTATCTGGGTTGTGAGTTCAACCCCGTGTTAGCTGTAGAGATTACTTAAAAAATAAAAATCTTCGGATAAAAAAGTAGATTTTGGGGAAAGCAAAACATATGACATGCACATGAATTTCTTCACGTTAAAAAAAACCGCAGGATCACAAAGTTTGAGTTTAATTCTTTTATACATTTACTATCTAAAGATTCTTCTAGGTTACCTTTTACCATTGACAAACTTCCATAGCATTGTGATATAATGAGATCAATTGGATAGAATGATTGATAAATATTGGGGCTTGAAGAATGACCTCCTGGGATGACTGTTGTGTGACTGGAGGGTGATGCCTTCTCCTGCTACAGGGACCCATGAAAAAAGACCAGATTTGTGGAACAAGAATATGAGATGAATTCTGGACATGTGGAGACATTTTGACATATTCCTTTGAGACATTCAGATGGAGCTGTTGAATAAACAGTTGGATAAGAGGGTGCCTGGGTGGCTCAGTGGGTTAAAGCCTCTGCCTTCGGCTCAGGTCATGATCCCAGGGTCCTGGGATCGAGGCCCACATCGGGCTCTTTGCTCGGCAGGGAGCCTGCTTCCTCCTCTCTCCTCTCTCTCTGCTTGCCTCTCTGCCTACTTGTAATCTTTCTTTCTGTGTCAAATAAATAAATAAAATCTTTAAAAAAGAAAAAAAAAACAATTGGATAAGAGTCTGGAGTTGAGTGTAGAGTCTGGGCAAGAGATGTCGATGTGTGGGTTACCTCTGAAAGAATGGGACTTGGAAGTCAAGAGTGGATGCAATTAATTACCGAAGGAGAGTAGAGTGAGAGGGGGGAAAGGAGACCTTGAGAAACACTGGTACTTCATGGCAGTTAAAAAGAAATAGAGCTACAAATGATGAGAAGAAGAGAGAGGAGTAAAGTCAGAGGAGTCTTGTACAATGGATGTTAGGAGTCGATTCAGGATGGAGTGTAGTGACAGCTGTGTTAAATGTTGCAGACAAGTCTGATAGGATGAAGATCAGAAATTGTCCAATGAATTTAGTTACATAGAGTCATGAATGACTCAGAAAGAGCTGTTTCAGTGTAGAAATGGAGGCTAAAGATTGAAATATGTTAGTGAATGAGAGCTGAGGACATGTGAGGATAGTGAGCATAAGAGAGTCTTGTATAGAAAACCAACCAGGGAACTTAAATCCTTTTAACATCTCTGTTGATAACCTTTAAGCAAGGCCTAGTGATAACACCTTCAGTGGCTTACTTCCTTTTTTAGGGTCTGGTTATGATTTGTTGGTCACAGGTGATTATCATAAAATGACACTCACCTCCCCACACCTAGGGCAGGGTGGTCCTACAGTTTGTTCCCTTATCTCTGGTTTTCCACATTTTTGGGATTTCTGTGAGCCTGATCACATGGTCCTCTATCTCTCTCTCCCTATTTAGCCCCACCTGTCCCTTACTCACTTGGAGTTCAGCTGAATCTATCTCCCTTCTTGCAAAGACCCCATTGTAACAGTTCCCTTGAATAAAGTCTAAAGCATCCTGAGTAATTTTTTCTTCAATACTATTAGGGTATGAATGAGCCCTGGAGCTGGAAGGATGGTAATCCATTTTATGCAGTGGTGACAGAGTTGATGAAACTATTCCATGCAATAACTTGGGAGGCATATAGCTAATAAAGTTTAGCTCTAGGGAATGACATGGGAAAACAATATTAGACGCTTATGTAGGTTTCTAATGGCTGAATTTGCAAGGTATTATTCAGAAGAGATGAACTCAGAAAAGTATTGCTATGTTTTCAGTCAGGAATGAAAAAGGATAGAGAAAGTCTTAAAATTCTGGGATATACTCTTGGAAGAGACCTTGCTTTCAACCTCAACTAGCAAAAGCCAATACTAAGAAGGGTTCTGGGGAATAAAAGCCAATTAAAACTCAATTTTGTGTCAAGGGTCAAACTCTCCAGATGTTAAAACAATGGAAAGAGATAAGATATTTCAGAGTAGGTGTCCACCTAAATGTGTTCTGCCCAGTAAATCCCTTCAATGCCTCAAGGAAAAGAGCTGAAATGTGAGGAACTCCCACAGAAGCCTTATAAACAAGGTATGCACAATTAATTTATGTGAGGAAGTCTTGAGGTCAAGAAAGCAAAGGAATATGGTGCTTCTGAGAACTACCCCCCCAAAACAAAACAAAACAAAAAACAAAATTAGGGACATAGACTTGAGAAGAATCAACATGTGAAAGACTTGTTTAGGAAAGTGAATTTGACAATGGAGTCTGGTCAAGGAAGCCTATGACTGACTCATACATAATAATCTTGGGTCCTGAACTTCCTGAAAAAGCTGCTCAGAATGCAAGGAAGGGCTTTTACCCAGTCGTACTTCAGGTATGGCTAAGGAGGTTGATGACTAGGAAGGATCTCCCAGAGGGTAGAGCCAGGGGTCGTGGAGGCAGTTTCAAAGGTTTCTTTTAGACCTTTTTCACCATAGTGGCTCTTATTCCACAGTTCAGAGAAGAAGTGTTATGGGGGTTCTTTCAGCTGCTGAGTATACGGTCTCTGTTATAAGCTGGGAAATGACTGAAGGGTAGACCTGTTTGACTACCTGGGGTTGGACTTGAGCTTTGACTCCATTACACCTATCCTAAAGGGCAGTGGGCATGACAGCATTTCCATTCCTTTTGTATAGTGCCAGCTTGGACTCTGTATCTAGCAGATCTGGATTTACTCTGTGTATAATTACTTTGGAAAATGGCTAAATGTGTATCTGTACATTGAAAAACCATACAGAAATGAGAATGTACAATCTGTAAGTACACACAACTGTATCAATGAGTCAACAAAATTGAATTAACAAAAGGAAGACACAAAAGAGTATAGAGTGTGTGACTCCCTTTAAATAGATAAAAAACAGGCAAAACTAATCTCATCTTTGAAGTCAAGTGGTGACTTTTATGTGTTAACTTTTGTGGAGGGTTAGTCACAGAAGGGAAAAAACATGGGTTTGAGAACTTTCTGAAGATTTATCAGTCTGTATTACTTATGACTTGTGTACTTTATGCTATAAATATTCTTATGTAAGTCTTTGAATGTGTGTATTAATTTCTTTTAGATATATACTTAGGAGTAGTATTGCAAGGTCATAGAGTAGTTGTCTGTTTAATTTTATTAACTACCAAGTTTTCCAAAGAAACTGTGGCATTTTTACATTCCTTCCAGGAATAAGTGAGAATTTGAGTTACTCCACATCTTTGTTACTGCCAAGCCTTGTTATTCTTTGTCTTTTTTACTTTAGCCATTTTGGTACATGTTCCTGGTTTATCTCATTGTGGTTTAATTTTCATTTCTTTCATGGCTAATGATATCAAGCACCTGTTTGCCATTGTGAATATTTAAAACGTGGTCTGGCCAATGTAAGCCTTAAATATATGTTTAATGAATGAAGGAATTGGGTACCAGAAGGTTCAACACTGTGCTTCTTTTTTTTTTTTTTTTTTTTTGAAAGATTTTATTTATTCATTTGACACAGAGAGAGAGATTACAAGTAGGCAGAGAGGCAGGCAGAGAGAGGAGAGAGGAGGAAGCAGGCTCCCTGCTGAGCAGAGAGCCCGATGTGGGCCTCGATCCCAGGACCCTGGGATCATGACCTGAGCCGAAGGCAGCGGCTTTAACCCACTGAGCCACCCAGGCGCCCTGTGCTTCTTTTTAAATATGTTTCTGCCTTATGCAACATATGGCTTTTCTTCATTCTTTTAAAAAATACTTTCTTTATTTATTTATGAGAGAGAAAGAGAGGGAGAGAGAGAGCAAGCAGGGAGAGGAGCGGAGGGAGAGCGGCAAGTGGACTCTGCTGAGCACGAGCCTGATGTGAGACTCCATCTGACCATGACCTGATCATGACCTGAGCCCAAACCAAGACTTGGAAGCTGAACTGACAGAGCCAACCAAGCACCTCAGCTTTTCCTCATTCTTAAATGTAAAGTTCATAAAAATGGTCTTACCTGTACTCTTTCTACATATGATATGATATATCTAGATTCTAGTAGCAGACTCCCTGGCTCTGTCACTTATTGCTTATATGAATTTAGGAAATCAAAAAACTTCAGCCTTCTCATTTGGTACAATGGGTATTATAATAGAAACTACCTTGAGGTGCTATTTTAAGGTTTTTTTTTCTCAGAAGTCAACAAAATCTTTAATTTATTATTATTATTATTTTACTTTTTGGCTTCATTCCCAAGATAATTTTTAAACTTATCATAAAGCATTTTTGACCACCCAGGTCAGCTCAAAACCAAAATTTCATTCATTCATTTGCATTCATGTTTTCAATGCCTTTATACTTACAATACCTAATAAACACATTAAAATTTTTTTAAAATTTAAATTCAACTAATTAACACATAATGTATTCTTACTTTCAGAGGTAGAGGTCAGTGATTCATCAGTTTTATATAATACCCAGTGCTCATTACATCACATGCCCTCCTTAATGACCATCACCCAGCTAATCCATCCCCCCGCCCCGCCAGCAATGCTCAGTTTGTTTCCTATAGTTAAGAATCTCTTATGGTTTGTCTCCCTCTCTGGTCTTTTCTTGTTTCATTTTTTCCTTTCTTTCTCTATGATCCTCTGCCTTGTTTCTTATATTCCATGCATCAGTGAGAGCCCAAGGTAATGGTCTTTCTCTGATGGACTTATTTCCTTTAGCATAATATCCTCTAGTTACATCCATGTCTGTGCGAATGGCAAGATTTCATTTTTTGGTGGCTGGGTAATATTCCACTGCATATATGTACACTACATCTTCTTTATCCATTCGTCTGTCGGTGGTCATCTCAGCTCTTTCCATAGTTGGGCTATTGTGGACATTGCTGCTATATACATTGGGGTGCAGGTGTCCCTTTGGATCACTACATTTGTATCTTGGGGTAAATACCCAGTAGTGTAATTGGTGGGTCATAAGGTAGCTCTCTTCTCAACTTTTTGAGGAACCTCCATACTGTTTTCCAGAGTGGCTGCACCAGCTTGCATTCCCACCAACAGTGTAGGAGGATTTCCCTTTCTCCACATCCTCGCCAATACCTGTTGTTTCCTAACTTGTTAATTTTAGCCATTCTGAGTGTGACATTGTATCTCATTGTGGTTTTGATTTGTATTTCCCTGATGCCAAGTGATGTGGAGTATTTTTTCATTGTCTGTTGGCCATTTGTATTTTTTTTAAAGATTTTATTTATTTATTTGTCATAGACAGGGAGAGAGAGCACAAGCTGGGGTAGTGGCAGGCAGAGGGAGAAGCAGGCTCCCCACTGAGCAAGGAGCCTGATGGGGGACTCCATGCCAGGACCCTGGGATCACGACCTGAGCCAAAGACAAACGTTGAACCGACTGAGCCACCCAGGCATCCCCAAAAGCTTTTTCAGTCTTTCAGTATCCACAGAATGAAGTGTCTGAGATGTTAAAACTGCTTGATACATTGAATTTGGACCTTTGAGCTATGAGCCTCCTTGTATGATGGGCCAAGAGAAAGATGAACACTTGGTGCTCAAATGCCTTTTCAATTCTCCACAATCAATGCTAGCTTGTATTCCAAATGTCAGAATACTAATAGCTAGTTTATTGAGCATGTTAAGTGTTTCAGGTACTATTCTTAGAGCCTCACAAGTATTATCTCAGTCATGCCTGCAACCAATATAAGAGATGGTACAATTATTATCACATTTTACTAATGAGAATATTGAGACATAGGGAGAGTAAGTAACTTCTCACAGAGCCAGTAAATGAGAATGGCAGCATAGGAACAATGGCCTAATGATTCCAGAAGCACACTACTGCCTTGCTTTGCATTGGCAGAATGGTCCTAGAGGAGACAGTTTTGAGATAGGAGAAAGGAGGTGTGGGTAAGGTGAAAAGAACAGAAAAAAAGATGGGGATGTTGAGATGCAGCATCTGCTTAGATCCCCAGTTCTTGTCGTTGAGAGCAGATAGCTCCCTGGAAGGCCTAGTTGTATCTGCTGGTTATGCAGAGATGCTGCAAAACTGGGCTCCAGTTTCCTGGAAACCACCTTACTAAGCAACTGAAGCATATGCTTTCTCCCTGAAAGTATCATTCTTTGGTAAATTCATTCATACCAGGGAATACTCAAGCAAAACCATACCTTCCATCTTTGCTTGCCATATGCTTCTCCTCACCTTGGCCAGATCTTCCCTCGTTAAAGCCGCCTCTTCTGTTGTTTGCATTATAAACTATTTTTTTAAAGATTTTATTTATTTATTTATTTGACAGAGAGAGAGATCACAAGTAGGCTGAGAGGCAGGCAGAGGGAGAGGAGGAAGCAGGCTCCTTGCTGAGCAGGGAGCCCGATGTGGGCCTCGATCCCAGGACCCTGAGATCATGACCTGAGCTGAAGGCAGAGGCCTCAACCCACTGAGCCACCCAGGCGCTCTAAACTATTTTTTAAAAAATACTTTGCATTAGAGTCCATCTTAGCAGCACCTTGGTGGCTCACTTGGTTAAGTGTGAACTCTTGGTATTGGCTCAGGTTGTCATGGGATCAAGCCCTGAATCCAGCTTTGGGCCCAGTGGGGAGCCTGCTTCTCACCGCCCCCCCGCCCCCCGCCAACTCTCTCTCTAAAAATAAGTAAATAAATCTTTTAAAAAAGAAAAAGAGGGCGCCTGGGTGGCTCAGTGGGTTAAAGCCGCTGCCTTCGGCTCAGGTCATGATCCCAGGGTCCTGGGATCGAGGCCCGCGTCGGGCTCTCTGCTCAGCAGGGAGCCTGCTTCCTCCTCTCTCCTCTCTCTGCCTGCCTCTCTGCCTACTTGTAATCTCTCTCTCTGTGTCAAATGAATAAATAAAAATTAAAAAAAAAAAAAAAAAAAAAAAAAAAAAAAAAAAAAAAGAAAAAGAGTCCATCATAGTTAAAACTGCCTAATTGCTTCACTTTGCCAAAGGAATAGAAAACCTAAAGCACTGATACATTAATGCATTTGACAAACATTTACTGAGTACCCACTGTGTGGTATCATTTTTGATGAAGATCTAGGGCCTGAGCTACTACTCCATGCTCCCCTCCATAGCTGTCTACTAGAAGACACCAAATAGTATTCATAAATAACTGGGTAGCATTTGGTGGTTGAGATTGAAAAAGAAAATCTGTCCCAATAAATGTCTTGGTGATTTATTTATTCAGTGTTAATGTTATCTATCAAATCTCAAACAAATCTCAAAAGTCTCAAAAAAGTGACTATGCTTTAGTCACTGAAGTGACGAAAATTCTCAAATTTTGAGTTGCTTTGACTTTATCTCTTTGTTTGAATTTTATGAAAGTTCATTATTTTTAATTCACTGTAACGAAAAAGATACCTTACAGATTTTTAAAAAAGATTTATTTATTTATTTGGAAGAGTGAGAGAGAGTAAGCACATGCAAGGGGGAGAGGCAGAGGGACAGGGAGGGAAACTCAAGGAGACTTTGAGCTGAGCCCAAGGCCAATGCAGGCTGGATCCCACAGCCCTGAGATCATGACCTGAGCTGAAACCAAGTGTCGGACGCTCAACTGATTCTGCCACCCAGGCACCCTGCCTTACAGATTTTTGAGTATTTAAAAGTGATAAACAAACTTTAGAAACATTTATTCTAAATGCACTGTGGATAGATATTTTAATAGAAGTTTTAAAGTATTTTATTGTTTAGAAAAAAAATTGTTATTCCAGAGCTATGGGTCATTGCCTGCCCCTCCCCCACCTTCCCTTCTACTGAAATTTTCTCTGCTGTTGCTAAACCAGCAACTAAACGACCTTGTGTTGTCCCACCTCAGTTGTAGTTGACTGTGTGAGAGGAGAATATGTGACTTAAGAATACTGTTCCCCCAGATCTATAGCCTCACGTGAAAAGATGAGCTTGCCCAAGCATTTCTCTCTGTTACGAGTCTGGAATTGAAAAACCAAGGAGCTGATGTTGAGCCATATAGCCACAGGTGCAGCATTGAAAAGGATATGTGGAGGGCTGCTGTGCTGTAGCATGGCCAGGTGCCTGAAGTTAGGACAGAGGTGAGGATGCCATCTAGATGTCTGACTTGTAGAGTGTAGGTGTTCCCTCACTGTAGTGCAGAGAGCTTGAGTTAAGTCATCCAAACATGAAGAGCTAATAAAGGTATATTGTACTCACAGCTTTCTCATACTCTTTCTCTCCATATAAAAATTAAAAAGATAAATAAAATAAAATTTCTCCCCCAAAAAACAAATGGGGCAGTACCAATGAAATAAAATTCTTGAAGAGACTCATGCTCCTTTTTTCCTTTCCAAGTCTCCAGGACACTCTGTGTGTATCTGCTCTCTCTATATCTTCAATAAACTTTTCTTTCACCTTAAAAAATTAAAAAAATAAAATAAAATTCTAGAAGAGTCTCCATTTCTCATGGCCTGCAATTTCTCTTTCTCTCAAAATAGAGGCCATATACACATATTTTTCTGGGTTACCTAATTTGTAGTTTTACAAGTAGTAATTTTAAAATCCCAACCTAGTAAAATGAAAAATTAATGCTATATTCTTTTTATTTCATTATTAGTAAGACTCCATCCATTTCTCACCCCATTTTTATTAGTAAAATTGATCTCTACAGCATGCTTTTTGCGCCTGATTCTAGTGTGGCCATATCTTTCTATGGAATGAAGGAGGCACAGAAAGAGGAGGGAGAGAGGTTCTCTCTGCCATGTGGGTTCTGGGGGAGAGAATCTTTCTGTACCATAAAAAGTAGTCAGATAATCTCATGTGATAAAACATTGGAAACATTCATTAGACTCTCAGAGATTTCTGTGAATATTTATAGTGGTTGCTAACTTGTTTCCTACTAATATAAATCTGGCCTTGGAAGCAAAATTGAAACAAAGGATCTTGTAAGATTCCAAGGACTTTAAAAATAGTGGCATGTCCTGTGAAAATAACCTTCAAAAAGAAACATGTAATTCAGGTTGTTTTTATTACTTGTTATTTATTTATTTATTTTACCCTGGTAATGTTGACATTGATGTCTCTATAGTCCTCCAAAGAAAAAAAATATTTATAGGAGGCTTTTCTCAAATCATTGGCCCTCTCTTCCTCATGTGGATGGGGGAATATGTATGACTGCTAGTTTCCATCATTTAAAAATGATGAATAGTTTTATTTAAATTAGTAGTGCTTAGATTATACTTATTAACTCAGATAACTCAAATGACCTTCCTGAAATTGATGTGACTTATTTCACCAGCTTGAAGAAAAATGTCAGTTCATACTCTTCATACTCACATGCTTTATATGAAAACAAATCAAATATAATCCCACTGTGGTTTTTTCTGCCTTTCCCGCTGTCCAGAACAGTTTGGACCAAAGCTTCCTTCCGCACACCAGGCAGAGAATGAGGTGGGTGACCAATCAGCCTGTTAGTTGTCTGTTGCTTCAGATAGTACTACTGAGTTCTGCTGCTGGCTGCGTTGTACAGCCTGATGGACTCATGCCCATTCCTTTACTCATGCCCTTCCTGGCATAGACCCTTTTAAAGTCTGATGTCATACTCCAAGGTTATGTTGACATGTTGGGCCACAGCTATTTTTTCTGACACTGTGCCACAATGGCCCTAGTGGGGCTCCACACTCAAGCCCACTCTATACCAGGGTCAGTAAAGGTAAAGTCACACTTTACCTTTGGGTGAGCTTGGACTACTAGCCTAGAATCTCCATTCCTCTATGATTCTACTTTGGGGTTCCTGACAAACTTTCCTGCCAGTGGACTATTGTCTAAGCTATCATGATCAAGCCAGGTCATGTGACACTTCAACTATCTTACCTCACGGGGGTCTTGGGATCCTTAGCAAAGTGGTCATCCTCTCCTCCTGAGTGCTGCATACAAAGGGGTCTTAGATGGGGGACCTTTACTCATAGGATTCTCTTACCTTTCCCCCCCAGGACATGGTTTCAAGTCTTCATTTATTTGTATCACTAGAATAGTTACAATTCTGGTGATAGCTCATTTATCAAGACAGTCTGTCCCGGAATATATTGTTTTGGACCCAGTTTTGGGTCCCAGAAGCAGTGGCCATAATTTAAAATTTTTTCTCATCTGAGGCTTCAAAGACCTATGCGAGGCCCTGTGCTGCCAATAACAGCCACAAAGGAGTGCTTTGAGGGTATGCAAAGGAGGTAAGAGTTTTTGAATCTATGTGTATTCATGTTGTTGAGTAGAACTCTCTGTGTATATTCCAAAACAAATTGGACCTCTGAAAAATGTAGGGGAGGAAAAGACTTTTTCTCTACCCTGTCATGTTCAGTGTTTGGGAGCCTGCAGATGAAACTGACAAAAGACATATTAGCAAGAGAAAAAAGAAAGTTTATTCATGAGTACAAAATGAGGGTGCTCAGTGTTGAGTAACTCAAAGGGTGTGATTAGACTTTGGGGCTTATAAACCATCTTAAATGGTGAAGGGGAAGGGAACAAGGGAATGGGAAAACAAATGACTTCTTAAAAGGGAGAGGGGTGGGAGAAAGGGCTTCTATGGAAGACAAATGGCTTTTCAGAAAGATAAATTGGCTTCTAGGAGTATAGATGGGAGATAGAATAGCCTTGAGTCTTGAGTCTGTTGGGATATAGTGCCTACTTCTTGAGTTCTAGTCTCCAAGAAGGTTAGAGCTGTCCTCATGGCAGGGATTTATTATTGACAAGTGAAGACTTTTGAGAGACTCTGCTTTTAGGAAGATGAGGGATTTATGCTACATTTGGTATATTTTGGGGTGGCATGTCCTGATACCTTCAAAAGGGACTAAATCATTTGAACATTATAAAGAATAACAAACTTTTAAAATATACAAAGGATAGTTTCCTGTTCCTTTTGAAGAAAATTGTAATTCACTTTAAGAAAGTTTAATTTAGGGCGCCTGGGTGGCTCAGTGGGTTAAAGCCTCTGCTTTCGGCTCAGGTCATGATCTCAGGGTCCTGGGATCGAGGCCCGCATCGGGCTCCCTGCTCAGCGGGGAGCCTGCT
>LNAC01000024.1:1268871-1303367 GCA_002007465.1 Ailurus styani | reverse complement strand
AAAGAAAAAGAAAAACTTTGAGGAGAAAACATGGTCTAAGAGATTTATGAAGCAGGTTAAAAAAATGTAAAGTTTTCTTTATTACAAGATTTCACATCTCCTTTAAGATGTTAATATGGGCTGGAGTCTCCAAGAGGCAATTATGTTACATTGTGCTTCCCAGGGTTATTTGACCACAAATTTAGATTTTTCCCAACATATTTTGTGGGGCTCATGTTTAGCCGAACATACATGGGTAAGTGCTGGTATAGTGTGGTACCTTAGTTCTTTAGTAGAAGAAAGTGGGATCCCAAAGAGAGAAGTGGAATTCTTAAGATTATCAGGTGGCGAAGAGCTGTCTCATAGCTGGAACTGAGCACCCCTTGTCTTTGTTCTTTCCAGGATTCCACACTGGCTCCACCTGGTTGTACTTTCCTATGTGAAGACCTCTCTTAGAGTAGGTCCTATGTACTTAAAGAAACTTTATTTTTTAGAGCAGTTTTAGGTTTATAGCAAAATTGAGATCCTGTGTACTTTTCCTTCTCATGATTTTTTGCAATTTACATTTAAAAAATAAACTTTATTTTTTAATTTTAATTTTATTTTTTTTTAAGATTTTTTTTTTTTAATTTGACAGAGAGAGAGAGAGATCACCAGTAGGCAGAGAGGCAGGCAGAGAGAGTGGAGGAAGCAGGCTCCCCACTGAGCAGGGAGCCCGATGCGGGGCTCGATCCCAGGACCCTGGGATCATGACCTGAGCCGAAGGCAGAGGCTTTAACCCACTGAGTCACCCAGGCGCCCTAAACTTTATTTTTTAGAGCAGTTTTAGGTTTATAGCAAAACTGAGCAGATGGTACAGAGATTTCCCATGTGCTCCCTTCCCCCACACATACATAACCTACCCTGTTATCAACTCCCCCCCCACCCATGATACATTTGTTGTAATGGATGAACCCAGGTTAACAGCACATCATTATTACCCGAAGTCCATTGTTTCCATAGGAATTCGCTCTTGGTGTTGTACATCCTGTCGATTTTGATAAATGTATAAGGACATGTATCCATCGTCTAGTATCATACAGCGTAGTTTCTCTGCCCTAAAAATCCTCTCTTCTTTTCTCATTCATCCTTCCTTCCCTCCCAACCCTGCAGCCACTTGTCCTTTATTGTCTCCATAGTTATGCCTTTTCCCAGATTGTCACATAGTTGGAATCATGTAGTATGTAGTTGTATGGGAGGAAAAACTTAATTTTTTCCCCTCTGCCCTCCTAGTTCTCTAGCTGGGACCTATAAATTAGACTGACAAAGGACAAAATAGCAAGAAAAAAAAAAGAAGTGTATTATTAGATATTAATCATATCATGCATTCACATGGAAACATTCAGAGGTGAGTAATTCGAAGGAATCATTGGAACTTGGGCTTATACAGCATCTTAACAAGAGAACCATACATTTTTAGAGAAGTGACCAGACAAAGGAATAAGACTGGGTTTCTAGGGTTGCAGACTGTGGGAGGGCAAATGTATGGGGAAATAAATGGAAGATAAAGGCTAGTTTTAGCAAGGTTTGTTATGTAGATTCCTCTGGTGCAGTCTACTGTTGTCTCTGGTGATTAACTTTGTCCTTTATGGTAGGGAGGGGGTGAGGGCATCTTCATAAATTTATGTCCTCTATTTTTAAGTACATAAGGAAAGGGCAGAGAACTTTTCTTGAATCTACNAGTAGGCAGAGAGGCAGGCAGAGAGAGAGGAGGAAGCAGGCTCCCTGCCGAGCAGAGAGCCCGATGTGGGCCTCGATCCCAGGACCCTGAGATCATGACCTGAGCCGAAGGCAGAGGCTTTAAACCGCTGAGCCACCCAGGCGCCCTATGTCCTCTATTTTTAAGTACATAAGGAAAGGGCAGAGAACTTTTCTTGAATCTAGTACTTAATTGTCTTTAGCTCAAAATAATCCTTAGGCCAAAGTGGCGTATTTTGGATGGAATATTCTGCCACCCTTCATAGTCTTTTAAGACGGGCTTCTTTTTCTTAGTACTATGCATTTAATGTTTTTCCATGACTTTTCATGCCTTGATAGCTCATCTCCTTTTAGCTCTGAACAATATTTCATTATCTGAATGTACCACAGTTTTTAAAATTTGTTTACCTGCTGAAGGGCATCTATCTTGGTTGCTCCCAATATTTGGCAATTATGAATAAAGCTGCCACAAACATTTGCATGCAGATTTCTGCGTGGAAGTAAGTTTTCAGCTCATTTGAGTAAATGCCAAGGAGTACAATTGCTAGATTTTATGGAAAGAGTATATTTAGTTTTGTGAGAAACTGCCAAATTGTCTTCCAAAGCGGCTGTACCACTTTATATTTCCACAAGTAAGGAATTAGAGTTCTTGTTCCATATACTTGTTAGCATCTGGTGGTGTCTAATAGATGGATTTATCTAACAGATGTATAGTTCCCTATAATTTTTAAGGTTTATTTTTTCTAATATGGTTTTAACATTTAAATAAAGTATTAGGCTTTTAAGGAAAAAAAAATCAGCCTATTGCATTCACTTCTTCCCAATCCCCAGTCTTGTTTCCCAGAGGCAAACACATTTAACTCTCACCTTTTTTTTTAAAGATTTTATTTATTTATTTGACAGAGAGAGAGAGAGAGAGGGAGAGAGATCACAAATAGGCAGAGAGGTAGGCAGAGGGAGTGGGAGAAGCAGGCTCCCTGCTGAGCAGGGAGCCCGATGCGGGGCTCGATCCCAGGACCCCGAGATCGTGACCTGAGCTGAAGGCAGAGGCTTAACCCACTGAGCCACCCAGGTGCCCTAACTCTCACCTTTTTCTTTTGCTATCTGCCTCCATATTTTAAAGTAATGCTGTATTGTCTTAATTTATTAATTCTATACATTACCTGTTCATTTCCTATTATGAGGGATGATAATTTAACACTCTGATACTTTTCCTCAGTGTAATTTCATTGCTCGCTTTCTCTACTTGTGTTTATTTTTTTGTGTGTTTATTTTTTTGTACACTGTTTTTTTGTGTATCCTGAAGTTAATAATTGCATAGCTGTTTTCATTTGCTTTGTTTCATATGTACATACAAATACATTAAAATATTTATACAAATGTATTTACATATGAGTAAGATATAAATACAAATATACATATGAATAAGCAGAAAGAGTAAAGGAGGGAGGGAGAGAGAGAGAGAGAGAGAGAGAGATTTGACTTCTCAATATAATTTTGCACATAGACAAGCTTATCAGATATTTTATCAGGACCTCTTTTTCTTTGGAGACTTTTCTTGAGCCCACGAATTTCCAGTCTCTATCTCTAGGCCTGTTGTATAGTCATCTTCTGGTAATATTCTTTGTCACCCTTTTAGATTCATTTCATGGATACGTTGTTTCTTGGTTTACTTATTATTTTGATGAAGAGCATTCTTAGCATATCTATTATCTTAAATTTACTCTTGTACTTGATTAATATTTTGGCTAAGTATAGAAATCAGGTTGAAGGTAATTTTCCCTCAGAATTTTAAAATTATTGCTTCCAGATTCCATTGTGGTTTTTGAGAAGTCTAATTTAGTCATTCTAAAGTTCCCTTTTGTGAGTGACCTTTTATATGTTTTGTTCTTTCTGAAAGCTTTTATAATTTTCTCTTTAACCTTGGTGTTCTGGAATTTCACAATAGTATGCTTTGATTGTGGGTCTTTTCTCATTTTCTTGTTTGGCTCTTGGTAGCCTTTTCCAATCCCTGGATTCATGTTCTTCATGAGTGACAGTGTTCTCTCATATTTTTTTGTGTGTATTTGTTTAATAGTGCTAAAAGACACATAACATAAAATTTACCATCTTAACCACTTTTAAGTGTACTCTGCAGGCCTTCAACTGATTGGATGAGGCCCAAACACATTTTGGAGGGTAATCTGCTTTACTCGAAGTCTACTGATTTAATTGTTGATCTCATCTAAAAAATACCTTCACAGCAACATCTAAACTGATGTTTGACCAAATATCTGGGCACTGTGACTAGCTAAGTGGACATATAAAGTTAATCATTACTGTTATATAAATAGAATCATACAGTATTTGTCCTTTTGTGACTGGCTGATTTTACTTAGCATAATGTTAGGAAGGTTCTTGCATGTTGTGGCATGTGTCAGAATTTCCTTCCTTTTTAAGGCTCAATAATATTCCTTTATATGTACATACCACTTTTTGTTTATCTGTTCATCTGTCTATCGACATGTGGGTTGCTTCCACCTGTTGGCTATTGCAAATAATGTTGCCGTGAACCTGTATGTACAAATATCTCTTGAAGTCCCTGCTTCCAATGCTTTAGGTATATATACCTAGAAATGGGATTTCTGAATCACATGGTTCTCACTTGTTCATTTTGAAATCCTATTAATTGGATTTTAAAATTCTTAGATGATTCTCTAATTTTTTTAATCTTTTTCTTCTCTCATCTGACTTTCTTTTTTGTTCTACTTTCTGGAAGTTTTCCTTTACTGTGGTTTTCAACTCATTTCCCCATTCTAATTTTCTTCTCTTCCTCCTTTTTTCCTTCCTTCTCCCTTCCCTCCTTGTCTGTCTCCCTCCCTTTCTCCTTCCTTCTCTTCTCATCCTTCTTCTCTTTCCTTCTTGAACTTCAGCTATATCTCCTATGTTGAACAAGCATTGCTTTGGAATTAAATCATGGAGCAGTTTATTTTGGAGAGTTTACAACTCTCCTTTTGTTAATTTGTGGGGCTGGTTCTTTCTTTGCCCTTGAATGAAATTTAACACCATAGCTTTCTCACATTTTCAGATAATCAAAGATGCTTCCCCATTGCATGTCATAGTTAAATAATTAATCTTGACTTAAAGTTAAATCTCATTTTCTCCAGCTTAGGCTGCTGGAGATGTGAAGTGTGAGTCAGAAAAGGGAGAGTACAGCCTGCTTCTTTCTCTTTATACCTGACACTTTTATTCCTTCTGTCCCCTCATTCTAATCATGGTTCTTGATCTCTATCCCCTCCAGAGTAGGAATCCTGCAAATAGAAAGAGAAGGAATCAGAGACCTGTCTGTAAGGATAATAGGGCCAAGGTGTGTGGTTTCTTATATGAGTCATTATTTTCTAAACTTGTTTATATATTTTACAACCTCATTAACAGATATGAAATGGTAGTATTTAATGCAGTCATAATACATCATTTCAGTTATGTTTAAGCACCTTCTGAGAGCCCTTCCACGGTATCCTCCGTGTCTCCAACAGGGCTGACCTCATCCGTATCCTGTACCTCTGCTTGTGCCTGCTTCTGTTTTGCTCCTAACAGACTATATTAGAATCATCTGTTGGCTTGTCTGTTTCCCTCCTAGACAATAAGCTCCTTGAGGGACCTCATTATTTCTCCAGTACCCAGATTATAGTGTTATTCAATACATTTCTATCAAATTGAACAGACAGAATTAAATGGTAAAAGATCAAATATTCAAAGATTCAGCAAGAATCCCCCTAAATAAGGGCTGATTCCAGAAGAGAGGCTATTTGTCTATTTGACATCTCCCATCCCTGATTATGACCTCTGGTATCCTCCTTCCCTCCTGCTTCAGTGAGTAGGGAAGGGAGCTAACATTTTTTTCCTGTTGTCACCTCAGGGCCACCTCCACCTAGCAGGTGTTAGACAACAGTGCCAAAACCATTTTCCTCTTAATAAGGAAATTCTGGTTACACTGATCGTGCTTGGATACCTACAGGATTGCTGGAACCTGACCTCCAGATACCCTGGGAATTACCATATTGTGAAAAAAATCAGTCTGAAAAAAAAAAGATAATGAGATAGACTTGTTTGTAAATATTTGGTTCACCTTTCTGAGAGACATATCTTTAAGCTATAAAACTGTACAGTATGTTTTATGGGTTTTATCTTCCTTCCTAGCTCTATAAAATCAGAGTTTTATTGGTGTGAGCCCTCTGTGTGAAATAAATGATAGATAAGCAGATGATCATTTTATTTCATGGTTGAGACAAAATGTGCTAGGCTTTATTGCACCTAATCCCCCACTGGAAGAAGAGTTTTAAAGTGCATAGTAGTTAATTCTGTTTGGCAGATATGAGCTATAAACATGTTTTCATCTGCTTTCTCTCCTTATTAAATTAGAAATTTTCAGTGATTATAGGTTTTTACTTCTCTTGTGGGGAATTTGGAAATAATTTTTTATATCTATTTTTCAGATGCAATGGTGATGTCCTGGAGTGACCTGGGATATAATATTAATTAGTTTCAGCATATTACTACCATTGGTTTAAATGGCATTTTTGGGCTTAGAATCCAAAGATTAGCCATCTTCATCATTGTCAAAGCAGTGATTCCTGATCACCCAAGCCAGAAAAGAGCTCTTCCACATTGGCACTAGTTTAGCACTCTTTGTCTGCACTTAGTAAATAAAATTCCTTTTACCTGGGAGGCCTGTATGATAACGTGGTTGATTCCCAGCCTCTTTGTCTTTTCATACCAAGTCTGACAGATTATTTTTGGTTCTGTGGAGCATAAGAAGTGAACTCATTAGAACTCATCACCTAAGAAGTCATGAGGCCACATCCAGACTCAAGGTGAAGCAGTGCTACAGTTGGCTAGAGATGCCTCCCCAGGTTCCATTGTGGGGTTCCAGGTACAGCTCATGTTATTAGATTGTGTAGGTGTTGTGTGGGGGGAGTTGGAGACCACCCCTGAATTCATGAATGGTAGGACAGATGACATTTACCAGGAACATCATGAGTCCAGAAGATACCCTTTAGGAAAGTAGTCTCATCTTTCCTTTCTGAATTTCTCTAAGCCACTTTCCCAATCAAAACACTCAGAGTAAAAAAACATACAGCCCTGCTGGGACACCATATGTCAAAAATGCTCTAGAGGAGAAAAGGCTCACATTCAATGAATCTCTTATGGCAAGAGCCTCCACTCCATCCCAGACCACTTCATGAAGTGGGCAGTCCAGTGGACACAAGCTACCGAAAGGTCTGGCGCTGACCTATGGGCCTTGGCTCCTAAAAGAGAGAGGGAGAGGAGAAAGGGATGCAGAGACAGAGAGGCCGGGATGTTTTGCAAAAGCAGGAGGATTAGTTTAAAGTTACAATCTCAACTTGTTTTTCTTTGTTTCACTTTTCATTTTGATGTCTTAGGGAAGCATTGGTCATTTATTGAACTTCTGTCCGACAGAGAAATCCAACACAGATTTGACCTGTCACTTCTAATTTCATAAATGTTTGCTCATAGACAGATAAGCCTAGTTTACCTGCTGGCTCATGACCTCATCTTTCATCATTTTATATTTCATTGAATACCTGTGGTTTTCCATCATCTTCCTGGTCTTTATGCTCATTCTGCCCCGTTTCTCTAGAATGCCCTTTCTCCCCTGCCTATTCTTTAAGCCACTCCTTTTGAGCCCACCCAGTCTGCCCCATCTCTGCTAGCATGTGAAAACTTAGTTCAGGCATTGCCTTTTCCAGGATGTCTTCCTTGGTTTACATTATGGCACGTGTTGGTTGCTTCCACACATCCTCCCTCCTTTCCATTGAGCAACACTCTGATTACTTTTACCATCCGGGATGGCTGGGCCTCTTCCTGGACCGACAGGTTGAATCTTTACTGGTTTAAGCCAATAGCAATAACTGTATTCCTCTTACCAGTGACTATTTTAGAAATAATCAAGTAATACAATTCTTATTACCAGAGCACCTGGGTGGCTCAGTGGGTTAAAGCCTCTGCCTTCGGCTCAGGTCATGATCTCAGGGTCCTGGGATCGACGCCCCCATCGGGCTCTCTGCTCAGCAGGGAGCCTGCTTCCTCCTCTCTCTCTGCCCGCCTCTCTGCCTACTTGTGATCTCTCTCTCTCTGTCAAATAAATAAATAAAAATCTTTAAAAACAAAACAAAACAAACAAACAAAAAAACCCAATTCTTATTACCAACACAGGAGGGAAAGTCTTATTGTAGCTTCTGGGAAAGTGTATCTCACTTTTAAAAAGGGAAGCAAAGGGATATTCTCTCCTCTAGTGTGTTGCTGGTGAGAAAGTGACATGTGGAGCTGTGGTAGCCACTTTGTGATCATGAGGGGACAAGTGTGAGGGCAAAGGCCAATGGTTTGAGAATGGAAGAACAGGAAGATGGAAACTATTAGAATCCTGAAAATGCCACTCAGGTGCTGAATTAACCACCCTGGAACTGGTCTCCTGCCAGTCTCCTTCATATAGAGAATAATAAATCCCCTTATTGTTTTATCCAGTTTAGATGGAGTTTCCTGTTATTTGTAGCTGAAATCATCCTTACTGATACCTGTCATACCCTTGTTTATATTTCCTTTAGAAATTTCCTTGTGTATTTTTCTATTATGCTTTCAGTTTTTAAAAAAGCTTTATTGAGGTATTATTTACTTACCATGAAGGTCACCCACATAGAGTATGCAATTCAATGGATTTTAGTATGGTTACTGTGTCGTGTAACTATTACTACTGTTTCATTTTAGAATATTTTATCACCCCTCAACAGGAACTCTGTGCCCCATTAGCAGTCTCACCCCCTTCTCCCTGCTCTAGGCACCATTAATCTACTTTCTGTCTGTATGGGTTTGTCTGTGTGGACTTGACTTGTGGACAAGTCAAGTGAAGTCAAGTGATATATCTTTTGTGACTGTCTTCTTTCACTTAGCATAATCTTTTCTGGTTTCATCCACATTAGAGCATGTATTAATTCATTTACCACATTTTGTTTATCCATTCATCAATTGATAGACATGTGAGTTGTTTCTACTTTTTGGCTCTTGGGAATAATGCTTAATAGCACATTTGTAAACAAATTTTTGGGTAGGCGTGTGTTTTTATTTCTCTTAGGAATATAACTAGGAGTAGGATTGTTAAGTCATGTGTAACTTTATATTTAACATTTCGAGGTACTGCCAATCTGTTTCCCAAAGTGGCTGCACCATTTCACAGACCCTCTAGCAGTGAAGGGTGATTCTACTTTCTTCACATCCTTGCCAACACTTGTTACTGTCTGTGGTTTTGTTGTTGTTGTTGTTGTTTGCTTGTTTTTTAAGCTATGCTACTTGGGTATAAAGTGGTACTTCACTTGATTTTGATTTGCATTTCTCTGATGGGTAATGACCTTGAGTCTCTTTCCTATCATGCTGTATTAGTTATTTTTATGCGCCAGTCATCAGTGCTTACTGTGTGCCAGATATGTAAGTACAGCAATATTAATGGTCCTGAATCAAACTTATTTGCAAACTGGGGATATAATGCTTATCTCATAGAGGTATTAAAAGGACCAAACAATTGTTCACAGATCAAATATTAGAGTAAATCAGCGAGATTTTAACCTAGATTAAAATCTGTCTCTTATTATCTGTAATTTTATATATTAATATTTCTTAGCTTTAGTTTATTCATATGCAAAAGGTTATCTGTCTCTCCATAGTGTTGTGAGGATTAAATGAGGAAATGCAGGAACATTTTTGAGCACAGTGCCTCGCCCACTAAAAGAGAATTAGCTCTTCNAGAGAGGCAGGCAGAGAGAGGAGAGAGGAGGAAGCAGGCTCCCTGCTGAGCAGAGAGCCCGATGTGGGCCTCGATCCCAGGACCCTGGGATCATGACCTGAGCCGAAGGCAGCGGCCTTAACCCACTGAGCCACCCAGGCGCCCTTGCAGGAACATTTTTGAGCACAGTGCCTCGCCCACTAAAAGAGAATTAGCTCTTCCTTAATAGATGTTGGTTCTATAGTAGACTGTGTGGTACCCAGACATACTTTACAGACGGATCTTGTTTTAAGTGGTTAGCTGATACAGGGGCCCCTGAGTGGCACAGTCTGTTAAGTGTTTGCGTTCTGCTCCAGTCGTGATCCCAGGGTCCTGAGATCAAGTCTCATGTCGGGCTCCCTGCTCAGTGGGGAGTCTGCTGCTTTCTCTCTCTCTGTCTGTCAATTAATAAAATAAAAAAAAAATCTTAAGAAAAGGGGGGTTAGCAGATGCATGTAAAGATGAGATGCAGACAGAAAATAAATTACAGGGCACCTGGGTGGCTCAGTGGGTTAAAGCCTCTGCCTTCAATTCGAGTCATAATCTCAGGGTTCTGGGATCAAGGCCCAAATCGGGCTCCCTGCACGGCAGGGAGCCTGCTTCCTCCTTTCTATCTGCCTGCCTCTCAGCCTACTTGTGATCTCTTTCTCTCTCTCTCTCTCTGTCAAATAAATAAATAAAATCTTAAAAAAAAAGAGAAAATAAATTACAGGGGTGGTGGCTGGGGAGGCTGGAGGGAAGAGTGGAGGGGAGAGAACAGAGATGTCACTGGTGATTGGTGGGATTAACACAGATATGTAAAGCAATTTTGTAATGAAAGGCAGTGAATGTATGTGAGTATGTATGTATTCATATGTTTTACCATATGATGTTCAATGCAAACCCGCCTTAACGACCTTCTCCAAGAGATCATTAAGTATCTATTTCTCACCAATATGATTGTGGAGGAAGGGGCTGATCTCTTTTGGGAACAGCGAGTCCTGATTCAGAAGCCCAGATGTGCCAGGCAGGCAGTCTCCTGGGGTCACAGTGGTGTACCTTTCCTGCTTCTAAAGGAAAACTCTGAGGAAAAGAAAAGACAAACTGAGAGACTGTGCATATGTATGTGGATTTTTTTTTTCTTCTTTAACAGAAATTATTCACTACAATGGAGCCAAGGAGAGAGGAAGCAAAGTGGCAAGGGGCAATGCAGTAGAAATCCCCAGAGCAAATTATTTCATATTTCACTGAACTGCTCTAAGAAACCTGAGAATTTCCTATGAAGGAAGTTTCTGGTGTTGTTCCAGGACTTATGTCTATTTCTGGGATCATTAGTGATTTCAGTGGCTTCTAAGTCACTTTCAATTTTTTGTTTTCACTGTGATCTCTAAAGACCTATTGTTGGGGCTCTTGGCTGGCTTAGTTGGTGGAACATGCGACTCTTGATCTCAGGGTTGTGAGTTTGAGCCCCACACTGGGTGTGGAGATTACATAAAGAAAAAATCTTAATACATACATACATATATATCACCAGGAGGTGTCTGCCCCATAGCCCCTGGATGAGCCTTGCAGTTCCAGGAAGAAAGGAGAACAGTATGAAGACCCATTCTGTGTCTCTCAGGTAGCTCTCCTGCAGCCCCTTTTAGTGTCATTGACTTCCATCTTATGGGTGAGAATGGGTCCCTCAGCCTGTCCTGGCTTCAAGGGGGTATGAGAAGGTATGATTTTAGTTGTCCAGCCTCTTTGGTAGAGGATACAGGAGAGCAGGGATCCACTGTCTAAAGTTAGAGGAGAGTTCAGCACAGAAGGTTGAAGTCTCAGAATTTAGAGAAACTAGCCATCATGAAGGTGGAGGTGTGGGAAAGAGATGAAGCGGGGGCATTGTTGGAAATACATATAGTGAGCACTCAAAGTGCCAAGGCTTCCCCCTTGCCCCCACAGGAAGTTTTAGTCTCTGGAAACCTTGTATGGGACAGTAGAGACCAGGTGAGACCTGCATTCTGAATTGTGGCCCCTCATTCCCCTTCTCCCACCCTGGCGTCAGCATACGGGAACCAGGTGGTTGTATCCTAGAAAGGAAATGAAAGATTCTTCCCTGGGGAAATGAAGAGTCCTTGAGGGAAGACGTACAGACACTGGCATTTGGCTTTTAATTTCTCTGTTTTCTCTCCAGACCTCTGGGCAGAAACCCCTCAGTTACCACTCCAAAGCTGGGAGTAAGGACAGTTGCCTTCTCTCGCAGTGATGCCTCTGCTTTATGAGTTGTGCAGTGGGTGGAGTAGTAGCATGGTCTTCTTGGGTTTGCCTCCTCTGACATGGAACTGCAACCTTTTGAGTGGGTGAAGGCAGTGGGGCCCCAGTATTCTTGGTCTACTGTGCTTGGGGTAGAGCCTTCACCCTGTGAGGGTGGCCTGGGTGGAGGAAGGTAGTTCTCAACCCCTCAGCTGCACTTACCTAGAATTGAGTCTCTGCCACAGGGAGCTGGGGGCTGGGGAGAAGGCAGTGCTGGAACTGGAGACATGGGAAGCCCTCTGTTCTTGGCCCTATTTATCCAGAGCAGACCTTTTCTTTATCCTGAGTTGGGGGATCAAGGAGGGAGTGTAATCATGCACCAAGAATACAAGAGCACCTGCGTCCAGGGGTCCCAGACAGACCAGGTTTAGCCACTTGCTATGGAAAAAATCCAAAGACTGAGAGATGAGTGGTGGTGAAACAAGAAAGGGATTTATTTCAGTAAAGCCAGCACTGGGAAGGCCGTGGACTAGTGTCTCAAAGGTCATCTCAGAAGTGCTAAAAATACTTCTAGGTTTCTGTAAGTTGGGCAGTAAAGCTTAGGTCTGGTCACTGGCTGGGGGCCAATCATGTGAACTCAAGCTGGTATCAGGGCACTTGTTACTGCTTGAGGGAGTAGTTTCCAATCCTCCAGGTCTTTTGCCCAAGTTAAGAGATAAGTGGGAAAGAAGAACAAAATCAGAGAGTACAAATGGAGGTTGTTAAGGTGACAACTGGGTCCTCTTTTAGGAGCAAGTCAGGGCTTAAGTGCCACAGATGCTCACTGTTCTGAGGAGGATTTAATAGATTTTTGAATAAATCTTCTTTCATTTGCTGTATGCCCTTCGGGCAATTTCAAGAAACTTTAAATGGTTGTATTTTTGTAATTTTTACCAGTTATGTGGAAGAGGCATAGAGGCAGTTTATTTTTATGTGGGAAACCTAGAACTCTGAACCTGAGTTCCTCTGCCTGCCTCCAGTCTTGGAAGTCATTGGGCAGCTGGTGTAGATGAGTCAACTACATACCTAATGGACCTAATTCAATGTGTGGAGGGGGATTTTCCCTTCACATCACAAGCAATGCTCAGGACACGAGCTGGGTACCCTACAAATCAACTTAATTGTGACACTGATGCAGGCAGGCTGAGTCCCAGAACCCAGGGGAGGGTCCCACAGGACCAGCCAGGAGGATCATTGGCTTCATGCGGGTTTGAAATCAAACATGAGCCAGAGAAAGTGAAAAGAGTTTATTGAATAGCATCAGTGACAGGTAGAAAATAGTGGAATGTCTGGGAGACTCAGAAAGGAAAGGAGAATGAGTCTTGTCATTGCTTGGAGTTAGGGGTTTATTTTTCAGAAGGGTTTAGGGTACGTGTTCCTTCAGGAATCCAGAATAGGGCCCAATCAAAGGTGAGTGTCAGGTGAACAATAGGTGTTATTCCATAAATTACTGAAGGTCAGGTTATTGATGCCAGTGTCAACTTGAGATTTGTTTGAAGCTCATGTTCAGGATCTGGCCCTTCTTGGATGTTATTAGGTGTTTGGGGCCTAGGACAAAACTTCAGAGAATGATTAACTTTCTTGCTTCCCCCTTGAAGTGGGAACATAGATTCTCTGGCTTATTCAGAGGCAAAAGATGGAAGATGAATAAATGAGGCCTAACAGCAACAAAGCAGAGACAGAGCCTTTCTAAAGTGGGAGTTCCTTTCACTTTGGCTCCTTCAACACTATCTACCTGGAAGTGGCACCTGATTCAGGCCCAGAAGACTTCCCTCCACTTCACAGGCCAAATTCTAAGCCCAGGTGGTTTACCTATGCTTCTGACTGACTACTAGTCAGAGGTTCCCTTGACTCCCTCTTTGGGATGGATTAATTTACTAGAATGTCTCACAGACCCACAAACATTTCACTAAGTAGATCACCCATTCAGAGTATAAGAGGATATAATTCAGGAACAGCTAGGTGGAAAAGATGCATAGGGCAAGGGAGGGAGAAGGGGCGTGGAAGGTCCACTCTCCAGATGTACTACTCTACCCACATCACCACATAGTCACCAAACTAGAAGCTCTCTGTACCCCTTCCTTTTGAGTTTTTGTAGAGGCTTCATTATGTAGTCATGATTGATTAAATCATTGGCCATTGGTGTTTGGTTCAACCTCTGCCCTTTTCTCCTCCTTGGAGATGGGGGTAGGTAGGACTGAAATTCCACTTCTCTAATCACAGGATTGACAGGATTGACTCCTTGCTGAGGAGTCCAGTTGCCGGCCTTTGGTGCTTTCCAAGCCACCTCATGTACATAAAAAAAGACACCTGTACTGTTATCACACAGGAAATTCCGTGACTTTTAAGGAGCTTGGTGCCAGAAATAGGGGTGAAGACCAAATATATATTTCTGATAAGTATATATTTCTATTTCTTCTCTCACTCTCTTACTGGCTAACAGTAATTTTGTCTTCGCTTACATAGATTGTCCCCTCTCTTTAGTCTTATTCACAAAACACAACTGGCCAAAGGTGGAGTCATTTGCTCCCAGGACAGCAAACCAAGACTTAATTGCAGTTTCAAACCACCTCCCCCTCCCCCAAGAGTGGAATTTTAAACCAATCAGTCTGGAATTTCCTGGTCAGCACTAGTGAGTTAATCTGCTTGATAAGACCCCCTGCTTTCCCCTAAGGGAAGGTAACCTTGCCTGAAATAATCTTATTTTGTTAATTACCTCCTCATCCTGCCCTGTTTCTTTTCTTTTCTTTTTTTTTTTTTTAAAGATTTTATCTATTTATTTGACACAGAGAGAGAGAGATTAGAAGTCCACAGAGAGGCAGGCAGAGAGACAGGGAGAGGAGGAAGCAGGCTCCCTGCTGAGCAGAGAGCCCGATGCGGGCCTCGATCCCAGGACCCTGAGATCATGACCTGAGCCGAAAGCAGAGGCTTTAACCCACTGAGCCACCCAGGCGCCCTCCTGCCCTGTTTCTACCTATAAAATCATTCCGTTTTGGACAGCTTCTGGGAGCTTCTCTTTTTACTTGCTAGATGGGATGCTGCCTTATTCATGAATTGTTGAATAAAGCCAATTAGGCCTTTAAATTTACTCAGTTGAATTTTGATTTCTAACAGTCTCTAAGGAGAGTTCTGTCTTTGTCAGCCTAATTCCAGCCTTTAAAATTAGCTAGAACTGGGAAAACTGGTAAGAAGGGCAAGACCAGAAAAGACTTTAGTGGAGATGCTGAGATCAGGGTGGGAGCAGGAGAATAAGGTGTGGAGGGGGACACATCTAGGTAGCTGGGGTAGAGGAGGGAGGGTGGGGGTAGGGCATGAAAGATTTAGGGGAAAGGAGGAAAGAGATATAAGAAGTTTTGATGTAGGGATGCCTGGGTGGCTCAGTTAAGGGTCTGGCTTTGACTCAGGCCATGATCCCAGAGTCCTGGGATCTAGCCCCATGTTGGGCTCCCTACTCAGCAGGGGAGTCTGCTTCTCCCTCTCCTTCTGCCCCTCCCCCTCCTTCTGTGCACGCTCTTTCTCTTTTTCTCAAATAAATAAAATCTTAAAAAAAAAGTTTGGATATAGAGTTATGGATGTATTTCCTATTATGTGCCTTGAGAAGCATAAGGAAAGTTTATAACACTGTTAAAATTCTGCTTTGCTGATGGGCCATACTCCTCTATATGCTAATCCATCCAGAGATTGGTCCATGAAGAGCCCTTATTATTATATTTTAAGAAATAAATATTAAATATACCTCTCTCCTTGGTTTCTTATTAGATTTCTTCTAGGGGCACTGACTATGAAGGATGACGATCTTTCTATCAGACTGAGGAGGAATGGGAAAGAATCAAATCCTGTCTTAAAAGCATCTGAATGACTTTCGATTCTTTTTCTCATTAAAAAGATGTAAAACTTATGAAACTTAAGTTATTTTTATTTGATTTACATATTCATTTCCGTAGTTATATAATGTTTGTTTCCTTAACAGCTGTTAAAACCAAGAGTTCCGAATTGCCATTCCAGCTTATAGAATTCTAACCAAAAGGATATGCAGTGGCACTCTGCCCATCTTCCTTAAAAGAATAAATGCCATCTAAGGAGTAAATCACGGAGGATTTTCCTGGATCATGTCACTGGCTCATGAGGGGATTGGTGGTGAAAGGTTAACCACTGTGAAGAGCTCTTCCTACTTTACAACGGAGGCTGGTGTTGTTCCAACGAGGTGGGGGTGTGGGGGGAGAGCAGGGAGGGAAGTGTCTGTAGGACATCCAGGTGGATGTTGGGTGAGCAGGTAAATACGTAGGTTGGGGCTTTGGGGATGTTTGAGTGGATGATACTGATTTTGAAGTCAGTAAGGTATTGACAGAGATAATACACCGGGAAGTAAATAGGATCAAGGGAGAAAGTGAGTCTGTGGTCGAGGAGTTGTTGGGACAGGAGACACGAGGAGTGT
Source organism: Ailurus styani (assembly GCA_002007465.1). Lineage (NCBI taxonomy): Eukaryota > Metazoa > Chordata > Mammalia > Carnivora > Ailuridae > Ailurus > Ailurus styani. The sequence continues at coordinate 1,287,153 of LNAC01000024.1, read as the reverse complement.
GGAGAAAGGAATAGGATCTCTGGGAGGGAAGAAGTTCTTTTTTTTTATAATTTTTTTTTTTAAAGATTTTATTTATTTATTTCACAGGGGGAGAGAGATCACAAGGAGGCAGAGAGGCAGGCAGACAGAGAGAGGGGGAAGCAGGCTCCCCGCTGAGCAGGGAGCCCGATGCGGGCCTCGATCCCAGGACCCTGAGATCATGACCTGAGCCGAAGGCAGAGGCTTTAACCCACTGAGCCACCCAGGCGCCCGAGGGAAGAAGTTCTAAGAGGGAAAATGGGCAACAGTGTCTAATTCTGAAACAAGGTTAATAAAACAACACTGAACCAGAAAAGTATTGTTGCCATTCAAACCTTGATTGAGTGTTGAGTGAATGGATTTGGCGGCCAGGAGTTTATTGGCCGTGTTTGTGGGCAGTGGGCTGTAGTTTGCTCTCGGCTGAGGTATGAATTAGAGGCAAGAAAGCTGACAGATGGAATGTAATCTACTTCAAAAACTTGAAGGAGAAGGAAGGGAAAGCTAGACCATTAGCTCAGCTACTGGAATTTGAGCTCCAAGGGAACAGGGTTAATGGCTTTTCATTTTTTAATGAAAAGTGAGTTCCCCACACTCAGTATTTTCTGACCTAGTAAATAAGGACTGAATAAATCTGTTAGAGGGAAGGAAAACTGAGGGGTTAGGGGTTTGAGGGTATAGGCAAGAGAACAGTTTAAATGATTTAGTCTGCCCTGCTCCTTTTCTCATTTTTCTCCAGACTCAAACCCTTATTTGGTTCTACTATACTTAACAGACATCTACAGGTTAGCTGGCCTCTGGTTGTGGCCAGAGTGTTGTCCATACCCAAAAGTGATGGTTTAGAAATCATTCCAAGGTACGTGTTGAGAATACCATGAATTTATCCACTCACTATGTATGCATTTTGATCACTTGGGAGTCTAAGAGGAATTCTCAGTGAAATGGTTCCTTCCTAGGACCTCCCCTTTCCTGACCCTCACCATAAAATAATCAGCTCCACTGAATTCTGAAGTTACTTCACCTGTTAGTTCCACTGGCTCGCCACATTTAACCAAATTGTTTCCTATTTAAATTATGTTTGGTTGGTCTTAAATGGGAGGTTCTCAATTCTTTTTTTTTTTTTTTTAAAGATTTTATTTATTTATTTCACAGAGGGAGAGAGATCACAAGGAGGCAGAGAGGCAGGCAGAGAGAGGGGGGGGAAGCAGGCTCCCTGCTGAGCAGGGAGCCCGATGCGGGCCTCGATCCCAGGACCCTGAGATCATGACCTGAGCCGAAAGCAGAGGCTTTAACCCACTGAGCCACCCAGGCGCCCGAGGTTCTCAATTCTGACTGCACATTAAAGTCACCTGGAGAGACTTAAAAAATACTGATGGCCAGGTTTTATTTAAAACTAGTAAAACCAGAATCTTTCAGCATAGTGGCTTGGCTGGGTACTGGTATTATTTAAAGGCTCCCTCAAAGATTCTGATGTGTGGTATTGAGAACCAATTTTCAAAACCCTTGCGAGGCTCCCAGTGCCAGGCAAGTGAGTTGAGCTGGCTACGCCCAATTGTCAGGCAGGAGCACCTCTTAGTGGGGAGGATGAACTTTCTTTCTTTCATTAGGAGCAGAGGCCACACTCTCAGAATGCAATTGTTATATTGATCTCAAGTTGATGCACTGCTTAGAAGAAGCTGAGCTCCTGGGACAAAATATTCTTGCCTGAATAGACCTTTGGCTCCCTGTATTTCTCCTGTCTTCTGGACAATCCTTGTATTGTACCAGCTGTGTTCTAGGGCGATACTATTCAAACTTAAAACTTTTTTTTTTTTTAGAACATTCTTTCCAAGTGAATTTCCATGCAGAAACTGAATATAGAAGTGGATAAAAGTATTGTTTCCCTAGTTGAGCCAGGGATGTGGGAGATTTCCCTTCCTGGCTACTGCTTCCTCTTCGAAGAGGAAAAATCTCTGTCCTAAGATGGACAACCAAGCCAACAGGGGAGATCCTTCTCCAGGGCTCTTCCTGGTTCTTCTCCCCGCTCTGCTTCCCCCACGTGCCAAAAGTGCCAAGTATGCGGAAGTAGGAGTGTATAAATTACCACCCCCCTCCCCACCCGGGCTTGTGCTCCGGCCTTAGACCTTCGGAGATCATTCTTCTCTGAGCCCGTTGGGGTTAAATAAACCTATCTTCCAAGATCTCCGAGTGCCGCTTGGTTCTTCCATCCGGCGATCCAGTCCAGGTTCTGTAACATCTCGATCGGCTCTGAGGTACTTCTGCTAACCTTAGGGTTTAACCTGAAAATCACCACTGTAGGATGATTACAGCAATATCAAGAACCAAAGAGCCAAAGGTAATAGAGTGTTATGGATTGTTTTGCCCAACAGAATGACGAGGCCCTCTCATTGAGTAGTCAAGGCTGGGGAAGCCAACACACTTAATGAGAATGCTTAATGAGAATGAGTGTAGGGGAAGCATCCAAGGAGCTCAGGACAAGAAAAATAGGAGAGCGACCAGAATAGTGGGAAGACTGAATAATCACATTGTGGGAGAAATAGTTGAAAGAACAGGCAGTGTTAGGCCTGGAGAGAGAAAAAAAATGTGATTACTTTTCCAATATTTTTAGGACTGTCACATTTAAGTAGGAATGAAGCCATTCTGTGTGGTTACAGAAAGTAGGACATGCACCCGTGGGTGGGAGGAAGCTTCAGGGAAAAAGCTTTTGGTTCAATATAAGAAGCAAGTTTCTAATATTATAATTAGTCCCCTCAGGAGTTACGAAGTTCCCAGTCCCTAGAGATTTGAGCTATTGACTAGATGACAAAATCATTTATTTACTCCATCCCTCTCTCCCTTTCTCACATACTGGAGTTGAAGACACATCAATTTAAGTAAAACTATAGTTTTTATCAAAATTAAAATTTTTGTACCTCCTACATGCTACCTGAGTTTTTCCTAACTGCAATGTTGACAAAGAGATATATCACAATTAGCTATAAAATGTGTCCCAAGAATTAATTTCTATTAACAAATTACTAAAGCTTGCAAATGATTTGCTTTAAAATGACAAATTGGAATGGATTCACTGTTGTACCTATACATGGTCACTTCCATTCTTCTATATTTTGTGATGCATATTTGAGTGAAGAGTTGTGGGTCATTAGCTAAAATGTCTGAAGTTAATTAGAATCTATGTCATGCTATATTTAAGTGACAACCTAGAGTTAAGTCACCAATACTGATTTACCCTGAAAAAGTGTGGCACAATAAGATTTATTGTATTCTTCTGCGTTGCCTTTGGCACCATTTGTTTTACTTTCCTAGAAATAGTTTTGTGTTAAGAGCCCTCATGGGGGTGTGTCCTTATGTGAATGTCATCTGTTGTAGCATACCCGTTGGATGAGAAGTATAGGGTCCCTGTGTGTACCACAGTGGAAAGAATGGCTGAATTGACAGAGCTTTGGAATTGCACATCCCTCCATGTGATGCCAGCCATTTCTAACTCTGCCACCTTGGACAGGCCACTTTCCCTCCCCGAGCATCAGCTTCCTCCACCATGAAAAAGGGGGGGATTAACTTCCTTACAGGGTTACCTGGAGGTTGAGATAAGGAATGTACATATTAAGTACATTTATTTAAAGAAAAGAGTAGATTCTGAGTAAATGATAGCTGTTGTTATTATTCACAGCATCAGAATAGAGCTGGAGATAACATCCTTTCCAATTGCATTCAGATTTCCTCAACTAAGATCAAAGTGTACTCCAGTTCTTTAGAAAAGTAATTACATGGGAAATGGCTGTTTTTTTCTTAGCTATTTCATGAAGAACTACACAGGTTTTTATTTTGTTTGATCATTTGTTTATTTTCTTGTGGGGTTTTACTGTTTTAAAACAAAACCTATGTTCGAATATGAGATGTAACTGTCCAGAAATTATCAGCAAAACATAGAGCTGCAGAAAACATTCTTTTGATTTTTTTTTTCTTAGACATCATTTTTAATCCTCAGTTATATGCTGAGCAGTATGGCTGGCTGTGTTAGACCTTGTTGGTGAGACTTGCAAATAATTAAAGGGCTTTGAAAAGATGTGACAATTTTTACATGTGCTAATTTTTTGTACTTCCATAAAACGTAAATGATATGAGCAGGCCTCACTAGACTGTGATTATAAGGTGGGAAGTATGTTAATGTGCACTTGACCACAGCTCTGAACTATACCCAAACCCCTTCTACCCAGCAACAGGGCTGGGATGAGGGTGAGGCAAGAATGCCCTTTTATAAATTAAAAATTTCAGTAGTTGGAAATTATGCCCATATAGCTGACACTTACAGATAATAAGCTAATGTATTAAGTGTAAGAGTGAGAAATGTTTTTGGAACTCTGCAGAAAATTAATTGAGAGCCACAGCCTGCTCTGAGGGTTGCAAAGCTTTTCTATTGCTAAATAATTTCAGAGCCCATTTAGAGAAGGCCCAGGTGGTGTCTGGTAATTATCTGTCTGTCTATTATTGTCATCATCATCATCATTATTATTTATCTATTTATCCATCATCTCTGCCTGCCAGTGTTACTTCATTAATTCAACCTGTATATCAGGCCATTATCTGGATTCAGATGTGCTTTTTAAAAAGAGACTTATTCAGAAACTTGGCCATCCTACCAAGGTAATATTAGAGATAAAATCTAAATCTTTTTCTAGCCTATGGAATCATGTTAAAATTTATTCATTTATTCATTAAGGGGAATTTGGAAGATATTTTGTTCAAGTGTCGTTTATGTGAAAAGCCATCCTCTGGTGATAAGAGAATAAAAAGCTTTCGGAGTAAGTGTACATACAGAACATCCCATATGCATTCCTGGAATGGTTAGGGATCCTTTCTTGGACCTCATCAGTAAGCTAAAGTGGTGGATATTAAAAAAGTGAGGGCCTGTGACAAAGAACTGACTATGGTCCATTATGTGAATGATTTACAAGTAATGGGTGATGTTTATAATGCTGCTGTCAAGTCAAAGACCCTGGTAACCACAGTAGTGAAGAAGATCGCCTGGGGGACATGATCATTACTCAGGATATGATTGCTTTGTTGTTTGATTTAATAATCCATTTTGTAGAAAATCAGCCGTGTTATACTACCCTAGAGATTCTGCCCTGTATATATCAGAACTGATTTTACAAGACAGTTGTAGATGATGGAAAATCAGTGGTGGGGCACTTGGGTTAAAGCCTCTGCCTTTGGCTCAGGTCCTGATCTCAGGGTCCTGGGATAGAGCCCCATGTTGAGGCCCACGTCCCCTGCTGAGCAGGGAGCCTGCTTCCTCTTCTCTCTCTGCCTGCCTCTCTTGTAATCTCTTTCTCTGTCAAATAAGTAAATAAAATCTTTATAAAAAAAATCAGTGGTGATGAGAAATTTTTGATAAAGCAAGGTTCAGCGATTGGAACTCTTACAATTATATATTCCTTAGACCTGCATCTACAGGTACAAATATAGCACTTTACTTCAAAGGAAAGATGAAATTATATCTACCTTGTCATACAGTAAGCCTCTGAACTTAGGTCAAAATGAGATTTGAAGTGCTATTACAATCTACTTCAAAAAACCTATGAAGAGACTGATGTCAGAAGTTAGGGAGTACATCAAAAGCTGCACATGGAAGAAAATTCATAGTATCAATTGTGGAAAAATTAAATTGAATAAATTAAATATTTGGCAGCTACACCTATGGTAAGCAGGATAATATATTAATAAAGAGGAAGTAAAAATGTTTTGCCTGAAACAGTTTAGGACTTGATTCATCTGACAAATACTTATTCTTTGCTTGCTTCCCATTTCCTATTCACATTTGAAAATACATCTGCAGGAGTGCCAAATGACTGTCTTTAAAAGGAGGATTTCACTTTTTAAAGGACCACATGTGCTTGATTTGAGACTTTTAAATAAAATAGGTGATCTGTCTCAACGATTCAGATTTCATTGTTAAAAAAGAGGTGAGAAAAAGTTACTTTGCCTTACTCAATGTTGGACTACCCTTTGTGTGAAGACAGATAATGCTCTACAAAAGGAAGGAGATACTCTCATTATTCAGAGTCTCACCTCATTTTCTTTTCTAACCCAGGTCCCTTCCTAAAAGCTAAGCTTTTTTTTTTAAAGTCTTTTAAAAGGATAGTTGATAGATATTCCCTTGGGAACACACTATGACACTATTTTGACCCTTGCTTTTTTCCCCTTAACAACATATCTTAGAAGAGAATTCCACTCGAGTACTTAAAAAGCCTCCTGGATCCATTTTATGGCTGCATAGAATCAGCTTGGCAGGGCAAGTTTACACTCTTCACTCTTCTTTTTTTTTTTTTTTTTAAGATTTTATTTATTTATTTGACAGAGAGAGACAGTGAGAGAGGGAACACAAGCAGGGGGAGTGGGAGAGGGAGAAGCAGGGTTCCTGCTGAGCAGGGAGCCCAATGGGGGGCTCCACCCCAGGACTCCGGGATCATGATCTGAGCTGAAGGCAGATGCTAATGACTGAGCCACCCAGGCACCCCGTCTTCACTGTTCTTCACACTGTTCACTTTCCAATGTAATTAAAATTTGGAGTGTGTTAAATTTTTTTTTTAAGATTTTATTTTATTTATTTATTTATTTATTTTTATTTTTTATTTATTTATTTTTTTAGGCAGACCTTTTTTTTTTTTAAAGATTTTATTTATTTATTTGACACAGAAAGATTACAAGTAGGCAGAGAGGCAAGCAGAGAGAGAGGAGAGAGGAGGAAGCAGGCTCCCTGCCGAGCAGAGAGCCCCGATGCGGGCCTCGATCCCAGGACCCTGGGATCATGACCTGAGCCAAAGGCAGAGGCTTCAACCCACTGAGCCACCCAGGTGCCCTATTTTATTTATTTTGATAGAGAGAGATCACAACTAGGCAGAGAGGCAGGCAGAGAGAGAGAGGAGGAAGCAGTCTCCCCGCTGAGCAGGGAGCCCTATGCGGGCCTCGATCCCAGGACCCTGAGATCACGACCTGAGCCGAAGGCAGAGGCTTTAACCCACTGAGCCACCCAGGTGCCCGAGGAGTGTGTTAAATTTTGATTGAGCTGTAAAGATTGGACCTCTTCGTGATGCTCTTATCTTCCTAGGGATATATCTTTCCAATTATTCAAGTTTTTTTTTAACCTCAGTGAGCATTTCAGAGTTTTCCCCTATAGATTTATACATTTCTTGAGTTTGTTCCTACATATATAATCTCTTCTGTTATTATTTTAAGTGAAGTCTTTCTTTCCATTATAACTCCTAGTTGGCTGGTTGGCCAGGTCAAGGCTATTGCTAAGTGTATATTAGTTTTGTACCTAGCCACCTTCCAGAATTATCTTATTATTTGTGATGGTTTTCTATTCTCTTTGTTTCTCCAGGTATACAATTATATCATTTGTAATTAATGATTGTTTTATCTCTTCCTTTCCAATTTTTGTATCTTTTATTTTCCTTTTTTATCTACTTGAATTGGCTTGTACCTACTAGAACAATGTTAAAAATGGATGGTCATAGTGGAAATCCTTGACTTATTCTTGACTTTAATAGAATTGCCTTTAGTCCTGTTATGTTGGCTTTGGGATTGAAATGGAACTATATGTATATAAGTATGTTTACTTTATATATTTATATGTATGTATAACATGTAAAATATATTTACACATATAATATTTATATGTTATATAAATATATAATATCCATCTATATTTCAGTATCTAAGCGGTTATCATAACTTGCCCAATTAGACATTTTTTTTTAAAGATTTTTTTATTTATTTATTTGACAGAGAGAGAGAGATTACAAGCAGGCAGAGAGACAGGCAGAGAGAGAGGAAGAAGCAGGCTCCCTCCCAAGCAGAAAGCCCGATGCGGGTCTTGATCCCAGGACCCTGAGACCATGACCTGAGCTGAAGGCAGAGGCATTAACCCACTGAGCCACTCAGGCGCCCCCCCCAATTAGACATTTTAATATGTTCTGTTGCAACACACTGCATGTCTGGAATAAACCCTACTTGGTTTTCAGACATCTATATATCTATATGTAAAGATATATAAACTATATAAGCTTACCCTTAAAATATTCTCTACAGCATATTGTACCAACTCCCACCACTACCCACCCCTCACTTCCTTTTTCTTTGGGCCTGTCATTCATTCCTCATTCCATCTCCTCCTTTTATTAAACCCCAGTTTGTGTGATGTAATACACACTCTCACATGGCCGTTCATTTCATTAACTCAATCGTTATGAATCCTGTTTCCTGATCAGTGATTGGATTAGGAATGGATATATAACACATTAGGCTGCTAAAGATGTGCAGTGCCCAAGAAGACATTCTTCTGCAGCCCAAAGGCAGTGGGCAATGAATGTAAGCTCAAAGTGTAAAACCGGAGGCCCAGAAGGACAAAGGACAGGAGAGATGTTCCCAGGGAGCCCACCCAAGGGTGATAGTTGGCCTAAAAAGACCCCTCTCTGTTGCTATGGAAAGGATTTCTGCATTTCTGTTCCTTAGTATATGTAAAATAGGCACTTTGTGATGATTATTTTTTGTTCCCATTCTTCCCCTTCCTTGAATTAACAATAAATTACATTTACCCATTTTTTTCTTCATTTTTGGCTAGTGAGCAAAAAAGGCAGTAAGGGACTGCACTGTCTGTAGAGAATTTGAAAGCAGTAATAAAACTGGCTAAAAATCAGTCTGCTTTTCATTATCACTATGTGCCAGCCGTTCTGAACATTGTTAATGATAAGAATACTCATCTCTACCAGAGTGGACAGCTCCCACTGGCATCCTCCTGCAGGTTTCACTTTGGTTGACATCTCTGAATTACTGAATTAACCTACCCTGGAGTCACAGTGCCTTGGGACTTCTTGTTATGTGAAGGATTGTTGTTAAAGCCATTTCGAGCCAAATTTTCTGTTCCTCCTCCATGAGGCTTTACTTGACCATCTACTGGAAAGCTGATCTCTGCTATCATTTTCTGCTGTCATTATATCTTTTTCATATAGCTCTTTGGTCTCACTTGTTTATACTCTTTATTTGGCTTCTCAATGATATTTTGAACTTCTTGACATCAGGGGATTTATCTTATTCATATTTGTTTGCTTAGGACAAGGCCACAGTGGTAGTTGAATAACTGATTATTCTATGAATATGTCTGTAGACTTATGTGATCATTTACTCTAATGTCCCCAATTTGTCACTATTAGAATATTGTTCTTTTGGAATACCCCATGCTGTAGTTTGGACAATAGGAATTTAAGACTTGGTACATGACATATCTGTTTTACATCCCTCAGACTAGCTTCCCAGTTCTTATAAAATAGAACTTCATGGAATGGTGAGAAAGACACTCTGTAGTTCTAGTTTTGGGAGATGTCTGCTCAGATATTTTAGTTGAGGATGTAAGAAGTCTACTAAATATACATACAACAAAACCATTTTTAGAAGAAGCATACTTTTCCCAAATCAGATTATAGAATTTGTTGGTTTCCTGTGTTATGGATGAGAATCCACTAGATGGTACTATTACACAAATGATCAGACTTGGAACAATACTGAAATTTTCTTCTCTGTTCAACAACTGCTCGCTGAAATATTTTGTTTTCAACTCAAACTATGCCAGCTTGATTAATAATGTGACTTAGTCTTGAGTGAGGAAGTAAATTGTCACTATTAAGATTTATGGTAAGCTTCTTACAAAAGAAATGAGTAAGGTAATCAATTAGCAGTCTTATAGTAGTTTGTATGCATAGAAAATTGTGAACCACAACATGCTGTACCTGAGAACCGAGCTCTTTTCAGAAAAACATTTTGGTGCTTTGAGATGGGAATTGCATTCGGTATGCATTTAAAATTTCTTGCTTTGTAGATGGCAATTTATTGACTATTTGGTATTTACAGAGTTTTGCCAGGAAACCAGCCAGTAATCTGGGAAAAGTTTAAACATTACTCACTATGCAATTAGAAGCAGATTTGATTTAGTGGAGCTGCTGCATGGAAGCCTCTTCGTAATATTTTCCATGGAGTTCACATTCTGGACCTACCTTGAAGTTGGGGCTATTTGAAAACAAGCCATTTTGACACAGAAGTGTCCTTGAAAGTAATCCAAAATGAACCTGTTTCATATAGAATTCACTTTATAGTATCATTATAACAGAATCTCTAAATCACCAAAGTAATGAATTACGTATGGAGAATTCAAAGGCTTGAATGTAAAGGAAAATTCTATATTTGTATTAAAAGTGGCAGTTACATATATCAGCACTAAAGTTACTACAATTATTTAAATACTGAAAAGTGTACTCAAAGTGACATATAATTGAGTAAGTAAGCTAATATTACATTTTCCCTTCAAGCTCTTAAATTTCTCTGAGGGATTCTTAACCTGATCCATGGGCCCCTTAGGTGTTCATAAATAGGAAATTGGGGTCCAGGAAATTTGAGTAGAAAAATTACATCTAATTGAAATTCAGCATTTTCTTTAATTACAAATGTAGATAGTAAACCACAGAAATTTGATCGGTACTTGTGCTTTTGACATCAACTGAAATTATAGATATTTTCACATCACATTAAAATTGTTTCAGTTTCTTAAAATATCTCTCTTATTCATCACTACTCTAAAGTTATGGTGGTTATTAGATGCTTTGCTGGATCTTCTTTTCCAGATGTTAAAAAGAATAAATGTATTACTCTATAATAGGTTGGAAATATTTTTATCATATTTCAGTAGAAGTGGTTTTCTTTATAATCCTGTGCATTTTTCATTATGCGTTTAGAAATATTCTTCTGACATGGCCTCATAAGTTTTGTACGAGACCACCAGAGGGGTCCATAATATAAAAATGTTTAGAAGCCCTTTGCTTTGAGAAAGGACATTCCAGCAAAACTGAACATTCCTTCTCTGCCTTAAAAAAAAGATGTAGCCTCCCTTGGACTGTACCATTTAAGGGCATTGAATGACCTAGAAGGTAGAAGACTTTTAATCGAATCTATGATTACCCTTCCATTTAGCTATCAGAGTTTAGAAGGTGACTATTTCAAGTAAGAGAATATTCAGGATTTCCAAATTTATCAGAAAATAAAGGTTTTAAAATACAGAGCAGTAGATTCAATTTTCTATAGCAGATGGGATTGAGAATTGAACTAAATAGGCAGGAACCTTGTTTCTTAGTATTCACCTCCCCTAAAACAATTCAAAGGCTGATATTAACTTCTCAATTACACACAGGTCCAGATAACTTCAGGAAATTAAGAAATATTAAGAAAAATTTTACCAGGAATAGAATCAAAAGTTCTTGTGGCAAAGTATACTGTACTGTCCAAAGTATACTGCACTGTCCTAAAGATATATATATATATATATACACACACACATATATATATAAGGAAACTGAGCACAAAGCCAAATTATAACTAAATTGCTTGAATTTGGTAGATTCATCAACAAATATTATATCTGCGGTGCACACCTTATAGACCTAACTATTAGCAATGCCGAATATCTTAAATGTGTGTTTCATCACACATTGCCAACATCTCATTCCCATTTAACTATGAACCTTGGCAAAGGTTTATGTGAATGGTTTATGTGAATGGATACACCTGGTGTATCCTCCTGGTTCTCCCTGTGTCTGCTGAAAATTCAAGTTTTGATTAAACAGTGTATTTAAAGGGAACTTTAGAACTCAGAATTTCAGAAAGAAAGAAAGGAGATTTATGATTTGTCTGTTTGGTAGAAGACATTACAGTACACCACTTTCTCTTGCTCTTGTAAAGGCTCTTACATTCTATTTATTTGTTAAATGTGAGGGATCGTCTCTGTTCAAAAAAAGGCTGATGGTGCTAAGTACTCCTCATTCTGCACATTTTGCCAGTGGAAAAAGTTAGAGCTTCTGGGTCAAGGGTGGTGTCCTTCATCTGGGAGGATTTGTTTCTGGAGGAATCTAGGCATGAATGCATTAGGGCAAACTCAAGCCTGCTGTTTTAATGTAGGGGCTTCCCATGAACTATGGTTCATCTGCATGTAAAAAATCACCAGGTCTCTTGCTTGGGTCTCGAACTCTTTCATTCTTGTTCAGCTAATGGTTCACATCCTGGGTGGAATGATTTCCGCTCCCTCAAATTTTCCCTTCATTTCTCTTAGAAGCCCATCTTCTCATGTCTCAACCACACCACTGTTCTTCCAACAGCACATTTCAGTTAGTGTTAAGTTTATGTCACTCTGTCCACTGAGTGCTTAGATCCTGATTAGATAGGGTTTACCCATCTCTTAGACTATATTGCAATGTTAGTTCTCCAGCACCTGGTCATTTCTGGCCTCAGAAATACACACACACACACACACACACACACACACCCCTATACACCTATATACATATATGTATATAATTATATATGTGTGTGTGTATAAATAAATAATGTGGCTGTAGACCAATGAGAGTGTTTTTTCTTTGTGCCTTCCAGAATTCAGTCTTGCATTCTTTCATTTCATTAATCTCTTTTCCCTTCACTCCATACTAAATGCAATGCTAGCCGTCTTGCCACTGAGATTATGTCATTGTGATCCCTAAAAATCCTTTAGTGGCCCCCTCTTTTCCTCTTTATTATCAATGCTTTCATTGCATTCAGCATTTTGTCAATATTAATTTCTTCATATCCTGAGATACACTTTTATATTCTTTCTGTACCTCTCAGAAGTCTTTCATCCATAAGCTGTTGGTCAAGCTTTCTCCATTACCTCCCTTTTATAATGCTCTAGAAACATGACCTCATATGCTAGACTTCCATCCATATTTTTTATAAAATATTTCTCAGTTATTTAGAAGAACATGCCGGCTAATAAGCTTCACCAGTTAGCGTATCGTATCTCCCTTCAGTGCTAATACTTCTGTTACATACAAATGAGGATTATTTGCAGACATTTCAAGAAAGCATTAAGCCACCTATATGTGTTTGAGTGGTGGCTTCTTTATGTGCAACTGGTTCTACCCCATGAAATATACTACAAACCACTTGTGTAGTTTCTAAATCTAGTTCTATCTTGGGGAGTTGAGTTACAGACCTCATCCACTCGGTTGCCAATAATGGATCGTACTTTCCATACACTCTAGATCTCTACCAGCTTCTCTATATCTAGTTGGACAAATTCAACAAGAAAGAGATACGGAATTTTGGGAAATTCTGAAAGCATTTTTGTCACAGCATATGTTCAAGGCTGGTATCTTAGTCAGCTCAGACTGCTGTAACAAAATACCATAGTTGAGGTAGCTTAAGCAACAGACATTTGTTCCTCATAATCCTGGTGCCTGGGAAGTCAAAGTTCAAGGTGCTTAGTAGATTTGATTCCTTGTGAGAGCCCACTTCCTGATTGATGGACAGATGCCTTCTCATGTATGCTCACATGATCTTTCTTTTTCTTATAAGGCACTATGAACTACTTTAAACCTATTTACTTTCCCTGCTTTCAAATACTATCACCTTGGGGGTTAGGGCTTCAACAGAGAAATTTCTGGGAGACATAAGCATTCATTATGGTTACAGAATCTGCAGGATCCAGTGCCAGATGAAAATGTGGAGCCCTTGATTAAAAGCAAGTGCTGCTGGTAGTACTAAATATAAAACTTCCTTCTTACGTTTGCAGTCTCCCTTGACCTGTCATAGTATCCTTTTCTTGCTACTTAATGTCAAACTCCTTTGGGCATGGGGATGCTTGTTGGATGAGTGTAGACCCTTCCAGGGGCCGAGGACCCCGCCCTGTGCTTTGTGTTTGGGTCCACTGGCTGCCAGGCTTCCTCTCTGGCCAGCTTCAGACATCCATGACAAATCATCCACCTTTCCCAGGAAACCGCTGCATTAGCCAACTGAGAACAGGTGATCCCCAAGGGATTGCAGCCACCACACTGGCATGTAGTACCTGGAACAGGGGTGAGTAAGAGGCTTGCCTTGTCACCTGCTAATGTGAGCTGTGGCACTGCCAGCCTGGAACAGTGAGGGCCACCACCATGTCTCTTGCTGAGCCAACTGCCTGTGTGCTCTTACATGTACCACCCTGAGTGGGTCCAGGCCCTACTCAACCTCCCATCTTCCCCTCAACCAGCTCCTGCTGCCACCTCCACCTTCTGGGTGTGTCAGGGTGCCGAGGCTCTAACCCCTGGTACATGTTCCATTGTCCCATAGAAATTTACTTACAAAATACAGATTCCAAGATAAAATGATTAAGCATTTTAAGACAGAGATGGCAGCCCCTTAAAATCTTTAGTGTGGGGGCTTTCTGACTCTGAGTCCCTGTGTAACTGTGCTGGTCATGAGTCCATGGAGCCAGTCGTATGTGCAATCCCCAAGACTTGGCTGTCATGTGGCATTTCATATCAAGCTAGTAAATCCTCAAAGAATAGGAATGATGCCATAACATATTATGTCACTCCTCATAAATGGCTGTGCCGCATACTCATCGTCCTTGAACCCCACAGTATCTGCTTTGGTAGCATATGTCAAAAGTCTATTCATTGAACATTGATACATTAAGACAGTGAGCCAACAACAGGAGCTAATCCCAAATTAAATACTACATTGGTGAGTATTCATCTAGCTGGTAAAATTTATACATGAAATAGACATTTCATTTTCTACACATACCGTTTCCAAAGTCTGAGGATCTCTTTACATAGGTACTTCTTAATTATTTTTTCTTTACTAAATTGGTCAGTATTTAGGAAGCAGCATCCACAGATAGAATCCACAAGGAGGAGCTCTGACCTCATTTAAACATCAGGATTTGAAGTTTTCTATCTCAAGAGTGTATCCATGGAGAGTAGGATTGTCTTAAAGTATAATTAGTTTCAAGGCAGAATTTTATCCGTCGAGTCTTTTGGGAGTGGTAACATGTAAACACTTATTAAAATGTTGTGGTGGGAGGGGGCATGATTCTGCGTGAGTCAAACTAGACAGATGCAAATAAAACCGAAGGCTTTCTGCCCTCTGAGATGATTTGTTCCTGATTGAAGATACATGTCACATGGTAGATTTTCATCCATGTTAAGAGATAGCAAGGAAGGAGTAAGGACGTTTTTGCAGCTCACAAATAGCTCTGACAAATAGAGATATAAACAGTGTAGTTCTCAGAATCTAGTATTTTTCCCAGGGCATCTTTAGGGGAAAAAAAAAAAGCTATTGAGTTATGTTTCCATATATTAAGTTCTCATATCAGGAAAACATGGATTAAAGTATATTGTGGGATGTCTTGTACACATATAAATGCATTAAGAAATAAACAGTATTTTATAAACAGATGAGACAAAGCAATAGAAATGAAGGCTTATGAGGTGTATTGAATTGTAGACTTTGTTTTTCTGCCTCTATTTAATCTACCTAAAGCCACTTAGTCTTTTGAGCCAGATGAAGAAATTAAAAACGAGTGTCTTATCAAGTCAGGAGTATGCTGGGACAAGGGCTGGTGAAGCTTGAAGCGTGTACTCATTCATCTGATCTTTCTTCTTGGTTCTCTGGCGTGGCTTCGTGATGAGGCTGTATAGTTTGTAAAGGTTGACAGGCTCTACCTGGCATGGCTAAATACACAAGACTTGCTTGGTTCTACACATCTGGAGAGTTTCGGAGACTTTTTACCCTGGAGTAAGGTTAGTGGAAGTGGATTGGGAAGGAATTGTATTAATTGACCTTGGTACTTTCCAAAAAAAGGTCTGGGTTAGATTCATCAGGTGAACAACCAGAGGCCTTTCCTGGCAAAATAGCACCACCCACCCTTCTATTACTTTCCTTTGTCTTGCTTTTATTTTTTGCCATCTAGCCTTATGGTGTGTATTTATTTGCTTTTAACCCCACTAAAATGTAAACATCATCCTGAGGACAGGGACTTCGCGTTATTTTAGAGTCTGTCTCCAGAGTGTAGAACTATGTATGGTAAAGAACAGGTATTCTATAATTATTTGTGAAATGAATAAATCAGTGAATGTGTATGGCACTTGATTTGCCTTTTTTTTTTTTTTTGTATTTGAGATCAAACTCATGATGTTGGAGTGTAATGCTCTTCACACTTTGCTATTGGGAAACAGGGAAATTCTCAGCATTAAGTAGGCTGATAATGAAGGTTTCCCCTACTGAGGGAGTCTCCTATATCTCCTTACTTGTTTTTTTAAATCTTTTATTTATTTATTTTTTTAAGATTTTATTTATTTATTTGAGAGAGAGAGCGAATGAGGGAGAGAGAGAGCGAGCGTGCACGCAAGCAAGAGCAGGGGGAGCAGGAGGGGCAGAGGGAAAGGGAAAAACAAACTCCCAGCTGAGCAGGGAGCAGGACATGGGGTTTGATCCAATGACCTTGGGATCATGACATGAGCCAAAAGCCTACCCTTAACCAACTGAGCCACCCACATGCCCCTATACCTCTTTATCTGAAGTGTGGTCTGCAGATAACAGATCAGTCATTAGATGACAGGACCCAACCCAGAGCTATTGAATTGAAATTTGCATTTTCATAAGATGCTCAGGTAATTCATATGCATAGTAAAATTTGAATGGGTAACTCCAAATAGATGGGACTTTTAACTAGACATATAACTAGATGAGAAAGTCTGGCCTCCATTTCCTTCTTGTGAACAAAGCAAAAGAAGAAAGAAAGGTAGTAGTAAATAGAATGAAATGAAGTGTTTTGCAGTGCCCTTTACTCTTTCTGCTTTTATATCTTTTGAAATACCTCTTCACAAACTCCTCTCAACTGTGAATCTTTCTTGTTGGCACCTTTCATTTCTTTCCCATGTTAATATTTTTCCAGCTCTCTTACAGTGTTGTAGTTTCATCTAATATGTTGAGGAGAGCAAAATATGCTACTCCAAAATAAGGCCACTTTGGCATATCGATTATATTGAATTAAACTTATTAAGAAATAACCAGTGCAAGAGAGACACTCTGGCTCTCCTTTGTCATCTGTCCACCATCCTCTCCCCCCCAAGCAGGAAATAAACCTCCCATGTGAAAAGTATTTTCTTCCTTAGCTTTCTTAGATGACAGGAAAAAAGTCCATATATAAGTGAGAGTCAGTTCTTCCAAGCAGCATCTTCCAAAGGACTCTCTTTCATCTTTGGACCACTGCTGAAAGCAATGGCCTCCTTGCTTTCAAAGATCCTCCTTGGGATCTGTTCTTCTTTGGTGGCTTTTTCATTTATTGAGAGTTTTTTTTTTTTTTTAAGATTTTATTTATTTATTTATTTATTTATTTTTTTAAAAAAGATTTTATTTTTATTTATTTCACAGAGGGAGAGAGATCACAAGGAGGCAGAGAGGCAGGCAGAGAGAGAGAGGGGGAAGCAGGCTCCCCGCTGAGCAGGGAGCCCTATGCGGGCCTCGATCCCAGGACCCTGGAATCATGACCTGAGCCGAAAGCAGAGGCATTAACCCACTGAGCCACCCAGGCGCCCAAGATTTTATTTATTTATTTGACAGAGAGAGATTACAAGTAGGCAGAGAGAGAGGAGGAAGCAGGCTCCCTGCTGAGCAGGGAGCCCGATGTGGGGCTCGATCCCAGGACCCTGAGATCATGACCTGAGCCGAAGGCAGAGGCTTTAACCCACTGAGCCACCCAGGCGCCCATTTATTGAGAGTTTTTGAGGGAATGTCATACTCAGAAAGTAGGTGCTGTATATTTTAATAAACATTACTTGAAATAGAGTCTCAGGAATAGTTAACTTATAATGAATAATGATTATAATTGAGAGTCAGAAGTTACTCTTAGGGATTGGGTTGAGGAAAATGCCAAGTTTCTTTTTGTTTTTGTTTTTGTTTTTGTTTTTGTTTTTGTTTGCTACAAATGTCCTGGATCAACATCCTAAGATTTTTGTGTGTGACGTGTTAATACATACTGTTTCTTCCCCCACTGCCAATATCTTTTCTCCATAGTGAGATTTTAGTTTCTTTGATGAGAGAAACAGATTTTGTTTCTAAAGTAAAACAGATTTTACTTCAGATTTTGCTTTGTATCTAGCAAGTAGTGTACACTTCATAGTGTTTCATATGAATTCATGATTTGAAATTTGAAAAAGAATCAGCTACAAATGGAAAGAATTTTGAGGGAGCAAAGGACCTAATAAGACAAATAAGCCATATATTTAGCAAACAGAAGAACACATTGAAAGGCTGGTTTATGATGTTTTCTATGGACATTTTTTTAAATTTTATTTATTTATTTTTTTAAAAGATTTTATTTATTTATTTCACAGAGGGAGAGAGATCCCAAGGAGGCAGAGA
>LNAC01000024.1:1171109-1268770 GCA_002007465.1 Ailurus styani | reverse complement strand
GGAGCCCGATGCGGGCCTTGATCCCAGGACCCTGATATCATGACCTGAGCCGAAAGCAGAGGCTTTAACCCACTGAGCCACCCAGGCGCCCTTACGGACATTTTAAAGCTGCATGTATCATCATAATTAGGAATGTTTTACATTGTTTAGCCAAAATACCTTTTTTTTTTTAGCTAAAATATCCTTTTTTTTAATATGTGGTTAGGCTTAACTGTAGGTCTGGTATCTATTTCTTCTTGGAAGCTGTATTCACATAATCATCTAGGTAAAAATTCATAATGCCAAGATAGCATCATTTTGCTTCATTCATATTCTTTAGTGAAGATCATACCATGTTTCCTCTGCTGAATAACAAAAACCAGGTTCTTTGTTCCGTCTTGAAAGGTGATACGGAATGAACTCAGCCTGCCTTTGTTTGTCTATATCCTATGCCCTATTAGTCTTAGTGAATAATCTAAACTCAGGACAGGCTCACTATTTTTGCTCTTGGTGGTGCTGACACATACAGAAACACAGTATTTTACACTTTACAAGTTTAAGAGAATACTGTGTAGAATATAGTCTCACAAAAATAAGCTTATACAAGTATGCTATAAATTAAACAATGCTGACATGGACGTGATAGGTTATAGATAGGCAATAGCAAACTATTTGGTTACTGCTGTAGTTTATTTTTTAACTGATGCAAAATGTAAAGTACCCAATTTTCATGTCATTGGATTCTATCCTTCTATAATTTTCTTCACTCAATTTCATCAGGTTCTTAGACGTGTTCCAATTTAACCCTACATGTGCTTACTATTTATGTTATGTATATTATGTATAATCACAGGTGTAAAGTTTGATCCAGTTACACTTTTGGGCTGATGAGAGAAAATTGGTGATGTAAATTAAACTGTCTTTTGGGCACATTTTCATAGAAAGCAAGTCCCAAAGCTATAGCAGAGGAAAGCCTATTTGAATTTAGCTTTCCTTTATGCTTTCCTCTCTTATTTACTTTTTCACTGCTGAGAAATAAGAAAGAAAAAATAAGTGTATCTGAATTGCTCCCCCCCCCCAGCTGTTAGAGTAAAATTAAAAAAAGCAAAATATCAGAGTTCACAAAGGGGTGACAGGGCTTGGTACCTTCTAAATCAAAGGGAACAGGAGAGGGCCTGGTGATGTAATGTAAAGTCAGAAAGGAGATAGATGCTCTTTAAATATGATATGATCTAGGAGAGCACTTCCAGAATAGCGAAATAAGAACTGTTGAAAATCCACTTCTCTATAAAAGCAGTGAGAACATTGAAAAAAATTATCAAGAACAACATTTCAAAAACTCTAGAAATTAATCAAATTTTGCAATGATTTGGAGGGTCATGGAAAGCTGTGTTCATTTATTTAAGAAAAATGTCTAGGTGTTGGTAAGAACAATGAGTTTGGCAGTGTTTTTCTTATTTTTAAAAGATTTTATTTATTTATTTATTTATTTATTTAGTTAGTTAGTTAGTTAGTTAGTTAGTTAGTTAGTACCAGCACAGGGAGGGGCAGAAGGAGAGGGAGAGATAGAATCCCAAATAGACTCTGCACTAAGTGCAGAACCCGACAGCGCTTGATCTCACAACCCTGAGATCATGACCTGAGCCAAAATTAAGAGTTGGATGTTCACCCGACTGAGCTACCCAGGCACCCCAAGTTTTGCAGTTTTTTAATTTGCCCTATCCCATGTTCTTCTCATCAACCTTGAAATCATGGTAGCCAAAAAAACCAGCAACCTAGTAGCCACTGGAAGGGGCAAAATAGGTTTGGATATCCGTAAAATGCCCCATTCCCAGACAATTGTCATTGTTTGACTTGTCTGTCAGTTCCCTGGAAATCCCACTGGTGGTTCTTGCCTTCATTTGACCTTTTGGCTCAGTGCTTTTCCTGAGGCGTTTGTCAAAAATAATGAGTTCCAGTTTTTTAGCATTGCAGCTACGTGAGGTGGTGATAATATCCGGACTACATAAGAAGCTGGCCAGAAATTTACAGGAAAATCTGGGTAGTGAAATTTCATAGAGGGCTTTGAATAGCTCTGACATATTCCTCTGAATCTAGAAGGTCATGGAAAGCTGTGTTCATGTCTGGGTACAGCCTGAAAAGGCTCTTATCTCACTTCTAGCTGGCCTCAACTTCTTCTCAGGCAGGAAGTGAAGGCTAGGGCAGTGTAATAAACTCTCTGTCAGATCTTGAAACCTATGCAGACACCCCCCCCTTAGCAAATGCTGGGAGATTTACTGGTTCTAGATGTTTAAGAAAATCTGTATCCAGGGGGCCTGGGTGGCTCAGTGGGTTAAGCCTCTGCCTTCAGCTCAGGTCATGATCTCAGGGTCCTGGGATCAAGACCTGAATCGGGGTCCCTGCTCAGCGGGGAGCCTGCTTCCTCCTCTCTCTCTGCCTGCCTCTCTACCCACTTGTGATCTCTCTCCCTCTGTGAAATAAATAAATAAAATCTTAAAAAAAATCTGTATCCAGTTATTAGCTGATCCAAAGCTAACCGGGTAGAGACATCAGTAGCCACATATGAGAAAGGCTGCAAATTTTACAGAATTAGTTAAGGAAAGACATTACACAAACGAACAACAGCAGCAAACCTTGGGGGGGGGTATCTGACTTTCAGAGTTCCCATATTATTATTATTTAAAGTATTTAGCTTTTGACCAAATGTTTAAGGCATTCAAAGAAAGAGAAAGTATGACCCATGCATAGGGAAAAAAAGTCAAGAAAAACACACTTTGAGGAAGCCCATGTATTATTAAAACACCATAAATTACTAGGCCAACTTTATTTTATTTATTTATTTTTAAAAAGATNTTTTTATTTTTTTAAAGATTTTATTTATTTATTTGACACAGAGAGAGAGATTACAAGTAGGCAGAGAGGCAGGCAGAGAGACAGGGAGAGGAGGAAGCAGGCTCCCTGCTGAGCAGAGAGCCCGATGCGGGCCTCGATCCCAGGACCCTGAGATCATGACCTGAGCTGAAAGCAGAGGCTTTAACCCACTGAGCCACCCAGGTGCCCGGTCAACTTTAAATCTTCTATTATAGGGCGCCTGGGTGGCTCAGTGGGTTAAAGCCTCTGCTTTCAGCTCAGGTCATGATCTCAGGGTCCTGGGATCGAGGCCCGCATCGGGCTCTCTGCTCAGCAGGGAGCCTGCTTCCTCCTCTCCCTGTCTCTCTGCCTGCCTCTCTGCCTACTTGTAATCTCTCTCTGTGTCAAATAAATAAATAAAATCTTTAAAAAAAAATAAATCTTCTATTATAAATATGTTCAAAGCATTAAAGGAAACAATGTTTAAAGAACTAAAAGAGAGTATGGGAGCAATTTTTCATCAAGTGGAAAATATCTGTGAAGAGACAGAAATTATAAAAAATCATCCAATAATCTGGAGTTGAAAAGTTACAACTGTAATGACAAAAATTCACGTGAGGAGCTCAGTAGCAGATTTGAAGTGGCAGAAAAAAAGAATGAGAGAATTTGAAAATCGGTCAATTGAGATTTTCTAGTCTGAGAAACAAAGGGAAAAAAAAAGGAAGAATGCACAGTCTCAGATGTGTAGGACATCCTGTAGTATGTCAACAAATGCATAATGGGAGTCCCAGAAGGAGATGAGAAAGGACAAGAATACTGGCAGCCACTAACGCCTGGAAGAAAACGGGAGTAGATTCCCCTCTAGAGTCTACACAGTGAGAATGGCCTTGCCAACACCTTGATTTCAGCCCAGTAAAACTGATTTTGGATTTCTGGCTTTCAGAGGTGTTAGTCAATAAAGTTTAGTTATTTTTATTCACCACTGTCATGGTGACAAAGCCATAGCAGCCATAGGATACTAGTACAATTCCCAACTCATTCTCTAGGACTTGTATTACCATGATGCTAAAACCAGACAAAGAGAAGAAAAGCTCTACATATTGATATCCCATATGAACATAGATGCAAATATCTGTGACAAAATATTAGCAAACTGAATCCAGCAATATAAAAACAAAACAAAACAACAACTATACAACATGACCAAGAGGGTTTATCATAGGAATACAAGGTTGGTTTAACATCTGAAATCAATAAATTACATTATATTAATAGAATAGAGGACAAACCCACATAATCATTTCAATAGATGGAGAAAATTAGACACAATCTAGTACCCTTTAATGATTATTTATTTATTAATTTATTTGACAGAGAGAGATCACAAGTAGGCAGAGAGGCAGGCAGAGAGAGAAGAGGAATCAGGCTCCCTGCTGAGCAGGGAGCCCAATGTCGGCCTTGAAGCCAGGACGGTGAGATCATGACCTGAGCCGAAGGCAGAGGCTTAACCCACTGAGCCACCCAGGCGTCCTCCCTTTAATGATTAAAAAACACTCAGAAAATTAGGATTAGAGGAGAATGTCCTCACCTCATAAAGAGCATATATTAAGAACCCACAGCTAATACAATAATGTCAAAATGTGGACTGCTTTTCCCTTAGGATCATAAACAAAATAAGACTGTTTTTGCCCTTTCAATTCAACATTGGACTGGAAGTTCTAGACAACATAATTAAACAATAAAAAGAACTAAAACATATCCAGATTGGAAAGGAAGAAATAAAACTATGTCTATTTGCAACTTACCTGGTTTGTATAGAAAATCCTAAGGATTCTATTAAAAAACTGTTAGAGCCAATATATTTAGCAAGGTTGTAAGATATCATATCAATATAAAAAATCAATTATATTTCTATATGTTAGCAATAAATAATACCAAAATGAAATTAAGAAAACAATTTTATGTATAATGGCATCAGAAAGAGTAATACAAGAACAGATTTAACAAAAGAGGTTACAATAGTTGTACACTGAAAACTATAAAAAGATTGTTGAAAAAATTAAAGAAGACTTAAATATTATAAAGACTTCCCATATTCACAGATTGGAAGATTTAATATTGTTCAGATAGCAGTACTCCCTAAACTGATCTATAGACTTGGTGCAATCTCTAATTAAATGCCAGTTTTGCAGAAATTGACAAACTGATTCTAAAATTCACATGGAGATGTAAGACACCTAGAATAACTAAAACAGCCTTGAAAAACATCAAGCTGGAAGCCTCATACTTCTTCTTTTTTTTTTTTTTAGATTTTATTTATTCATTTGAGAGAGAGAGCATGAGTAGGGGGAAAGGCAGGGGGAGAAGCAGACTCCCCGCTGAGCAGGGAGCCTGAATCAGGGCTTGATCTTGGGACCATGGGATCATGACCTAAGCCGAAGGCAGACACTTAAACAAGTGAGCCATCCAGGCACCCCAGAGGACTCACAGTTCTTGATTTCATAACTTATTACAAAGCTACAGTAATCATGACAGTATGGCACTGGAATAAGGATAGACATATGGATCAATGAAATGGACTCGAGAGTCAGAAATAAACTCTCATTTTTATGGTCAATTCACTTTTTAAAAAATACTTTATTTATTTTTTTTAGAGAGCACAAATGGGGGAGGGGGACAAACAGACTCCTGCTGAGTACAGAGCCCAATGTGGAGTTTAATCCTGGTGCCCCAAGATCATGACCTGAGCTGAAATCAGATGCTTAACTGACTGAGACATCCAGGCACCCCTATGGTCAATTTTATTTATTTATTTATTTATTTGACAGAGAGATCACAAGTAGGCAGAGAGGCAGGCAGAGAGAGAGAGGAGGAAGCAGGCTCCCCGCTGAGCAGGGAGCCCAACGCAGGCCTCGATCCCAGGACGCTGAGATCATGACCTGAGCCAAAGGCAGAGGCCCCAACCCACTGAGCCACCCAGGCACCCAATTTTTTTTTTTTTTAGATTTTTAACTTTATTTATTTATTTGACAGGGCAATAGAGAGCACAAGTAGACAGAGTGGCAGGCAGAAGGAGAGAGAAAAGCAGGCTCTCTGCAGAGCAGGGGGCCTGATGTGGGACTCGATTCCAGGACGCCAAGATCATGACCTGAGCCGAAGGCAGCTGCTTAACTGACTGAGCCACCCAGGCGCCCCTGGGTAATTTTTGACAAGAGCACCAATACAACTCAGTGGTAGAAGGAATGGTCTTCAACAGATGGCCTTGGGACAACTGGATATCAAATTGTAAAAGAATGAAGTTGGACTCCTACACTACACCGTATATAAAATTTAACTCAAAATGAATCAAAGGCCTAACCATTACAACTAAAACTGTAACTTTCTTAGATGTCATCACAGGGGTAAATCTTTGTGTCTTTGGATAATTAATGATTTCCTACATATGACCTAAAATACAAGTGTTTAAAAAAAAATCAAACTTCATCAACATTAAAAACTTTGTGCTTCCAAAGACACCATCACAATTTAAAAAGACAACCCACAGAATGAAGGGAAATATTTGCAAATCATCTATCTGTTATAGGGACTTTTATAAAGAACATAGAATTATCTCCTGCAACTCAAAATAAATGACAAATAACACAAATTAAAAAATGAGTAAAGGATTTGAATAGATATTTCTCTAAAGAATATATGCAAATGTTGAATAAGAACATAAGAATATGCCCAACATCATTAGTCATTAGGGAAATGCAAATCAAACCACATTGAGACACTACTTCTCACCTACAAGATATCTATAATAATAATTAAAAAGTGGAAACTAATAAGTGTTGGCAGTGATGTGGAGAAATTGCAACCTTCATACATTCCTAGAGGGACTGTAAATGACATAGCATTTTGGAAAACACTTTGGAAGTTCCTCAAAGTGTTAGATTTAGAGTTAACATGATCTAGCAAACTACTCCTTGGGATATACCTAAGAGAATTGAAAACATATGTCCACACAAAAACCTGTTCATAATAGCGTTATTCATAATAGCTAAAAAGTGGAAACAACTCAAATATCCCCAGATTGATAAATGGATAAATAAAATGTGATATATCTATGCAGTGGAATATTACCTGGTGATAAGAAATGAAGCACTGATACATGCTACATCATGTATAAACCTTGCAAACATGCTAAGTGAAAAATACTGTATGATTCCATTTATAGGAAATGTCCACGGTAGGCAAATCCATTGAGACCAAAAGTAGGTAGTGGTTCCCAGGGGCTGGAGACAGGGTGGAATGGGAAAGACTACTAATGGGTATAAAGTTTTTTTTTTTTAAGATTTATGTATTGATTGATTGATTGATTGATTGAAGGGAGAGAGAGAGAGAGAAATGGCAAGTAAGTGGGGGGAGGGGCTGAGGGAGAGAGGGAATCTTCAAGCAGACTCCTGCTGAGAGGAACCCAACATGAGGCTCGATCTTAGGACCCTGAGATCATGACCTGAGGTGAAATCAAGAATCAGGTGCTTAACAGACTGAGCCACGCAGGTGCCTCTCTTGAGACATCTTTGGTACAGAAGGGTGGTTTTATTAAAGCATAGGGATAGAAAGAGCTGCTGCCACATAAAATTCTCTTTATGGTGATGAAAATGCTTTGAAATTAGATGGTGGTCCTAGTTGAACAGCTCCGTGAATATATTACCAACTTGTACATTATTACTTTGAAAGGGTGAGTTTTATGTGACATGTCTCAATAAACCTATTATTAAAATATATATATATACACACACGCTATGACCTAAATGTTATACTAAGAAATGATACTAACTTGGATATAGAACAAAAGGGATATGGGAAAGAGATTGATTTTTATTGTCTTAGATTCCTCAGAAACAAATAAAAAAAAAACCCACTTATTCAGAGATGGTCCAGGAATACTGAAGAGAGGAGGAAAAAAAGCAAGACACTATTCCAGTGTCTCTTCCTTCCTTACACATTGCCAGGACTGAGCTTTTACTCCTACCCAGTAGCACAAACTCGTGCAAATAAGCCTGTGTAATACAGTATTTATAAGGTGAATCATCAGTATTTCTACTCATACACCCTAACCCTATTCTCTCCTTACTATTCTTCACTCTTCTTTATAGACTTATTATTTCAAGACTCATAAGAAAGTTTTCTTTTATTCCAAATTATTGTATATTAGCAAATATTTTGGCAGTTTACACTTGATCTTAGCCAAAAGGCTGAGAAGCAATTTATTTTGGGAGTTTAAACAATATATCAACATATCTTACAGTTATTTAACTGAAGATCTTAACTATTTATTTATTTATTTATTAACCAGGTTTTCCTTTTCTAACTTCTCATTCATGTCATTCTGGGTTCAGTGAGAAAAATAGAAATTAACCTGATATCTCTAGCATTTTCTTTTTTCTTTTTTTTTTTTTAAAAAAGATTTTATTTATTTATTTGACACAGAGAGAGATTACAAGTAGGCAGAGAGGCAGGCAGAGAGAGAGGAGAGAGGAGGAAGCAGGCTCCCTGCCGAGCAGAGAGCCTGATGCGGGCCTGGATCCCAGGACCCTGGGATCATGACCTGAGCCGAAGGCAGAGGCTTTAACCCACTGAGCCACCCAGGCGCCCATCTCTAGCATTTTCAAGGAGAAACTTTTTTTTCTTCAGGGAATTAGGTGCTTACAAAATCAGAGGACAGGGCAGAAGAAGAGAAAGTAAGAGGTGCAGGTCTTCCCTCAAATCAGGAAATTTATAGGCATCTGCTGCCTGCATTCCAGCTAATACCTGATAAGTATACCATGAAACCCAGGAAGGAAGCTGCTGCTGGTCTGAATGGCTGCATGACTAAGAGTAGATTCTCCTCCTTCCCGCCTACCTAAACTCATGCAGATGTTTCTTTTTGATGGCATCTCAACTGGAATCCTAGTGGCCAGAGATTCTGGAATATGTAGTTCCCAAACTTCTAGGGCATGCGTGTATGAGGAGAATATACAAGAGTACTCAAGTGTTACCAAGCAATAGCCAGTATAACATACATTCAGAAATTAAAGCACTGGTCAAAGTGAATTTTATGATCTTTAAGCAAGTACAAATCAAATAAAATAACACCAGAATAACACCAGAATAACAAAAAATAGCCGTGTTATTCTTTTACATCAAGCCATTTACTTCTGGTAAATTTAGCTTTGGATGAATAATGTTTTATTTTTAGAAATTAAGCTTTGTTCTTTAAAATACTAGAAAATTTACTACTGTGTTTTTGCCTATTTTTATATTTTACCCTTCTTATGTCTCTGGCTGCCAAATCTTAAACCCAGAACACGTTTGTGTTAGTGTCTCATTTCAGCTGTAACAAATTGCTGCAAATTTAGTGGCTTAAAATAATGAAAGTTTACTCTCTTACCATTCTGGAAGCCAAAAGTTTGAAATCAATGGAAAATCAAGCATTAGCAAGGCTGGTTTGGTTTCCTTGGGAAGGCTATGGAGGCTATGTTTCCTTGCCTATGCTAACTTCTGGAGGCTGCCTGCATTCTTTGACCAGGCCCTTCCTCAAATCCCCCCAACCTCTTGCTCCTACCAGCACATCTCCTCCTCTTCTTCCATCACATCTCTCTCTGCCTCCCTCCTGCAAGGTCACTGTGATTACATTTAGGCCTGACCTGGAAAATCCAGGATAACCTCTCCATCACAAGAGTCTTAATCACATTGGTAAAGTTCTTTCTGCCATGTAAAGAAGCATCCACAGGCTCCAGGGATTGGGACCAGGATATCTTTGGGGACTGTTATTCAGCCTACCACAATATTTAAAAAGTACATGAGTTTTTCTCTTCAAAGACATCCACCTCATTCCTGTTTTGTGCCAGGACTTTCCACAATGTAAGGCACCAGACTTATCACTATAACTTTGGGTCTGAAATTTTACAGAAAGGGCAATTTGGGACCCAAAGTCACCTCCAGATTTAAAGTAAGGGGGTGGGAAACCATTTACCATGCTAATGGACATTAAAAGAAAGCTGGGGTGGGAATCCTTATATCGGACAAATTAGATTTTAAACCAAAGACTGTAATAAGAGATGAGGAAGGATTGTATCATACTTAAAGTGTCTATCCAGCAAGAAGATATAACAATTGTAAATATTTATGCCCCTAATATGGGGACAGCCAATTATATAAAATAATCAATAACACAATTAAAGAAACACATTGATAACAGTACAATAATAGTAGGGGACTTTAACACCCCCTCACTGCAATGGGAAGATCATCTACGAGAAGATAAACAAGGAAACACGGGCTTGAAATGACACACTGGACCAGATGGACTTCACAGATACATTCAGAACATTCCATCCTAAAGTGACAGAATACATATTCTTCTCAAGTGCATATGGAATATTCTCCAGAATAGGTCACTTACTGGGTCACAAATCAGGTCTCAACCAGTACCAAAAGACAGGGATCATTCCCTGCCTATTTTTGCACATTAGTGCTTTGAAACTGGAATTCAGTCGTGAGGTTTGGAAAGCACTCAAATGCATGGAGGCTAAAGAGCATCCTACGAAAGACTGAATGGGTCAACCAGGAAATTAAAGAATCAAAAAATTCACAGAAACTAATGAAAATGAAAACACAACTGTTCAAAACCTTAGGGATGCAGAAAAGGTGGTCCTAAGAGGGAAGTATATAGCAATACAAGCCTTTCTCAAGAAATAAGAAATACAACCTAACCTTACACCTAAAGGAGCTTGAGAAAGAACAGCAAATAAAGCCTAAACTCACCAGCAGAAGAGAAATAATAAAGATCAGAGGAGAAATCAATGAAATAAAAAACGAAAGAATAGTAGAAAAGATCAATGAAACTAGGAGCTTGTTCTTTGAAAGAATTAATAAGATTGATAAACCCCTGGCCAGACTTATCCAAAAGAAAAGAGAAAGAACCCAAACAAATAAAACATGAATGAAAGAGGAGAAGAGATTACAACTAACAGTGAAGAAATAAATACAAACAACTTTAAGGACATATTATGAGCAACTATATGCCAACAAATTAGACAGTTTGGAAGAAATGGATGCATTCCTAGAGACTATAAACTACCCAGACTAAACCAGGAAGAAAGCAGAAACCTGAACAGACCCATAACCAGTAAGGAAATTGAAGCAGTCATCAAAAATCTCCCAAAAAACAAGAGCCCAGCTCCAGATGGCTTCCCAGGGGAGTTTTACCAAACATTTAAAGAAAAATTAATACCTGTTCTTCTGAAGCTGTTCCAAAAAATAGAAATGGAAGGAAAACTTCCAAAGTCATTTTATGAGGCCAGCATTACCTTGATCCTAAAACCTGACAAAGACCCCATCAAAAAGGAGAATTACTGACCAATATCCCTGATGAACATGGAAGCAAAAATTCTCACCAAGATACTAGCCATTTGGATCCAACAATACATTAAAAGGATTATTCACCACAACGATGTGGGATTTATTCCTGGGCTGCAAGGTTGGGTCAACATCTGCAAATCAATCAATGCCATACACTGCATTAAATAAAACAAAGGACAAGAACCATATAATACTCTCAATAGATGAAGAAAGAGCATTTGACAAAGTACAACACCTTTTCTTGATTAAAACTCTTCACAGTGTAGGGATAGAGGTTGCATACCTCAATATCATAAAAGCTATCTATGAAAAGCCCACAGCGAATATCATTCTAAGTGGGGAAAAACTGAGAACTTTCCCCCAATGTCAGGAACACAGCAGGAATGTCCACTATCACCACTGCTATTCAACATAGTACTGGAAGTCCTAGCCTCAGCAATTAGACAAAGAAAGAAATAAAAGGCATCTGAATAGGCATAGAAGAAGTCAAACTCTCACTCTTTGTGGATGATAGGATACTGTATGTGGAAAACCCAAAAGACTCCACCCCAAAACTGCTAGAACTCATTGAGGAATTCAGCAAAGTCATAGGATATAAAATCAATGCACAGAAATCTGTTGTATTCCTGTACACTAACAACAAGACAGAAGAAAGAGATCCCTTTTGTAATTGCACCCCAAATCATAAGATGCCTAAGAATAAATCTAGCCAAAGAGGCAAAGAATCTGTACTCAGAAAACTATAGAATATTCATGAAAGAAATTGAGGAAGACAGAAAGAAATGGAAAAATATTCCATGCTCATGGATTGGAAGAACAAATATTGTTAAAATGTTTATGCTACCTAAAGTGATCTGTACATTCAATGTAATCCTTATTAAAATACCATCAACTTTTTTCACAGAAATGGAACAAAAAATCCTCAAATTTGTATGGAACCAGAAAAGACCCAGAATAGCCAGAACAATGTTGAAAAAGAAAACCAAAGCTAGTGGCATCACAATTCCAGGCTTCAAGCTCTAGGACAAAGCTGTAGTCCTCAAGACAGTATGGTATTGGCACCAAAACAGACACATAGATCAATGGAATAGAATAGAGAGCCCAGAAATGGGCAGCTAACGTTTGCCCAACTCTATGGTCAACTAATGTTTGACACAGTGTAAAAGAATGTCCATTGGAAAAAAGACAGTCTCTTCAACAAATGGTGTTGGGAAAATTGGACAGACACGTGCAGAAGAATGAAACTGGATCATTTCCTTACACCACACACAAAATATACTCAAAATGGATGAAAGACCTCAATGTGAGACAGGACTCCATCAAAATTCTTGAGGAAGACACAGGCAACAACCTCTTTGGCCTCAGCTGCAGCAACTTCTTTCTTGACACATTGCCAAAGGTAAGGGAAGCAAGGGAAAAAATGAACTATTGGGACTTCATCAAGATCAAAAGCTTTTGCACAGCAAAGGAAACAATCAACAAAACCAAAAGACAACCGACAGAATGGGAGAAGATACTTGCAAACAACCTATCAGATAAAGGGCTAGTATTAAAAATATATAAAGAACTTATCAAACTCAACACCCAAGGAACAAATAATCCAATCAAGAAATGGGCAGAAGACATGAACAGACATTTCTTAAAGAAGACATTCAAATGGCCCATAGCCACATGAAAAAGTGCTCAACATCACTTGGCATCAGGGAAATGCAAATCAAAACCACAGTGAGACGCCACCTCACGCCAGTCAGAATTGCTAAAATTAACAAGTCAGGAAATGACAGATGTTGGTGAGGATGTAGAGAAAGGGGTACCCTCCTACACTGTTGTGGAAATGCAAGCTGGTGCAGCCACTCTGGAAAACAGTGTGGATGTTCCTCAAAAAGTTGAAAATAGGGCTACCCTATGACCCAGCATTCGCACTACTGGGTATTTACACCAAAGATAAAAATGTAGTGATCTGAAGGGGCATGTGCACCCCAATGTTTATAACAACAGTGTGCACAATAGCCAAACTATGGAAAGAGCCTAGATGTCCATCGACAGATGAATGAATAAGGAAGGTGTGTGTGTGTGTGTGTGTGTGTGTAAATATATATGTTTATATACACACAATGGAGTATTATGCAGCCATTAAAAAAATGAAGTCTTGCCATTTGCAGTGATGTGGATGGAATTAGAGGGTATTATGCTAAGTGAGATAAGTGAATCAGAGAAAAACAATTATCATATGATCTCACTGATATGTGAAATATGAGAAACAAGGCTGAGGATCATGGGGGAAGAGAGGAAAAAATGAAATGGGGTGAAACCAGAGAGGGAGACAAACCATAAGAGACTCTTAATCCCAGGAAACACAGTGAAGGTTGCTCCAGTAGAGGGCAGTGGGAGGGATGGTGTAGCTGGGTGATGGACATTGGGGAGGGTATGTGCTATGTTGAGTGCTGTGAATTGTGTAAGACTGATGAATCATAGACCTGTACCCCTGAAACAAATATACATTATATTAATAGTAATAGTAATGGTTAGGAGTAAAAATTAAAAAAGAAAGGGCAATTTGATATCTGTTGCCGTTTCTGGGATCATCCTTGCTTAATAAAACATGGTGGTAAGAGTTGTAGCTTTCCAGGCACAATGAGCTCTGGGGCTATGGATACATTTACAAAGAATTCTTAGTTTTTCAATGTCATATCCTAATTTTTCTCCCAAGTCAGTATCTCTTTTTTTGCTAGACATTTTGCTTTTTCTACTTGTTAACTCTTGGTTCACAAATCCCATTTAGGTGGTTTCATGCCTTTCTTTTTGTTTGCTCAAGCATGGTCTAAAGCAGTGCTCAAATTGGAGCCTGGTAAGAGATCCGGAACCAGTACCAGATCTTTTGCTCCTAGGGCCCCTCACATGTTTTCCCTTTGCTCCATATTCTTGGATATTGCTTAACACCATTGGCCCCCATTTTCCCAAGGAAGAAAGACTCCCAGTGCATTTCCCTCCTGCCCATGTCTAGTTCTTATGGTTCTTCTATTGGAGATGAGGGTTCCTTTCTGAGTCCTCAGTCATAAAGACGTGAGAGAAGATGGATTTCTTTGAAACTCAACTGACCATTGTTTTCACTCAGATTACATTAGACTCTTTATTAAAATCCTCAGCAGGGGCATGCCTCGGTGGCTCATTCAGTTAAGCGTCTGTCTTTGGCTCAGGTCATGATCCCAGGGTCCTAGGATTGAGTCCCATATCCGGCTCTTTGCTCAGCGGGGAGCCAACTTCAACCTCTGCCTGCTCTGCCTATTCTGACTGCAGCTCTCCCTGCTTCTGCTCTCTCTGACAAATAAATAAATAAAATCTTAAAAAAAAATCCTCAGCAGGGCTTTAATTCAAAAGAAGAAAGATGGTAAGAATATGTATTAGTTGGAGGTCAACAGTGTCAAATGGACAGATAATCCCTCAATTTCGGGGAAGTGTATTGTTTATTTCATTTAAACATGGAAAAAATAGGCTCTCTGGAACTCCAAAATAAGTTGCATATAGTCAGTATGTAGTCGAAAAAAGATTCTGAAAACTAACTAGAATTCATAACCAACTTTCTGCACATAATTCTTGCTTTCTTGCCATTTTACTGGTGGATGAATGTAACCTCTTAATCTTACATAGAATTCCTGATTTTCTAGGATGGTGCAGTAATTAAATAGTTGTTTTTATCAAAGTGTTTTATTTTTGCTCCTATCTGGAACAGAGTAAACAAAGATCTAATTTATGTCAACAAAACACTTTATGAAGCTGAGTAAATGACAATGTCAATAAACACTTGAAAGGAAGATTTGCTTCCAATTCATTGTGAATAATTGAGGTGATAAAAATCTCATATCAACAGCTCCTTCTGAACTAAAGCTTGGTTGAAGTAGAAATGTACTAGCACACTCTTTTGGTCTCTATCTTCTTGCATCCTTATTGTCCCCCATTTTCCCCCTGTAGTAGCCAAGTTACATTGAGGCAGGCATACCAAGATTAACAGCATTTGGAAAAGGACAGGCCCTCGGTGTTTGGTTATACAGTCAGGTACCTGCCAGCATCTAACATCAGACTACTTTATATAAGAGCACCATTGTGTCAGGCAAATTATCCCAAGCTAGAGGCATGGAGGGGTCACTTAGGTGTGGACTTTTCCTGTGACAGCAATTTTTTACGGGCCAAGAAGGAAGAACTTCAACATGGAATCATACAGAGGATTTCCTTTGTTCTATGAAATAGACGTGCAAAAATGATCCTTTATTTACACAGGACATTTCTAACAATAGATTCTGATTCTGCTATTAGGACTCCTCTTTCTCATTTATTCCAAGAGAATTTGAAATTCAAAAAGAAAAGAGAAGAACTGAAAATGCAGGATGTCTTGAATATGCCATTGATGTAAAGATTAACCTTTAGAATAGGGCATCGGCTATGGTGCAGCTCCATGCTGAAAGTCTGTTTACAAAGGAAGGCATTAATCAAGACGTATGAATCCATTTATAATGTCTTTGCAATGTTGCTAACTCCGTAGTGAGCCAGTGAGTGAGATGGCTGAACCCTGACAGCTAATTTAAACCCAAGGTCTTCACTGTCCTGAGATTTATCAGAGAGTCAAGCAGCCAGTATCTTTTACGACTCACACCTTCTCCCTTTTCAGAGGTAGTAAATGAAAAAGACTGAAAAAGGAGGTGCCATCTATTGCAGCTGTGTAAAATCACATAAACACCATGCCCTGGGCTTTCATTATGGCACCTCCTTCTTAGCTAATTACTGTCAGCATTAAATTACAGAGTCAGGAGGCCCCACTCAATACCAATTCATTCATTTCAGGTCACAGTTTGGCAGAAAACCTGTAGCGAAAGGCAAACCTTTATCCACTAAGCCTTTTATTTGTGACTAAACAAAAGTCTTGACAAGTAGTATAATTTGCATCAAGCAGGGCTACACCAAAGGCCAATTAATAGTTTTTTTTTTTTAATAAAAATTTGCTCTAGCCTGTAGTCCACTTGACAAGATTTATCATTTTGCATATCAAAAGACATGAAGGGTGGTAGATTGTTTGCTTCCAGGTTCAAGCATTGTATCTTTTAGTATTACCAACCTTACGGCCAAGTTAAATGACTTTTAAAAAAAGAAGCTCAACACTTTATACCCATCAGATCTGAGTGATTTTAATATTGTGCTAGAAAAGCAAAATTTTTTGGTGGCATTGTTTTTTAAATATGTTGATTGGAGAGATTTACTATCCTAACTCTCTTAAATTCCATTTTTTTACAATTCAGTATGCAGCTGGTCAGACTGAAATGTGTTTTTTAAGAAATGCAGAAAGGTTTTAATCTGCCTAGGTGTTTTCTGGGGTATAAAAGTATATAAAGCTACTAACCATCCTGTGGGTTTGATTTCCTTTTTTACTATCTGTCATTCTTCAAACCTCTTATTTAGGAAAAAGAAATCAAATGTATTAAAGCCTAGTATATATAGTTGACAGTTTGATATAGCTTCTTAAACTGATTTTCCAATCACATAGAAATAAGATTGAAATGAGAAATTCAAAATCAGCATATTTTAAACTCATGTAGTGTAGAGTGATGATACTAATCCATAAGAATCAGCTTCTTCTGCTCTGCTATACTTCAGTTTTAGGGAATAAGGTAGATGCTTTCAATAAAAACATTTGCTGTGGCTTTAGTGATGTCAGAGCCTGGACTAGGCACATTCTCTTCTCTCTCTGTCTTTAAAGATTTCATTTTAAGTAATCTCTCCACCCAATGTGGGGCACAAACATACAACCCCAAGAGCAAGAGTCGCATGCTCCCCTGACTGAGCCAACCAGGTGCCCCTAGGCACTTTCTTACATGTGACCTATTTATTTAATTCTCGAAAGGATAGGGTGAGTTAGGAATAATCCCCGTTTTATAACTAAGAAGTCAAGTCAGGAGAAGTGAAATGTCTTGCTCAAGATCCCATGCTGCTAAGCAAGGGCTGAAGCACAAGTGTGGTATTCTGAAGACCACTGACTTCTACCACACCACTTCTGCACACTAGAATTGTTATTAGGGGAAGATCATATTTCTGTTGGGCTCATTATTACCCTTATTAATTATATATATATATATATATATATGTCAATATTTCAATGCAGTGCTCCCACAGCAAAGTTTCTGAAAGACGAGCCTGCTCTTTGTTAGTTACAAAACCAAGGAAATTCTAAATTTTTTTTTCAATTTATGTGTATTTTGGCAGTGTTTACACTTGTGAACATACAAAACAAACGAAGAAGCACTTAGACTGTTACTCTGGTATGTCCACAGTCTTTTCTCTGTAGACTGGAAGAATGAATAAATACTCATGGTAAAGTCTTCACAGACTGGGAACTGCTAAGTTAGAGAGTTTAACTGAAGTGGGAGAATATGGAAATCTAGTGGCCCGTGGGGGTCTTTAAGATGTTAGCTGCCTGAGACTTGCAGGGATGGAGCATGGCAGTGACATTTGTTAGATGAACAACATCATACATAAGTTTCTGCAGCTGTTTATTCTCCCCCCCCCTCAGGGCCCAGTGAAAGACGGATTCTATAATTGCAAATGGTTGCTAACAAGGGATCTATTTTACAGATATGTTTTGTGACTATGCCTTTTTTCCAAGCCTAAATCAGAATAACGTAGCCTTTGGAAACATCTACATACGTGACTGGCACTGTGCTAGGTGCTAGGGGAAGGGTCAATACTGAATAGGACAAAGTCTATAAATACATTTCTGTAGGAAGTGGTGGCATGCAGTTGAGCAGCAGAAATGGGTAGATGTTTATCATGGTGGGTACAACAGCAAAAAACTACGCAATACACAACAGAGTTTTATAAGGAGGGTATTAGGAACTTTGAGTATGGGGACTGAAGAAGACTTTCAAAGAAGGTGGATTTAAAGAATAAAAAAAAGATCTGCTAAGCAGTGGAAATGGCAGGTCAAAAGACAGGCAAGGGGGTGCGAAACAGCATCGTCAAAATACCATGGGTCTAGTGTGGGAGAAGGTGGGTGGAAAGGCTCTATGGGAAGACAGGTCATGAAGAGACTTACAGATCAAGATGTTGTCTTGAAGGTCACTGAGAGCCACTGAAGGGCTTCAGCAAGGGATGATCACCATGGCCAGATTTGTGGGTGGGAAGCATCAGTCAGCGGTGTGGGGACAGATTTCAGTGTGTCATGGAAACCAGTTAGGACCTCTTGTCATGTTACCTTTAAGCCTAGACAGAAATGAAACCAGCACTGGCACTCTGTGATTCCTAGACTTGGTGGTGGTGCTGCTGTTGCTGTTATATTTTATTATGTATATGTGCCTGAAATGATTCATTTAGAGCTCCACCTGGATTCCCGAGGGAATGAGCAGCTGAGATGAAGAGGTGTGTACGGCCGGTATATCGGGACACACCCTCTGCATCAGTGCCTGAAGGGGACAGAAGGAAGCGGGTTGGCGCAGTGGGGAAGCTGAGCTGTGATACAGGCATACAGAGCATGGGGCATCTCAGGAGCTGGAAGCAAGGGGCTCAGAAGCATGGGGTGAGATGTTTATACCTTTGTGGCCAGTCATTGGGTACAGACTGTCTCCAAGGAGGCGAGAGACTCTTGGGCCGTGGGCCATTCCTGGTGTGGAACTCAGCTAGGAGCCATCAGCGGCTACACTGCAGCAGTGGGAGGAACAAGGGCCTCCGTCTCCGAGCACTGAATTGAGTGCTCAGATGCGGCGAAGCATCCACTATCACTAAAGACGTTAGAGTTTTTCAAGAACATTTTTGTAGAACGGTAATGCTCAGGAAGAGCTCTCTTAGGCCTTTGCTCTGGCCTTTTCTCTGCCTGGAATAGTCTTTCCCCAGCTTTTTCTTGTTGCTTGGTTTCCACTTCTACTGTCTTCACTGGAAAGGCTTTTCTGATCACCCCTTATAATCAGCCCCGAGTCCCAACAGTCCCTATCTAGAACATCAACCTTTTTTATTTTATTTATAGCGCAACAAGATGAATACAGACCTTGTCATCTGTCTTCCCATGCCAGAATGTGAGCTCTAGGGATCTTTTCTGTCTTATTCACTGTTGCATCCCCCCTGGACCCAGCACAGTACTGGCCACATAGTAGATGGTTCATCAATACTTGCCAAATGAACACATGAAAATTAAGTGCAAGAGAATGGATGTTCAGAGAGTTAGAATTTTTCAAATACAGGATCCCAAGGGCTTGTCTTTTGCTTTTGACACTGGTGCAGCTCAAGTCCAGGAAGAGGGTTTGTGTCTCATCACTTTGTAGCACTTTCCAGTCGCCTACAGAGAACTCCTGGAGAATATCTCTTGATCATGTAAGATGGATAGGCCTCTGGGAAGAGCTTAGCTCTTAGATCTCACGTTGAGTATCTTTTTTTTTTTTTTGCCTCTGGTAAGTTTGAGGGCTTTTATTATTCTAAAATAAAACTATCTTAGAGGAACATAAATTATCTATTAAAGAGACTTTTGGAATTTTAGCATAAAAATCATGAGTGGAATTTGTGCAGAATCGACAAGCTACTCTTCTATAATCACCTAAACCATTTTCTTTCAAATAGAAACAAACTGAAAAATGTAGTAATTTTCAAGTATAGAAGCAAAAAGGCACTTAGCACAGCTTGAAGATTCAAATTATTCTGGAAACAACGCTGCTGTACTTGGCTTTAATTTGAACTTCGGCTCTTAGAAACGGATTTAGAGTCTAGCCTCATGACAAGGGCTGCCTTCAGAAGGGCCTGTGGATGGTAGGACAGAGGAGGCAGGGCCCTGCTTTTCCCTTCCTTTGTCTTCCTCTGCCTTCTTCAGCCTTTCACTCACATGGCAGCCCTGGCCCTGCAGCACACCCCAGGTTTGTTTCAGAGGAATGGGAGGAATCTCTGGAGGTCATTTATTCAAATCCTTGTTGCTAGCAGAGAAGACATGGACGACATTCTATATAAATTCACTTTTAGTTATATTTAAGTATTCGGATACTTTTACAAGAATGTTGGGTCCTCGGGTTCAATTAAGAGTCCAGAGAGACAGGAGAGCATTGAGTAGTGACTGAAAGGGCTGAGGATTCCTAGGGCCAGGTCCTAGTATCTTCAAGCAGCAATAGAGAGTAAAGAACCCAGGTTGTACTGGGGCCAATGCAGATTTGTCTTTACTAAAGGAAGGCCCATTCAATGATTAGAGGAGCCCCAGGTAGGAATGGAGTGCCTGAGGATGTGGTGAATCGGCTGGGTGTTCACACAGAGAATCCACGATGGTCCTTGCAAAAGAGATTCAAGGAAGGACTCAGGAAACGGAAGCTAAGATGATATTTAAAGGTCCTTGCAACTTTAAAATTCTGTAAGTTCTAAAAAGAGCAGCTCTCCATGATTTTGTGTCACTAAGTAGTTATTCGTTGTCATAAACATTGTATTTTTAAATCATAAGTCTTATTCTCTTTAAATGCCACCTTTTTCTTGGGACTCCCCCATACTCCTAACTACTTACATCTGAAAATTGGAGGCATTTATATGTCATTCTCTCTCTTTTCTCACATTCATCCCTTCCTCCTCCTTGACCTGTTTGTTTTTTAAATTTAAATAGTCTTTTTATTCAGCCTTTATTTTTATGAAAGTTATACATACACACAGTTTGAGTCAGATGATTTTCTAAGACTTGTGAAAATGGAAGTCTTTCTTATGTTTCATTTCCTCTTCTCTATGGACAGCCACTTTAAGCTTATTGGCTATTTGATTGGGTGTATGTCACTGTATTTCTAAAAAGCAAGTTTATATTTCTGGTTCTTGATTTTTCAGATTTAGGAATGATTCACTGACTTCCCACTAGGAAGAGAAGAATTTAATTCTCTTTCACCTCTTTCCTTACCCTCTTTCCATCTGCTTCTCTGTTACATCATAACTTAGGTTAAAGCATTATTCACTGTTAGGACTATGTATGTTGAGGCATACAAGAAACACTTTCCTTGCCCAATTTTGTTTTCCTGGAGTTAACAGTTATGTCTTTAGTTTGTGTGTGTGTTTTCTAAGTACATACTCATTCTTAATTCAACCCAAAGCACTTCTACAATTTTCTAAGTCTCTTCTCAATTCTTTATTTAGATGCATCAAGTAATTTATTAATTTCATCTTCTTGATGAAATGTTCTCATGAACTTTTTTGTCTCACTTTGACTTGCCTGGAATAGTCTGGACAAGTTGCTTCTATAGCTGGTGCATGGCTGACATCCTGAGAGTTCCCTTTCCCTATTGATCTTTTCCTCTTGGGCAGGTCCCCCTTTTACCTGAGTCTGTGTCTTCCTCCTTGTTTTGGTGGAATCAGTATTTTCCAGAGAGAGGGTGTGTGGAGGTAAAGTTTTTTGAGACTTACTTTTAGATTTTGAGAAGTTTTTTGTTTGTTTGTTTGTTTGTTTGTTTGCCCAGGGGTGCAGGTCTGTGGATCATCAGGCTTACACCTTTCACAGCACTCACCATAGCACAAACCCTCCCCAATGTCCATAACCCATCTACCCTATCTCTACCCTCCCACCCCCCAGTAACCCTCAGTTTGTTTTGTGAGATTAAGAGTCTCTTATAGTTTGTCTCCTTCCTGATCCCATCTTGTTTCATTATAGATTTTTTTTTTTAAGATTTTATTTATTTGACAGAGAGAGACACAGTGAGAGAGGGAACACAAGCAAGGGGAGTGGGAGAGGGAGAAGCAGGGTTCCCTCGGAGCAGGAAGCCCGATGCAGGGCTTGATCCCGGGACTCTGAAACCATGACCCGAGCTGAAGGCAGATGCTTAATGACTGAGCCACCCAGGCACCCTAAGAAGATATTATTTTTATTCTACCCTTTCACTTGATTGATAACATATATCTGGTAGTAGAAATCTAGAACATCTCCCCCCTACCCGAATATTTAATGAATTATTTTCTGGTTTCCAAGGTTAATGTTAAGAAATGAAGACTTGTTCAGATTCCTGAACTTCATGTTGTGAACTGTGTTTTTCTCCCTTGTACCTCTTGTAGGGTTTTCATTTTTTCTCTCAGTGTTCTGAAATTTCCCAGCGGTGTCTATCTTCATCCATTGTGTTGGCTGCTTTGGATTGGGCTTTTAAAGTCTTAGAAAATGGGCGCCTGGGTGGCTCAGTGGGTTAAAGCCTCTGCCTTTGGCTCAGGTCATGATCTCAGGGTCCTCGGATCGAGGCCCTCATCAGGCTCTCTGCTCAGCAGGGAGCCTGCTTCCTCCTCTCTCTCTGCCTACTTGTAATCTCTCTCTCTCATATAAATAAATAAAATCTTTTTAAAAAAAAAAGTCTTAGAAAATCATGTTCTTTACCCCTGGGCTATTTTCCTGAATTATTTCTTAAATGATTTCTTCCCCTTCATTTCCTCTGTTGCCCTTGCTGGAAACTTTGCCATTTGGCTGGTGGATCCCCTTACCTGGCTCTCTTATATTTCTGTCTTTCCATTCATGTTTTTTCATCTCTTTTTCTTGTCACTTTCCTCTTTGGAAGATCCCCCCCATCTTTATTTTCCAAACTGTCTACTGAAATTTCATGTCTACTATTGGATTTTTAATGAATTTTACTTTGGCTCTCTTGTTTCTTTAATAACATCTTGGTTTTGGTTCATAGATATGTTTGATCTCTCTGACTTTATTAACATTGTTTTTCTTTGCCTTTTTCCTTGTTCCTCAAAGAGTCCTTTTCCTCCAAGTTGCTTTTCTTAATTAATTAGCTGTTTAACTAATTAGCTTTTGGTTCTAATATCCATGATAGGTACTTTTTTTTCATTTGTTTTATGATCCTCATAGAAGAGTAGAAGCTAGGCCTGATGAGAAAATCTCACTGGATAGTTGGTGATTCTCATCTATGAAATGCTCCATAAGCTGTCCTTTCATTGAAGCACTTCTTGTTTCAGTATCTTTAGGTCTTTCCATTTGGGCTGGTCAGTGCACTGGAAAAGAATCTTTCTATTTCCTGTCTGGGGGATAGATGTTTGTTTCTGGGAGTTGAATCAGGAAAGAGAGCTCAGAATCTCAGTATTGGATATGTAAACATTAGCTTCATACCATCACCTTCAGTATCACACTCCTATGCTAATCTGTACCAGAGGTCCCCCAGTGTGAAGATCTGTTTTACCCCCTTTCAGTTAATAAACCTGCTTTTTGGAGGGAAGGAAGAGTTTCGGTGACCTATTTCTCCAATAGAGTTCCAGCTAGTCTGCTTCACTTTCAGCCCCATTCGTAGAAGTACCTGGTGCTGCTGATTCCTGAGCTGTTGAGGGACTCCGTGCTATAAATCAGGTTGCTTTAATCAACCATCTTATTCAGAAATCTCATCCCTGTTCTTACCACCCCCAGAAATCTCTCTTTTATCTAAACTCTCCTTCAAAGTTACAGTATTTTCATGAATTTTTTAAAAAGTTAATTAGTTAATTTATTTAAGAGGGTGAGAAGAGGACCAGGGGGAGATGTAGAGAGAGAATCTCAAGCAGACTCCCTGCTGAGCACAGAGCCTGACACGGGGCTCCATCCCACTACCCCGAGCTCATGATCTGTGCAGAAATCAAGATTTGGACACCTAGCTGACTGAGCCACCATGGTGCCCTCATGAGTTTTAAATACATGATAGCAATATTATTTAAAAATAACTTTGTTCTCTATGGTGATAATAGCATGGGCTTTTAAATTGCCTTAACCTCTTCATCAGTGAGTGCAGAATACTGCCCAAATTTCACTTTCTACATGTCACCCCCTGCTCTTAAGATGACGTGGATCATTTTGTAATTAAGCACTGATTTTTATCCTACATTCTAGACTTTTCATGACAGAACCATGACTTTCTGGGCTAATATTCCCTTACACCTTATTCTCAACCCAGTAAGTCTGGATTCTTCATGGTCCCACTCCTGCATTATGACTTTCTGTGTTTGCTGTTCTTGGAGGCTGAAAGTCTGTCCCTACCTTTTTCTAATGATCACAATTTTACTTTTCCCTCACCACTTATTTCCAATGTTACTTCTTTCATACAATCTTTATTTTAGTGTTCATTCATTCATTCATCCATCCTTCTGTTCAATCTGTATGTTTATTGAGCTCCTACAGTATGCCAGGCAACATACCAGGAAAGCACATAAGACATTGTCCTTACCCTCATAGACCTTACAATGCAGTAGGAACAAGGAGTAAGATATAGGTGTTAAATAATCACACAATTAATATACAGTTATAGGTTGTGATGGGTATGAAGTAGGAAAAGGAAAGGAAAAGTATGGAGTCCTATGAAAGGATCTGATTGTGTTTGGGAGGTTGACGAAACTTTCCATGCCTAAGTGATATGTCAGCTGTGATTAAAGGATGAAGTGGGGGCAGATCTTTCGTGGTCAAGGAAAGGAGAACTGAAAATGCCAGGAGGTGTGAAGACTAAGTAATAGTCAAAAACCTGAAGGAAGGCCACAGTGGCAGAGAGCAGAGGAAAAGGGTGGGACAGTGGTAGATCGTGGGGCTGGAGAAGTAAGCAGGGGCTACATCCAGCAAGGCCCTTAGACCAGCTGAGGGAACTTTGAGTTTTACCATACAATGAATAAAAAGTTTCTGGAGTGGTTTCAGTGGGAGAACTTATGATTAGATTTGTATTTTTACAAGGTCACTCCCATTACAACAGGTAGAATGCATTGGATGGGTCCAGAATGGAAGCAGAGACTATTTAGGAGGTAGTTGCAATTCATACATATGGAAAGTAGTGGTGGCCTGAACTCAGGTAATGACAGTGGTCATGGAAAGAATGTTTGAGAAATATTTGGGAGGTAAAATTGCAGGACTTGTTAAGGGACCAGATGTGGCTGGTAAGGGAGAAGGAAGAATGAGGGAAGATTTTTAAGTTTCTGGCTTGCTCAGCTGGGGGGATCTTGGTGCTATTCACTGAGATTGGGAAAAATTTTATCCCCTTTTATTTTGCATGGTTTTTATTGGACTCTCTCCACTAAAATAGGAGCTTGATGAGGGAGAGAGTTTGCCCCCCCAACTCCAAAGTATTTCTACCCCCAACTCCAAAGTATCCTGCCCAGTGTTTATTCTGATAGAAGAGAGAAATAATGCTTGACCCAGATTTGGGGAGCTGGAATGTGACTGAAAGTTTACCTCCATCTTTAACTCTAAAATATATAGTTTTTCAAGTTGTATGAAGACTAGGTGAGATAGCAAATGTAAAAATATTTGGGAGAGAAAAAAGGACTCTCAAAAGGAATTTATTTCACCATCATTATGCTTATGTTTTCTTTGGCCCTCATGTTAAGTTCCACATATATCTTTTATTTGTAAAAAGAACTAGGTAAGACATTATAGTTAAGAGTCTAATCAATGCCAAACATAATGAGATGCATTAGTTTTTGCCACACACACCACTCCATGGGACATCTGCTGAACCACTTCCAGATATTATTCCACATGTGTTTGTGGAAACTTCTTTTAGCCTACATCTGGACAATCACCTTTCCATTTGGTTTCTCTGAAAAATTTCACACTCTCTATAATGGAAGCAAGGAAAATAGAACACCTTTAATGAGCAATTATAATTAATATACCAACTTAGGAGTGTATTTGGAAGATAATCTATTTTGATATCATGTTAACAATTAGCATATATACTTGTAATTATGTTTGATTTTCATTTTCTTTAAGTTTCATGTCTAGCATTTTTTCTAAGACAATTTTTTGGGTATTTTTGAAAAGAAACCATAGTCCTGGTTCAATGCAGATTCAGGCGATACTAGAGAGATGTTTTGTGGCCATGTCCTGCTAAATGCCAAATCATTTTATGGGTAATGAGAGCCTGGGTTAAATTAGTGTTTCTTCACTATGGCTAAAGTTTTTAAAAAATACCAGTTCCCAGGAGCTACCCCAGATCAGTTAAATCAGGCATTATTTAACAGCTTCTCTACATGATTTTACTCTGCATCCAGCATTGATAACCATTGTATCAGATAATCTATCTATCTTTCTTTCTTTCTTTCCCCAGATGATCCAACTTTCACAGTCTATTAATTAGTTTGTTTTTCTTGAAAGAAATTTATTATACTGCAGTCTTTTTATTCAAATTGCTGATGACATTTCTCATGTCCATTTTTTCCAATTTAAATATTAGGTAATTTGAAAAAGTAGACATTACAATTTTACCTTTCTGAGAT
The DNA here is from genome assembly GCA_002007465.1 of Ailurus styani. Classification (NCBI taxonomy): domain Eukaryota; kingdom Metazoa; phylum Chordata; class Mammalia; order Carnivora; family Ailuridae; genus Ailurus; species Ailurus styani. The sequence goes on along the minus strand of LNAC01000024.1, from coordinate 1,242,361 downwards.
TTCTAAAATATAAGCAGAGAAGGGGGCAGTTTTGATATTAGCTGGCCTGCCATTTGATATGCAGATGGAGGGCTGTCTTGCACACTAGTCTGTTACTTAAACAGTGTGTCTATGTACCCAAGGACCCAGCTGACTCCTTCAAGGAGTATTTCTGCCTCAGCATCCAGATCAGGATCTAGAGTCAACTGAAACAATTTAACTTGACATGGAGGAGATCACTACGTAGACATCCAGATGTGGAGGCTATTAGGGTGATGCTAATGTGCAGCTGGTCTGTGAAGCACTGATCTAATACAACTCATTATAAAATGTCAAATGCAATTTAAATACCCTGTAATTACTTACTATATGTGTAGCATAAGACTAGCTGGGTGACTTTGGGCAAGTTAATTTACCTTCTCCAAGCCAGAGTTCTGATCTGTAATATGGAGCTAATAATACTACCTTTTAATTGGATCGTGGTGACACTGGTTGAGATATTTTATATAAAGAGCTTAGCTCAGTGCTTGACATATGACAATCACTTTAAAAACTTACCTATTATTACTACTACTACTACTACTCCTGCTGTTATTTTTATTGTGGTGGAGGTGGTTGATATGGTTATTATTGATCTCTTGTCAAGGATATCTCCAAATTCCCAGGCATAAACATATCCTCTTGCCTGTCATTTCTTGAGTCTCACACTTGGCCTGTCTGGAGGCCACAGGTTTGGGGGACCTGGGGGTTGAGAAACATAGCTATGTAAAAACCTTCAGGTTTTCTTTGCACCTGTTCTTTGCATCTTTTACTTTCTCCTAGGACATCTACCCCGTGGATGAATCACAACTGTTCTGACTCTCCTGGAGACCACATTCTCAAAGTTCTTCATATGTTCATTCATTCATTCATTTGTTCATTCATAAATTCATTTATTTATTCCCTCATTCAAAGTAATACTTAGGAACTAAAAATAAATAAATATTCTGAAAAGTTTTTTTTTTCTTCTGAGACAGAAATCATTTGTATTCAAGTCTACAAACACAGCAGCTTCATTTTCTTTTTCTTTTCTTTTCTTTTATTTTATTTATTTGACAGGGAGATAGAGAGCACAAGTAGTCAGAGCAGCAGGCAGAGGGAGGGAAGCAGGCTCTCCGCCAAGCAGGGAGCCCGATGTGGGACTCGATCCCAGGACCCTGGGATCATGACCTGAGCTCAAGGCAGCAGCTTAACTGGCTGAGCCACCCAGGCGCCCGCAGCTTTATTTTCTATTGCATTTGGAGTGACGGCATGTTTTTAAAAGAAGTAGAGAAGGACTTCAGAGAAAACTCATGTTGCCTCCAAGGCCATGAAAGCCACTCTCTCACACCCCAAACCACATTTGCAGGAAAAGTTTCTTTCCTGCTGAGGTGCTAGAGGAGACAGTCAGGGCCTAGACTCCAGACTCCAGCCTTCTGTCTAGCACACGGCGGACACTTGGTAATGGTACTTCTCCCCCACCTTATATTTGCATTAAACTAGCAGCTGCATCCTTCACATTGTTAGGCAGGTAGCATGTATACTGACTTATTTGTTTGGAGGTGTGACCAGGGGTTTGAAATCCTGAGCAAAAAAATGTTATTTCCACAGAAGTGAAAGGATGAAAAAAGTTTGAAAACTCGTGTTTGTTGCCTTTGTATCACTGAGGCTCTTGCTCATTAGTGTCTGGGAATCCAGGTCAGACTTCCAATGTGTTTCTTCCTGTGCTAGGTGCTATAGGAAGTGACAAGCTGCTGGTAGTGTTACCTGTGTAATGCAAGATGTGGAAATGAATCTTTATGTTCTTTCCACATGGAATGCCAGGACAGAAAAGATCATCAAGGGCCTTGGTTTGTAAAGTATGTCCTTATTTACCATTCCTCTTCTCTTTTCAATGCCTATATATGTGTTTACATAACTGACAATAATTACATGTTCAATTTGGTTTATTTCCGCATTTTTTAGTGTGCCTGCTTTTCTCCTGCACTGCTGATTTTAAGAACTGATTCTGTATATGTTGCCTTAGTTAATTTGGATGTTGTGTTTTTATAGATTTCTGAAGCACATCTTCTCATTATGCATTTTGCTTTTGAGCACTAGGAGTTTAGTTACCATCTCTCCCTTGAGGGACCTGAATAGAACCATAATTCAGGAAGGATGCCTACATATTGGCATACTTGCTAAATTCAAGAGTTTGGTTGTGAAAAATCTTTTTTTTAATTAAGTTTTTTATTTTTTCTAGTCTAGTTAACTTACAGTGTTATATTAATTTTGGGTGTACAGTATAGTAATTCAATATTTGTATATATTACTCAGTACTCATCAAGATAAGTATACTCTTACTCCTTGTTTCCCCCATCCCCTTACCCACCTCCCCTCTGGTAACCATCAGTTTGTTCTCTATAGTTAAGAGACTGTTTCTTGGTTTCTTTCTCTCTCTTTCTTTTTCATTTGCTCATTTGTTTTGCTTCTTAAATTCTACATGTGAGTGAGATCATATGGTATTTGTCTTTCTCTGACTGACTTATTTCACTTAGGCTTATACTCCCTTGTTCCTTCCATGTTGTTGCAAAGGCAAGATGTCATTCTTTTTTATGAATGAATAATATTCCATTATATATGTATATACACCACCTCTTCTTGATTCATTCATCTACTAATGGACACTTGGGCTCCTTCCATAATTTGGCTGTTGTAAATAATGCTGCAATAAACATAGGTGTGCATGTATCCCTTTGAATTAGTGTTTTTCAATTTTTTTGTATAAATACCCAGTAGTGTGATTACTGGATCATAGGGTAGTTCAATTTTTAACTTTTAGAGGAACCTCCATACTGTTTTCCACACAGTGGTTGCACCAGTTTGCATTTGGTTGTGGAAAACCTTGATTTGCCTTGAAAATAACTTTGCTTGTTCGTTTTTTTAAATAAAAGAATATGTACTTATTGCAAAATTTTTTGAAACTAGAGGAAATTATTATAAGGAAAATGAAATTATTTTCAATTTGACCATGTTTGTAAACACACATTCCTATTATCCTTCTTAACCCCTCTTCCCTGGATCAATTTAACAAAATTATATATTCTGTTTACTCAGTGTTATATCAGAAATTTTTATTATGTTGTTATACTTTTTTTGTATTTTTTCAGCTTTATTAAGATATAATCAACATACAGCACTGTATAAGTTAGGGTGTGTATGTATCTTATGGTTTTTGGTGCACTTGTAAAAGGGATCAATTCCTTGATTTCTCTTTCTTCTGCCTTATTAGTGTGTAGAAATGCAACTGAATTTTGTGAAATGATTTTGTAACCTGTGACTTTGCTGAATTCCCGTTATCAGTTCTAGCAATTTTTGGGTGGAGTCTCTTGGGTTTTCTACATAGATTATCATGTCATCTGGGAAGAGTGCAAGTTTGACTTCTTTGCCAGTTTGGATGCCTTTTATATCTTTTTGTTGTCTGATTGCTGAAGCTAGAACTTCCAGTACTATGTTAAACAGTAGTCCAGAGTGGACATCCCTGTCATGTTCCTGACCTTAGGGGAAAAGGTCTCAGTTTTTCCTCATTGAGGATGATATTCTCTGTGGGTTTTTCTTATATAGCTTTTATGATACTGAGGTATGTTCCCTCCATCCCTACACTGTGAAGAGTTTTAATTAAGAAAGGATGTTGTACTTTGTCAAATGCTTTTTCTGCATCTATTGAGAGTATCGTATGGTTCTTGTCCTTTTATTTATGTAGCGTATCACATTGATTGTTTTGTAAATCTTTAACCCTGCAGCCCAGGAATAAATCCCACTTGGTTGGGGTGAATATTCCTTTTAATGTACTGTTGGTTCCTATTGGCTAGGATCTTGTTGAGACATTTGGCATCCATATTCATCAGTGATATTGGTCTGTAATTCTTCTTTTCGATGGAGTCTTTGCCTGGTTTGGGGATTGAGGTAATGCTGTCCTCATAGAATGAGTTAGGAATAAACCTAACCAAAGAGGTAAAGGATCTGTACTCTGAAAACTATAGAACACTTATGAAATATGTTGAAGAAGACAGAAAGAAATGGGAAAACATTCCATATTCGTGGATTGGAAAAACAAATATTGTTAAAATGTCTTTGCTACCCAAAGCGGTCTACACATTCAGTGAGATACCTATCAAAATAACATCAGAATTTTTCACAGAGCTGCAACAAAGAAGCCTAAAATTTGTGTGGAACCAGAAAAGACCCTAAATAGCCAAAGGAAAAGAAAACCAAAGCTGGTGGCATCACAATTCTAGACTTCAAGCTGTATTGCAAAGCTGTAATCATCAAGATAGTAAGGTACTGGCACAAAAACAGACACATAAATCAGTAGAACAGAATAGAGAGTCCAGAAATGGACCTTCAACTCTCTGGTCAGCTAATATTCAACAAAGCAGGAAATAATATGCAATGGAAAGAAGACAGTCTCTTCCACAAATGGTGTTGGGAAATTTGGACAGCTACATGCAGAAGAATGAAACTGGACCACTTTCTTACACCATACACAAAAATAAAGTAAAAATGGATAAAAGACCTAAATGTGAAGAATGCTTCAAAATCCTAGAGGAGAACACAGGCAGCAACCTCTTTGACCTTAGCCACAGCAACTTCTTGCTAGACATATCTTAAAGACAAGGGAAACAAAAGCAAAAATGAACTATTGGGACTTCATCAAGATCAAAAGCTTTTGCACAGAAAAGGAAAGAGTCAACAAAACTAAAAGGCATCCTACAGAATGGGAGAAGATATTTGCAAATGTATCAGATAGAGGGCTAGTATCCAAAATCTGTAAAGAACTCATCAAACTTAATACCCCCCCAAAACAAAAAACTCCAGTTGAGAAATGGGCAGAAGACTTGAACAGACATTTTTCCAAAGAAGACATACAAATGGCCAACAGACACATGAGAAAATGCTCCATATCACTCGGCACCAGGGAAATACAAATAAAAACCACAATGAGATACCATGTCACACCAGTCAAAATGGCTAAAATTAACAAGTCAGGAAACAAGAGGTGTTGGCGAGGATGCGAAGAAAGGGGAACCCCTCTTTCTCTGTTGGTGGGCATGCAAGCTTGTGCAACCACTCTGGAAAACAGTTCCTCAAAAAGTTTTTGAGGAAGTTCCTCAAAAAGTTAAAAATGGAAGTACCCTATGACCCAGCAATTGCACTACTGGGTATTTATCCCAAAGATACTAATGTAGTGATCTGAAGGGGCACCTGCATCCCTATGTGTATAGCAGCAGTGTCCACAATGGACAAACCATGGAAAGAGCTGAAATGTCCACTGACAGATGAATGGCTAAAGAAGATGTGGTATATATATATTTAATGGAATATTACTCAGCCATCAAAAGAACAAAATCTTGCCATTTGCAACGATGTGGTTGGAACTAGAGTGTATTATGCTAAATGATATTATGCTAAATGAAATAAGTGAGTCAGAAAAAGACAAATACCATATGATTTCACTAATATTTGGACTTCAAGAAACAAAACAGATGAACATGGGGAAGAGAAGGAAAAATAAAATAAGACAAAAACAGAGAGGGATACAAACCATAAGAAACTCTTAACTATAGGAAACAAATTGGTTGCTGGAGGGGAGGTTGGTGGGTAGAAGGGATAATTGGTGATAGGCATTAAGGAGGACACCTGATACAATGAACACTGGGTATTATATAGAACTGATGAATCACTAAATTCTATGTCCAAAACTATAGTACACTACATGTTAATTAAATTGAATTTAAATATAAAAATTTTAAAAAGCTTAAGGTATATGGCAAATGATTTGATTTACATATATTGCAAAACAGTTATCACAACAGATTAATATCTATCACCTCATATAGATTAAAAAAAAAGAAAAAAATTTTTTCATTGTGATGAGAACGTCTGGATTTACTCTCTGCAACTTTCAAGTATACCAAATAGCAGTCTTAATTGTGGTCACCATGCCGTTACACTTTTTGAAAGCATTCTTTTTAGTGGCTGTATAATATTCTGTGCTTTGTATAGATAACTTATCTGTTCCCTCATGCTTTGTCATTTACTTTGTTCCTGATTTTTCATAATTACCAATAATGGTATGAGTAGACAGTATGTGTTGCAGGTATGATTTATAGGTGACACTGTTAATGTTCCCAGTTGTTAGGTCTAATCTAGATCAGGGCCAAGTCTGATAGCTGTGAGAGTAGAAGGTTGCAAGTTTATGCTTCGTTATTAAATTTTACCTGATAATTAACACATAGTTTGGTTTGGAGCTTGTTTCTAAGTTTTCACAACAGTTCATTTCCCAGTGAATCTATTGTTTTGTTCTTAATTCACTATTCTGCTTCTCTGTCTAGTGAGGTTTTCTTTAACATACAAACAGGTCCAAATGATACTACAAAAAACAGTACAAAACCTTTTGATTCAGTTCTCCTACATTCATTGTTACTTTGTGGGATAAATGCTGGGAATTATCTACTTCATTCCACAAAGTATTTCTTATAGTTTAAAAGGATCATAGAATAAAAGAAGAATATATAAAGATATATGAAAATGGAATCATGAAAAATAAATCCTAACTAAAATAAGAATTTAAATCTAAGGGAAAGCTTTAGAACACAGAAATGTGGCCCAAAGGGCTCCCAGTTACTAGCTTTGAGCTTGAATTAGACCCTTAGCTTAGACCCTGAACTGCCAAAACAAAGTGGGAACCATACCTGTCACATAATTCACAGTGATCTCAAACTGAAAATATACCATGCATTAGGAGGTAAATCACTTTGTGGTGCACAGAAACAATTTTACCTTAGTCAGTCTACCTTGTCAATTGTATTAAAGGCATCCTAGAATATTTCACGATTGTTCTTAAGAAATATCTTTCTGTTGAGGCATATGACATAAAAAAAAAAAAGAGAAAAGTATAAAACAACCAAATGGTGGCCCCTCTATTTGTAAATGCATGTGGCTTATTCCTCTGGGTTTGATCTGAGACTCCAAACCTCTCTTTAAATTTATTTATTCATCTTTGACTGGGTAAGACATTCACACCACATGGTTCAAAATACATAAGGTACCAAAGCACACACAGCAGAAGTCTTCCTCTTACTCCTGTCCTGCAGTCACCCTGCTCCCTACCCCAGGGGTAACCCACACTACCCATATCTCGTCCCAGGATTTTTTTTTTTTTTTTATTTTTTTAGGGTCCTCAGGATTTGATGAAACCATCAAATGAGATCAAGAAAGAAACAAATCCAATTTGTCAGTTGATTGTGATCCTTGGCTTGGCACATAATTGTACCCTCAAAATGTTGACTCAGTTTGGCTGTTGTGATCTTTGTGGTCAGGGCTGGCTTCCTGGGCACACAGCTTGCAAGGCTGCACAAGGCTGCCTGGACCTGCTTTAATGCTCTGTACTCACCGTCTTGAAATTCTTCATGAATTTTGAACACAGTGAAAATGCGTTTTCACTTTGCACTGGGTCCCACAAATTATGTAGCCAGTCCTGTTGGCAGTACTTTCCAGATTTAAAAAAATAGTGTAATTTATGACTCGAATAGTCCATGACTGACATGGGACAGTCACCTGGTGTGAATAAAATTCAGGTTCTCAGTCTCTGCAGTATACTGTGTTGAAACATTGGCTGAAAATGTGAGAAACCTTCTGGTAGAATAAATTTCTAAAAGAATGGGAAAATACCAAACTGAATAGTAATGAACTGCTTTTGAAAGCTAAATTCCAGATAGATTTTATATTTATATGATTGTATGTGTAACATTGTCTTATTCTTAAAGACCTAAAGTTTTGGTTTTGGCAAATGATGTTTAACCATATCTAATGACTAAAGTTATACTTGACAATGGCCACTTATATATATATATATATATATATATATATATATATATATATATATTTAAAGATTTTATTTATTTATTTCACATAGGGAGAGAGATCACAAGGAGGCAGAGAGGCAGGCAGAGAGAGAGAGGGGGAAGCAGGCTCCCCACTGAGCAGGGAGCCCTATGCGGGCCTCTATCCCAGGACCCTGAGATCATGACCTGAGCCGAAAGCAGAGGCTTTAACCCACTGAGCCACCCAGGCGCCCCACTTATATATTTTTGCACTCACACATTACTTTTGTGTGTGTTCGTGTTTTTCATGTAAACCACAGATACTGGATATTAAGTTCTGGCCTCAGTTATTGCTGGAGGAGGTAGGTGGTTATTGCCCAGAAAAGATCTGTGCAAGTGCAGTTGTTCCATTCCCACCAGGAATAACATTTCCAACCAGAAGAGTTTAATCTGTTTCATCTATTGCCATAATATAGACACATGCTGTATTCTTGGGGAAAAACATCTGCACTGAGAACAAAAACTCTGGTGTAGACAACTTAGAGATTGAAGAGCTATTAGACTTCGGGAGTAAGGCCATCATTTTGTAGTGCTTATGGGAGTGGAGTCATGGTAAAATCTGTTAATAAATGTGCAATACCCTGTAGGGGTTTGAGCATTGGCACTTACTAAGGCTTTATAAAAAGGGCTATGATGCCAAATGAGGCTTTCCAACCTAGTGTTGACCTCATGGGTAGTAGGGTTGCCATATGCCCAGTTAAATTTGAATTTTAGGTAAACAACAAATAATTTTTTTTTTAGTAGACGTATATCCCAAATGTATAATTTTGAAGGATTGATATGTTCTATGAAACATTTAGGACATATTTTTTTTTTTAAAGATTTATTTATTTATTTCACAGAGGGAGAGAGATCACAAGGAGGCAGAGAGGCAGGCAGACAGAGAGAGGGGGAAGCAGGCTCCCCGCTGAGCAGGGAGCCCGATGCGGGCCTCGATCCCAGGACCCTGAGATCATGACCTGAGCCGAAAGCAGAGGCTTTAACCCGCTGAGCCACCCAGGAACCCTAGGACATATTTATAATAAGAAAAAGCGAGTAGTTTGTCTGAAATTCAGATTTAACTGGGTTTCCTATATTTTTAGCTGCTAAATCTGGTCATCCCACTTTGGGGCAACATGAGCCTGGGACTCTCAGAAGAGGGCACAGATGGGATCAGAGCTACTCCTTCAGCCGCACAGCTTAGGGTGAATCACTAGATCACGGTGGGGAAACTCTGGAGGTCAGACGAGAACCCATCGCATGCTTCTTATAGTTCATTGTATGTTAACTGTGAGTGGAGAGTTGAATCAAGGTCTCATTAATAATTAACATTCATTTGGCACTTACTATCTGTTGGTCACTGTGTAATGTTCATTATTTGCATTATTTTATTCAATTGTTAACAACAGTAGGATGAGAAAGAAACTATTATTAATCTGTTTTTAAAAGAGGAGAAACAGGGTCCCCTCCCACCAACAAATGCAATATAATTCCCATACCATAAAATTCACCATTTTAAAGTATATGGTTCAGTAACTTCTGGTATGTTCACCAGGCTATTCAGCTATCACCACAGTCAAATTTCAGGATGTTTTCATTACCCACAAAAGAAACCTGGTACATGTTAGCAGTCACTCTCTGTTATTCTGTCTCGGCAGACCCGGGGAACCACTAATCTGCTATCTCTATGAATTTAACCATTCTGGACATTTCATATAAATGAAATCGTACCATATGTAGCCCTTTTTGACTGGTTCTTTCATTTAACATTATGTTTTTAAGGTTCGTCCACACTGTAGCATGTATTAGTGCTCCCTTTCCTTTTTATGACTGAATAATATTCCACTGGATGCAGTGCATTTTGCTTATCCATTCATCAATGGATGAACTTTTGGGTTGTTTCCACCTTCGGCTGTTAGGAAGAATGTTGCAATGAAGACAGAGATTTGATAGGGAAACAAATTTGCTCAAAGTCATGCAATTTGTAGATGAAAGATCTAAGATGCAAAGATTTGATGATAAAGATCTGAGATGATTCAGAGCCTGACCTTGCAACAACTGTTCTATGTTATGTCTTTGGTAGTCTCAAAAATCCTGTCTTCATGAACTCGCATCTTTATGTAACTCCTTGGGTCCAGATTAACTTGTTGGATTCTTGGTGATGAGATCTGCAGTGGTTATAACCAGATAAGTGGCCATCTCCTTGAAGAATTCTGCCCTAACAGAGCATATTACTGACTGGAATTGCAACTTGTTACATATTTCCACATTGTAGTCCAAAGAAGGAAGATGAGGAGAGATCCCTCTAGTTTTCCCCCATTCTCTCTCATTTCTAAATCCTTTACTTCTCAGTGCTCTGGTATAAAAAAAGCATGTTACACAAAAGAATATTTTGTGGCTTTTTTTCTGAAGCTTGGCAAAGTTAATACTTTGTATCAGTTTTCCTCACTTGTGCTGCTAAAGAGCAGAAAATAGGGCACCTGGGTGGCTCAGGGGGTTAAACCTTTGCCTTCGACTCAGGTCATGATCTCAGGGTCCTGAGATTGACCCGCATCGGGCTCCCTGCTCGACAGGGAGCCTGCTCCCCCCTCGACAGGGAGCCTGCTCCCCCCTCTCTCTGCCTGCCTCTCCGCCTACTTGTGATCTCTCTCTCTCTCTGTCAACTAAATAAATATAATCTTAAAAAAAAAGGGCAGAAAATAAAAAGAAAATAACCACAAAAAACCCCCCAAAACAAACAAAAGAACTGCAAACCCACTCACATTTAAAAAAAAAAACACCAAAAAAAAACACCACACCAAAAATCCCCTCAAACAAACAAAAATTCCCATAAAGCAAGAGAGAAATGGTTTGAGGGCCTCTGTTGTTTTATTGCTTGTGTCAACTTCTCTCTTTTTACACCATCCAACTGTGCAAAGGCCTGCAGCTCCTACAAGCAAGAGGCAGCATGGAGAACAGCAAAGAAGCCAAAGAATGCTTCCAATTTCACTCCTTAGTAGTGACTCACTGGAGTTCTACCCACTGTAAACAAGAATCCCAAAATGCAGAAGGGAGACATGCATCTCTTTTCCTTCTTACAGTTCTAGTTAACTAATATTTAACCATTCAGCTAGGAAGCCTACATGCTTCATTCCAGTATCAGCATCTTTTGCACGGTGCTTTATTAGGGAGAGCATAAAAAGGGGAACACATTTGAGTTGAGCTGCTTAACACAAAGCACACTGTGCCAGCTGGTCGGAAGGAAGGCAGACTTCCCCCTGGGCCATTCTTTCAAGCTGGGGGAAGCAAAGGTAAAATCTTGAGTTCACATTTCCATTAAAAACAGGGATTATGATTTTGACCCTGCTGTTCAGTGTTCTCTCTTCCCTTTTTTCCCAAATGAAAAATCCCCAGTCTGTCAAAAACAAAAATTGAAAAGAATCTTTCTGGTACCCTGCAGCAGAGCCACAAAGCTCAACCATACATTAAAGCTCCTGTACCATGATTCTGCTCACGAGGCCCCCAGATGCTTCCGTGTGGCTTCCTCACAGCAATGGGTGCAAGGAACTCTTTGCTCTAATTCCAGGGGGTTTCATGATTGGGGCAAACCATTTAACTTCCCAGTGTCTGAATTCTAACTTGTGAAATGGGCAAAAAGAGACTTATCCACAGGGGTTTAAAGAAACTAATTAAAATTTAAAAGACTTTCTTGGATTTACCATAAAGAATACCACTACGGAATTCTCATTGTTACCCTCCTACCCTAAGGGACCCAACAGACTTTCATGCATATGAGCCTATTTAAACTTGGCAGTTCCCTCAGGAGGCAGAAGAAGACAGATCTCAACACTCACATTCTACAAGGAGAGACTGAGGACTTCACAGGTTAAACTGAATGCCCATATTTTTGTTACCTGACTCCCAGGGGGATGCATTTTTCACAAATTCATATTGTACTTTGGTAGAATCATGGAGAAAACTTGATTTTATGATTCACATTTGTCTCCCAGGAGAGCTGTGTGACTATTTTTACTGCCCAGTAATTTATGGAACAGGAGAAGAATGTGCTGATGTACTTGCTCCATGATGTCATAGTATATAGATGATATGGAGAAAACAAACACCTTTAGAGAAAAAAATAAAGAAGAAAAAGAATAATTCAACACAACAATTCGGAAATGATACATTTCTGTCTAAGTCAGACACTAATACACACACACACACACACACACACACACACACACGGTCTTAGGGGAGTGACAAAGTATGGGTTCTATCTTTATATATAATGAAAATTATTCTCCAAATGGCAGTTTAACTTATCTTAATGGAATATTACTAGTATATTAAAAAATTCCTATAAATTACTCAACTGGCTTTTATAATACTGGCCTATCCTATTTTAAATATCTAGGAAGTTATATTCTGCTTCTAATTGGACTTGATACAACTGGTTAGAAAAGAGTCAATTGCTCACTTTGGGGAAATATAATAACTCTTCTGGGCAGTTTGGGTGCCACTTAGTACATTGGATGAGGTAATTTTCTAAATGGTATCCTAGAATTAATGCACATTTGAAAGAGTCATTTACCCTTTTTTAGAGGTAGGTGCAGGCTTTACAATGGAATTCAATGGCTAAATCTAATTAAAACACTGGTCATGTGATTTTTTAATGCTCATTCAGTCCCAGTCTTGGAAAAGTACCCTGAGTAATACCCCCTTTGCTAGGGCTGTCAGATCATGATGTCTGTGGTCTGTGGCATTTACAAGGTTTGGATTCCAGATTCCATTTTATCCTACTCATTTCCTGAACAAGCTGGAATTCTAGAGTGAATGAGCTTGTATCTCTGGGAGAAATTTGAGTCCCCTTTACCTTTTCTTCTTCCCTACTCTATGGGATCTGGTGACCAGAATGTCCCAGAGCTATAATATATTATACTTTTCTAAATTGGAATGAAGAGAGATTGGTTGGTGGTAGGTGGCCTTCCTGGGAGTTGAGGGGGAATGTTGACATGAGGAAGAGGTGGGGTTATGGCTTAGAATACCATCATATAGTCTGTCTCGGTGTATGTTCTGTGGGTCCTTGAAAAGAATGTGTATCCTGTTATTCAGTGGAATAGTTTATCAATGTTGATTAGATCCTGTTGGCTGATGTTGTGTTTGAATTCTTCTGTATCTTTGGGGAATTTCTAAAGATTTTGTTTATTTATTTGACAGAGAGAGAGAGATCACAGGTAGGGAGAGAGGCAGGTAGAGGGAGAGGGGGAAGCAGACTCCCTGCTGAGCAGAGAGCCTGATGTGGGGCTTGATCCCAGGACCCCGAGATCATGACCTGAGCTGAAGGCAGAGGCTTAACCCACTGAGCCGCCCAGGCGCCCCTCTTTGGGGAATTTCTAGATAGTTGTTTTATTGATTTTTGAGAGATGGGTATTGAAGTCTCTAACTAGAAATGTGGAATTGTCTGTTCCTCCTTTCACTTTTTTAGGTTTGCTAAAAATTTGCAGTTCTGTGGTCTGGTGCATACATGTTTAGAACTGCCGTGTTCTCTTGCAGCATTGACCCATTTATCATTACGTTATAATGTCCTTCTCTGTCTCTGGTAATTTTCTTTGTTCTAAAGTCAATGTTATATGATATTAATATAGCCATTCCTAGTTTCTTTTGATTAATATTTGCATAATATATTTTTCCATAATTTTCATTTTCAAATTGCCTAGATTATTATATTTGATGTGCATTTCTTATAAATAACATATAGTTGGGTCATATTTTTTCTTTTTAAAGATTTTATTTATTTATTTGACAGAGAGAGACACAGCAAGAGAGGGAACACAGCAGGGAGACTGGGAGAGGGAGAAGCAGACATCCTGCCGAGCTGGGAGCCTGATGTGGGGCCTAATCCCAGGAGCCTGAGATCATGACTTGAGCCGAAGGCACATGCCCAACAACTGAGCCACCCAGGCACGCATGTGTCATGTTTTTTAATATACATTGCCATCTCTTTTACTTGCTGTATTTAGGTTATTTATTTATTTATTTATTTATTAAAGATTTTATTTATTTGACAGAGAGAGAGAGAGATCACAAGTAGGTAGAGAGGCAGGCAGGGAGAGAGGAGGAAGCAGGCTCCCCGCTGAGCAGAGCGCCCGATGTGGGCCTCGATTCCAGGATCCTGAGATCATGACCTGAGCCAAAGGCAGAGGCTTTAACCCACTGAGCCACCCAGGCGCCCTGTATTTAGATAATTTAAATTAAATGTAATTATTCATATCTTAGGGCTTAAGTCTGCTATTTTATTTTTTATTTTGTTTGCTCTCTCTGTTTTTCATTTCTCTATTTTCTTTTTCCTGCATTCCTGTGGGTTACTTGAATGTTTTTTTTAGAATTACATCTTGATTTATCTATAGTGTTTTGAGTGTTATCACCTTGTGTAGCTTTTTAGTATACTACAGGTATTACTTCATATATATATGTTATATATATATATAATATATGTATATGAATTTTATCATACATTACTGGTGTCAGCATTTTGTCAGCTTGAATGAAACATAAATACCTTAGTCCTCTTTATGTCGCTATACTCTTCCCCATTATATGATATAATTGAGATAAATCTTCTACATATATTTAGAACTACATCAGTGTTATAGTTTTTGTTTCATTCATCAAACATAATTTGGAAAAGTCAAAAGGAATAGGGAAGTCTGTTCCATATTTTTACTTACCATGTTATTTTCTTTTTTCCTGATGTTTAAGTTTCCTTTTTCTATCTTTTCCTTTCTGTTTAGAGAATTTCAGTCATTCTTTTAAGGTAGACCAGCTTTCAACAAATTCTCCCGGCTTTTTTTTTCATCTCAGAATTCCTTGATTTCTTCATCATTTCTAAGAGATATTTTTGCTGGATGTAAGATTCTGGGTTGATAATTCTTTCTTTTTCAGCACTTGAAAAACATATCTTTCTTTCCGTGGTGAGATATTTACTGTGATTTGAATGGTTTTTCCATTGTGGGTAAAGTGTTACTTTTCTGTCACTGTTGTCAAAACTTATTTTAATTTTCAGAAGTTTGACTACGATTTGTCTTGGTGTAGATTTCTTTTCATATATTCTGTTTGTGGGTCACTTGGCTCTTCTTGAATATGTAGGTTTCTATCCTTTGCCAAATGTGAGAAATTTTCATTCATTATTTCTGTAAATACTTTTCAGTCCCATTGTCTTTCTCCTTTCCTTCCACTCTGATGACACAAATATTAGATTTTGTTTGAAATCTCAAAGGTCCTTGAGCCTCTATTCATTTATTTTGTTTTAGTCTGTATTTTCTTTGGTGTTCAGATTGGGTAATTTCTGTTGTTTGACTTCAAGCTCACTGATTCTTTCCTCTGTCCTCTGGATTCTGCTCATTGAATTTTTTCTTTCAGTTATTGAATTTTTCAGTTTTAAAATTTTCATTCATTCCTTTTCTATATCTCCCATTCCTTTTCTGAGACTTTATATTTGAAAATTTTTTCAAGTAATTTCTTGTGATTGCTTGTTGAGGTATTATTAAGAAACCTGCATTAAAATCTTTGTCAGGTAATTTTAACACCTTTGTCATCTTGTGGTTAGGATTTGTTATTTGTGTTTTTAAATTAAGTTTGACATCTTGCTGGTTCTTGTTATGATGTATGATTTTTGATTGAAACCAAGATATTTTGGGTAATATACTGTAAGACCCTGGAAGTTATTTAAACCTTCTATTTTAGTGGCTTCTCTGATATTGCTCTGGCAGGGAAGGAGGGTGGAGGGCACCATCTCATTACTTCCAGGAGGGGATAGAAGTCCAGATTCCTCACTCAACCTCTGTTGACACCTGTGATGGGGGACTTCTCGTGACTGCTGGGTGGGCTCACTAGACCTCTACTTGTTATCTCCCTGGCTGGGAGGAGGAGGGTTGCCTTATTACTGTGTCCCACATGGTCTTCACTGATACCATGGGACTTTGGGGATGGGGTTCCTTACCACTGTGCAGTGGTAAAAGTCTTGACTCTCCACTAGGCCGAGTCTGACACTATCCCACTGGGGAAGGAGAGGGATGCTTTTTTTTTCCCACATGGAAAAAGGGAAAGTCCAGGCTTCCCTGACACTATGGGAGAGGTTCTCATTACATCTGATGAGGATGAAAGCCTTGCTTCCCTGTTGTGCCTTTTTTTGACACCACCCCGGCAACAGTATTCAGTATTAGCTTTGTTCCATCCTTTTGAGGACAGAAATCTAGACCCCCACCCAGACTGCTGGCATAAGTGGGGGTAGGGCCACAGGTCTTTTGTGTGTGTGTGTGTGTGTGTGTGTGTGTGTGTGTTTAGGGTTTGGCTGCTGTAGAATAGCTGTTGTCTAAAAGTTATGTTTTGCTAGGCTGCCTCCCTCCTGGTCCCTTGGGCTGTTTTTTGTCTGTGCCCTTTGGCATTTCTGAGTTGCTGGCTTCTCAGTACCCAGTCTGTATGGCTAAAAGGAAACTCAAGATGCTCACTATCAAGTTGTCCCTCAGATCATGAGATTTGCCTGCTTCTTTTCAACTTTCAGAGTCTTCTTATGTTTGCTTTATAATGTCCAGGGTTTTTCTTTGTCCTTATTGGGAGGAATGGGAAATGTTTATATATACACATCATCTTTCCATGAGTCATAGACTTTGTAAACTATAAGAAGCTTAGAAGATATTTAACATTGATCCTATAGTCCACAATACTATATTGTACACTTAAAAATGTGCTAAGAGGGTGGATCTCATGTTAAGTGTTCTTACCACACACACAAAAAGATTTTTAAATCTATTCCCATATGTTCCAGATGGACTTCTGGACATTAACTGTGTTGTTAAGACCACCAAGTTACTTCCTGGCAGAAAACTAGACTACAAGGGAGGTGTCCTACTTCTTAGCTTGTTATTCATGTCGCGCTGTGCTGTGTCATGCCTAGCTACCAAAATACTATTTTTGAAACACGAGAGAACTACATCAAATAAATTCTATCACGGTTCCTGTCCCCCCCCCCACCAAAAGCAGGTAGGAACAAAACAAGGAAAGGAGAACAAAGTAATAGTATGAGAAGTGGTGGCTGAAAAAGATGAAGAGTGCTCTAAAGCAACAGGGTGTAGCTCAGAAACTAAACTTGATACCCCTTAGGTTAAACCAGTATGTTAAAAACAACAAAACAAAAGCAGACCCTGGGAATTTTTCCTAACACATGTTCTCTTTTATAAGACATGTTTTCCAATGTGAATTTGTTAACATAGAATGATAAAAAAAAAAGTTTTGGTTCATGTGTGAGTTCCTTTCCCCATCCTATTAATATTTTGAAGTGATCGGGACAGACTTTCTCACAATTGAAGAGAAAACCTAGGTGATATGTGAAAACCCTATGAAAAAAGTTTCACATCTTATAAATGTATCTTCTTTGAGTGAAAATAGTAGTGAGGTTAGTGGCTTCAAGAACTATTACAGTTCCTAAAACACAAAGGCCTTTGTTAAATCTGCGAGTAACAGATTCTTCATATGAAGAAACTGTAAGGACATTATTTTCTGTGTTAAAATTAATTGTTGAAAAAGTCTATAAACTGGATCAAATTTTTATTTTTTATTTTTTTTATTTTTATTTTTTTTATTTTTATTATTTTTTTAAAAGATTTTTATTTTTATTTTTATTANGTAGTGAGGTTAGTGGCTTCAAGAACTATTACAGTTCCTAAAACACAAAGGCCTTTGTTAAATCTGCGAGTAACAGATTCTTCATATGAAGAAACTGTAAGGACATTATTTTCTGTGTTAAAATTAATTGTTGAAAAAGTCTATAAACTGGATCAAATTTTTATTTTTTATTTTTTTATTTTTATTTTTTTTATTTTTATTATTTTTTTAAAAAGATTTTTATTTTTATTTATCATTTGACACAGAGAGAGGAGAGATTACAAGTAGGCAGAGAGGCAGGCAGAGAGAGAGGAGAGAGGAGGAAGCAGGCTCCCTGCTGAGCAGAGAGCCCNACCCTGGGATCATGACCTGAGCCGAAGGCAGCGGCTTTAACCCACTGAGCCACCCAGGCGCCCTCAAATTTTTATTTTTGATGAATTGGTCTCTTAAGGACCCAGATCTTAAAGGGTAAGAGAAATTCTCGAGATTTAAGGAACAATGGTGATGTTGGATGCAGATGCTTTTAAAACAGAAACCATGAAGGGTCTAAGATCCTACTTGTAAGCTGGCAAGTTAGCTTACCACAGGATGCGTGTGTGCGTGTGTGTCTTACATAGACACACGTACGCATGCATATGTACAGAAGCACACAAGACCCTTGGGTCAAAGAGGCAGATGGTTTATTACTCACAGCAAAAATAGCCAGAGTAGCATCTTGCATTAGTTGCCCAACCCCAGTTTCCCACAGAGAGGTGCAAATGAGGGTCAGGTGCTCTGACATGTACACTGCCTGTATATGTAGTGGGTGTTCATCATAAGAAACGAGTCCCAAATTTAGGAGACTCTGACCTTCTATCAGGGTTGCTAATGACCCGCCTGTCCTCTCTTCTGGAAAGCTATTACTCTTATCCTTGGAAGTGTCCTTGAGGAAGAGAATGAGACTTTACTATTGTGGGATATCTTAGGGGAAGGAGATGTTCTCTCTCTTAGGTTTGCTATCCAATCATCCCTGAACAAAAGCCTCTCACTGGCTTTTGCTCAGAAAGCATGGGCTGTGTAAAAAAAGTAAGGAATCCAAGAAGAATTGTTTCCTAACAAATGCCAGTGATATTTAACTGTGGCTGGTATTTTTGTTTGGATTAGTATTATTTGTTAGCACTCCACTTACAAAGTTGCACCGATTTTGAGTGAACGGTTCCAAATGTATTTTTCCCCATAAAATCTTTAGTGCATAATTTTACAGAAAATAAAGTTTATCAGGAACACATAATCTCATTATAGCAGCAATGTCTGTTATCTTTAAATATGGAAAGAAGACAATTGAGTGGATTTATCTTTTCCTTCCTCCAACGGGAGGTACTGGAATGAGGAGAGAAGAGTAAGTGAAGAAATGTGAGGAATGGAAGGGTTCAGGTTTTCACATGAATTGGAGAGACCTGAGAATTCTAAGACCTGAGAATGTCCATTCATTTAGAGGTAGATATACAATGAATATAGTGAAGCTTAAGCTTCAGAGTCTCTCACTTGCATAGGTCCTTTGAAATGACACAGGAGGGGCTCTAGCACACTATTCTCACGTTATCTTGTGTTTTTGTAAAGTTTATAAAAGGAAGGTATTTTGACAGTGGTCATTGAAGAGCTATTGTTTTCTACTCTGGCTTCTCCTTCTGTTGGGTGGCAATGGAGTGGCCAGTGGAATATTTTTGTGAATTAGCTAAGTGTAGTTGAGCTGGGGATACATTTTAATTAAATTTAGTGAGGTATAGTTAACTGGTTTGCAGTTCTATTCATGAACATTAAGTTATTGTTAGCTGGACCAATGTAGACATTGCCTCCAGAAATACTTCTACCTTGTGCTTTGCAAGTCCAGCTGGAGTCACTTTAAGCAACTGCAAAGCCAGAGGCTGAATAATGATATGAAAGTGTCCATGGTACCTGGCACCAGAAATATGTGGGTGCTACCAGAGAAACAAGGTATGAAAAATTTGAAACCATGGCTGCAAGTTGGAAAAAACTTCCAAATATGATATATGGAAGAACTATGATAGAGAATCTCCAATTTGATAATATTCCCCCAAATTTATATATTAACAAGTATGAATAGTGAAGATAAAAGAAATTCTCCATAACAAAACTATCAATAATAAAAGGAAATTTTGATAAATATGTTAGCAGAGACTAGGTTACCTTTCTAGTCTCTCCACAGAAAGTGATTTTACAAAATTGTGGTCATATTAAGAGGTAAATGAAAGATTGTGGCCAAAAATATAGGGAAAAAAGTATTACAGAAGTGTGTCGACAGGGGGGCCTGGGTGGCTCAGTGGGTTAAAGCCTCTGCCTTTGGCTCAGATCGTGCTCTCAGGGTCCTGGGATCGAGCCCCGCATCGGGCTCCCTGCTCGGCAAGGAGCCTGCTTCCTCCTCTCTCTCTGCCTGGCTCTCTGCCTACTTGTAATCTCTCTCTCTCTGTCAAATAAATAAATAAAATCTTTAAAAAAATGTGTAGACAGTTAATAACTGTAATTCTCAATGCTATATTTTGTGGTATTTGTCATCTTTTTAACACTTAAAATGTTTAGGTATCCTTTCTTGTTCTAAACAAAAGTTAACGTTCATATCTAATTTTGTCCCATAACTTTGTGTTCTTTTCCTTAAAGAGAGTCCCTCAAATTGTATAAACTTTATGCCTAGAAATGCCAGATCTACCCTTGATCATATATGCATGGTGTCACCTCATTCCCTCATTCCCCTTCCCTGAGTAGATGGAGTGAACACTCTCAAAAAGAGAATGGAGCCCCTGTATTCTTCAAGCGACTGTACATACCATCAGTAAATCTCTTTCTTTCGTTCGTTTTTTTTTTTACACTCGTCTGCACCTGCTGTGACTCAGTCAGTGACTGAATATGAGATATCCAACTCTTAAATTATAGCTGAGAGGAGAAAACAAACAGTAACCCACACTGCATGTGAGAAAAATTTTTGGGATAAAGCAGCTCAGATCGAGTATGGAAAACATGAGAAGAAATGACAGTGGAACTGTGAAGACATACTCGGCAACAGTAAAAGCAGGCATGAACAAAACCAAAACAGAACAAAGTACGAATCTAGTCTGGGAAATACCAATGACCCAGAACAAAAGAAATTCCCACAAATTCTCTGTTACTTGGCAGTGTAGCAAAAATGACAGTCATGTAACATCTCAGGGAAGAGATAATAGATAATATAATGAAGATGCTCTAGAGAAAGTAAAACAAATTGAAGACCAAACTAAGACATCACAGAAATAATAAAGTAATTAGAAACATCAGGGAACAGACTAGCATAGATGCAAATAAAAAATACTGATATAGACAAAATACTTCACATAGCCACAATGAATGCAGATAAAAAAGAATAAGATATTTAAGTAATTAAATATAAAGTAATAGTCATGGAAGAGAGACAAAGACAATCAATCCAATGCAAAGATGACCAATGACCGTGATATATATAATCTCACAAACCGACTGAAAATGTATTCAGAGATTGATATCATAGGAGAAAATTTCTGTGAAATAAAGAACTGCATGAGTAAATTGGACAAGGTTACTGTATCCTAGCAAAAATAATAAAAAGCAATTGACATCTAGACATAGCCTGATTAGATTGAACTTCATTAATAAAGAGAGAAATTCTTAAGGCATTAAGGTTGAAAAAAAGAATATCACATACAAAGAAGAAAAATGATCTGCTGCCTCCAAGTTTTCTTTTAGTTTCAAAATAAATGCCATATCGGAAAAAGGGGCAATCCAGAATAACATTCAGACAAGTTGTTTTCAAGTAGAAAGGAAACATATATTCTCAGTAGTGTATCATATACTTCAGGCAATGAAGCACTCATGAGCCCTTTCTAGAAAAAAACAACTTGGTCAGATTAAAGAATGAGAATAAAACAAAACCATCTGTGGAAGGCAGACTAATGTAGCTTCTCCCCAGATGTCCACATCCTAATCCTCAGAATCTGTGAATGTATTACCTTATATGTCAAAAGGGACTTTGTAGATGTAGTTAAGTTAGGGATCTTGAGAGGGGGAGCCTATCTTGAATTACTAATGGTCCCAATGTGATCACAACTTTTCTTATCTGTGGAAGAGGAGGACAAGAATGTCAGAATTAGAGAGATATTTGAAGCTTTGCTATATTGTAGGCTTTGAGGATGAAGGAAGGGACCATGAACTAAGGAATGCAGACAGCCTTTAGAAGCTGGAAAAGGCAATGAGGCAGATTCTCTCCCAGAGCCTTCAAAAGGAACACAGCCTTGCCAAGACCTTGACTTTAGCTCAGTGAAATCTATTTTGCACTTATGACGTACAGGACTATAAGATAATTTGTGTTGTTTTAAGCTCTAAGTATATGGTAATTTGTTATAGTAGCAATAGGAAACTAATATGCTACCAACAAACCAAATAAAAAGAGAGAAAGAAATCTTCCAGAATTCAGGAATGGAGACACCATGGTAAAAAGGACTTGCTGTGAACATTGAATGGCTTTGAATATGGAACTAAGGTAAACTAACTCTGGGAATTATGGTTTTAGCATAGACAATAAATGGATAGTCTATTGATGAATTAGTAGAGATATTAGCTAAAATGCAGTTAGGATGCTATAAAAAGAAACCTAAAAACGAATTGGCTTTAATGAAATAGACATGTATTTCATTCTTATATAAAAGCATGGGTAGATAATCCAGGGCTGGTTTGGAGGCTGAAGGTATCAGGACCCAGGTGTCTATAGCTTTGTTGTTTTGCCTATCATCAGCATATGGCCTTCTCATATTCCCACGTGGATGTTCCAGCCATCACCATCACGTCTGCATGTTAGCCTGTGGAGAGGTGGAAAAGGGCTCTAGGCAAGGGCCTGCTCCTTCTCTGATAAGGCATGGTATAGAAGTTGTATACTTTATTTCTCCAGAATTTTGTGGCCCAGATTTTGTCGGATGGCCACAACTGTAAAGGAGGCAGGGAAATGTTGTTTTTGGCAGGGATGTCTTGTGCTCAACTAAAACTTATACTTGAGAAAGGGGGAAACAGTGATTGGGGAAGAAGAAGAAGCAGTTTTTGCACACTTGGGGATATAAAAATAAGGATATCATCTGAATCAGGGATTGAGGAGGTAGACAGAAGGTAATGTGGTCTGCTTCCTCCCTCCCGTTTTTATGGCAGGACATGGTTCCCCTGGAGGCATCTAGAGTTGAAACATGTGGTTGGAATTATTTCAACTTAAAGCTTTCATAATCATGTTTTAACCCACTGAGCCACCCAGGCGCCCTCATAATCATTTTTTGACCTAAGAGTACCTAAGAGTAATCTTTTTGGGAATACTTCTTATGGTAAAGAAACTTTTCATATTCAGGGATTATTTCAATTTTACCTCATTTTCACTTTTTTGGTTAAATAAAATTAAAAATAAAATTTTAGAATTGAAATAGCATGCATATTGTGATTCTGTTTTAATGAAAGTCTATCGATTTTTCTGGACATATGAATAGATAGCTAGAATAATACTCTCACATAATATTAACTATGGTTATTTATGGGCAGCAGGATTTTGAGCAATTTTTTTCTTCGTTAGACTTTTCTGTGTCCCTTTAATTTTTATAATGAGACACATAATTTTAAGCAGAATGAATAAGTCTTTTTTTCTTAACAAAGATACAGTCATTACTAATAGGAGGAAGGGATTTTTAAAATTTTATAAGAAGTATCATGGAGTGTCCTTAATTAGTGCAATAACACAAGCTTGAATTTCTAAAAATCTCTTTAACAACTCTTCTTAACGTATTAATTATGTTTGCTGTTTTACATATCTCCTTTCTGTTTTCCTGTCATGATTTACAGGAAACCCCTCCAACTCAAAAGGGAATGTTTTTAGATAGCAGTAAAGTGGAGATGTTTTCATTCCAGACGTTCTTGCGTGGGCAGGGATCTCCAGGAAGCAGAGGAGACCGTGATAGCTATAAAGAAAAAAGAACACAGACTGAATTCTGTGGATTGTGGGAAGAACAGGACAACCTATGCATCTAGCCCAGGATTGATAAGAGAATATACAGAGCTGTCAAAACTGCCACTTAGCCCAGAACTTCTGCTGCTCTGAAAATGGTGTTTCCTACCACACAACCTGATCTTCCTGGCCCTTGGGTCATAGTTTATTGGATCAGGAATGAGCCCTTCTTCTGTCACAAACAGTATTTTGGTAGGCTGGTGACATCCTATATGGCTTGGCTTGAAGATACGATGTGTGCAATGTCTCATTTACGCTCATGTCACTGACTGGTTTCCCATGAAACACTCTGAGATGGAGATCGGTGTGTAGGAGGGTTATCTGGGAGTGCTCTCAAGATCAACAAGGGGCAGGGGAGGAGGAGAGGGGATGGAAGGAAGCAAGAGTGGGCAGAGGGAGCAGTTGAATGATGATGTGGTCTCACTGCAGGGCCTAGCAGATACCGTAGAGAGTTTTGAAGCTGGAATGAATCTTCAGAGATCTCCCGAGTTGGGACAAGAAGACTAGGCCACTGTCCTTTCTCTTTGTAAGTCCCAACTGCCCAGGAAGGGGACACTGTCTTTGACGGGGCAGCTGAGGCAGTCTCTGTGGGGGCTGACAGCTGGGGACTGTCTATCAGCAGCGCTCCCAGTGGCTAGGGGAGAAATCCCTATATTTCCAAAGGGATTCTGGATGGCACATTGCAGTATTTGTCCACTACAGCCCCTTTCACCTTTTTGCTATCAGTTAGAATCTCTGTTTTGGGATTTTGAGCAGGTAACATCGTGTACATTGTCACTTTCTGTGGAAGAGAGAGGAAGTCATTGTGAAGAAGGGGCCAGCAAGGCATATGGAAGCTAATATCATGAAACAGAAGCTGTATGTACACAAGAAAGTAGCTTGAATTAAACTAGAGAGCACCAAAGGGGGTCACCAAGCTCCCTAATGAGCTAGGTGGACTTACGACATATGAACTCCTGGGGCTAAGCCAGCTCCGGTGCAGTTCTTGATTTATCTGTAGATGGAATTTCCTTTATGTTTTTACAGGTATTCCTCCTTTAGATAGTAGCCCGAAGGTCTGAAATTCTATGGTGACCTAAGTGTATGTAACTCCAGGTAGCCTGATCTATATAAATGCAAGGAACTCAGGACAAAGATGTATAGGCCATCCTCTTTTGGGGACCATTTATCTGTATCACCACTGCCATAATAACATGGCCCCAGGTGATGCAGGATGATGAAAAGTACAGGTTTAATATTCCATTATCACATCCATCTAGTGCCACTTCTGTGTTCTTGCCCCATGTCATTTATTCTGACATTACGCTGTACGATGGAACAAAATATTCTGACAGTGGATATTTAGTTAATAAGTACTGTGAGAGGGGTGCCTGGGTGGCTCAGTAGGTTAAGCCTCTGCCTTTGGCTCAGGTCATGATCCCAGGGTCCTGGGATCGAGCCCCGCATCGGGCTCCCTGCTCAGCGGAGAGCCTGCTTTCCCCTCTCTCTGTCTGCCTCTCTGCCTACTTGTGACCTCTCTGTCAAATAAATAAATAAAATCTTAAAAAAAAAGTACTCTGAGAGTATTTTGTTAAATAAATGAGATGGAACAGTATTTGTTACTGACTTTCATAATATTGAAGGTATTGATATTAAATAATATCAGTAATGTAAACATTTGTGCACATATCACATGTCAGCAACTACATAAAGGACTTTGCATATATTATTTCAATTAATACTCAAACATCATATGATAGGTAAGTGTTTTTCTTCCCCTTTTGCAGATGAGGGAACTGGTGATCAGGAGACTAATCATCTTGTCAAAGGTTGTAAGGCTAGTAAGTAGTAGAGCCAGGACTGAAAGCGGGCAGTTGCCTCCAGACTCTGCAGTCTTCTGCACCCTAGATAGAAAGGATTGTATTCCCTTAGCACTGGGCTGTTGGCAGAGTAGTGGGTGGTGGTCTGGTGAGCTCTGTTCTCTTCATTCAAGGGCTGCTTTGCTTGAAATTCAGCCCTTTAAATCTGCCTCCTGAGGCTCTTCTTGCAGCTGGCCTCTTTCAAGTGGCACAAATATTATAGGACACTGGACACTTGGATTCATTTTCACCAAGATATTACTACATTGTTGAAGTAGTTTAATCTCATAAAACCAATCTCGGATATTAGATGTTTGAGAGTCTGGAGCACATCGAAGAGAAAAGACCAGGTTGAAGCCACCAAAGGCAAATTTCCCTCAGAGGTATTTTCCCTGCTCTTGACCCTGTTTAAAGATAAGCTTATGTGTAGGCTATTCTTCAGAGTGCACAGAAGATAAGGGCCAGAGTCATGCAGCAAATTCCAGTTGAATTTTAAGAGTTGGATACACTCCAAATAATCTTTATTTTACTCATTTTGTAAATCAATATATTAAAATTGCTAAAACATGCTGAAATATGATTTTGGAGGATGGCAGTGGTTCTGAGTTACGTTCCAAACTCCTCACTGTCAGTTTTCTTTTGTTGCTTTGAGTAAGGACCTTCAGGTGGTGGAAGTACAGTAGTCTCTTTGTTACCTTAAAAGCTAAAGCTTGTGCCTGGTGGTTGCCTAGCAACCTTTGTCTCTTTTGTATGCTTTTGTAAAAAAGGTATTTTTCTATTGTACAATGCAAAATTTTGTGTTTGTATTTATTGACGATTTGAAGTGAGATTCTTATTTCTGTGTTAGAATACAACAAAGTCCATGTGAGTCCATCAAGCCTCCGAGTAATAATTACAAGACAGTGAAGCCTTATTTGGTGAAACTACAGGCAGGAACTGCCCCACAATCATAAAGGCGTTTCAGAATCCTGTTGTAAAGCATAAAGGACTCAAGGAATGTGCTACTCCTAATGGAGCCACATGTTTCTTATGAAATGTTGCTTTTTTAATACATATATGATTAGTGCTCTCATGGGCTAAATGTACTTTTATTGAAGATACCATCCTAAAGTTGCTTAGCACTCAAAGCTATAGACATAAGAAAGATGCAAAACAATATAAAACACATGTAAAATCTGTTCAGTATATTTTTTAACTTTTTAATTTTTCAGAATTTTCAGACATGATGATTTGCTAGTTTTTTTTTTTTCCTCTCCATGAAGGAAACCTTAGGTGGTTGTGTGATTTACATTCTAATTTTCCTCTTTGAACTTATGTTTCCTTGGTCTCTCAAGGGTTTTGGAGGGTGATATCCAGAATGCTTGGGAACTGAACCCCCATAAGTATTCATGGTGAAAGCCATGATTCTCTTAACGTCTGGAGAAATTAAATTTTGATCTACAGAGATAATCTTACGGCAAATATTTAGCTGCCCTAAATATAGAAGCTGAGTTTGTGTAAACAGTGAAACCCAAATATGGAGTTGAAGTGGAATTTAAGGTCTTAATCTGTGCAAAAGATTCCTAATTAGGTAATGTCAGGATCAAATGGAAGAATATTCTTAGAAATCAATGTGCTCCTTTTAGTAATGAGGAACTAGTATTAAACAATGCCTAGAAGTTTTTAAAAGCTCTTACATTTGATAAGACTTTGTTATAAGACTGGTTTTATGAATAACTAATTTAAGCAGGTTCCCTAAATGGTCTACCCAGATGTTCTACAGCTGTGGCAAGAAGCAATGGATCATTCATTTGCCAAGGACTCTTTTCGAACAACCTCTCCTTGGCAATATGATAATTTTATGCACTATACTTTCTAAAAAGAAGTCAAGACTTGAATAAAAACGTGGAGGGGAGCCTTCCTCCTGCAGTCCTTCCTCAAAGTTTGCAATGAACTAGGCCTTGCCCTTTGTGGGGGCTGTTTCCCATCCAAGTACTAACCAGGCCCGACCCTGCTTAGCTTCCGAGATCAGATGAGATCGGGCGCGTTCAGGGTGGTATGCCCGTAGACTGGGGGGGCTGTTTTATTAGGGACCAGCCACAGAGCTGACTCCAGAGGGTTCCAGGTAGCCAGAGGAGGAAGTTAAATTAACTGAAGTTTCAAAAAGACCTGAAGTTGATATGTATTTCATCATCTCCTAATCTGGTGAAAAACATACCCATGACTTAGACAAACTGAGTGCATGTGTGTATGTACATGTGCACATGTGACCTCTTTTCATTCATTCCCTATTTCTAGGTTTTGTGATTTTTAAATGTCTTTTTTCCCCTTAATCATTCTCTAATTGTTCATGTTTTCTAAAGATTTGGTGGGGTGGTGGGGTGAGCACAAGCAAAGGGAGCAGCAGTCAGAGAGAGAAGCAGGCTCCCCGCTGACCAAGGCCCCCCCCCCGCCCCAATGAGGGACTTGATCCCAGGACCTCAGGATCATGACCTGAACAAAGGCAGACTTATAACCCAGGCCCCCCTCTAACTGTTCATCTTGACTAGATCCTACAAGCACAAAGTGTGTGTGTGAATGGCTGGAGAGAAACAAGGATGTGACATTACAATATGATTCACGACAGGGTCCATCCCTTCATCCTTTTGAGTTGACTTATAGACATGGTATGTCTTCGAGCAATTATATCCATGGGAAGTATGGGTGAGGAAGGACTTTGGATTTGAGAATTACCTGATTTTTCTTCCTTTACATGTCAGTAGAGAAAGCACCGTGTATGGCAGCTCTGTTCATGGAGTCAGTTGTTCTGTGAACTGCTATCTACTTGTTATTAGCAGCAGTGCACCGTTTTAAGAGCCTTACATATGAACATGACATTGGAATCTAGTTCTTTTTTATATCTGTTCTTGAAGAACAGAAAAGAACTAAGAGTCACTTGAAGTTTTCTTAGTCAAAGATCGACAGTTGTTCCTGAATTTCACTAATTCATTGGCTCTTCCCTGACTGGCAGATGAACCTCAGGCTACTTTTAATTCTTCCCATTTTTTATCTACATCTTGGAAGTTCTCAGGTGGGGTCTTCTATGTTCTCACAAGTCATCCCTCTTGCTCCCTATGCTACTAGACTAGTCCGTGCCATGCTGCTGTTGCCAAGATGCCTGCAGTGTGCGGAGATGTGAGTGCTCTGCTCTGGGATCCTGCCTGTCTAGACTGGGGCTATCCTGCAGCCACCGTGCTGCTTGATCATCCCTTCTCCCGGTGTGGATGTCCCCCAAGGGTCCAGCCGTACACCCTCTTGGCCCTAATACTGCTGTAGTGTTCTGGCAGTGTGCTCAGAACAACAGGCTTGTAGCAGGCAGCTATTTAGGCTTATCCAGCTTCGCATTCTCTTCCTCCCACCTTTCGTTTGGGAACCTACCCCTCCCTCTTCTGTGTGGTCCAGTGGGATTGTTAATCATTGTCCCTTGCACACACATGGCCTGCAGGTGTGTCCTTAACCCAAGCTAGGATGAGATGACTCAGTCTCCAGGAAATTTGCACCATAATTGGAGGGACACATCCTTGGAAGGACGTTGTTATTCCAGTGGTATTGTCTCAAAGAGACTATAAGATTTTGACAGTGGTTCCTGGGGTCTATTCTGCTTTTTGTCCTTCCTGGGTTTAGGTGGATCAGCTTTCCTTCTGTGGCTAAGATAACCAGAGTCACTTTTGGTTGCTTAGGACCAATTAACTGTTCGTGACACCGTAGGGGAATGGCCACCTTTCTGATCAGTTAGAGCCAGTTGTAGCAGGTTACTTGGCCCTTAAGGAATTAGAGGATTTAATGAGATGCCTATTTGCTCATAACTACAACTTCAGTCTTTCCAGAGGATCTGCTCATGTTCTGGGTCTGTGGAGTGGAAGGCTCATCTGATGTCCTGTAATCAGGATAACATCTTCCTCCTGACCCCAGGCTCTATTACTGAGGCTGCCTGGTACAGTGACTCTCCAAGGAGGGCACGGGGTCCTGGTGGGAAAATAATTGCCTGGAGATATAAGTAATTTGAGAAAGTATATTCCATTCTATGTAATTACATGAGTTACGAGTTGGACAAATTTGATACATCCCACCCCATGGTGGACTCTCTAGTCCCGATGGTTCCTCTTCTCACAGTTTGGCTTCTGCTGTTTCCCCTCCCCTTCCTTCATCAGTTTTCTCTAGTTAAATTGTGGTAGGTATCACAGTTGTTCTTTCCCTAGAAGTAACCTCATCCCATGTGAATCTAATGGATATGAATAAAACAGGTGTCAAGAGGAGGGTATTACCTAACTCCACACAACTGAATGATTCCAAAATCACAGCCCATACCCAGAAAAGACACCATTACAATGTATTTATTAAGTGATTTTCAGACCTATGTTGTGCTAACTACATTTTTGTTATTTTATTTCAGCCTCTCAACAACCTGGAAGTAGCTAGTATTGTCTCCCTGCTTCAGTATTTTCATGTTTTTTTTTTTTTAAGATTTTATTTATTTATTCGACAGAGAGATAGAGAGCACAAGTAGGCAGAGCAGCAGGCAGAGAGAGAGGAAGAAGCAGGGTCTCCGCTGAGCAGGGAGCTTGATGTGGGACTCAATCCCAGGACCCTGGGATCATGACCTGAGCCGAAGGCAGCTGCTTAACTGAATGAGCCACCCAGGCACCTGAGTATTTTCATGTTTTATAGATGAGGAAATTGAGGTTCAGTGTTGCTGAATATGCTCCCAGATGTTACCTGTATTTGAGTTTGGGTTTATCCCAAATTCATAAATTCTGCTTTTATCCAGATGCAAAGCCCATTACTTCTCTGCCACTGCTCTTATTCAGCTTCATTCTACAACTTCAAGTTATCATAGGATCAGAAGATATAATATATTAGATATGGTGACTGTTATAAAATAATTCACCATTTAGCAGAAGAACCAGTTTAAACACCAGTTGTAATAAGAATTTATTGTTTGAGGCATGGGCAAAATGTCTTGGGAGCTTAGAAGAGGGCAAATCTATTCCATTTGGGTTTGGGTCATGGAGGAAGGCTTGCTGGAGGAGGTGACTTCTGGACTGGAATTTGAAGATTAATAGGAACATACTGGGCCTCCTTACTCTGCTCAGGCTCTGACACTCCATGTCAGGCAGCCATGGATTCCTGTCACCAGCACGAAGTGTTCTTGGCATCATGAATGACTTTTAGCCTGAATTGTCCGAAAAAGGAGTGGAAGGGAAGTGATCTGGAAAGAGGGAAGGAACGGAGGAGTGGGATCAGAAAAACAAGAAAAGGTTAAGGTTGAAAGATGAAGAGAAAGGACTAGGAAGGCAAGAAAAGAGAGGAAGAAAATAATGAGAAGATGAAAATTGTGTTTGAACTTTCTTAGTTCTTTCATTTTTAGCTAGTGCAGACCATTCCACTGCATGAGAGGTCCACAGTTTATTCTTCTACTGAAAAGGAATTAGCTTGCTTCTACCTTTTGTTCTTAATATTTAGGCTAAATCTTTAATATATGTACCGTTCTGAGAATGCCAGAAAATAAGTGACATTAGAGTTCATTTTGGAACCTGTGGTCTCTCTTGCATATCTTCCATTTGGGAATCTACTCTACCCCAATTTTTGTCTTCCTTGGGAACAGCCTTGAGTTTTAGGACAAATTCATTAATTCATTTAATCTTATAAATCTATACTTAAGTATTCCTGGGCTATCTCCTCATATTAGATTGGATGACTTAGATAAATGCTGAAGTTTTAAAAATGATTTGAGTGGCACCTGCGGGACTCAGTTGTTAAGAGTCTGTCTGCCTTCAGCTCAGGTCATGATCCCAGGGTCCTGGGATTGAGCCCCGCATCGGGCTCCCTGCTCAGCGGAAAAGCCTGCTTCTCCTTTCACTCCCCCATTGTGTTCCTCTCTCGCTGTGTCTCTCTCTGTCAAGTAAATAAATAAAATCATTAAAAAAAAAAAAGATTTGAATGTATACTTTAACAAGTAAAATAAAAAAACTTCTAAGTTTGGCTTGTGTTTGTAGCTCTAATTCTCAGTGGAACTTGTGTGCTTTGTTAAAACTACAGAAGACTCTTGGGAGAACTGTTTTTAAGGAATGGCTCAAAGGATTGGATGAGGACTGAGAGAAATAGCTAAAATGAAATATTCTTGGTGTGGTTTTGTTTTGTATGTCATCTAGAAGTTTCCTCACATTTTTTTTTTGAAAGATTCTATTTATTCATTTGACACAGAGAGAGAGATTACAAGTAGGCAGAGAGTCAGGCAGAGAGAGAGGAGAGAGGAGGAAGCAGGCTCCCCGCTGAGCAGAGAGCCCGATGTGGGCCTCGATTCCAGGACCCTGGGATCATGACCTGAGCCGCAGGCAGCGGCTTTAACCCACTGAGCCACCCAGGCGCCCAGTTTCCTCACTTTTAATGAACACTTTCTTTTAAAAATGAGACGTTTTGACCAATGTTAAACTTTTTAATTAACGTAGATTTATGTTAGTTTCAGGTGTAGAATATAGTGATTCAATAATTCTATACGTCACTCAGTGCTCATTACAATAAGTGTATTCTTAATCTCCTTCACCTATTGCACCCATCCCCCATTCACTTTCCCTCTGATAACCATCAGTTTGTTTTCTATGGTTAAGAGCCTGTTTTTGGTTTGTCTCTTTTTCAATTTGTTCATTTGTTTTGTTTCTTAAATTCCATATATGACTGAAATCATATGGTATTTGTCTTTCTCTGACTGACTTACTTCATTTAGCATTATACTTTATTTTTAAGCATTATATTTTCTAGATCCATCCATATTGTTGCATATGGCAAGATTTTATTCTTTTTTATGGTTGAGTAATAGTCCAATGGAATATTTATTCCATTCCAATAATATTCCAATAGAATATTACTCAACCACAAAAGCATATATGTATATACATATAAATGTATATTAAAAATACATATATATATCTCACATCTTCTTTATCTGTTCATCTACTGATGGACAGTTGGGTTACTTCCATAATATGGCTATTGTAAATAATGCTCCTGTAAACATAAGGGTGCATATATCTTTTTGAATTAGTGTTTTCTTTTTTCTTTTCTTCCTTCCTTCCTTCCTTCCTCCCCTGCCCCCCCTTTCTTTCTTTGATAGATACCAGTAGTGGAATTACTGGATCATATGGTAATCCTATTTTTAATTTTTTTAAAGATTTTTTATTTATTTGACAGAGAGAGATTACAAGTAGGCAGAGAGGCAGGCAGAGAGAGAGGAGGAAGTAGGTTCGCTGCTGAGCAGAGAGCCCTGAGATCATGATCTGAGCTGAAGGCAGAGGCTTTAACCCACTGAGCCACCCAGGCACCCTCTATTTTTAATTTTTAAAAAATCTTTTCTTTTAAAGATTTTATTTATTTGTTAGAGAAAGAGCATGAGCAGGGAGAGCAGCAGGCAGAGGGAGAAGGAGGCTCCTCACTGAACAAGGAGCCTGATGTGGGACCCAATCCCAGGATCCTGGGATCCTTACCTGAGCTGAAGGCAGATGCTTACCCAACTCAGCCACCCAGACGTCCCTCTATTTTTAATTTTTTGAGGAACCTCCACACTGTCTTCCATCGTGGCTGCATCAGTTTGCTTTCCTACCAACAGTGTGAGAGGGTACCTTTTTCTCTACATCCTTGCCAACATCTGTTGTTTTTGTGTTTTTGATTTTAGCCATTCCGACAGGTTGAGGTGATATCTCATTGTGGTTTTGATTTGTACTTCCCTGATAATTAGTTATGTTGAGCATATAGATGCTAAAGTTTTACATAAACATGTATATATTATTCTGGAATTAAGTAATCTCTTCCTCAGTTTCTGCAAAGCTTTTAGAGTTCTATGTATTTCTTCATTCACTCTCCCTTACTCATCTCTCTCTCTCTCTCAATCACTCAACATGTATTTCTTGATTGCCTCTTATGTTCTAAGCATTATTCTAGTTGCTGGGTATATAGCAGTCAACCAAAGAGACAAAAATCATTGCCTTCGTAGAGCTTATGGGCTCCTGGCGGAGACAGTAAGCAAGAAAACTAAGTAAGAGATATGTATGTTAGAATGTGATAAGTGCAGTGGAGTAAAATAAAGCAGGGAAGGGGGATAGGAAGTGTAAGGGTGTGGAGGGGCAATTTCTTAGGTGAAGTGGTAACATGGGAAAAGCATTCTGGGCAGAGATAGCAAGTATAAAGGAACATGAGATGTGAGCATCCCTAGCAAGTTTAAGGAAGAGCAAGGAGGTGAGTGTGGTTTCATAGAGTGATGCAAGGAAGCATAGTGGAAGATAAGATCGGGGTGTTAATGGGGGGTGGGAGCAGAACATTTAGGGCCTTGTAGATCACCATAAGGGCTTTTGCATTTTGAGCTGAATGAGATGGAAAGTCATCATCCTGGCCTCTGAGTACCTTAACTTCCTCACTTCTAAGGATCTTTTTCTCCACTCCTTTACTGTAATCTTCCAAATCTCCATTTTAAGTATTCCACTCTCTGACCATCGGCTTCCTGTTTGTCCTTTTTTTCTTCTTTTTCTACAATCCCAAATCCAACTATTTGTGACCACATTAGGACCTTTTATCCATTGACTGCAGAATTTTTCACTGTTTGTGGCCTTCACCTTGTCCTCTTTTTTCTGTTTTTCTTTTACAGATAAGATTTCAAGGACATTTTATTTTATTTTATTATTTTTTGAGAATAGCTGATACACAATGTTACTTTAGTTTAAGGTTTATAACATAGTGAGTCAGCAACTCTGTATGTTATGCTGTGCTCATTGAAATGTGCTCTCCAGCCTAGATCCTGTATGTGTCACTGCGGTCACTCTTGGTATGTAACCCTTGACTCCTGGGCCTCTTTCTTCACTACTATACTCCCCCAGAAGAGGCCCAACCCTGCTTTAACCCAATCTACCTCTTCTGCATCTGTCCCCTTGCTGGATACACCTGAGACAGAATACTCACCCACGGTGATAGGCCCTAAACTTAGAATTTATGACCTTGAATCCCAAGTGGGTCCTGAACACAGCCCAGCAATCTTAATTATTTCTTTCTTCCCTTTATCATTTTTCCATGATCCCAGAAGACTATTTTCATCCTACCTACTCCCCTCAAATCTTTAACATCCTTCACCGTTTTTCATTCTCACGGATGATTCTGATTCTTACTTCCTAGAAAATAATGAACATAGTACACCCATTCCTTTGCAGCATCAAATCTTCTGACCTTTCTGCATCTGTGCTTTATGCTCTGCCCTTGCTCCTTTTTACAGAGGAAATGTCCTTGCTCTTTCCTAAGGCCAGCTACCTGTCACTACCCAGATACTGCTCTTGGAACTGTTTCCTCTCTTTGGCAATACGAGTTTTTTCCCCTTTCTATGGAGTCACCATGCATGTTAGAATATATCCCGTCTTCAAGCAAGCCTGTCCTTCCTTGACCCCATACCCTCTTAGTTCTCTTTCTTTTAAACTCTTCAAAAGATTGTCCGTGCTTCCTGTCTCTACTTTTCCCTCTTTCAGTCTTGCTTGAACACTTGAATAAAAATTTTATCGTCATCATGACAAGAAAACAGCTTTTACCTGGGTGTCACCAATGATCCTTCTTCATTGTTTGTTTTATGTGAATCTCAGCGGTGTTCACCAGCGGCTCACTCCTTTCCTGAAGCAGTTTCTTCACTTGGATTCTGGAATGCCTTACTTTCCTGATTTCTCTCCAGCTTTGTTTGAAAAGTTACATATCTCTTATTGGGTTATTATTTGTTAATATTTAGAATAAATTATCTATTTTTTAAAATGTCTTTTAGTATCCAACAAGAAAATTTTATGATTTAATCTTTTTTAAACTTACTATGATGAGTGTATTAATACATATTGACTATTTCTCATTCTTAGAATGAACTATTTGGTTGTGGCTTATTATTCTTTTGTTGTACTCTATTTGTTCATATTTTAATTGGGATTTTTGCTTAAATATTCATAAATTTGCATGTATGACATTTTGGTGCATTTTTTGTTACGCTGGTTTTTAAAAATTAAATGTTATTTCCTCCTTTTTCCATGTTCTGTGATAATTGGTTGTTTTTATAAAAATGATTCTCATTCCTTATAAATAATTCAAGTTTGAAAGGAAAAAAAAACCAAAATGGAGACTCACTCCAAATTCTATCATTTGAAAATAACTATCATTACTATTAGACATGATACCAGATATCTCTTGATGCGTATATATATATTATGTTTATGGATCTAAAGAACAGAGTAGCTAGAACTTGGTAGGTGCTCAATTAATGATATCTGTTTTTTGAATAAATAGAATGTTAGAAGGAATAAATTTTGCAAACATGAGGTCATACTAAATTGTATATTTACTAAATTTTATTATTTATTTTTAATACAAATTAACACAATTAATTTTTTTTTTAAAGATTTTATTTATTTCACAGAGGGAGAGAGACCACAAGGAGGCAGAGAGGCAGGCAGAGAGAGAGGGGGAAGCAGGCTCCCTGCTGAGCAGAGAGCCCGATGCGGGCCTCGATCCCAGGACCCTGAGATCACGACCTGAGCCGAAAGCAGGGGCTTTAACCCACTGAGCCACCCAGGCGCCCACAATTAATTTTTCTTGATATTAACAGGAAACAAATAGTTGAAATAGACTGGAGATGGTTCAGAAATTTAGGTAAACTTTTTATCACAAAATATTAATTTTTAAAAGATGCCTCTATCATTTCAGGAAATTAATTCAATAAAAAAGGAGGATGTGATTTATTATATTTATTTTTACTTTTTATTTACTTTTACTTAACTTTTAGGTAATGATGTTTGATAGCAATTTAACAGTTCCTATCTTCACCTCATTATTTTTTATTAATGTTGTGTTAAGTCCTCATATTTATTTTGCTTACTCTCTGCTCTTTACTCATCATATATCTAAGTTTGTCCTAGCTTTATTACCATAATTTAATATTTTCAGTACTCACCACTGATTCTTTTAGCAAGCCTTCTTTATTCATCTCAGTTGCCTTGTTTCCATTGTTCAGTGGAATTTGCAAGACAGTTTTGTGAGTTCTAGCTATACTTTCATTATCATAAATCAACCTCTTGGTTGGCTAGGTTTTTGCTATTTCACATTTCCTCAGAACTTTGTATATATTGTTAATATTTTCTGGTAGTATATGCTTCCATGGAAACATCTAAGACCAGCCTGTTGTGTTTTTTAAATTTTATTTCATTTTATTATTTTTTAATGATATCATGGAGTTTCTGTTGGAGGGGAAGAATTGGATTCACTTCATCTTCACTCACCCATCTTTTCTCCAGAGCTGTTCCCATTCCGTCTAGTGACAAAAAGGAAATGATAGGGCACCTCTCTGATTCTGGTTCTGTTAGAATAGACAAACATGATCTGTGACTCCCAGTTAAATTGGAATTTCAGATAAACAATGAATACCTCTTTAGTGTAAGTATATCCAAGTGAAACCTGGTATGTTGTAATTTTATTTGTTACATCTGGCCACTTTAGGTACCCTTGGTAATAGGTTGGTGTTATTGCCTTTGTTAGGTTTGAGTGGGTGATGAGAGCCTGACTGGGGCATTTCAGTGTTTCTTCTGTCCCCTGGCTTACTGTTTCCTCAGAAGATCTTATGTCATTAATATTCTCATTTGTTTTCAGTTATCCTTTGGGGATAATTAGGTCTGAATAGAACTGATAGCCTCCCTGCTCTATAGAGACAGTAGTGGTCAGTCTTCCCACCTGCCCGGCAACATGTAGAAAAGTGACAAGGGCTTATGCCTCTTTTAGAATTGGTTTGTCCATGTCTTTACAGGGAACATCATTGTCACTCAGTTTGGTTCTCTGTGATTTGGGGCTATTAGTGAGAATTTTCAGTGTATTTTAACTTATCTTTGCCTTGTGATATGGGTCAAAGCCACACGATGCCATGTTACATCATAACAGAATCTTTGCCTCTTTTCTTCTAGACATTTATGGCAAAGATTTGGACTCTAGTTTATTTGACTTTCTTGTGTGTGTTTATGTGGGCATGTTTATTAGTTTTCGTTAAGTTTTTTCTTCATTTTGGGGATGATGTATCTGTGACTGGCTCCAATCTACCATTTTTACTCAAAACCAGGATAAATAACACAACAATTATCCCAACCTTAAAGTTTGAAATATTTCACTCATAAACTTGCCTAAATTTAATGTTTTTATGAGAATTAGAAAACTTTGGAAATTTATTTACCCACCCTCCTAAGAAACTAGCTTTTTTTTTTTTTTTAAAGATTTTATTTATTTATTTGACACACAGAGAGAGATTACAAGTAGGCAGAGAGGCAGGCAGAGAGACAGGGAGAGGAGGAAGCAGGCTCCCTGCTGAGCAGAGAGCCCGATGCGGGCCTCGATCCCAGGACCCTGAGATCATGACCTGAGCCGAAAACAGAGGCTTTAACCCACTGAGCCACCCAGGCGCCCAGAAACTAGCTTTTATATTTATCAATCAACTCTACTTTTTTGTTTCCTAATTTATTAATTGCTATTAATTAATTATTATTTTCTTAAGTTGATGATATTACCAATGCAGCATGCACATATCTTGAATCTAATGAAACTTTACCTTTGCATACAGCCAAATAACCGCCCCACAGGCCAATTTATAGAACTTTTCATTACCCCAGAAAGTTTCTTGTGATTTTTTTCTTATGAACACTACCCCTGTCACCTTGCAAGAGGTAATTATTCTCCTGATTTCTATTGCCATAAATGAGGATCAACTATTATTGAACTTCTGAGAAATTAGTATTATACTGGGGCTCTGACATCATTTGCTCAACATAAAGTTTTCAAAATTCATTTATGTTACTGAGTATATTTATTTAAAATTTATTTTTATGCTGACCTTATGTAGGTTTTGTTATTTTCCAATTCAAGTGTGTTATTAAGATTTGTTTATTTTTGTTTGGTAACATGATTCAGGTCATAGATTTTCTTTGTGGTGCAATATTAATTTACCCCTTGGTTTTGGTAGGTATTGCCAGTGCCTTAATCCATGATTGTAAGTTAACCATTTTATTAGCTTACTCACTCTCTCTGATTGTTCATTTATGGAGTTGGAAACTTTAAATATCATGATTTTTATAACCTCCTAGAGGTTGTGATGATTGATGAGATACTCTAAGTTCACCAGATGTCCTCATCCATAAAGAAAGCCCAGCACTCTGGATACTTGGCTAAAATTTCTAATTGTTTTCGTTCCAGAAGTAGGATTTCTATATCCTGCTGGTAGTCAGTCCAAAGGGAAGTTACAGCTTTTTTCTTTTTTTCCAAAAAATGTGAAGTTTGACAAAATGGTGGGGAAATGAACAGTTAAAAGTTTAAGGTATA
Source organism: Ailurus styani (assembly GCA_002007465.1). Taxonomy (NCBI): domain Eukaryota; kingdom Metazoa; phylum Chordata; class Mammalia; order Carnivora; family Ailuridae; genus Ailurus; species Ailurus styani. The sequence continues at coordinate 1,203,569 of LNAC01000024.1, read as the reverse complement.
ATTTCCTTTTGAACATAACATATTTTGGCCAAACTAGATTACTTTAACCAAACAAAAACAATAAGATTCTTTATACATTTTTTGGTCTTAAGACTTCTGTTTCAGAATTTATTTATTTATTTATTTATTTTCAGTTTAAGTTTTCATGTCACTTAGTGATGAGAGTATTATTCTGGTCTTCAAACTGAAGTCTGAATTTGTAATCAGAAGTTCAAGCAACTTTTATGTATTTCTCTGTGGGTATGTCTTGTTAAATTATGTTTTTAATTTTCATTTTAGGAATTACAATCTTATACTAGATATTTTCTCTGCTTGGGATGCTTTCATCTCATGATTATAGCTGGCTGGCTCCCTATTGTTAGTTAGACCTGAGAGAGACCTTCCTTGATGATCCATCTAAAATAGCTGCTGATCTCTCCTTTTCCCCTTTTCTGTTTTAAATCTCTGTGTAGCACTATAGTCTTTGCGTATTTTCCTTTCCTTTCTTCCCTCCTTCTCTCTAGTTTTAGATGTCTGTCCTAGTTTAGGTGTTTGTCTCCCAAACGCTCACAAGATGGTGTAAATGCCAAGGAGTAGGAACTGTTTCTGTGAGAGTCACCTCTATTTCCAGTGTTTAGAGGAGGACCCAGAATAGGTCACTGTGAGACATTAAATGAGTTAATGAAGGAATGAATTAGAAGTCCCTGATTATTCCAATGAATATAATATTGAAGGAATTATAATTAGTGAACATTCTATAAAGCATCATTTAATGTTTGAATGAATGTCTGAATGAGTGAACTTCTACATCCTTAGGGAAGATGTGTTTCTTTGATCCCTTATGTAAATGTTTAATAATTCCTTCTCATTGAATCGGTTTGCTTTTTCCCAACATACAGCCTTTCTCCTGATCCCATTCTTAAGTTTATCCTGAGCTCAGTCCCTGGTCTCCTTTTTCTTATTTTAATTGGGCACATCTAAAATATGATTATTAAAAAAGATGGCTATAAAGAAAAAAATAAAAATAAAAAAATGGCTGTGGTTCTTCTCATATAACAAGAGTAACCTTAAATAGTGATTGATTAATTAATTAATTATTTTTGCATTTTACATTGCCTTATATTTTAGCAATTGACATATTCAGGTGATAAATTCATGCTTACAATGTGCTGGGCACTGGGGATATACAGATGAGAAACATGAAGTTCTTACCTTTGGGGAGCTCACAAACTGTTGTGAAAGATAAACTTTTTTTTAAGTTTTTTTTTTTAAAGATTTTTTATTTATTTATTTGACAGAGAGAGAGAGAGAGATTACAAGTAGGCAGAGAGGCAGGCAGAGAGAGAGAGGAGGAAGCAGGCTCTCTGCCGAGCAGAGAGCCCGATATGGGCCTTGATCCCAGGACCCTGAGATCATGACCTGAGCCAAAGGCAGAGGCTTTAACCCACTGAGCCACCCAGGCACCCGAAAGATAAACTTTTAAATACATAATTTGATGAGTTCAAAAAGGTGTCATAGGACATATACACTGTTCTTGAAAATCACACAGGGGTTCACAAGGAGGGTAAGGATGAGAACGTTCTGAAGCATGTGCTCACAGGTCTCTAAGGCACCAGGTTCTAATCAATTCCAAGTCATTCTCATAGATCCTTACCCTCTGCCAGCACTTCTAGGCAAGTTCTTCTAGGAATGCTGCTTAGCAGTGTCTGGCATATGGTCCACACTCAAAAAATATTCAGTGAATTAATAATAACTTTGTTAATTGGATGACAAAGATCCATCAGGAGTTTCCTAGTGGGGTATACATGAGTAATGTTTTCTGTTGTTTTTGTTTTTGTTTTTTTATTTTTGAAGATTTTATTTATTTAACACAGAGAGAGAGAGAGAGAGAGAGAGAGAGAGAGAGAGAGAGAGAGAGATCACAAGTAGGCTGAGAGGCAGGCAAAGAGAGAGGAGGAAGCAGGCTCCCTGCTGAGCAGGGAGCCCAATGCGGGCCTCGATCCCAGGACCCTGAGATCATGACCTGAGCTGAAGGCAGAGGCTTTAACCCATTGAGCCACCCAGGCACACTTTGTTTTTGTTTTTAGTCCTCACACTGATATCAGGGTGGAAAGACCTGAAATTGGGAAGAGCCTGGTACTTGTGAGACCTGCTGGGATAATCCAGGGAATCAAGGACTCTGCTTTCCTTGGAGGATCTGAGCAGGAGCTTTCACAGCACATATGTAAAGCAGTGTGGGGGGGTGCTGTTTTCAGGAAAAAAAAAATGTAGAGTTTAGAGGAAGGGGCAAGCACTATTTTGTTCAAGAACCAGTTGTGCACTGCAAATAATCTTTCTAAGTTACTCAGAAGCATTCAGAAGCAAATGCCTTTTGCATTAGAATCATAGGATTTTTACTGTTACTCTCTAAAGTTACAGCTACTGAAATGAAATCTTTCACTGTTTTCCTCTAAGACCTGATATTTGTCTCTTGGCTCCTGCTCTAGGGCAATTTGGGTTCTTAATTGTTTTTGTTTTTGTTTCCTAAGAGAGAAAAACACTGCTATCTTCCTTTAGTAAGAACTTGTCTGTGATGGAAAATTGTCCCCCCTAGAATTTTTCCTACATTGACAGAGATTGAATTCAGGGCAGAATCCATTTGTCAGGGCAAGTTTGGTAAAAGGACGCTTGTTCTCCAGGCTGCCACTGAAGTCTCTCCATTTAAGATTCTGTGGTCGTGCCTGTCTGTAAGGTAGTGGTGCTTCCTGAATCTCAGTCAGGTCAAACCCCCGATATGATTAGTGATGTTTTTAAAATTAAACTTTAGATTAAGCAAAATGTATTAAAAATTAGGCTGATTCTTAGCAAGGGCAGTCATGGAATCACAGATTTTGTGTGCTACTTTTTTTCGTCCTGATGCATGTTAGCATAAATTCATAACCCATAAAAGATGTTTGTTCTCATATCAGATGAAATGATCTTGTGGTTCCCTAATGGTATAGGACTTCCACCTCAGGGAACTCTGGCATAGTGTTTCAAAGCAGCCAAAGTGTTTCATTCTTTGTGAGCCACAGCTCCAGCTAAAACCTAGAGATGAGTAAAGAATAGTGAAGGGGCCCCATACCTCTGCCCCCAACAGCTGTTTCAGTCTGCTGATCTATTCGAGGGGAGGTAATAGGATCCCAGTGGATGAGGAGCCAAGAGTGCATATTTTTCTTCCCAGAAAGAGAAAGGTAAGCCCTGGTTTGGGTGTGACCAATGAAGACATGGTACCAGACTCTGAGAGACCAGCTATAAGGAATGCCACGGGAGGAGGGGGTGCACAGCGCTGCAGGTGGTGCAGGATTCTGGGAAGATCTCTTGATGCATGAGAGGCCCGTGCTTTCTCTGAAACCCTGGCCCTCAATGGGATCTTAGCTACTGGGCATTACCAGATCTCCAGGTAACTGGGGCTTACCCACTCATGTTGGCCAAAAGTCAAGGACATACAGCTTTTATAGCTCCCGTTCCAGTGAAGAATCAGGATTCTCATGGCCCAAGCCATCACTCTGTTATATGTGTTTTGAAAATTGAGGAGCCAAGTGAAGAAAGACTATAGCTTTTAACTTCAAGTACAGGAAGAATTCAGAATGACAGAAATGTAGTTACAGTGGCACTTCAATTAATAAAGCCCATGGGAAACATGACCTTTTACAAGGAAATCATCATGTTTGAGAAAATACAAAACAAAAACAACTATAAATCACAAAGTTGCTCTACGTGACTAAAGAAAGCCAACCCAACACACCCACAAGTAAAAAATCCAAGCAATCAACCAAAAACCTCTCTTTCACAGCTTGTGTTGTTTCCTCATCGTTTAAAGTGAAGAAAGAATTCTTTGAGCAAAAATTCCTTTGAGTATCCAGTCTCATCTTTCTGCATCTGCCCCAGCAAAGGCCCACCGGCTCCAGCATACCCCCCTGCCTGAATTCCCAGGTCATTCCCTCCACTTCCCCCAATGTACAGGATCTCCTTTCATTTCTTCCTCTTCATCCAAATTGAGAAGAACCCTGAAATCCAAACCATTTATCCTAACTGATTATTGATTTATTATATTTTAGCTCAACATATCTGTGAGTCTGCCACATGGACCACAGTTTTTTAGATGTCAGTGAGTGCTTTATAACCCAAAGGAGAAGGTTGCAGATCAAATTAATTTGGAAAATGTGTGATTGAACAACTCGAACAGACTTCTCAGAAACTTTATTGGGTATAGTAAACTTATAAACCATAAGAAGGGTATATAACATCTTGTGCTTACCAGACTTATTTGATTGTGGTAGAAATATATTTTTGAGCATCTCCAGGAACTTAAATTTGTCTGACATACTCTGGAGAATGCCGTTTTAGCTGAAACACATCTAGGCATGCCTAAGCAGAGTGCATCTAAACAACCTGTTTACATTTTACTCCTACAGTCCTTATTTGGAATACAAAAGGAGGGGACACAGAGATACGCAGGGAGAAGGAGGTCACGTGAAGAAGGAAGCAGAGACTGGAGTTTTGGTGCCATAGCCGAGGAACGCCAGGAACCAAAAGAACATGGAAGGCTCAAGGAGGGATTCTTCCCAAGAGCCTTCAAGGGAGCATGGCCCCAATAACACCGATTTTGGACTTCTAGTCTTCAGAACTGAGAGGGAATAAATTTTTCTTGTTTTAAGCCTCTTGATTTCCATTTCCGGTAGTTTGTTGTGGCAGCCCTAGGAAAGTAATATAATGCTATTTATTTCTAATTGTGGAGTATGGTGACTGAGGCTTACTTTTATTTTTTAAAAAAGATCAGGCATCAGTGAGCAATGGACAGATATTTTTGAAGGCAGAGAGAGACTCTTTGTTTTGATCACTGAACATAAATTTGACTTAATCTTTTGAGTTTGTTGATTGGTGGGGGGGTAGGTATATTAGAAGAAATGACCACGATTTCTATTCAAAAGACAGTTTCCTTCCTTTTGGGTCCCTTTCCATTGTTTTCCTGTCTCAGTGATAGTCTCCTGCATCCGTCTGTCGTCTTCAGTTTCCACATCTGATCAGTCACAAAGCCCGATGATGTTAACTTACAAATATTACTCTAGTCCACCCTCTTATTCATCTGTTTAGTGCAGCACCCGAGTCCAGGCTTCATCAGTTCTTGTCTGGGCTCCTGGAACTCCTAACTGTCCTTCATGTATTTACTTTAGCTTTGCTCGAAAACATTTTTGTTCCCCAAGCATGTTATGTATCCTCTTCTCTCCCATCACTTTAAATACTACCCATTTTAAATGGCCTCCCACTTCTTTTAGATGAAGACCAATATCCTTAATGTGTGCAGCAAGGCCTGCTGATCTCTAACTCTCCAAACTCATCTCACACCCCATTTCCCTCTGCTCTCTTCTCCCTATCCTAGAGGATAGAAGGAGTCTATATTGTTGAATCCAGGCGTAACTTCCATTCCTGCCTCCACAGCCCCCTTGTTCATGAACTCAGTGAGTAAGCATGGGTTGGTGGGGGAAGGAGGCTAACACGTAACTGTTTATAGAAAGCCTCCTTGCCAATGGAGGTTCTCTGGTCATTATTCATATGGGACAAAAATATCCTTGCACTGTGGGTCCATTCTGATAGTGTCTACACATAGGTGGCTCTTTCCTGAATCCCTCTTTCCTGAATTTCCCAAGGAACTTCATCCTTCCAAGTTCCTGACAGTCTGGATCAACCACTAAACACTGTCCATGACCTGATATAAATTCTGACCTTAGGTCTTATCTGCTTCTGGGCAAAGTCACCCGCAGGAAGAACTGCTCAAAGACCTACCCCATGCTGTGGTCCACTTCTGGCGCCAGCAGTATGGATAGAAGTCTCTCTAGGTCACACTTAAATGCCCTCTTGGTCAAGTGGTCACAGAGAATGTGTTCCTGAACTTTAAAAGTAGGCTGATGAAAAGGTGGTTATACAGCCTTCAAGAGCAGCCGCAGCAGCAGGGTGAGGCACCTGCTTATGCCTTCAGGACGTGCTCAGCTTGATCTCATACATACCATGTCCACTTGATAACTGGGTGCCGCTGGACATACTTGTATTTATGGGTTGTTAAAAATCAAAGAACACTTAGTTTACATGTCTCCTGGTTTTCCATTATAAGATATTCAGTCTCTACCAGGGCTCCATAGCAAGCCAAGAGTGGTTTCTCAAAATGTGAATATTTAACAGAGTGCATGATTTTACTGTAAAATTATTGAGACCATTTCCCCCAGTTGGAGAGAGCTGTAGGCTCCTTAAAATATGCTGTTCTTCTATAGACAATCTAAGCATCTTTGGATCTTCTGGGTCACAACTCCAGGGGGCCCCCTGGGTCCCACTCACTGTACTCACTTTGGGAGCTCCTAGTTAGTGGCATACAGAGAATCTTGGTATGGGTCTTTTTTTCTTCCTTCCTTCTGTCCTTGTTTCCTTCCTTCCTCCCCCTTTGCCTTTCTACCTTCCCTGCTACTTATTGAGCTCTCTCTATTGCAGTCAGCCCTGCCTAGCCATGGAAATCCCTGCCTAACCATGGAAAGAAACTGTCTCCTTCTTCCTTCTCAAACTCAATGCTGTCCTTGCTCTTTTCTCCCTATACCCCAAGACTCCCAGATATAACTTTTATAATTCTGTCACTTTTGACATTATACTAGTGAGCACTTAATTCATTTTTTTTTAGTACTGTGACTCTTCCTTATTCTGGAGTTCTGGAACACATCATTGACTCTGCTACATCATTTGACCTTTGTCAGAAACTTTCTAAGTAGAAAAAGTGTGTCGAAGCCACATATCCTCTTGGCTAATGGAAGTGTCACAAATTAAGTTGAATTTGCCTTGGGATTTGGGTCGCTGCTGAAACCGGGTCTTGGGACACGTAATAACTGTAGGGAGCCAGGATTTTTGCCTTATTCTTATTTGAGAGATGTTTCCCCTGAGAGCAGGACATATGTTTCTTCCTATCATAAACCTTTTCTCAGGAAGGACTTGATAGGTCGTTTGGTCCATTGCACCAGCAAGACCATGTCTCAGGAGGAAGGATGCTCTCTAGCATCTGAGCCCAGCTGGTTTAAAAGCCTGGAGACATGGCCCTGCCCTTGTTTCCTGGGCAGCATTAGATTCATGGCTTCACTCTTCATGGGTTTACCAGGTTATTACACTTCATTTCTCTTTCGAAAATTCCTCCTCTTTCTTAATTTCTCTTCAGACAAAATGCTACCTCCCATTACACGTTGTTCTCACATATTTTATGGACTAATTTCATGTGCCTCTCATTTTTTATGAACCACTCAGCTGCCCTTGTTTATCTTCCTGGGAACTATCATTTCCCTTATTATAGCATTTTTTATTCCTTGTCACTCATTTCCCTCACTTTACACGTGACCTTCCAAATCCCCAAGCTTGGTACCTCATGCTTAGAGCAATCTCAATAGATTCATGCTGTTATTTTCTTTTCCCTCGGTGAAAAAATAGAATTTTGTACATGTACTCAAACAGTGGTGTTTATTCTTCTCCCTGGCCAAGCTCATAATATAAACTTCTTTTTAATTTGCTACTCTTGTTTGCCCCTCAGTGTCTTTTTTCATTATTAGTTCCCTATTTCCTCCACTCCCTTGGGCATAGCAAGCTTCTCTGTTGAATGAGTTAACATTTTTCACATTGAGTTTTATACAGCTACATCTTGCTTCTGTTTCCAAGCTTATTTTATGCTTTTGTATTATTTTATCTCTCCTTACTAATATTTGCAACATCCCTCAGATTAGTAATATCAGGAAAATCTCATTAACTTGCTGATCATTCTTTCTCCCAGATCTTTATTAAGATATAAAGATTTAACACCACTTCCTTAGCACCCTACTAGTCATTTAGCTTTCACAACAGTCTTTGAGCCAAAATGAGAAAGGACCCTGGAGGTGCGTCTGTCAGTTCTATTAATATTCTACCTTACATGTCATCTGAATCTGCTAATTTATACATGCTCCTTAGATTTTCTAATTCTTTCTTCACTTCTACTTTTCTGTAAGAACGCTTTACAAGACTATCATCATTTATTAATTGTCCATATGTAGAGTCTTTTATAGTTAAAAATGGATTCCCCCTATCTCCACAAATCGTTGTGGACAGTGGGGGATACCAACGTGTATTGAATTCTTATTATTATGTTTTAATCATCTTAATATTATTTTATTCAATGGGCAGCACTCCCGTTTTTGTATATTTTGAAGCTGAGTGCAGAGAGGTTAAGTAACCTTATTACTGGCACATGGTGAAGACGTGGCTGAGCTGGAATTTGAACACAACCAACTGTAGAGGTTCAGTTGGTCAGGCAGCCACATTGCTCTGTGGCCTGTTGGATCTTTGCCAAGGGTTTTTTGGTGTATGTGGTGGAAGCTGAGAGAAAATATCTGGTGACGAAGGTAGTCAGGGTGTCACTGAGGATGAAGTCACATGATACGCTCTGGAAAGATTTCAGGAATCTCATGGGAAAAAGTGATATCAAAAAGGCAGCCCTATTTTGCACACTATATTCTTGTATATTATTTCAAATTAAATGAAAAAAAAAAACACAAAAAAAAGCCAGCCCTAAAAAGCACCTGTGTGGCAACTGCCTCCATTTGTGACCTCTCGCCGTGACCTCTCACCACTCCCTACAACTTACCACAGACCTGACTATGCTTGGCTCCCTGTGTCTGCTGCAGGGAACTTCCGGCCTGTTTAGCGGAGTACCACCTTGGGATATGGTATTTTTCTTTAAGGATCATGGCTCTCTTTCCTACCCTGTCTCTGGTGGGGCATGAATTTGGAAAGACACAGCTATTTCACTTTCTCAGGAGAAAGCTAGCATACAGCAGGGTGATGAACGGCACAGAGAAAAGTCATGGTAAGTGTATAAAAGATTGACTTTAGTGAACTCGAGGGAGAAATTTTGTCCAAATGGACTCAGTGTCTTGGACACTCTCTCCCTGTTAGGAGTTTGACTGTAGCTGCTCTGTGAGATTCTCTCAGTCACACATCCCCTTCTGCAACAGACCTTTCTCTTCTGATCTACACCTGACTCTTGGTGGCTGCATGTGGAGCCTGCTTGCCTGGGGCCTAGAACTTGTTTTCCTGCGTTTCAGTACTGGCCCAGTCCTCTAACTTCCATGCTCCCCACCACAACTGTTTGGAACTAAACCAGCAGAGTTTAGTTTATCCTGCTACCCCAGAGGAGAGGTCAGGTGGATCAAGGGTTGGTCCTTTGGAACAGGGAGGAACCAAGGGCCACATTCCGGAGATGTGTTCTATAAAAGCCATCTTAAGGTTTGTTTAGATTATTGTAGCTCAACTAATTAGCATATGCAGTTAAACTCACTCTCCTGGAGTATTGTGTTGGACATTCAAAGTGATGTAAGTGTCCCAAAAGGCTGCCAGATTTAGTAAATAAAAATATAGGTACCTCGTTAACTTGAATTTCAGATGGACAGTATTTTTTTAGTGCATGTTCTAAATACTGCATGGAAACTTTTCCTCGGCTGCGCTGAGACTGCGTGGGTGTTAAGTGGCACAGCTGCAGCTGACATCCTCCACCCTGATGAGCTTGAAATATTGCACGGGACATGTTTATACTAAAAAAGTTATTTGTTGTTTATCTGAAATTCAAATTTAGCTAGGCATCCTATATTTTATTTGGCAACCCTAGTCCCAAAGGCAGATGCCTTAACTCAAATAGTAAACACTTCAGTGGGAAGATCAACTCCCATGTGAAGACCTGCAACAGTATCAGGCATTTCCTAATAAGGGCCAGGTAAATGCCGTGAACGAAAAGCTCAGAAACGTGAGACTTCCGCGAGATTTCAGAGAATCCACAGGACTTCAGTAGGCAGAAATAAGGTGTGCTTGGAGACGGGAATGGATTTGAGGTGGGCGAAGAGACCTAAGCAAAGGTATGGAGGTGGGGAACCTCAAGACACTGCCAAAGGCTGACGGTAGGGCTGTGGGAGAATAAACTGGGGAAAGCTTGAAGGGAAACGGATTTTGAACTCTGTTCTGTTGTTAGTGTGGAGCCTTTAAAAATTTTAACCAGGAGGGAGGTGAGGGTGCCTGGGTGTCTCAGTCAGTTAAGCATCTGCCTTCCAGCCTCAGGCTCAGGTCATGATACCAGAGTCCTCCGATCGAGTCCTGCATCGGGCTCTATCAGCAGAGAGCCTACTACTCCCCCCGCCCCCCGCCCTGCCCATAAGCCCCCTCCTGCTCTCATTCATGTGTGTGCTCTCTCTCAAATAAATAAAATCTTAAAAAAAATTTTTTTTTAACCATGGGGAAGAAACACTGTGATCATGTGTTAGGAAGATCATGGTTTCCTAAGGAGGAACCTGAGGGAGAGAGAGGTTAAGTAATTTGCCCAACGCCAGCCTTGTGGTGAGGAAAGGGGAAAGGCCAGGTGCATATGGTCAACTTAAGCAATTAAGACCTTTCATATGAAAACCTGGACGTAGGGCTTTTTTTTTTTTTTCCCTTTGTGCTCTTTCCCTAGATTGCATAGAAATGGTGTAAGTTGCAGAGTTGTAAGCTGACAGCCTCTACCCTGAGTGCACTTGGCTTCCTTCTCGGCCTCTTTCGATTTTTAGAGCTTAGGAAACAAAATTTAGTAGCTCCTGAGAGTGTGTCTCCCTGTGTGCTAGGATGACAGCGAGGAAGTACATATTCACCTGCTTTAGGCCGACCTAACCTGTCCTATCCAGGATGGCTGAGACCACCTTTCCTGTTGCAAGAGTCAGGCTTGGTTTAATCTACTAAATTCTTATCATGGCCAGTGTAGACCCTCCTCCAGCCACTCCCCGCCCTTTTTCAAAGGGATGTGTAGTGGAATAAGAATGTGGCCTTTTAGCTAAGTGTTGCCAACTTTAGAACTGTTTGCAACCTGTGAATTTTGTAGTGATTCTGCTACTTCTGCCTCAGGACAAGGGCAGTATTTTCAAGGAAGCACCATCCTGTTTGAATTGTCTAGGGCTTTGATGCAGTTCTTTTGTTTAGGTCAAGCTCAGATTTCTGTGTCAAATTAACGTCAAGAAAACATGAGCAAATATCCATCCTTGTAATTTTCTGGGAGGCTGATATTGCTTTCACCTAAGTGTTTATAGTTTTGCTTTTCGTGCACAGGTTTATATTTTGTTCTTTCTGCGTTAACTAATAAATTCTTGTTTTCTGGATATGCCAGGCTATAAAATCACCTGTCAGGGGTGTTTTAGTAGGGATTCGGGCATTAGAGGAGATGGTGGACTGAATGACTTTTAAGGTCCTTTCCATTTATGAGATTCTGTTATTCTATTTCCTTGGTGACTCAAAATCAAATTATATACTGATTTGCCCCTAGTGTTCAAAAATTGTAGTTGACACAGAAAGAGGGCTTACAAATATTGATTTATCACAATAAATCTGTCTTTTGTAGCCTTAATCAAGTGATATATTACTGAAATTTATATTTCGATAATAATGATTTAATTGCTTAGCAACTGTTTATGTAATGTTGGCTAGTGAAGATTTCAGACAATTCTCCATGCTTTGGGCTGTCTGAAAGATTATAGTGTTAAGACCAGAAAAGAAAGAGTTGTGTCATATAGGTGTCATCCCAGTAAGATATGCAAAAATCATTTTTAAATGGTGGGCAATGGTCTTGATAATTCAGAACCAGCTAGGGAGGTTAAAAAATATATAGGTTGCTAGACCTCACCTTGGAAATTTTGATTCAGTAGACCTGGGGTATGACATTGGAATCCTCTTCTCCCTAGAAAAAGCTGGGCTCTGACTTTCTACCTGCTTAACAAACTCTGAGCGCTCCCCACACTTGCCAGTGTCTGTGAGTTTGCATGTGAGCTGGGTGATCCTGGGAAGCAGTCATTTCTCAGAGTCCCAGATTTGTGGCAACCCCTCTCCCCAGTGTCCTATGGTTTCCTTTGTTTTTTTCCTGGCACCCCACCTTTACTGTGCCAGACCTCATGCATCTCATATACCGTTTCTTCCTGATGTTCTCCCCCTTCTCCCCAGGCATCAGTAAAATCAAGAAATTCAGTCATTAAAATAAATTTTTTTCCTTTTGTGCCATACCTTCCTTCCTGAACCCAACCTCACAAGTAAGCCTTAAAATGGCAGAAGGGATCTGGAAGAGAAAGACCAACTTACTGTCTTAGTCTGTTTGGGCAGCCATAACAAAAGACCACAAACCGGGTGGCATTTAAATAGCAGAAATGTATTGCTCAGAGTTCTGGAGGGTGGACTACCAAGATCAGGGTGCCAGCATGATCAGGTGAGGGCTCGCTTCCATCTCTGTAAACTTCTGTCCTCATATAGTGAAAGGGGCTAGGGAGCTCTGTGAGATTTTTTTTTTTTTTTATAAGTACTAATCCTGTTTAGGAGGACTCCACCATCATGACTTAATCATGTCCCAAAGACCTCTACCTCCTAATGCTGTCACCTTTGGTGGTTAGAATTTCAACGTATGAATTTTGGGGGAACATAGATGTTCAGACTGTAGTACTTACCATTGGATGATGCCAAATCGGGAGGTGTTTCTGTAATTCTGTATGTATTTCAATAGCTTTATAGATCTGCAGCATAGTCTGTCTTTTCATTTTATAGTTTGGTCAATAGGTCTTTCCCATTACTGGCCATTTGAAATTAGTAAGCAAGGATTTTTTTGCACGTACTGTGGATTTTCCCTAAACTACAAAATACATTGCTCCCACAATGCATGCTGTTTTCCAAGCTAGAGACAATTACTGGCCCAGTCTAACTTTAACTTACAAAGGTGTTTGAAAGCCTATGTTGACTTGTTTGTTTTCCTTTGGGTTCAGGTTTCACTTCTTTCTTAGTAATTGCTTTTGGAAAAGACACTTAACAGAAAAGCAAACTGTTGCACCTAAAGATTGATTATACCTTTTCTTCCATTACTCTGTCCTTATCAATTTTATGTGACATATGTGAAAGTCAATATAATGTTCATTTTTCATGACTACATGAAGAAAATGCTCATCTCTGAGAACCTTTGAAAAAAATCAGACTTTCTCCCTACCCCTTTAATCACTATTGAACATAATGTTTACCATTAAGAGTTTTTCATATATACATGCATGTTTTGAAAGTCTTTTTTCTTTTACTTTGAATATTCTGTGTGGTTATTTTAGGAAATGTAGAAAAAGGTTTATTAAGAAAACAAAATCATTTGCAATCTTAATATCTAGAGAAAAATCACTATATGCATGTGTGTATATACATATGGATATACACACGTGTATATATATTTGCAGTCACTGACAAATTCTGTGCTGCTGTTATGTGCATAGAATATATATTCTCTTTTTTTTAACCAAGTGAGAACTCTATCTATCTATCTATCTATCTATCTATTTAAATTTACCAGTCTTGCAGTCATGTTGGGCTGCTTCATTCTTTTCAGAAGCTAAACACTATTCCATTGTATTGAAGTCCCCAAATTTATTTAATTAGTCTCCTATTGATGCCTATTTCAGTTGTCTTACATGTTTGTTTATTAAAAATGTGGCAGTGAACATCCCTGAATCTATATAATTTTATCCAAATGTGAGTCTATCTGCAAGATAGAGTTCTAGCAGGCTGTGAAGTTTGATGCATAGAGCAGATTGCTCTCCAGAGAGGTTGTAGCAATGAAGGCTTGCATCACCGTGTTGGACAGTGCCCACTGTCCCACACATGTGTACTGTTCAACACTTTGGACCTTGTCATTCTGATGGATGGTCTTGTTGTCTCATTTAATTTGCATTTCTCTTTATGAAAGAGTTTGAGCATCTTTTCCTTAGTTTAGGAGCTATTTTAATTTCCTTTTCTCTATATTCTCTCTACATATATATCCTTTAGCTATTTTCCTGTATTTACTATTTCCTATATTGTCCTATATACTATTTCCTATAAAATTTAATTTTAAGGGATCTTTGAATTTAAAGTGCTTGCTTGTGACCTTTTTCTCCCATGCAGGTACTTTTTACATTTTTCATGTCATCAAATTTTTCAATATTTTCTTTTTTTAAAAAAAGATTTATTTACTTTTAGAGATAGAGATAGAGAGGGAGAGAGAGAGAGGGAGGAGCAGAGGGACAGGGAGAAAGAAGCTAAGCAGACTCTGCACTGTGCACAGAGCCTGTGGTGGGACTCGATCTCACCACCCTGAAATCACCACCCGAGCCGAAACCAAGTTGGATGGATACCCAACTGACTGTGCCCCCCAGGCACCCCATCAGTATTTTCTTTTGTGTGTTTTAGATTTTGTATTTTCTGTAGAAATAACTTCTTCCATTTAAGATTATATGTAAAAACTCTTATTTGTGATTTGTGTTTTTTGCTTCACTTTTTGTTGCATTTAAACTTCAGTTAAGATTGGGGGCACTGATTAAGGTGCTTTTTTCCACCAGATGACTACCTGTTTGACTACATATTAAATTATCCAATCTTCCTTATTTTCAATTTTTTTTAACACATACTAAACTTGTATACCTATTTTGTCTGTTCTAATGTACTTATCTACTATTTATGTGCCAACACCTTGTTGTCTTAGTTATTATAACTTTAAAATATGTTTTAATATTAGGATAGGACTAGTGCTGTCTTATCACTTTCCTTTTGAATTGCCTCCTTATAAAAATCTTATTGGTATTTTTATGTATTCCTAGTATTTTGGGGGCATTTGGCTTATTTTGAAATTTTAAGCATTATAAGTAATAGTTTTAAGATTTACACTCAAAAATAATGTTTAGATTTTCTTGTAAATAATCTTTTACCAGATACCAATTAATTTGTTTATAAAGAGTACTAGATGTGGAATTATTGGGTAAAAATGGATAAAATTTCTACAAGGCTCTTGATGCGTATTGTCATACTAAGTTTCCAGAATCTTAAAGTGTATGAGAGGTTGTATTGGTTATCTATTCTTGTATAAAAATTATCTCACAGTTTAGCAGCTGAAAACAACAAGCATCTATTATCTCCCAGTTTCTGAGGGTCTGATATCCCAGCATGGTTTACCATATCATGGTTTTACTGGGGTAGGGTCTCTCATAGGGCTACAGTCAAGGTGTTGATCAGTCCTGCTTTTATCTCAAGGCTCAAAGGAGGGGGGTTTCCTTTCAAGTTCACTCAGGTGGCTGTAGGCAGACCTCCGGTTTTTGCTGGCTCTTGGCCAGAGGTATCAGTTCCTTGCCATGCTGGCCTCTCCTGAGGGCAGCTTACAACATGGCAGCTGACTTCTCTCAGAGTAAACTGAGACAGAGAGAGAGTAAACAATATGGATGGAAGGTTAACCTTGGAAATGACACACTTTTCCTGTACTCTATTTGTAAGAAGCAAGTTATCAAATCAAGCCCACATTGAGGATGGGGATTACACAAGGTGAGAGTACAAGGAGGTGGGAATCATGGCAGCCATCTTTGAGGCTGCCTACCACAGAGCACTTCTGCTATTGCATCATTACCAGCACTGAACGCTTTTGTATTTTAAAGTTTTTTAGTTTGATAAGTAAAAGAAATCCTATTTCACTATAATTTCATTTATTTTGTTATTAGTGAATAAAAGATTTTATTTATTGTTTAATGGTTGTTTCTAACTTTATCTTTCTTTATAAAGAGAGTGTGTGCGTGAGTGGAAGGGGCAGAGGGAAAGAGAGAGAGAGAGAGAGAGAGAGAGAGAGAGAGAGAGAGAGAATCTTAAGCAGGCTCCAGTGCTCATGTGGACCCTGATGTGGGGCTCCATCTCACAACCCTGAGATCATGACCTGGGCAGAAATCAAGAGTTGGGTGCTTAACTGACTGAGCCACCCAGGTGCCCCTCTAATTTTATTTAGATTGTCTGTTTATTTTCCTCCATTTATCCCTTTGTGGATCTTAGCCCCTCCCCCTCCCACCACCATAGTTTTGTAATGCTAATTTAATTTGAAATTATGACCTATCTATGGAAGAAAGAGTTCCCTGTGAACTTTAGGGAGTTAAGAAAAATTTTATCTCGTTTTGCTTTTTGGTTCAATGCAAGCATTGTTTCTTAACAAAAAGATTGGACTAACTGTGGCTACCACTGGCAGTTACTATTGAACCTCTGAAGAAAAATAATGAAAAATTTGACATTTATTTCCCCAACTGCCACTGGATTTGTAATGACATGTTGACATTTAGTAGTTTTAAACGTTTGCTACAGATGATCTAGCAATTTGTAGGCTAATCATTAGCATCAAGCTTGTTTGATTCAAAATTGGTTAAAACTAATTAAAGTGCCATGCCTAAGAATTTGCAGAACTATAAAAGCCTTACCTATTAAAATGTGCCAGGTTGGTAAATTTTTATTTTTATATTTTTGAAGATTTTATTTATTTATTTGAGAGAGAGAGAGAATAAGGGGGAAGGGCAAAGGGAGAGGGAGAAGCAGACCCCCCCATGAGCTCAGAGCCTGATGTGGGACTTGATCCCAGGACCCTGAGATCATGACCTGAGCTAAAGTCAGATACTTAACCAACTGAGCCCCCCAGTTGCCCAGGTGAATTTATAGATATAAAAATCCAAGGTTTGCTTAGATTAGGAATTAAATAGCAATAAGTAACATCACCTGCAATTGCAGAAGCTTATTATTTCTGAAGACAATAAATAAATGTTATATAACAAAAGGAACATCAAACTTGTGTCAGTCGATATGTATGACCTTGGGCAAATCATTTAAGCCTGTTGATTTCTTCATCTACAAAAGAGAGACCTATGGCTTCATCACATATTTCAAAATGCCATGAATATGGCATAATGAAGTAATATCTGTAAGACATAAATTTAATGGGAGTATTTCTTTTTATGACTCTCACTGAATTCTCTGTTTGTAACTCAGCCCTCTCAATTGTTGAACAGTTTTAACAACAGGACAGACAGTTCTTCCTTATTTTAAGCTAAAATCTGTCTTCTACTGATTTCTACCCATATATTACAGTTTTATCTTCTGAAACCATGCTAACTTTAATTCCTCTACTACATGTTAGCACTTTAAATATTTGAAATAAGCTCCTTGGTTCCCCTGTAAAATTAAAAAAAATCCATACTGAGCACTATTCAGTCTAAAATAAAATTTGCTTTTTTATTTAGGAAAAATTTAAAGAATCGGAAGGAATCGTCACTTTCTTATGTGAAGTCATAATAACTAAAATTACTCAATAAAAACTCAGCTATATGCAGTGCTTTACAATGAAAAGACACTTATACAGAGATATTTGGTGGTTATTTTATAGTTGTTTATACTACAGAGGAGACAAACAACGGAGCCAACAGAGAGCAAAAGCATCTTGACAGCTGAGCACATGCTGCATTTGTAAGAGGAATTTGGCTCTCAGAGAATGCCTTGTTCTGGCAGGGAGAAGACTCTCTGGAGTGGACCATAATGGGGGAACTAACTGGAGGAGGATCTGATTTACATTTGGGGATGAGTAGTGCATTGGATTAGATGGTAGAGAAATTTCTTTTCTAGTCTCATGGCTACAGTTAATGCTCAGTACATTCATTGGATCTCTTAGTGTGATGATGTTTTGTTTTAGTCTTTTAGCTGGGGTTGATGATAGTACAGAATCTACAGGGCTCTTTTGTTACTGGTCATCTTTGATATTTCTTCATTCAGTTCAATTCATTTTATCAATTCATGTTCTAGAAGTGTGTATTGTGGATCAGACATCATGCTGGACACTGGAGATATTAAAGTGAATTAGGTCAGGTCCTTTACTGAGGCAGCTTGTATTATAGACAAGTGACAACAAATAGGAAGACAAGGGAGTCCCATAGAGAGGTCCAGGCCATCCCATGGAAGTGGATCACAAGGCACAGAGGGGGCCTCTCAGGGCTTCCAGAGAGAAACTGAGGCTGAGTCGTGAAGTTTAAGTGAAGACAGAGAAGGGTATTCTGGTATAGAGATGGGTATATGCAAAGACCCAGAGGAAAGAATCCACATAGCCTATTTAGGCAATTGTTAGTGGTTGAAAATGTCTTGAGTTAGGGAGCTAGAGAGGAGCAGTGGTGGGCGATGAATCTGGAGAGGGATCCAAGGGCCATATTACACTAGCCACCTGCCAAGTCCTTCTTTAAAAAGAATTCTATCATGTACTCTTCTTGCTTCCACTTGTCTCTGGCTTAGATGAGTGTTTTCATCTATTTCCAAAAGACTTGTTCCATAAACATCTTGCTTTGTTTTCTTTCAGGCACTCTTTTTTTTTTTTTTTTTTTCGGGCCCTTTTTTTTTTTTTTTTTTTTTTTTTGAGAGGGAGAGAAAGAAAGAGAGGAGGGGCAGAGGGAGAGGGAGAGACAGAATTCTAAGGAGGCTCCACACCCAGCATGGAGCCCAATGCAAGCTTGATCTCACAGCCCTGAGATCATGGCCTGAGCTGAAGTCAAGAGTTGGACGCTTAACCAATTGAACCACCCTGCAGGCACTTTCTAGGCTCTTCTCCCTAAGCTTTCCTCCCTTTCCTCCTCCCCTAATTCTAGGTCTTTGGTTTAGTCTTCGATTCCTGGTTATAGGCTCAGCAAGCCCAGGCTATTTAACTATTCTGCCAATTGTCAGGGGGTTTATGGAACTCTTAATTAGGAGTTATATAAATCAACATAAGTTAAATTTTTAAAAGCTTTAAAAACATCTTTTAATTTATTTAAGACTAAATCACTGGTTGAAAGTTTAATAGTATCAATTAGCACACTTTCATTGCAAAGGTCAGAAACAATCACACTAGCTTTAAAAAGGAATATGTATTAGTTCATATTACTGAAAACTTCAGGTATTGATCAGCATCACTCATTGCTAGATCTAAGGCTCGCCAAAGGGTGGTAGGACATGGGCTATGACTCTTCTCTTTTGGCTCTTTTTTATTCTGTACTGGCTGCATCCTCAGGCAGGCTCTTCCATTTGGTGGCCTCTGGTAGCTCTAGGTTGATGGCATCCATCCAGTTAGCTTTCTCAGTGTAAGGAGTGCTTCTCTTTCCCAATGGTTCCATCCTTCCTGGATTTGAGCTTCATTGGCCAAGACTGTGTCTTGGGCCCATTTTTGAAGAAGTTACTATGACCGGAGGGATGGAACATGGCTAAGTGACAAGGTCACTTCACATGCTGTATCAGGAGCTAGAGGCTTTGCGATAACTCACACCATATGCACGATTAGAATGCCATTACCAGAAGGAGAAATGGGTGCTTGGCAGCAAAAACAGAATTATCTAAAATAAAGATTTTACAATTAACATTCTTTTTTTCATTCTCTAAAATTTACTGAGTGTCCATGATTTTAAGATACCATGATAAATAAACATGGTCACTGTCCTCACAATGGTCATAGCCTTCAAATGGAAAAAGATATGTAAGGTACCACATTAATCAACAAGCAACAATTATCTTTGGGTCCACTTCAGTCTTATCTTCAACGTTATCCTGAAAAACTCTGTTGAGGCTTTGCTGAAATGATTATGTGTTGCAGATACTAGGAATGTCAGGCTTGATATGAAAATATAAATTAGATTTTTATTGCATTAAAAACATCCAGGGGCACCTGGGTGGCTCAGTTGTTAAGCCTCTGCCTTCTGCTCAGGTCATGATCTCAGGGTTCTGGGATTGAGTCCTGCATTGGGCTCTCTGCTCAGCAGGGAGCTTGCTTCCTCCTCTCTCTCTGCCTGCCTCTCTGGCTACTTGTGATCTCTCTCTCTCTCTCTCTGTCAAATAAATAAATAAATAAAATTTAAAAAAATCCAGAAAAATGTTTTGAATACTATGCCAGAGACTATGAATGAAGACTTTGATATATTCACTAGAGGAGAGCCAATGGGTGAACACCAGCTGTTTCCCCATTACTTGGGTGGGATGTTGGAAAATGTGGGACTTCATAATCTTTTGAAAGGATAAAAGAATATGAGTTTGGCAATCCTAGCTTAGAAATTGTCTTTAAAGAAGACGGTTGAGAGTGATAATAATCTTAAGAGGAGAAATGATCCTAAGGGAAAATCATAGACAAGATACAAAATGAGAAAGAATACAAGTGTTCTAGGAGAACACTTAAAAAATTCAGCCCTGAGTTGAAATCCTTACTGGAACGCCAAGACAGTCTCATGAAATATAACACATATTTGAAGATATAATATACATTTTTAATAACTAATTGCCCCAAACAGTATGGCATTTTACATTTACCTCAGCTCATTTATCCGCAGATCCAATCAGACTGTCTAGATAAGTGCCAAATATAAGTGGCTTATTCAAGATCATACATCTTACCTTCCTGTTCTCCTCATAGTTTATCTTTTTATCTTTTTAATTTTTTTTAAAAGATTTTATTTATTTATTTGACAGAGAGAGAGATCACAAGTGTAGGCAGAGAGGCAGGCAGAGAGAGAGGAGGAGGCAGGCTCCCCACTGAGCAAGGAGCCCAATATGGGGCTCTATCCCAGGATCCTGAGATCATGACCTGAGCCGAGGGCAGAGGCTTTAACCCACTGAACCACCCAGGTGCCCCATCCTTTTATTTTTTAAAAGATTTTATTTACTTATTTGAAAGACAGTGAGCGAGAGTAAAAGAATGAGCAGAGGGAGAGGGAGAAGCAGATTTGCCTGCTGAGCAGGGAGCCCTATGTAGGATTTGATCCCAAGACCCTGGGATCATGACTGGAGCGGAAGGCAGTTACTAAACTGACTGAGCCACCCAGGTGCACCCTCCTCACAGGTTAAAAAAATTCTAACCTTGTATTAGTATGCATTATAGCTTAAATTTAAAAACTTTTAAATGTCAAGGCCTGTGGCCCTTTAAAAAAAAAGATTTTATTTATTTGAGAGAGATAGCGAGAGAGAAAGAGAGAGAGAGAGGTAACCCCAGGAGCAGAGGTAGGGTCAGAGGGAGAAGGAGCAGGGGGCCCAAGGTGGTTTGGTCCCAGGACTCTGGGATCATGATCTGAGCAGAAGGCAACCGCTTAACTGACTGAACCACCCAGATGCCCCTAAATTTAATATTTTGTTGTTGTTGGCTTTAAGGATCTGCTACATAAAGATTAAGAAGAAAAATGCATAAATGTAATGCTCTGGAAGAGCATAGGTGCTCTGGTCCAAAAACACAATATAGGAAGCATAACCTGCTTTCTCTAACGTAGATTGTTCTTTAGAAATACAAGTCCTTCTTTCTCTTTCTCTTTTATTATTAATTAGGTAGACAGAGGAGTATTTAAAACTATGTGTAGAGTATAACAAATACAGTGAAAACCATATTTTTACCAGCTAACTTGACAAATGGAAAATTACCAGTAGTTTTGAAGGCTCCCTTGCTTCTCTTACCCAATTCTATATCCTTTCCTTTTTTCTTAAATAATTAGTTTTCCATATTTTTGAACTTTAAAGGAATCAAATTAGTTTTTGTTTCCGTTCCATGTGCTTTTAATTTTCTTAACAGTATATTCTTGAAATGTATCTAAGTTATTGCATGTTACTGTAGTTTGTTCATTCTAACTTGTAGTTATTACATTGTATGTGTGTGCAGTATTGTATTGTATGAATATACCATAACTTATTGATCTCTTCTACTATTGATGGGTATTTATGTTGCTAGGTTTTGTTGTTTTAAACACTGGTAGGATGATTCTTGTCCATGTTGCTTAGACTGAGTGGGATTGGAGGGTCATAGATATGTGCCCCACCAGATTAATGCCAAATTATTTTCTGAAGTGACATTAACAACCACTAGCAGACTATTAGAGTTCCACTTGCTCCACATCCTTGCAATGCTTGATATACAGGCATAAATATTTGTCAGTCTGTAAGTTTGGAATGCTTTTTTTTATTATGTTTTATTTTGTATTCTTTGATCACTAATCAAGTTGAGCGTCTTTGTAACTCATTAGCTTGTTTGGAGTATTGTTTTTCAAGTCTTTGAGCTGTCTCCTACTGAAATTTTGTCTTTTTCTCATTGAACTTTAATATTTCATTTTTTTTTGCTTTTCCTTTTTTTAATTAAAAAAATTTTTTTAAAGAGGGATGGGAGCATGGGAGTAGGAACAGAAGGAGAGGGAGAGAGAATCTTTTTTTAAAGATTTTATTTATTTATTTGACAGAGAGAGACAGATCACAAGTAGGCAGAGAGGCAGGCAGAGAAGAGGAGGAAGCAGGCTCCCTTCTGAGCAGAGAGCCCGATGCAGGGCTCAATCCCAGGACCCTGAGATCATGACCTGAGCTGAAGGCAGAGGCTTAACCCACTGAGCCACCTAGGTGTCCCTGAGAATCTTCAGTCGGCTCCATGCCCAGTGCAGAGCCTGATGGGCTCCACCTCATGACCCTGAGATTATGACCTGCACTCAAATCAAGAGTCAGATGCTTCAGATGCTTAACAGACTAAGGCGCCCCAGGTATTTTTGTATGTATATTGAATTAATGTTCAGTTTTTCATGACTTGCCTTTTCACTTCCTTCTGTCAGTCTTTTGGGTTCCTCTTCTCCTTTATATTGAACTTGTTGCCTGTGTAAGAAATCCTTCCCTACTCCAATGGTCAAATAAGCATTCTTCTATTCTTTTTATAAAAACTTATAGTTTTGTTTTCTTCCTCCATGCAAAAGTATTTAATCCCCTGGAATTGACTGTTCATAATGTGAGGGTCCACTTCCCCTTCCCTCATATGGACATCAGTGATTTCAGAGCCAATTACTGAAAATGCATCCTTTCCACACTTCCTGGTAATGTCGTCTTTGTCATACTTCTGTATGACATATATTTGAGAGTCTTTTGGGGGGGGGCTATTTATGCTGTACCTTTGGTTTAGTTTTCTAGTCTGCCCCTAGCATGGTGTATTAACTACTGTAGATTTAAAGCAATATTAGCTGCTGCAGCATTCCTCACTTTATTTCCTTCTTCAAAATTTATCTATTTTGTGTCATTTGAGAATAAGTTATAGATATTATGAACTTTTGTTCCTAAATACTTAAGTGTATATAATTATCACAGTCATGAAGTTTTATATTGATCTACTATTATTTACTATAAGATATATTCAGATTTTAACAATTATCCCAATAATGCCTTTTTATAGCAACACTTTTTCTTGATTCCAGATCCAGTTTGGGTCATGTGTCCCCATTAGTTGTTATATCCCTTTAGTTTTTTTAATCTGGAGCATTTCCTCAGTTATCCTTTGTCTTTAATGATAATAACATTTTTGAAGAATATACAAGCCAGTTGTTTTGTGGAATGTCCCTCGGTTTGGGTACAGTTCAGTTGCATTTTTAATAAGAATGTTGTATAACTTACCCTGTTCCCTTTTCAGTGCCTGATACCAGAATGTCAATTTTTCTCATTATTGAGGCTATTAATTTTGGTAACCTGGAGTGTCAGCCAGGTTTCTCCACTGTAAAGATTTCATATTTCCCTTTGCAATTAATAAGCAATCAGTGGAGAGAAACTTTTAAATTATGTAAATGTTCTGTGCTTTTTCAAACTTTAATCCAGTAGTTCTAGCATTCATTGGTGATTCCTGCCTGAATCAATTATTTTTACTATGGTTTCTACTCAATTATGTTTTAGTCATATCATTCCTCCTACATTTATTTACCATTAACATTTTAGAAATAAATACAAGTTCTATTTTGTTCTTTTTCAAATCTTCTTGGCCATTTAAAAATAATTTTTAACTTATATTTTTGTCTCTTTATTTCTCTCTGTATGATAAAGTTAGCTATGCTTTTTATGTGTTTGATAATTCCAACATCTGATCTGTTTGGGTCTCATTTTTCTATTTAGTTTCTTTGTGTGTTTTGTAGTTTTTGACTATGAACTCAATTTTCTTTGTACTTTATCTCAATCACTTCTTTGCATTTTTCCAGGCACTTTTGGAAACAGCCAGTATTCTAACTTCCGACTGCCAACTTCCAGGCACTGTACATGAAATTTTCTGCTGAAGTATTTCAGACCATTCAGGTAATGTGAATTTGGGCTATAGAACTCATGAAGTCTGACTTATAGTCAGAACTTTTAGACTTTAGTTAAGAACTTTTAGAGAAGAATTTTTCTCTTGCCACTCAGCACTAAAATGCAAGAAGCAATGCTTTCTTGCTGTCTTTGGGATGAGGAAGATGTGGGTCTATGCCAAGTTTATCCTTTTTCTAAGAATGTAGCCTTTGGACAGCCAACTTCATGAATGGAGTCTTCTATGAGATTCCCTGACTTGGAAGGGCCTTGACTTTATCTTTTGTCCCTGGTGCCCCAGGAAACCAGGCAAATGAAGCTCAGATTCACAGTTTTGACCTGCATTAGGGCAAAATCTGGCTTTTGCAATTTGCTCATTTCTCTGAATTCTTGTTTCCACTTAATTTTTGGCTTCCGTGTATTTCTTATCATTTCTTTTATCCATTTCAAACATCTTAAAGAAGCTTTAGTAATTTATCCTGTCTTTTTAGTTGTTTTTAGAGACAGAGTCATTAACCACCATACTACTGGAAATGGATTCCTCCACGCTCTCTTTATTTTCACATCGAGACCCATTTTGCCTTTTACAAAGTCACACAAACATGAACATATTCAAATATGTTAGTGGGGTAGACTTTAATGGGCCTGTTTGTTCTTCTCATGGAATAATGCATAAAAATCCATTAAAGGCTTAATGAGGTTATTTCATGCAATTGTAGTCTAAAATCCAGTTTCATAGGTGATTTATTTGATCACAGATGTTTCAACTTTTTGGCTGTGTTGATGAAACAGTAAGTAAAATGTTTCGGCAGGGAATTAAATTAGGTCCTACAGTCCAAACAAAATTCAAGATTTTTTTTTTTTTTACTTTTTCTTCCAAATATTTGTTTGAAGTGACGCCTATAACAAACAGGCACTTAGTAAATATTAATTAGGTAGGCAAGCAATGAATGCATGAACAAATAAATAAGTATTGTTCAATAGCTCCATCCCAGTTAAATGTACACTGCATCGTTCTCAATTGGCCGTCAGTGAGTCAAGTTTATACCTGGCCTCATCCATCTTTAGTACCTTCCACAAACCTGACAAAAGGGGAAGGTTGGAGAAGGAGGCTTTCCGTGAAACACTGTAAATACTCGCCACGCTTCAGCCACTAAATTGAATTTCTAGCATAAATCCTATCCTAGGCATCAACAGTGCAGTATTATTTGGAAAGGTACAATTGATGTAAATATAAGTGCTGGCTATTTATCAAGCCATACCTTTCTTTTTCCACCAAGAGCTAAACAGATTGTAGCATCGGCAGTCATTGAAATACATAGAATTTTCAAGGACTGCTTCCTAAAGTCTGGGTATTTTATTTGGAAACATTTTTTGCCTGAAATTCTGGTTGCTGTTGCTCTGAACAGGATGGACTGTGAAGTAGTCAGAACTATAACAGAGTTATAAAGACCTTACAATCTCAGAAGGGAGCCCCGCCCCGCCCTGGAGAGTAGCCCAAAGCAAAATAGAAAGTTTCTTGAGCAGGATAGAGAGCTTCGGTGTCCGGGTCAGAAAGGTGTCATCTCAGTAATTGGCTATTAGGTAGGTATAATCATAGGAGCCTAGCAGGACTGGGTGTCTGGCATATAGGCAAGGGTTAAGCACGACTGGATGTAACATCTGAGTATTAAATCAGACTATATTCAGAGACATATTAGACTCTAGATCAGTTTCATCTAAGCTACTTCCTAAAAGGGTTGTTCCTTCTAACCCATCTCCCACTCCTCTTTGAACAGGATAGATCAATTTTTAATTCTTTATGTTCTGAGTCTTTGTGCCTCTTTAATGGTAATAAAAACCTTATGAATGTATTCATTTAAGTGTATTCGCACAGTGGCCTTTCCTGAGGAATCCTCCCAGGCATGCTAGTGAGGTACCCAAGTCCTATAAGACCAATGGTCCTGTATTCTAGAAACCAAGTTTTAAAGGTTATGAAAATCATGACTGCAGGGTATTCATTCCTTCATTTCCATTATAAATAAAAATATTATTACTACCTTCCTCTGCTACATTAGATAGAGCCAGTGGCTAAGTGGAAAGGGATCTGTTTATAGGTGGCTTAATTTATATCACCTCTAAGTAAGTCATGCAACTAGACAGCTCATACTGAGTTTGGTTACATAATTGATGAAGACTATATTATTCCAAAGCTACTTAATTTACTCTTTATTTTTGCCAGTGACTGAACATTGGAGGAATAAAAATGTACATTTAAAATACCTATTTATGTTCAAATATTTTTGGTTCAATAACAAAGTCTTTAATCTGTTCAATACAGAAAACTACTGGATGTTGCTTTATGAAAGCTGGCTGCTGAGCACAGTGGTGGTGGTATATTCTGACAGGTGCAATACACAGAGTGGTATTAATGATCTTCAAATTTTGTCATGATCTGGGTCTCCATCATTATCTACTAATCTGGCAAATAAGCAGTTGTGGGTGACTTATCAATTTTAGAGAAGAGTTCTGACCATGAGAATATTTAAATCACTTGAAAAAGCACCCTAGGGGCACCTGGGTGACTCAGTTGGTTCCGTGTCTGACTCTTGATTCTGGCTCAGGTCACAGTCTCAGGGTCCTGAGATCAAGCACCGAGTTGGGCTCCGCACTGGACATGGAGTCTGCTTAAGATTCTCTCCCTCTCCCTTTGCCCCACCTCCCCTGCTTGCACATCAGCATGCGCTCACACTCTCTAAATAAATCAACAAATAAACAAATAAATAAAGTTTTACATTAAAAAAAAACCACCCATATAGGTAATGTCTTGGCACAATTTAAATTCAAAAGAAATTAAACATGATTTGGGGTTTCCTAAGAGGTTTTTGTCATTGACTGAAAATTCAAGATGTAGCAGCAGTGTTCAAGTGGCTGTATTACATCCATTTCACTTATTTTCTTTTATTTCCCTGATATGAACAGATATTTGATATAGAGCAAGACCATCCCCAGCATTTCCAGCGTCTAGTATAATTTGGTTTGATTGTTTGAACTATCATGTGTAACCCTAGAATTTTTGTGTTTTCTGGGAAGATAAAGGTATAACGCCAACTTTTGAAAAACAGATGATACATGTATTTGGCAGAAGGCTAATCTAAATAATTTGAGATTAAATCTTGAGTGAGAGGATAAGTAGTAAGATGAGAGAACAGCATATATAGCGTGAGGAAGGCACCACAATCAAGGATTAACTCAGTAATTCTCAGGTGTATGGAGCAAACTTAGATACAGGGTTTAGGTGGGTTATGGGTGAGAAGCTGAGTGAATGAAAATTTTAATAACAAAAACAAGTGAGCATGATTTTCTATTTCTAAGGTTATAATTTGTAAGGGTTAGTTTTTCTGAAGAAGGTATTGAGTAGTGACAATAATAACTACAATATTAACAATTATAGATAGGTTTTATTCAGAACTTATGAAGTTCTACTTGTTTTTTAAAAAGTGTCTTGCAATAAGCCCCCAATATATGTAATATTATCATCTCTATTTTACAGGTAAAGAAATTGAAATTTAGAGGTAACACGTAACTTTTGCAGCTGGGGGTAAGGAGCCAGGATTTAAAAACTGGAGCTTTATAAATCACTAAATTATCGGTCAGTGGACTTAGAAAAGCATATTCCAGGACTAGAGTAGAATAAAAGTGGGGATAGTGGTCATTTGCATAGACGGCCCATTGAGAAGGATTCAGCAGAGTCTGAAAAATCATTGTATAAGCCTTATAATTATGTAGCAGTTGGGTGGGTAAGTGGGAGCAGGATCTCCAAGGCTGTCTGTGGGTGGTGAACTTGAGGCAGCCTGCTCTCTACTGTGGGGTCTCATTTCTTTGGTGTTGGGATAGCCCAGCTTTCAAGTGGCATATTCTGGTTACCCCACACCACTGGTGAGATAGGGTGGGATTAAGGTTTAGAAGAGGATAACGCCACTGAATCTTCTGTCCCAGTGGTTCTTCTCCTTCCACTCCCCCACCCGCTTCACCTCCACTTGAACTTCTCATTCAGTCTCACCTACTTGCTTTCAGACATGCTGTTTCTTTTGTTTGGAGATAGATCACCTCCTTTTCACACTCCTTTCTTTAAAGTCATTTGAGAGGGCACCTGGGTGGCTCAGTGGGTTAAAGCCTCTGCCCTCGGCTCAGGTCATGATCTCAGGGTCCTGGGATGGAGCCCCGCATCGGGCTCTCTGCTCAGCAGGGAGCCTGCTTCCTTCTTTCCCTCTGCCTGCCTCTCTGCCTACTTGTAATCTCTCTCTCTGTGTCATATAAATAAATAAAATCTTTTAAAAAAAAAGTCATTTGAGATATGACTTCAGTCACAAAGCTTTCCTGACTCCCCATTAAGGGAAAGCTTCCACGTTCAACTTGAAGTTCTCACAGTCCTCCATTAAAGAAATCATGTAAGGATATCATGATTGTTTGCTTGTTTGCTTGACTTCCCACCAGCCTGTATACTCTAAGGCAAGAAGCATGAGTTTTAATTTTTTTTTTTTGGTATCTTTGTGTCTTGCCCATGGCATCCCCTAATAAAAAATGTATTAAAGCCCAATAACTGAATAAGAATGAATCTAAAATAGTTGACAGGAGAACAGTGAAGTGGCATAGTAAGGAAGTGAGTGAAGAAGGTGTTCAGGTGACTATTCAAATATCTAAGAGCGGAGCTCGGTAGAGAGAGGGGGTGAGGATGAAAGGGGAGAGAAGCAGAGGACGTCCTTGTGGGAAGAGTTGGCGGGCTGCACACCCTGTCCATAGATCGCTCAGATTATAAAACAGGCCGCACAGCAACATGTACTGGTGATAATACAGTTCAGCTCTTTGGAGAGCTGCTTGGAATTTTATTGTGCTAAAAGCAGAACACCTGATTAATATTTTACCATTTAGCTCTCACAGGGCAGAGGGAGTAACAGCCGGGAGGGCTGTTCCGGACCTGGTGGTCGCACAGTCCGAAAAGGCATGGTGTGGAGGACAAAGGGGCTCTGGGGAAAGGGCACTTGACTCTCTGCACGAAATGAGAACTTTTACTTTTCTGACCACTAAAATTATACACACATTTGTAGAAAATGGAATGTAAAGAAATGTAGGAAGAGAAAAAAGAGAAAAAACCCTCAATTTCCTTTGATCCCTACTACTACTTCTAACATTTGTGATGTGTTGGTCTTTAAAAATATGAATTTACATATAATATATGCAGTTTTTATGTATTTGGAAAATACAGTTTGGTAACATTTTTAAAAATTAATGCTATTTTAAGAAACTTTCTGTATAATTTTAGATTTCTTTATAATGCTACTTATACTTTATAGTATAAGTATACTACTTATACTATACTACTTACACTTTATAATACTACTTAATTAGATAAATGATTATCTAGGGTTTTATCATGTCAGGAATACTTAATCTCTTATTGTTGGATGCTTAAGTTATTTTCAAGTTTTGCAATAATAAGTAAAACTGTAATACTTATATTTATGAGACTTTATTCGTATTGTTATGTGTATGTTTTCTGGATGGATTTCTCAGAAATGAAATTATAGGCAGAGTAAGACTATTAATATTAAGGCGCCTCATATATTTACTACAATTCCCTTCCAGAATTATATTCCCACTAGTGGAGTATTTATGGAAGTGATATTTTCTTTTTCTTTCTTTTTAAAGTTTTCATTTATTTATTAGAGAGAGAGCACAAGCAGGGGGAGCGGTAGGCAGAGGGAGAGGGAGAAATAGGCTCCCTGCCAAGTAGGACCCTGGGATCATGACCTGAGCCAAAGGCAGACACTTAACCAACTGACCCACCCAAGCGCCCCACAGAAGTGGTATTTTCACTTTACCTTGGCTTATATTCAAATACATATGTACACCACATATGTATGTATGTACATATATTATGTATATTAATAAGTAATGTATATCTTGATTTGTATTTTCTTGATTACTAAAGAGTTTCTTTGATGACTGAAGAAATTAACAATTACAAAGACTTTAGTACATGTGTCAGTTAATGAATTGTCTCTTTAAGGCTTTCGCCCTTTTGTTTCTTGTTTATTTTTCTTATAAATCAATGGGATTCTATATGAATTTTTTAGATTTATTTTCTTTACCCCTTACTTTGCTTCTACACATAATAGGAAGAAACAGGAAATGACCTAGGATGTAAAAGTCCTCACTCCTTACAGGAGCAGGGATGGAGTGGTGGCTATTATAAATCTTTTCTTTTTATCATGGTCAATTTTTCTGACATTTGTGTGGAGGTGGAGAAAGAGCAGCTAACAAGGGAGCAAGATGGAGGACTGACGAATATAGGTGGGAAACCAGGGGAGAGCAATGAAGGGTGGCAGAGTAGGATGCCCCAAAATATGCCACTTTAGTATAAGGATTATTTTTGAGCTAAAGGCCCTTGAAATACAGGTGCAAGAAGGCCACTCTGACCTCTCCTTTTATTCCAGAAAGCAGGAGATATAATTCCCACATGAAAGATGCCCTCCCTATACCAGGAGGAAAGAAACGTTCTTACTATCAGAGATAGTAGTCAAGGGTGAGAGAATTTTGTACAAACAGACTGTGTCAAAATAACTCTTCTCTTCCTTCAGTCTGTCCATATACTTTGGTTACTTTGCCATATTTGCCTTTCTTTGTTTAACCACATAAGCACTTCGGTTTGGCATTTCTTTGGGTCTCCGGTTCCTTATGAGGGCCCCCATGTCATGTAAAATTTAAATAAATTTGTATGCTTTTCTCTTATTACTCTGTCTTTTGTCACGGAGTCCTAGCTGAAAGCCTACAGAGGGTAGAGAGAAATATTTTCCTCCCCTACAGCAACGTGGTGGAAAACAAGGCAAGACAGAGTTTCAAGAAGGAGCTGTGGTCAATAGAGATAAGGCCCCGAGGAGTCACATAATGTAAGAACATGACCAAACACACACTAGGATTATCAGTAACAGTATCCATTATACACTTATTTTCATTCATTGTTTAGTGTTTGGTATACTGTCTCTACTTCATCCTGATAGCGGTTCTTTGAAATGATACTATTATCTCCATTTACAGATTGGGAAACTGAGACTTACTGAGGCTAAGAATTGTGTCTAAGGTCACACTACTAGTATGAGATGCATATCTAGGTTTTTCCGCCTTTAACTTTCAAATATTCACCATAACAATTTATTGCAATGTGAGGAAGAACAATGAGACTACATTGAAATGCTGAGTTCTCCACCACGATTTATTTAAGCAGACATTAGACAATCATCTACTAGTATGTAGATGATTAGTATCACCTACTAGGGTCTCTTCAATCAAATGGGAAGAAACATACAAGGTTCTCCTGAAAAATTATAACTGTTGGGTTTGGTGGTCTTCCCAAAGAAGAAGTGAACATTCCTGTTATAAGAAGTTAATGTATTGTCATTTTGGGCATCTCATATTTTAAATGTTATAGTGCATGATTCTGATCATTATATCTGGAGGAATTTTGTATTTTTATATAAATTTTATCTACATATGGATTTCTAAGTAAGAGATACTGGTCATTATGTTCAGTTGCTGCTTTTTGGACAATGTTTGACAATAATATGCTGTTGACTCCAGAGCTACAGAATTCTGAGCAGGAGAAAATATTTATACTTCCGGATATGTTTATTAATTTGATCTCTGTTTTACCAAATCTGCAGAAGATTAAGTATTTCTGCCATTCTTGCATATTTCCCCTATCCATGACCTTCATCATTTACATCATGGTAAGTGATTGGTGGCCACGCACTTACTGATATTTGTAGCTGCAAAGACCTCTGCCTTCTTGTAAGTGGCAATTATATTTCTTTAATAAATTTGAAGCACATTCTGGATTCACTGCTAATCTCCTCACTGTGGGCTCTGTTCAGTACAGGTCAGGAAAGTAATCATAACAAAAATGTGAAAGACATAATTGTGATACCATCCAATCCAATGCAATCAAAGCAAATAGCTAATTTCCATTTGTAAGTTCAAATGAGACTGTCAGTGTGGTCTGTCAAATACATTTAAAAGCTGTAAACTGTATGAGATGAGTCATTCATAATGTATGGACCAACAAATTCTTGAGGGCATAGACTGTCTGCAACAATTTCCACAAATCCTAGCATGAAATAACTGCTCAGTAAATATGATGGATCACATAGTTGTGCTTTAGAGTGATTTAGGTCACCTGTGACTATCAAAAACTGTATTTTGATTTGTGATGTAAAATGAACTGAAGATCTTCCCATTGAATTTGATTTAGTCGTATGTCTGAGTATTGATTTTTAGGGAGGTTTGATTAAATAAGTATCAATTTTTTATTTTAGTGGGGATAGTAAATTTTTGTTTTGGTATTATTAACAAATTATAATGTGAAAATATTATAAGATGTTTTAAAAAAATACTTTTTGAAAGTCAAACGAGGTTTTAAGCCTGAAAGAAGTTGGAAGGTCTAAAGATTGTAGACCCCCATTTCCTGGGGGGCCAACCAGGTGGATTAGGCTGGAGGCTGTAGATGTTTTT
>LNAC01000024.1:1153906-1169489 GCA_002007465.1 Ailurus styani | reverse complement strand
GGAGGGGATGGGCAGGGGGTGGAGGGGAGCGGTGAGGGAAGCCTCCACAGAGGAGGTGACTCTAGAGGTGCTTTTGAAAGAATGAATTTTGTAGAAATGAAGGGGAAGGATTACCCTTATAAAGGGATTAGCTCCTATAAAGAAAGACAAGCGGATTTTGAAAGGGAATCATTAGATCAGTAAATTGTAAGTACATTAGTCAGCAGAATAACTGTAGTGGGTGGGGAGTGGGGGTTTTGCCTGGCGATTTTACAATTTCCCTTCCTTTAGAGTTGAATGGATAAGTAGTGCCCACCACTTAGAGCACTGGTAGCACCTTTTAATTACCGCTGAGAAGTACGGGTGTATGTGTATACCCCACTCATTGAAATGGATTTCTAAACTCCAGTGTTCCCTCCTCCTTATTAAAAGCATGGTCTTTCTGGTCCAACAGAGCTGCCTTTAAAACCCAGCTCTGCCACATGTGATTTTAACTCTTCTGAACCTCAGTCTCCTTATCTGTGAATTGGAACAACAGCAGGTTCCCTGCTGTTGCAGTAGTTCAGAAAGATAGGCTGATATAGTCACTGTCTCTCCAGGCATTTACTCTTTCTTGGCTGGCAGGACTCATGCTCTCTGTAGGGTTCTGGAGATGTGGTTGGCCAAACTGCAGAGTCCCTGGTATTCCTAAATTCAGTTCAGTCAGGGAGCAGGGTTACAGTCATTTCATAAATTTGAGTGAAGAATATTTATAGGGATCCCATGGAAACAGCCTTTCTTGTTCAAAAAAGGCTTTGAAAAGCCAGATTAAGCAAAGTGAAACAACTTTCTTGACTGCAGGATTTCCTAAAGACTTTCATAAGTTAATGAGTATTTTGAATCTCAAAGAAAGAGATCCAGTATAGAGCATTCTCCAAATTTAGCAGACAAGGGTATTCCCTTTCAGGATACTCTATTACCATCTTCTTGAACCCTAGTGCTTCACAGAACAGAGCTTGGGAGTTGACAGAGCACATAGCCAAGACTTCATTCAGTGTCAGGACATGAAACAGATTCTCAGTTTCATCCTTGGATTTTTTTTTTTTTAAGATTTTATTTACTTATTTGACAGAGAGAGAGATCACAAGTAGGCAGAGAGGCAGGCAGGCAGAGTGAGAGGGGGAAGCAGGCTCTCCACTGAGCAGAGAGCCCGATGAGGGACTCGATCCCAGGACCCTGGGATCATGACCTGAGCTGAAGGCAGAGGCTTAACCCACTGAGCCA
This sequence comes from Ailurus styani, assembly GCA_002007465.1. NCBI lineage: Eukaryota > Metazoa > Chordata > Mammalia > Carnivora > Ailuridae > Ailurus > Ailurus styani. Next base: position 1,168,247 of record LNAC01000024.1, on the reverse strand, counting down.
CCCAGGCACCCTCATCCTTGGATCTTATGGTTTACTCTTTCTCCTCTGGAAGTGATTCAGAGAATGCATTGTAGAAATCATGTTTATCTTGTGAGATGTTAGTTTCCAAGTCTTTGTGACGCCTCGGGAAAATATCTCTAGTCTTCCTTATTAGTCTGTTATGACTCTATTATCCCATCCTGAAATTTCTCTAAATCTTTCTTGAGTCTCTTGGATTTTTTTATTACGAGTCATATCTTTTTTTTATTTGAGTATAGTTGACACACAATGTTACATTAGTTTAAGGTGTAGAACATAGTGATTCAACCAGTTTATACATAATGTTATGCTCACAAGTGTAGCTACCATCTGTCCCAATACATTATAATATCCTTGACTATATTCTTTATACTTTGCCTTTTATTTCTTTTTTTTTTAGATTTTATTTATTAATTTGACAGAGAGAGAGAGATCAGATCACAAGTAGGCAGAGAGGCAGGCAGAGAGAGAGAGGAGGAAGCAGGCTCCCCGCTGAGCAGAGAGCCCGATGCGGGCCTCAGTCCCAGGACCCTGAGATCATGACCCGAGCTGAAGGCAGAGGCTTTAACCCACTGAGCCACCCAGGCGCCCTTGCCTTTTATTTCTTTGACTTATTCATTCCTTAACTGGAAGCTTGTATCTTCCACTTCTCTTCACCTATTTTGCCAAACGCTCATCCTCCTCCTGTCTGGCAATCATCAGTTTGTTCTCTGTATTTACAGGTCCAGTTCTGCTTTTTGTTATTTCATTCATTTGGGTTTTTTCTTTATTTGTTTGTTTGTTTTTTAGATTCCACTTATGAGTGAAATCATATGGTATTTGTCTTTCTCAGTCAGACTTATTTCATTTAGCATAATACTCTGTAGGCCCATCCATGTTGTCTCAAATGGCATGATCTCATTTGTTCTTGTAGCTGATAGCATTTCAGTGTGTGTGTGTGTATACACTGTATATACATTGTATACACATGTATGTGTGTGTGTATCTCTCTCTATATATATACCATGTCTCCCTTATCCATTCATCTATTAATAGACACCTAGATTGCTTTCATACTTAACTATTGTGAATAACACTGCAGTAAACATAGGAATGAATATATCTTTTCAAATTAGTGTTTTCCTTTTCTTTGGGTAAATACCCAGTAGTGGAATTATTGGATCATATGGTATTGCTAATTTAAATTTTTTGAGGGACCTCCATACTATTTTTAACAGTGGCTGTTTGAATTTATATTCCCACCAACAGTGAATGAGGGTTCTTTTTCTCGACATGGTCATTGATACTTGGTATTTCTTGTGTTTTTGATTTTAATGATTTTAATAGGTGTAAGCTGATGTCTCATTGTAGTTTTGATTTGCATTTCCCTGATGTTAAGTGATATTGAGCATCTTTTTATGTATTTGTTGGCTATCTGATATCTGGAAAAATGCCTATTTAGGTCTTCTGCTCATTTTTGGGGCTTTTTTTTTTTGGTGTTAAGTTCTTTGTATATTTTTGACATTGTTCCCTTAATGGATATATCATTTGCAAATATCTTCTCCCATTCAGGAAGTTGTCTTTTTCTTTTACTAATGGTTTTCTTTGCCATGTGGAAGCTTTTTATTTTGATCAAGTCCCAGTAGTTTATTTTTGCTTTTGTTTCCCTTGTTTTAGGAGACATATCTAGAAAAATGTTGTAACAGCCAGTATCGGAGAAATTACTGCCTATGTTCTCTTCTGTGATTTTTATGGTTTCAGGTCTCACATTTTGGTCTTTAATCCATTTTGAGTTTATTTTTATATAAGATTTTAATAGGTGGCCCAGTTTCATCCTATATATATATATATATATATATAGCGAGAGAGAGAGATACCTTATTAATTTTTTTGTATTTTATTTGAGAGAGAGAGAGTGCAGGGGGGAGGAACAGAGGGAGAGGGAGAAAAAGAATGTCAAGCAGACTCTGTTGAGAGCGGAACCTCATGCGGAGCTTGAGCTCATAACTCTAAGATCACAACTTGAGCTGAAACCAGGAGTCATCTGTTTAACCAACTGCATCACCCAGGTACACCTATGAAGATCTTATTTTTAAGTAATCTCTACACCCAATGTGGGGCTTGAACTTAAAACCGCAAGATCAAGAGTCACATGCTCTACTGACTGAGTCACCTGGGTGCCCCCAGTTTCATTTTTTGCATTCTCTTCCCAGAGACTGTCTTTTTCCCATTGTATATTCTTGTCTCCTTTGTCATATATTAATTGACCCCATAATTGTGGGTTTATTTCTGGACTCTATTCTGTTCCACTGATCTATGCGTCTATTTTTGTGTCAGTCCCATATTGTTTTGATTACTACAGCTTTGTAGTGTATCTTGAAATCTGGGATTGTGGTAACTCCAGCTTTGTTATTCTTTTTCAAGATTGTTTTTGCTGTTCAGGGCCTTTGGTGGTGTTATACAAATTTTGGTATAATTCTAATTTTGCAAAAAATACTGTATTTTGATAGGGATTTCACCGAATATAGATTCCTTTGGATTTTTTTAAAAAAGATTTTATTATCTATTTCAGAGCAGGAGAGAGAGCATGAGCAGGGGAAGGGTTAGGGCTAGGGTTAGGGTTAGCATGAGCAGGGGAAGGGTTAGAGGGAGAGGGAGAAGCAGACTCCCTGCTCAGCAGGGAGGTTTTTAGTTATTTATTTTTTTTCTTAAATTCCACATATGAATGAAGCCATATGGTATTTTTTAGTCTTTGACTTAAAAGATTAAAGAACCTTTAATCTTTGACTGATTTATTTCACTTAGCATTATACTATGTAGATCCATCCATGTTGTTGCAAATGGAAAGATTTCATTCTTTTTTATGACTGTATATAAAAAATATATATATTTTAAGTATATATATATACTTATATATATTTTTAAGGGTATATATATATACTTATATATATTTTAAGGGTATATATATATATATATATACATATATATATATATTTATATTTCACAGCTTCTTTTTCCATTCATCTATCTGTGGGTATTTGGGCTGCTTCCATATCTTGGCTATTGTAAATAATGCTGCAATAAACAAGGGAGGGGCGTGTATCCCTTTGAATTAGTGTTTTTGTATTCTTTCGGTAAATAGCCAGCATTGTGATTACTGGGTTGTAGTGTAGTTCTACTTTTAATTTTTTGAGGAAACGTCACACTGTTTTCCACAGTGGCTGCACCAGTTTACATTCCCACCAATGCTCCATAAGGGTTCCTTTTTCTCCACGTCCTCACCAACAATTGTTTCTTGTGTTTTTGATTTTAGCCATTCTGACAGGTGTGAGGGGATATGTCATTGTGGTTTTGATTTGCATTTCCCTGATGATGAGTGATGTTCAGCATCTTTCCATGTGTCTTTTGGCCATTTGTATGTCTTCTTTGAGAAATGTCTGTTCATGTCTGCTGTCCATTTTTTAATTGGATTATTAGGGGGTTTTTTTTGTAAGCAAGTTAGGTAGTGTCAGGGCCTTGCTGAGTCCCACAAGTGACCTTGTGTTTTTGCTAGGGGTGGGGAAGGGAGATGGTGCCCTGCTTTCAAAGCCAAAAGATTATGGGGCTTCATCTTCCCCCATGCAGGCTTCTCGGTGTGATAGTCTCTGTGCCCCCTGCTCCATCCTTCCCCGAGACAGCCACAGTCCATTTTGCTCCCCACTGCATTTCAGCTCTTCTTATCCTCTTTGATGTAGGCTCTTCTTTACCTTTAGTTGTGGAGTTTGTTCTTCCAATCTTCGGGTCATTTTTGGGGTTATTTACACTGATGTGAGTGTTATCTAGTTGTATCCCTGGGATAAAGTGAGCCTGCGGTCTTCTTACTCCACCATCTTCCCAGCGTCCGATGGTACTCCTTATTTGTTACCAAGTTTTCTGTCTCAGACTTCAGTTGTACCTCATTTGAGCATTCTAGGATTCTCCACTATTGCAGAGTATGAGATATGGATCCCTCATTATATCAATAAATGATTTAAACTGGATATTCTAGGTTTTTCTGATCTGGCATATCAATAGTAGCAAAATTCCTTATTTCCTAATGAGAAATTCAGAAGGGAGTAGAAATTAATTAACATTGATGAAGGATAAAATAGGTTCTTTTTCTATTTATAATTTATGATGTATTCCTTATTTTCTTCCATAAAGGATTGGAGAAGTTTACAAGTAAAAGGCACATTTACAATACCACTTTTAAGCAGAAGAAAGATGGTTAACAACAACAACAACAATAAATTATACAAGTGGGGAGAAATGTATGTGCCAAAATGTAGGTTACTGTTGTCACAGCAATTGAAAATTAAATTTGGATCAGGATTTCCTGGCAGCCAAGGGAAAAAAGGTGGTAGGGTGGAGGAGAGAACAAAACATTTTACAAGGTTATAACATTAAAGCTCTGATCAGCAAAATTATGTCTCTGAGGGCTTAGCTAATGAGATCAGAATGCATTGTGGCCTTGTGGGTTAAAGGCTCCCATATCCCCTGGGCTTTGATAGTTTTCACTGGACAGAAAAAAACACGTAGTCAAAGGTGCTTTAAAAAAAAAAAGTATCCTGTTGGATTGCTTAATCTCTTTACTATGAGCAGCCTCACTAAAGCTGTGGGCCAAACAGCCAGGAAATAGCATGGATTGGATTGGTGCTTAACCTCTGCTCCCTATTGGAAGGACGACTTCAGCCTTTCCAGATGCGTGAGTCAGAAGGCAGCCCCACTTGGAGCATCTCTGGGTTTGCTACATCCCAGATCACGCCATGAAAACAATTTAGAAGCAGAATAGCTTCACTCCTGGGAGTCTGCACCTGCTGCTCAAAGCATTCTTACTACTTTTTGAGACCGAAGAATGCCATTCTCTGGCCCACCCTTTGACAAAGAGCTAATGTTTTGAGGCTTAGAGTCATCCGCCCATGGATGTTCCCCTGAGCAGGACAGATGAGTACCACAGATAGGTCAATAATTTGATGTCCCTTGGACATAATGTTCTTCAACGAGTCATTTGTTATTTATTTAGAGCGAAGGCAGAGAATGTATAAAAGAAGCAGGAGAAGGAGATGCTCTGGTGGTGGCCCTCATCCTCTCCTCTGTGCTTAGTTCTGGCCCCGGACATTCACGTCACGGTTGGCAAAGCACAATTGTGCCACTGACTAGACACATCAGAATTCAGTGGTAATACTGAATTTGTAGGTTTCTGGAGGTCTCAAGTCCCATTCGAAGTGGCTTATCAGAAATTCTTTCCAACAACTTAGAGTCTTCCTGAGAGGACTTCTGGTAAATGCAAGCTTCTCCATTTAATTACATTTCCAGTGATGTTTTAATGCCTCTTATTGATCCGTGCCCTGGTCAGCTGCCTGACTGGCCTGCCCCTTAATCTTGCTCTGGTAAGCCTCAATGGGAATTTCTTTGGGGTCTTTTACATACACATTTATGACCTTTTAGCTATACTGAAAGCTACAGAAATCAATCAAACAAATTCCAACAAAGGCCAATAGTGAAGCCACATTTCAGCAAACGAAACATTGAAAAATCTAGCCTGAGGAAAGTGTGGAAGAAACTTGGCCTTTTCTTTGCCCCCGATTGCTTTTTCTTGGATGCACTTTTGACAAGGAAAAAGAAAACAGAAATTTGGCAGTTTAAAAAGCAACCAACATGTACACAGGAGCAGGACACCCAGGAAAATCTACCACAAGACTATTTCTCACATTAGGGTGAGCGCCACCTAGAGGGTGTTTAAAGCTCCCTAAACCATTTAAGTGGATGTGTCATCTTTGATGAATAGTACCTATTGTATGCTGGGAAACGTAGTAATGCTTGGGAAAATTGAAATTGGTGAACATTAGAAAGAAGAAAAGAAAGGATATTGGAAAGAAATTTTAATTACATGAGACTTGGTGTTTAGATGGAAAATACCTTATTATCATATGGTTTGTCATCCATCACTGCCATCCAACCCTCTTTACCACTGGAAAATTCAACTTGTATGGAGTAGATGTCAGAAACAAAGGGTATACATACCTTTGGTAAATTGGAGATGTGAATAAACTGGGCTGTGTATCTTTTAAAAAGAGATTTGTGTACTTGGTTTTTCTGAATGTTTTACCTAAAAGTACAACTACAATTTTAGGAAACAGAGAAGAGCCTTTTGTTTAATATAATGGACCAGTTTGACTGATGTTTGGGTCTCCTGCCCACAAGAGCCCTGAAGGTGTTAACTGTTCTGTTCATTGATGCACATGCTCATCCAGTCCTTTTCTTAATCCTCATTCCCACTCACTGTGGTGCACTTTGAGACAGGTATCAAGATTATTATGACGCAGACCTTCTTCTGTTATCAGTGACAGAGCTCATGCTTGGAGAGGGCCAGAAGAGAACTTTCTGAGAGATAAGAAAGAATTAGGAGTGCGTATAGGGAGAAGGTGGGGGCGGGGGGGCGACGAGGCAAAAAGACTTTGTGGGAGGAAATAGAGATCTTGGTGGATGAACTACAGTTAGTCACACTAAATTTGCTGTCTCTCTGCATGTGTTTGGTGTATATATGTGACTATAAAAATAATATCTAATGAGGGAAATGGAAAAATATATATATTTTTAAAGACTGAATGAAAGCATGATTCTCCAACTTGGAAAGTCCATGCTATCCTCTAAACACAGTTACTGCAGTGATCATAGCCACTGGGTAGAGTTGGTGAGAGACTCCTTTGTCCTCTCTGGTAGTCTGACCTCTTCATTTGATAGGATTAGAAACTGGGTCAGGGGTTGGGGATCATAAAGAGGCACGTCTACTGACTTATCCTGAGTTAATAGCTCAACGGAGACCAAATCCTCAAGTGTCCTCACTCCTAATCTGAAGTCCTCTCTGCTGTGCCACACACACTGCTTCAAATTAACTTTCAGTTGGAGACTAACACTGTGTGGTTCATATTCTGGAGACTTGATACCTGACGACTATAGTTTCCATGATTGTCCCACATTTTTTGGGTTCTTTGTGAAGAACTGGTATCAGAAAGTAAAGGTATGTACCTAACTCGAAGGTGACTTCCGAGTGTGGTTAATCTCCTGTGTACAATGAGTTTTTTAAAAGATTTATTTTATTGGAAGCTCAGGCAATGCAGAGCAGTGAGTCTATTTAAATGCAATACTGCTTTTTAAGGAATCAGGTCCAGCCAATTTCTGATTCCCCGAGGCTAAATTCTATTAGGCATTAAAACTCAAATTTCAGGCACCTTGCACTGATGAACACAAGGAACATCTGTAGCAAGTTTCTAGCATTATAACCACCGAATACTGATTACTCTCAGAAGACCTAGGTCTACAGTGCTAACGGGCTAAAATGAAGAAGAATTTGTTTCTAAAAATACAGAAGTACCTTCTACTTTTCTTTTTTTTATTTAATTAATTAATTTATTTGACAGGGAGAAAGATCACAAGTAGGCAGATAGGCAGGCAGAGAGAGAGGGGGAAGCAGGCCCTCCACTGAGCAGAGAGCCCGATGTGGGGCTCAATCCCAGGACCCTGAGATCATGGCCTGAGCTGAAGGCAGAGGCTTAACCCACTGAGCCACCCAGGTGCCCCAGTACCCTCTACTTTTCAACTGGATGGAGAGGATGGTGGACAATTTTGATACATTTTTGTATGATTTCAGTTTGATTTTTCTAACTCCAGAGAGTTAGATTATTGAGTTAGTTAATTTATAGGGCTTACCAATAGACATGCTAATAGCAAGTATCATTAATTTGGCATCTGCCACTTTCTAGACATTTTATGTGTATTATTCCAATCTTTATAGTAACCCTGAAAGTCAGTAGTATTATATTCATTTTATAGGAGAGAACACTAAGGCTCATAAAGGTTAGGCACCTTGCTGTAAGTAAGACAGTTAGAAGGTAGGTCAGGCTAATCAAATGAGGCCAGAGTGACTCTATGCCCTTTACTCAATTCCAGGGATCGTCTGATTTTTTTGTATCCTAACCGCCTAGCCAGTCCTTAGTTTAGAAAGTATATAGTCAATTTTTGAATTGTCTCTAGTTAAACAGTGAGGACTTTGGTGTTCAAAAAGTTTATATATCCAAAAAAGTCAGGTAAGAAATAAATAGTCCACAGGTGTAGTATGCTTAGCCTTGAACAGGAAGCTTCTTGCTTTCTGCCCTGTATTTCTATTACTTGCAGTCTGGAGACAACCTGAGGCCCATGAGTTTCCATTCTGGGTAGAAGTCAGAGACCCACAGGGGAATCTTTCTTTGTTTCTTTTTGGGTTTTGTTTTGTTTTGTTTTGTTTTAAGATTTTATTCATTTATTTGACAGAGAGAGAGGGAACACAAGCGGGGGCAGTAGGAGGAGGAGAAACAGGCTTCCTGATAAGCAGGAACCTGGAACCATGACCTGAGCCAAAGGCAAAGGCTTAATGATTAAGCCAACCAGGTGCACTGGGAATCTCCTTTCTGATTGAGCTGGAGTAGAGCAGCCATCAGTGTGGTCACTTACTGGGCCTAGGAAGCTTTTCTGTGTTCACTCTCTCTTTATTTGCTGCTTCTGATGCTTCCCTATTCAGACTTTATCCTTTCCTTTTCCCTTTGCTTTGCCATGGTAGCTCCTATCAGGAGCTCGTTCTGGACTGAATGAAGGTGGCCACACGCTCTGACCTGCTTTGTAAATTGACATGTATTTGCTGAGAGATGATTGTTCTTGGCCTGCTTCCTCCAACTTGTTAGATCTGTGGCTTCAGTGTTTCTAATTTGTTCTTCCCAGCAGTTCCCCATGACCTGATATCAGGGGATCAGAAAGAAGTGTTGATGAACAGAATGGTAGGAGTAGGAGTCAGAGGGCCGGAATCCGTCCTTGAGTTGTAGGAGGCCAGGAACTGATAGGATGCGACAGAAGATTTCAAGAGGATGTGTGGGGCTGACTTAGGGGACAGACTGTCTTCCCATTAGAGATTGAGGAACAGGATGAAAAGCGGGTATGGTTTTGTTTTGTTTTGTTTTTTTTTTTGTTACATAGTCAAACTTTAGCTAAGCTAAGTAAAAGAGGATAATCCTTGGATATCTCATAATATCCAAAGATGAATGCAGCTGCCCTCTGAAGTAGAAAGCTGAATGCTATCACCTTTTTCCACATCTCTCATCTGTCCTTCTTTCTGACTCTCTGCCTTATTTTTCTTCCTCTCCAGGATCTGGTACACAGGACAGGGAGCCTGGACACCAAGATGATCTTACTCTTACATGTTATAGGTACAGGGACTGAGAAAGACACTAGCCTTTTTGTTTACTCTTGTATTTTTTCTCTCTTCTCTCACTTTCTTCATTTTTCTCCCTTTCTCTTCTTTCAAGGTCCATAATTTTCAGGAGTAAATAATCAAACCAGATTGTGTCAGGTGTTAACCCTTGCACCAGTGAACTGTGGCAAATGGCACAGACATCGTAGAAACATGGCAGGTTTTGTTGCTGTCATGTGGATGGGTTGGGGAGTGGCAGTTTTTCTAGAAAAGTGGTGCAGGGATGACAGTTTATAATCACTACCCTCAAAATCCAGAATCTGACAGGAACAGTTAAGTGGTCCAATAAGAGTGTCAGTTAATATGGTGATTATGTATAGCCAACTTTTATTGGGCCCAAACAATACTGTGCTAAGTGTGTCTGTGTGTCTGTGAGTGTGTGTGTGATATAATATCTCATTTAATTATTATGATTCTAAGAAGCAGTGGTGCACCTGGATGGTTCAGTTGGTTAAGCGTCTGCCTTTGACTCAGGTCATGATCTCAGGATCCTGGGATTGAGCCCCGCATTGGGTTCCCTGCTTGGCGGGGAGTCTTCTTGCCCCCCTCCCTCTTGACACTCCCTCCCTACTCATACTCTCTTCCTTTCTCTCTCTCTCAAATAAGTAAATAGAATCCTCTAAAGAAAAGAAGTAGTTAGTATTATTCTCATTTTATAGATCAGGAATCAAGTTCAGTATAGCCCACACTATTAACTACCATACTGTACTGTCTGATCTGATGATTGGCAGTCATTATAGAAGTATAACTTGAGAGATATTTGATGAGGTTTATTAAATGATAGTGCAAATTAACTCTTTGTAATCCTTTTTTGTGATCAGCAAACCAAATAGGTGCTAATTCCTATAATAGAACAAGCTATGTAAGATGCATTAATAGTGCTTCATTATCATGCAGTGTCTTTTAAGTATTTTTAAATTGTTAGTTGTCTATTTTTTATCCCAACTGGATAAAGTAATACACAGTTACAGAAAGTGACCTAATAAAGTCTAACGTAAGCCCAGTGTCAAAGTGAAAAATACAATTTCGGTTTCTGATTGCCCCGATTTTCTGATGCCCTTACTGTTTTTCAGTTGAGTAGCTGTAGAGAGTTTTTATTTCTAGAGAGAAAAAAATTGATTCTATGGTTCTGAATAATAACTGATATCTTCTACATTGATGTTATGATGCTGGAGAGGAATTGATAATATATAAAGTTTCAGAAAACTAGGAAGAAAGAACTTTCTAACCTTGGACATAGCAGCAGCAACTCAATGAGTATTTTTTTGGTTTCAATTTTATTTAACACAATTTTAACACAAACCAAGAAAAGGATAAACTGGGGGTGGTTTTTGCTTTGACTCTAAACTGATTACATTCTTACTGACCACATATTACCATATTGAAGAAAGTGTAGTGACTTGAACCCCAAACAGCTAGTTTTGGCCCTGCCTCTTTATTTACTACTTGTGGCATATTTATTGAGCCTTGATTTTTTCATTTATAAAGTAAAAATGTTAATGACAATTACTTTCACTATTTCATAGGTTTATCCTACATGTCAAATGAAATAATTTATATGAAAGCATCCTATGGACCCTAAAAATATTATACACTTTTTTGACCCCTATAATTAAAGCTTATTTCAGAAATTCAGGAACTTTAGAGAATTATAAAATGAACATTCCTGATTCTACAACATAGTTTAAGATGTAAAAGACTACTGGTAATTTGTTTTTTTGNAAAGTAAAAATGTTAATGACAATTACTTTCACTATTTCATAGGTTTATCCTACATGTCAAATGAAATAATTTATATGAAAGCATCCTATGGACCCTAAAAATATTATACACTTTTTTGACCCCTATAATTAAAGCTTATTTCAGAAATTCAGGAACTTTAGAGAATTATAAAATGAACATTCCTGATTCTACAACATAGTTTAAGATGTAAAAGACTACTGGTAATTTGAATTCCCCTCCTATACCATCCTGGGAAAGGTTTGAAAAAGTAGACTCACATACTGAATTGTTTCAAACATTCTTAAAAGTTTTCCAAAAATTGAGGATCAAAAATGATTTTCTTTTGGTATTCACACTTATGTTAACCAAGTTCATCTTTTTTTAGAAGAATTGACTTGATTTTGAAGCAAAAGCACATCAGTTTCAAAACTATGTATATCAAAGTTAAATACCTTCACTATTTTGTCAATTCAGTATTATTAACATTTAATCGAACAAGTACTGTATGAATTGATAAGCAATTGTGAATTTATCAATAGTAACAAAGTGTTCTTCAGTTTACATAATGGTGTCAATAACAGTTTAAATCTCTATATTGATTCAGATATGGAAAGTGTTTAAAATCATTGTTACTGATTTCTATTATGAAATTTTCAATTTCAGCATGAATGTTTATACCTGTCTATGTAGGTCACAGATAAGCCTTTCTTTTCCTTCAGGTGTCACAGATAACTTTTTCACATACAGTGTGATATCTGTGAGGGAACAGAAATCACACTATCATTTGTGTGTGTGTGTGTGTGTGTGTGTGTGTGTGTGTGTGTGTGTGTGTGTGTGAGTTTCATTACTGGATACTTGGGAAATACATGTTTTATTTCAAGAAAACCTTAACTAGAAGTTAAAAAATATGTTCAGTAAAGTGTTAGTTCAGCAGGTTTGGTTTGCTCAAACCTTGCACATTCCAAAGAAAGTACTGGCCCTTAATCCTTTCCTGGGAGGTAATCTCTAGGCCATTGTCATAGTCTGGTTGATTAGAGTGTCTTTATATACCTGAGGCCTTTGGACACACCAGATAGTTCATGCTAAGAATGTGATTTATGGTGGATGCCTATTTTTGTTCACCTGGAACCCTGGTCCATCCTGCATCTATTTGACATTGAAGGAGACTAGAGATTGAGCTGGTAGGGTGCTCAGCCACACAAACATTCCATGCCGACTGACTGACCCCTAATAAAAACTCTGGATGCCAGGGGTCAGTTGAACTTCTTGGTTGGCAATACTTTGCACATGTTGTGACACATCATTTCTGGGAGAATTAAGCATTGTCCATTTGGCTTTCCTGGGAGAGGTTAAGTGGAAGCTCACACCTGGTCTTTCCTGATGCCTTTGTTTTTGCTGATTCTGATTGGTATTCTTTTACCATAGCAAGCCATAATCATGAGTATAAGAAATTCTCTGAGTTCTATGCCTTGTTCTAATGAATCAGTGAAACTGAAGGTGGTCTTGGGGAACCCCTGATATGGTTTTGTGTCAGAACCGAGATTGGGTAGACTGACCCCGACTCACTGAAACACAATGAAAACATAGTTTGGGAAAAGGAAGAGTGAGAGGCTCGGGGTTGACAGCCTTCTGATTCCTATATGGCTGCCTGGTCACCCATGATATGAAATAGCAGCCGGGCTGTGATCAGCTACTGTGTGTAAAACTTACCAGTCAAATTAAGAAATAATAAATCCAATAAATCCAATTCCTGAAAAGGCAGTTCACTGGATACCTAAATAGAAAATAACAAGAAACAACTTAACTATACAATCTCTTGGTTATCCTGATCTGTAATAGCTGAAATGGAAGTAGAAGAGAGTGTTAGAGTAGATCCTGATGCCGGACCAAGCTTGGATTTTGGTTAGTTCAAAGTATAGCTCTAGCCTCAGGGCCACCATCAAAGAGAAAAATTATGCTGAACAATAGTTAGAAACTTCATGACCTCTCTTTGCCAAGAAGATTATTCAGGTAGGGGGAGGACAAAACCAAGAAACTACTAAAAGCAGGAGGTTTGATGTGAAAGAGTTGTTTTATCTTCTGGATTCGTATCATCAGCTTCCTAAAGAACCTTTACTAAAATGAATGTGAGAGTGGCCAATTTAGGGACAGTCTCCTTGGTTTCAAATGCAGAGTTGAAGAGCATGTCTTGGTCAATACAGGATGCACATCTCATATTGAACAATTATGATGGCTGCATGTAATCTAGATGCATAAAAGGTTATTTCAGAGAGGATCGCTAGCCTGGGGATTAGATAATGTAATGTTTGTTTACCCTGAGAAGGGGGATTATCTTTCTCTTCCTTTAAATGCTAAATGAACTCCCCAGATGAAATGTCTGATATGCTTTGTATACAAGCCATGCTGGATCGACACTATGATGATTAAGATGTTCATTCACTTAATATGCCTTTTACCAGATCATGGTAGATGCTGTGATTGAGGGTGTTCCTTTTGCATGGGCACCCCATGTATACTTAGTGCCATAAAATCAAGCATTGGTTTGGGAGGCTTTATCAGATTTGTCTCAACTTCCCCTTAGGTCTTACAAATGTTAAGAAAATGAGAATGATTCACAAAAGAATGGGGGAAAGACCACAAGGAGATTCAAGGAACTCACCTCAGCAGGGCAGAAATTATTAGAAGGTTATTAATAAATAGGATGAATAAAGTAGACATTGATGAGGCTGAAACAAGTCTCAATGCAGCACCATGGGAGACTGGCTGGACTTTTAGGGGCCTTTGCTGTTCCTCAGCATTAAAGGGCCCCAAACACATATGTGGTATTTACCCTAGTTTGGAAGAATTTAAAGTGTTAGGAGGCAAAGATGACAATGAAAAAACTGACTTCTAAATGCTAAGGGTGGGCGCCTGGGTGGCTCAGTGGGTTAAAGCCTCTGCCTTCAGCTCGGGTCATGATCTCAGGCTCCTGGGATTGAGGCCCACATCAGGCTCCCTGCTCAGCCCAGAGCCTGCTTCCTCCTCTCTCTCTGCCTGCCTCTCTACCTACTTGTGATCTCTCTCTCTCCGTCGAAAAATAAAAAAATAAAAAAAATTAAATGCTGAGGGTGATGATCTGGCAACTTAATCGGGATGAGGACTGATAAAAGAGCTAAGAGCTAGGGTCCTTTAGTTCATCCTCTGGAAGGGGACTGAAGGCCACATGCACAATATGTGAGGAAAATGGCCAGGGACTGGGGAAGAAACTTTTCTAGGACTCCTTCATATGGGGGTCAAATGCACTATGACTCTAAAACCTGTTGGTGAAATCCTTTTTTTTTTTTT
>LNAC01000024.1:1024631-1153806 GCA_002007465.1 Ailurus styani | reverse complement strand
GGGCGGGCCTCGATCCCAGGACCCTGAGATCATGACCTGGGCCGAAGGCAGAGGCTTTAACCCACTGAGCCACCCAGGCGCCCATGTTGGTGAAATCCTAACAAGGGTGACAGTTAGACTGGGAAGATATGGGGACACATGGTTGATGGAATGTAGGTAAAACTGTGGATAAAAATTGAAATATTTGAATTGGCTTTATGTGAAGTGATTATGTCTCTTTCACCTGAATGCATCATTGGGATGGATATTCTATATGAATGTGGGACACTTCTCTATTTAGTATTATTAAGCAAAAGGCATATAAGTTTGTCTCGTTAGATTCCTCCACTTTTTTGTGTGTGATTTGTGGAAGTAGGTGGGAAATATCCTGATACAACCATATAGNTCTATTTAGTATTATTAAGCAAAAGGCATATAAGTTTGTCTCGTTAGATTCCTCCACTTTTTGTGTGTGATTTGTGGAAGTAGGTGGGAAATATCCTGATACAACCATATATTTCTTCCTCATATCATCTCAGATTTTTTTTCTTTTTCCCTACCTAATGTAATGATCCTGGAACCAGGATTGAAAGGACCTGTGCCAGATGCAAGGATGATTCCCTATGCGAGAAACTGTAATGGTACCATTAAACCTTTATGCCCAAATTTCTAGAGACCTGATGGCATGGATTGTGCCTGTATCTTATCCAGCAACATTGGAGTTGACAGTAAATGCAGCTATATTGCTCAGTGGTTGAGATAGTTCTGTACCTATATATTCCTACCCTGTATGGATGGGAATGAATTGAGGGGAAGCCTGGATTGCTGCTGGTAATCTGGACCAGCACAGGGGCTGAAGCTAACATCCATCCATTCCAAAGGTGGAAAAGTTTTGGTAAAAATTAACGACAATGGGGGGTGGGAGGGTAGGGATAGGGTGGATGGGTTATGGACATTGGGGAGGGTTTGTGCTTTGGTGAATGCTGTGAAAGATGTAAGCCTGATGATTCACAGACCTGTACCCCTTGGGCAAATAATAAAAATAAAATTAAAAAAAAATTAACGACAAATGGAGAGAAAGAGAAATAGTAGCTGAAAGTAAAGGAATGAATACACATGTTATGAAACAAGGGAAGTCCAGTATAATATTGGTCCTTTGAGAGAGGCTGGAAGAAGGAAAACAGTACTTTCTCTCAGCACAGTTATACCAGGTACCTAAAAGGACGGAATCATATTTGCTGAGATCATCCCTGCTTTTTTGGAACTACTTTTTGACAAGGGCAAATGGAACCCTGAAAACCTGAGTGGTATTGCTCTGAGAGATACTTTGGTCATACAGTACGATGATGAACAGATCCACTGTTAGTTACTCAGTGGAGCTCTAGTAATATGCTAGTGTCCATTAACTGTCATTTCAGGTTACAAGTACTACAAAGGATAGCATTTGGGAGGGAATTTCCAGGAACTATTCCTACCAGGCCATCAAACCCTGTGGTATACAACTCTTGGCAGACTGATTACTGTGTAACTATAAACTTTGAAGATGAAATGCTTAGAAAGTTCTCTGGTTATGATGGAAAAAAAAATATAGCAGTGGTATGCCTGGCCTGCTGCACTGTGCTCTCCACAAATAGATATTTCCCTTGTTTTTGTGAATGGAAAGCCATTAAACAGAATAGAAAGAGATCATGGGTTTCTGATGGAATTATAGCAGTTGGCATTACATGGAGGTCCACATTTTCCTGGAGAACAGTCTCACCCTAAGATGAAGAAGGCTTTATGGTTTAGTCAAGGTAAAGTAAATTAAATCTCGATGTGACTATGATTCATCTAACCCTAGTATGGGTGGCCCAACATTTTGGGGTACAGAACTTGTATTCTGATTGCATTCAGGCCATCAGTACACAATGGTAACAACATGCATGGTGGATTTCACACTGGCCCACAAGGCAGGAAAGGGTTTTAGGGGAGACAGATGCCTATCTGGTTATTACGGGACAAGCTAAATTCACCTTTGATGAGGAGCATCATCCAGAGGAAAAGATTTGTTAATTAGAATAAACAGATTAGGGGAAATTCTATGCCAGGAGGAAAGCAAGGGATGGGAGTCAGCCTGGAAAGATGATGAAATTTTATTTATTTATTTATTTATTTATTTAAGATTTTGTTTATTTATTTGACGCGGAGAGAGAGATTACAAGTAGGCAGAGAGGCAGGCAGAGAGACAGGGAGAGGAGGAAGCAGGCTCCCTGCTGAGCAGAGAGCCCGATGCGGGCCTCGATCCCAGAACCCTGAGATCATGACCTGAGCCGAAGGCAGAGGCTTTAACCCATTGAGCCACCCAGGCGCCCGGAAAGGTGATGAAATTTAATGAAGTGGGATAACCAGACTCAAAAATAATGCTGGATAATTTCCACCGTGTTTGTGTTTCGACCTGATAGGGCCTTTTCTCTGTTTTAATGTAGATAGAGGACAAAGTAGCCCTCATCCTAACTGTTGAGGCTCAAGGAGCACAGCTGTAGGGGCGGCTGGGTGGCTCTGTCGGTCAAGGAGCACAGCTGTGGGGATCTTAAGGACCTTCAAATCTATGGAAGTTCTCTGATGGCATTTGTAATTATGTCAATGCATTATGACTGTCCTGGTCCTAAGAAGACATCAGAATAAGACACATCCTATAGTACATTTAGCAGGGTAGTATTGGAACTACTCTGAGTATTATCCACATCTTCAGAGGGAGGTCAGATATACTGTATAACTGCACACGGTATAAACCAGTTTCATGAGTGTGAACTGAAATAGGGTACTGGCTTTGTTTCCAGTGAACTTAGAGCCCAGATATAACCCAGCTGTGGCTAACTCTAACAATCCCTGTCTATAATAGTATCTGGTATATGGGCAAGGGCCAGTTCTGATAAGGCATGGTGATAACCTCTGTAATTCTTCCTAATTTGTTCTGTAATGAAATAGAAATGTACCATGACCATACTGTGGTAAGGCGTAACACTGGGATTGTTGGTGAAATTCAATGACCAACAATGTGTAAATAAATCACTTGTATGGTAACACTGATACTGATGATCAAATATATTAGGAGGCTTAATTAAAGCCGCCTCAGGATATAATACCCATTGAAAATGACTGGCCTGGAGAAGAACTAGATTTATCTAACCATCAGCTAATTTCTATACTAAATAGTTTAGTACAAGTTATCATAAGGTATAAACACTGGTAGATCAAAGGGGGGAGCTTACCAGTCAAATTAGTACAAAAATATAAAAATGTATGTGATAGCTTTATAGCCTAGATGAGTTGTTTCTTTAAATCTATCCCTAATCCACATTGGCTCCCCCAAATGTTAGGCATATTCATATTGATACTATTGTTGTATCAGTTGTAAATGCTATACTAAATGTAGTTGTTCAAGCAGGAACATTTTGCTCTAAGAGAGCCTAGGACCAGGCTGGTGGTCTGTGCAGAAAAGGGGCTTTACCTTCCAAAAAAAAAAAAAAAAAAAGACTGTTGACCAGCTTTTGGAAGATACCTCTCAGCCCTGGAATATCCTTAGTGATAAGAATGTCCTTGTGTACCTAGGGCTTTGGGCCTTGACAGGTAGATAAGTGCCCCCCTCTTACCCATTACAATTACATTGGACCCCCATGAATAACCCAGAATAATCTCTCCACTTTAAGAGTCTTAACTTCTGCAAAGTCCCTCTTGCCACATAAGGTCACACATTCACAGGTTTTAGAATTTAAGACAGACATCGTCGGGGAGCCATTATTCAGTCTACCCCGAGGAACAAAGTAGGCAGGTATAAGAAACTACTAAGCAGGTCTTTTGAAAAAGTGACACTTACCCAACCCTCCATATGTCTTGGGAGGTAACAGGACGTTGGGTGCCTGTATGGAAGGGAGGAACACAGGTCCTATCCAGAAGGGGCAGAACTGCTGCTCAGTTCTGGTGGTTATTGCTGTGTGGGAGGGTTGGCCTTAGCTTCTGGAGAAGGCAAGACGTCCAAGGTGTGCATAAAATAGCTCAAGGTTAAAATGTTGATGACCTGTTTGTTTTAAAGTTTAAAAATACACTGCAGAGGTCACACAGCGAAAAAAAATCTTGTCTTCTCTGCTGTCCACACTTTTACAATCATAATGAAATTGTTTGAGCAAAGCAGTGGTTGTCCCACTGTAGGCTAGGGCTTTTTTTGCCTATGAGGGAAAACAATATTTAGAAGATGCTTCTGCATTTAATCCTTAGGGTTGCTATGTGAGGTTGGAGGCACTGTCCCCATCTTCAAGGGGAGAGTCTAAGGAATTTAGAAGATGAAGGGTGAGTCCAGGGACCCCACGTGAAGGCCGAGAGGCAGAGCCAGGATGTGAACTCTTGTCTTTTCCTTCCAAATTCCATCCTTTTTTTACTTAACTTTTTTCACTTTCCATTGTCTATAACTATGTCTTGTTAAATGAACTAAACAAGGAGGCCATGAGACTGAGGTGGCTCTAGATCTGTGATCGTTAGGAAGCAACCCAAAATCTAACGTTGTAAATGCCTCAAGTCAGGAAATTGAAACCTAAGAGTAACCAATCACAAATAAGTTTTAAGCGACAGCCAATCAGGAATCTCCTCCTTGCTTTGCTCCCGCCTTTTCTGTGTAGAAGTCTCTGTCAGGGCTGCTGTTGGCGGAGCATACCCCACTCCTTCCGGGTTGGTGCCTCCCAATTTCAGTCGGTTTTTGAGTCAGTAAAATTTTAAGATGTTCACTATGCCTCAGTTTACCTCTTAACAGTCTCAACGAACACTATGCCGGTTAGTGTCTCTTAGGGTTTTTCATGTAGGTCCTGTGGAAACTGCTCTCTCACGGAGTGTTTTTGTCTCACACGCCAGAGGCGCCTGACTGCGTGGTGTCCTCCCAGCTTTAGCTTTGTGCACACAGGGGTTTGCAGCTCCCACCCAGAGCGTGCAGACGTGGAGAGAAAGGTTGTCCAAACCCGAACTGCCGTCCATGTGCAGCAAGAAAACACATTTCCCCCGCCATGCTTGCCTTAGAGGTTAACATGCTAAAAGCAGCCCCTATTCTCCCTCCTCCAGGAGAAGCTCAGAAAGAGCCCACAGCTCCATTTTTCAGGAAGGACCCAGAAGAAGGGAATGTGAGTGGTCGGTTCAGAGAGTGGCTTGAATAGGCACTCTTTGCGGCCATCTCATTTTAAAGTCTTACTTCCCATTCCTTTACCTGAGCAGAGCTCTTTTGGTCCACATTTCAACCTCCTTCCTTTCCTCTCCTGCAGCTGTGTATTGTGTACCTCACACACTTACAGTTGTTAGCCATTAGCTGGCTTTTACTATTGATTCTTTTTTCTTTGTTACTTTTTCCCTTTGAAAGCTTCACTCGGTACTCTGGCATTAAAAAAGCTCGGCATGAATAAAAACAACATAATTCTCCCCTTTCTGTCTCTGTGAGAAGCCAATCTCAGAACAAGTTGCGTCCATTTTCTGTAGCTAACGCGACTTAAAACTTGTGGTTGTGCTTAGGGTTCTGAAGCAGGATGTGCAGAACATTGGAAAAGGGCCATTAGTCAGTGAACAAACTTCCCTGGGCAGATAGGCAGGGAGGATCTGGAAGGCTGAATTTTTGTCTTTGTTTTTTCCTGTTTGCTGCCAACTGCAAGTTACAAATTGGATACAAATTCCTTAACCTTTGGCCAGCAGCACTCAATTTCATGCTTTCTAATTTATATGTAAACAAAATTGCAAATTTGACTTAATTATGTTTCTCTCAAGTTTTTCCACCCTATTTTCGGGGGGATTGTTTTGTGATTTCTTTCATTCTGGTTAACTCTTGACTTCCTGGAACATTCTGCTGTGTTACCCTGGAAATTCCAACCTGTAACAAGCACTCAGTCTGACTGATTTGAGCACCAGATTATAGCCTCACAATCACAGACTTGCCTGAAGCTAAAAACAAAACCTCTAACACCTTCAAACAAAAATGTCTGCATTTGAAAAAATAATAATTACTAGCGCAACCTTATTTTCTCTAAGTAAAAATAAGAAGTGAGAGAATTAAGTGAAGGCAAATATGGCTGTGAATACAAGTGGTATCTAGAAACTTCTCTGAATAGAGTCAGTCTTTACATTTTTCCCACCCCAAGAAGACAACTATTACTAATTGATGTAGACTTATCCCATAGTTTATATTTGTTTTACAAACTCTATTCTCAAGGAAAAAGCCTCCCAAAATCAGCTTGGGAACTTCTCTGAATCTTCTATGTTTCTTCTCTTATTAGTTTCCTCGCGTTGCCATGACAAATTTCCACAAACTAGATGGCTTAAACCAATAGAAATTTATCCTCTCACAGTTCTGGAGGCTGGAAATCTGAAATCAAGATGTTGGCAGACCATGCTCCCTCCAAAGGTTCCAGGCAAGGATTTTCCCCCCCCATTTTGTAGCTTCTGGTGGTTACTGGCAGTATTTGGCATTCATTGGTTTATAAACACATCACTCCAACCTCTGCCTTGATTTTCACATGGCATTCTCCTCTGAGTCTCTCTGTGTATTTTCTCCTCTTACACAGACACCAGCCATGGGATTTAGAGCCTATTTTATTCCGGTGTCCTGTCATCTTAATCAATTACATCTGCAAAGACCCCGTTTCCAAAGAAGGTCACATTCTGGGGTTCTGGGTGGATGTGAATTTGGGGGGCACACTATTAAACCCAGAACAATTGCTGTTCATGGATTTAAACTAACTATACATGATGCCAAATGTGAGAATTTCAAGCACATGTCTGGAAATTTTGTTTATTCAGCCATATAATTTTGACATTTTGAGAATGGAGACCTCTGTTTTGTTGGGTGGCGGAGGGTGATGCCATCAAGGTTTGGTAGATAGAATCCAGATCTTCTGTTCTTTCATATGTGGACAGTCTTTTCCATGTATCCAAAACAAAGAGATAAGATGTTGGAGCAGTCAAGCCAGAAAGAACTAAATCCAGAATGCAGGGGGATCATTTTTGAATCCTCTCTGGTAAGGACAGCACGAAGATGCATCCTGCAAAGGCCCAGAGGTGTTCAGGTTAAGACCTATATTATTTTCTGAAAATCCTTCTTACCTAAGCTTTAGCTTTTAATTGAGTTTTTAGAATTAACATTTAGCATATGACTTACACTCTCAAGATCCAGTGGAAGTGGGATAATAACTTCTTGTTGTCAGGATAGTAGGCCTGTCTGGGTGCTTCTGAAATGTTTTAGTTATATGCTAATACAGAAATGTACTAATTTAAAAATTCTGACCTTAAGTGACCTGTTAGTGCTACTGCCTAGTCCTTTGAATTTGACCCAGTTCAGCAACAACCAGTATATTCTGGGAAAGAAGGAGAAGAGAACAAAGGACAAGCATAAGTCACTGAGCTACTTTCTTTCCAGATTTCTCAACTTACTTTCCGGTGTTTAATTAGTCTCTCACCCTCTCTTCTAAACAGCTAGACATCTGGTTAATAGTGTCAGCTGATGGTAATAAGGGACATTTATACAAGGAACAAAGTTCCTGAAGTTGTTGCTAGTTGTATGGGTGGGGAGAAGTTCAGAATCAGGGGATCTGGAAGATTGGCCTTGAGAAGAGAAGGGAAGAGTCAGAGAAGTGCCTTCCCAGGAAACAGCAAATGGATCTAGGCACAGTGGACATCGAGAAGCTTGAAGCACAGAAATCCGATGAATCCCAAAACCGGCGTACTGAGGTAATTATAGTTAAACCATAACTTGAAGGAATTTGTTGACTGTTCAGTCTGCCGTCTGCCCTAATAACCACTATTTCCTCACATCTGCTAAGTTTATGCAGCTATCCATGGGTTATCCACAGGGAAGCAGGATAAATGATAAAGATAAATAATTATAACCACAGTTTGCTTTATTGTAATGAGGAGACATCAGTAAGAACTTGTTGATTCCTGGATTATCAATTGCTCAAGTGGATTTTGATTATTCTAGGGTTTTTAAATGAATTAAAAATTCTTTTTGGTGGCGCCTGGGTGGCTCAGTCATTAAGCGTCTGCCTTTGGCTCAGGTCATGATCCCGGGGTCCTGGGATCAAGCCCAGCATTGGGCTCCCTGCTCTTTGGGAAAGCCAGCTTCTCCCTCAACCACTCCCCCTGCTGGTGTTTCCTCTTTCTCTGTTATCTCCTCTGTCAAATAATAGATAAAATCTTTTAAAAAAAATTCTTTTTGATCCGAGAGTTGATAGAATATGGATTTTGAAAATTAACAGCATTTTTATTTTTCCTCCCACACCGATCACTCTGAAGCTTACCATGGTTTCTGAATTGTATTTATTTGTCATTCCATAGCTACATTACCCAATATAGTAAATTTAGTAGATTAGCTAGGAAACTGAAACTTAAGTTAATCAGTATATTTTCAATCATCATAATGTCTGCAGTTTCAACCATCATAATATTTGTACTGTGTGAAAAGACATTAGATGACTGCTAAGATTATCTGCTTTGAAGAGATTCATTAAAATTGCAATTATTTTGCTTACAACATCAATGTTAAATTAATTTATTTCAAAATCTTAGAAGTAGATATATTTGTGAAGATGTCATTTTTGTTTCTAGACATTTATGACAGATACCCATTCCACAAAAGCAAAAATACTTCAGGCAAAAAATTAATTCAAGCTGTAATATAATATTTCAATCTAATTTTCATTTATTCATTCACTCATTTACTCAATCAATAGTTATTTTTGTGAGAACCTATTATATGTCACTGACTAGTCTAGACACCGATGACATAGGAATAAAACAAGCCCTACCCTATACTAGAGTTCATATTCCATTATGGTATAGTCAGGGAGACAGACAATAAGCAACAGTTACAAATACCTAACGTCTCAGGGGCTGTCCAAATGTGTAAGTGCTGTGAAAAATGGGAAGCAGGTAGGATAGTGAGTGAAATGGGATGGTGACTTTTCTGCAGAGACTAGAGGGAGACATGGACAGAGCTAGACTTCTCATGAAGCAAATGAAGCTTACGCTTCTGGAACTTTCACTGGCATGGGTCTTTTTGAGTGATAGGATTTGCTGGGCATGTAGAGTGTAAGTATGGGGAGGGAAGCCTGGGTTGCCATTGGGAAGCATATCTCTGTAAGCATTTCTGTTAAAATGCTGAAGATAGGGCGCCTGGGTGGCTCAGTGGGTTAAAGCCTTTGCCTTCGGCTCAGGGCATGATCTCAGGGTCCTGGGATAGAGGCCTGCATCGGGCTCCCTGGTCAGCGGGGAGCCTGCTTCCCCCTCTCTCTGCCTGCCTCTCTGCCTACTTGTGATCGTTCTCTCTCTGTCAAAAAAAAAAAAATCTTAAAAAAAAAGCATAAAACTCACAAAACACTTTAAAGAAAAAAATGCTGAAGATATCTCCAAAGAAAGTGAACAGTTAACTCCAAAGTAATCTCCAGAGCTCTAATAATTTGCTATAATTTCTGTTCTCATTCCAAAAAAAAGTAACCTAATTCTGTATTTAAGGTTTTATTTCTTTCTAAAAGAACATTCCCTGTTGGGGCACCTAGGTAGCTCAACGGGTTGAGCATCCAACTCTTAAGTTTCAGCTCAGGCCATGACCACAGGGTCCTGGGGTGGAACCCTGTGTTGGGCTCTGCATTCATTGTGCAGTCTGTTTGAGATTCTTTCCCTTCCCTTTCTATCTGGTCTACTCCCTGCTCCTGTGTGCGTGCACTCTCTCTCTCTCTCCCCCTCTAGTAAACAAATAAAATCTTTAAAAAAAGTAAAAAGAACATTCCCTGTCATAATTATATTAGTTTCAGGTCCCTACCAAACTTTATCCACTCAGCCCTGGGAATCTCAGGGTAAGAGGCAGACAGGGACAGGAAGGTGGCCACCATAAGAGGGTGATAGGCATGAGGTCTTGCAAGGATTGTGGGAAGAGACAACAGAACTTTAAGAACTTTGGGTTTTATTCTTACTAGGTTATAAAGCCAGTGAAATTTTTTTTTAAAGATTTTATTTACTTATTTGAGAGAGAGATAGAGAGAGATCACAAGTAGGCAGAGAGGCAGGCAGAGAGAGAGGAGGAGCAGGCTCCCTGGTGAGCAGAGAGCCGGATGCAGGCCTCGATCCCAGGACCCTGAGATCATGACCCGAGCCGAAGGCAGAGGCTTTAACCCACTGAGCCACCCAGGCGCCCGCCAGTGAAAATTTAGATCAGAGGAATTACTCGATCTGATTTACACTTTAATCAGGTCCTTTAAGAAGAATCACTCTACTACTCTTTGGAGTTCAAGTGAAGAGGCAAACATAGAGGCAAGGAGATATGGTGGAGGGACACCAGGTGACAGTGGTTGGGGCTATGTGGGTACCAGTAGAGGTGGTGAAAAATGCTAGCATTTGGGATGTATTTGTAAAGGAGAGCTGAGAACACTTGCAAGTGGATTCGATAGTTAATAAGGAAAAGAGGAACATGCCAAGGGGTTTGGTTTGAATAATGAATGGATGCTGTTCACTGAGTTGGGAACTTGAATCAGAGTTCAGTTTTGGAGATACTAAGTTCAAGGTAGACATCCAAGTGGAGATGGGAAGTAGACAGTTGAGTATATGAGTCTGTCACAGTTATCATGTCATTTAATCCTCAGTTCAATCCTGCTGTGGAGTATCATTATTCTTGTCTAAAGGTTTAAAAAAAGTGGCTTAGATGTTATTTAATACCTACTAGTACATGGCAATTCTAAGATGCGAATTCAGATCTTCTCAATATGTGAAGTCTTGTTCTTCCCATTGTATTATTTTTCTTCACCTTTTCATTCTGTTTTTTCTTCCTCTCTCTCTCCCTCCCTCCCTTCCCATCCTCTTTCTTTCATAAATTATATACTTCTGAACAACTCTTTAGTGCTAGGTATTGGGATTCCAAACACAAGCAAAATATGGACCCAAGCTTCAACTTGCCTTATGATCCTAATAACTTCTTGGCTCTATTTAAGTGTGGAGCAAAGAGAACCCAGTAATACTGATAACCTGATATTTTCTTGAGTCTAAGGAACCATAAGTTATAAAAAGTAGAATTCATAATAACTCTTTGGGAAGAAGGAAATACTAAAATTAACAAATGTCAAGTTTAAGACACTGACTTTAGATAGAATATATAAAAAACATATTTTAGAGTTCAGAAAATATAATACATAGTTAACATTTATTGGGCCCTTATATTCTAAGCCCTCCATATGCCTGTTTTATTTAATCATCATCATAAGACTTTGAGATAGCTAATATTATCATTTCCACTTTATAGATGAGGAAACAAGGCATAAAGAGGTTAGAAAAGCAAAGCTAGAAAGCAAACCCAAGGTATCTGTTTGAAAGGGGGCATTTAATCATTTTGCTAAACTGACTTTAAGAGTCAAGAGACTCAGACTCTAGTCCAGATTCATTTTCTAAATTTTGGGACACTTGTCCATGCATTCTCATCAGTAAAGTTGGATTTGAGGATCTCTGGACATCTCATATACTCTAAAGATTCTAACAATAGTTATTACATTTTTTTTTAAAGATTTTATTTATTTATTTGACACACAGAGAGAGATCAGATCACAGGTAGGCAGAGAGGCAGGCAGAGAGAGAGGAGGAAGCAGGCTCCCTGCTGAGCAGAGAGCCCAATGCGGGCCTCGATCCCAGGACCCTGAGATCATGACCTGAGCCGAAGGCAGAGGCTTTAACCCACTGAGCCACCCAGGCGCCCTAGTTATTACATTTTATCATGAGATATACTTCTCATTTCAAAAATGACTTAAACAAGAAATACGTATAACTGTCATTTATTCTGTACCTACTATGTGCTGGTTTGCTAAGGGCTTTATGTAGCTTATGTGCTTTAATCACAGGGTCAGATTTATTATGGGTATTATAGCTAAAGAGACAAATTAATTTGCTAAAGGTCCAACTGCTGGTAGGTTTTGGAACTGGATCTAACCCAGTTCTGAATCCAAATTCCATGGATTTTTATACCACTTTAATTTTTCTCCAGTAAAGTAGGGATAACCTTAAATGCAAAAACTCTAAAAAATGTCAACTCTCAGAAAAAATAGGATGTTTTTGGAAGTGTTGAGTCTAGTTAGCAGAAGAAGGTGCTAAAATGCTGAAGTTGTTTGCCATAACTTCAGCCTAGTGAGAAAATCTCAAATAACTTAATGTCCCTGTTTGGCAAGCTTTTTGTAGATAAGAACCTGCCAACATTCA
Organism: Ailurus styani; assembly: GCA_002007465.1. Lineage (NCBI taxonomy): Eukaryota > Metazoa > Chordata > Mammalia > Carnivora > Ailuridae > Ailurus > Ailurus styani. The sequence continues at coordinate 1,141,593 of LNAC01000024.1, read as the reverse complement.
TCCATTAGTAGAATCTAAGATTTCCTGAGGAAGTTCTGCTGTCATTAATATCATATTACGTAAATTATCTTGCAGGCTCAAAATGTTTAGGAAAACAGACCCAGTGTGAGCCTTGTTGGATGGAAATCTATCTACATCAACAACTTTAATTATCTAGAGGACTACTTATGAGCATGAAATGTCCTGATATTTATGTATATCAGTATCCTAATTTCAAACATAAACAAAAGAAGAAAGGATAGTATAATGACCCTCATTACCCAATACCTAGTTTCAACAGTTATCAACCTATTGCCACTTTTGGTTCATCTATAACTCCCTGTAGCTTACTCCTTGCTGTTTTTTTCCCCATAGTTTTATTGAAGCATAATTTATGTTCTGTAAATTAATTCATGGTAAGTATATGGTTCAGTCATTATCAGTAAATTTGTAGAGTTGTGCAACCATCACCCACAGTCTTGGTTTAGAACACTTCCTGTTGCCTCAGAAAACCCCCTCATATCCATTTGTAGTCAATCTCCCTCCTACAACCAGCCCCGAGCTTTCTATATCTGTATATTTGACTTTCCTGTACATTAGTATAAATAGAATCATACAATATTTGTTCTTTTGCAAATGATGCATCTTTTACATCATTTCTTTCACTTAGCAAAATGCTGTTAAGGTTAATTCATATTTTAATATGTACCAGTAGTTCATTTTTATTGTTGAATAATATTGCATTATATGGATATACCACTTTTTGTCTATCAGTTCAGCACTTGATGAACACTGGGACTGTTTTTGGTTTTTGGCTGTAATGTCTAATGCTGCTATGAACATCTGTGTACAAGTCTTTGCATGAACATGTGTTATCTCTTTTTGGTAGTTTTGTAGGTATGGAATTGTCATGTTGTAAAGTAAGTTAATATTCAACTTTTTAAATAACTACTAAACTCTTTCCAAATGGGTATATCATCTTACATTCACACCAGCAGTGAATTATTATAATATATTTATATTTCTGTATAAATTTTAGAATCAGCTTGTTTGAATCTACAAAATTTTCTGCATGTATTTTGATTGGAATAGCATTAAAAGAATCTGCAAGTTGTTTTGGTGAGAATTGACACTTTAGTTGTGTCGAATCTTCCAATTCATGAAAAAAGTATGCTGCTTCACTTATTTTGGCTTCCTTTGATTTTTTCATCAGTGTTTTAGTTTTTAGCATATAGATTGAATATATCCCTTTTATATTTATGCCCAAGTATTACATTTTTCGTGGGAGCTGCTGTAAATGGTATTGCTTTTAAGTATTAAATTTTCAATTGTTCATTGCTAGCATAGAAACAGGATTAAGTTTTGTGTTCTGACCTTGTATTCTACAGCCTTGCTAAACGCACTCATTGGTACTTGGATCCCCCCCCCACTTTTTTTTTGTACAATTGGTATTTTCTATGTAAAGTTTCATTTCATCCCTGAATAAGAGCAGTTTTATTTCTTCCTTTGTAATTTTGTATGTCTTTTATTTATTTTCCTGTTTTATTACTTGGGCTAAGGGTTCCAGTACAATATTGAGTAGGATTGAATAGAGTGGTCATCTTTGCCTTATTCCTGATCTTACGGCAAAGCTTTCAGTCCTTCATTATTAATTATGATGTTATCTATAGCTATTTTGTTTGTTTTTGTTGTTGGTTTTTATAGATGCCCTCTTATTAGATTGAGTAAATTCTCTTCTATTTCTATGTCATGGAGAGTGTTTCTCATGGATGGATATTGAATTCTGTCAAAAACTTTCTGTTTCAATTGATGTGATCATACAGTTTTCTTCTTTAGATTGTTTATGTGGTAGATCATGCTGCTTTATTTTCACATTTTAAAGTAGCCCTGAATTCCTGTGATATCCTCTATTTTGTTGGGGTACTTATTTGCTTTTTTTATGTTGCTTGATTCTATTTGCTCATATTTTTTGAGGATTTTTGTGTCATCTTCACATTGGTGGCTGCTGACTTTTTTTCCCCTCTTGCTGTTGGATTTTTCTGGTTTTCCATATGCAGAGTAATTTTGGATTGTATCTTAAACATGGAAGTGTTATGTTATGAGACCCACTGCCCAAATCCCACACTGGCCACTCAGTAGGTAGTACACACACAGAATAGATCCAAAAAACACTGGAAAACTTTGAAAATAGAGCTGATACTGAAGCCACAACCCACTGAAACCTATTTGGAACTTGCATCTTGAACCAAACTGGATTCATTACATGTCAAAACAGAAATTGCAACATTCTCAGTAGGATTTAAGCAAGATCAGAGTCTCATAACATAGACTCTGAACTGTAGTTCAGTTCTCAGTCTTTTGTATGCTAATTAGGGTCAGAATCACATATGCACAACTTGGGATTGAGTATAGAATTCATGAACAACTTCATGGGTTGCTTTCTGTAGCTCCTACCTCTCTGTTATCTCTCTGGTCCTTACTGGCTTCCTGAGGAACTTTAGATAGCCTGCTCTTCTGCATGTTTCCTGGGACTGCAGCCGCATCTTATGCTAAGCAAGAGGAGGACAGAGACAGCAGAGTCTGGCTTCTCATGCTCACCCTTAAGCAAGGGGGTCCCATTATTTTGGGACCATATCTCCTCCAACTGGAGAAGAAGTTTCCTCTCAGAGTTTTAGATGCCTGTGAACCCCTGTTGCCTTGACTGGGGTTGTGATGGGATTGCCTCAGGGCAGGTAGAGCAGAACCGGGACCCACACAGGACCGGTGTGTGCATCATTGTGCTAGTGAGTGACATGTGCTTCCTGCTGTTGTTGTAATGTGTGGGGCAGGGGTGCGAAGTGCACACAGGTAAGTATGGCTATGCTGTGATCCACTGCTATGATTCCCTCTCACGTGGTTTTGATTTGCATTTGCCTAATGACTAATAATGTTGAGCATCTTTTTATGGGTTCACTGGCTATTTGTATATTTTTTTTGAGAAATCTTGACTTAAATCCTTTCCCCATTTTTTAAATTGGGTGGTCATTTTGTTATTGAATTATGTAGGTCCTTTTATCAAGTGCCTTATAGATATTTGATTCGTAAATATGTTCTTTCATTTTGTAAGTTTTTTGTTTTTATTTCTTCACTTTCTTAATAGTAAAGTTTTTTTGAATCACAGAAGTTTTTTTGTTTTGATGAAGTCCAATTATATAATTTTTTCTCTTTTGTTGCTTGGGGTTTTGATATCATATCCAAGAAACTATTGCCTCGTCCAAGTTCATAAAGATTTGCCCTTATGTTTTTACTAAGAGTTTTATAGTTTTAGGTCTTATGTTTTAGTTGAGGATCCATTTTGAGTTAGTTTTGTATATGGTGTGAGGTAAGGGTCCAACCTCATTTTTTTTTTTTTTTGCATGTGAATGTTCAGTTGTTCTTGCATCATTTGTTGAAAAGATTATTCTTTCTGCTATTAAATTGTCTTGGCACCTTAGTAAAAACATCAATTGCCTGTAAATGTGGGAGTTTATTTCTGGACTCTCAATCGTATTCCATTGATCTACATATCTGTTATTATGCTGGTACTACATTGTCTTGATTACGGTAGCATTGTAGTAAGTTTTGCAGTTGAGAAATGTGAGTCCTTCAACTTTGTTCTCTTTTTTCAAAATTGTTTTGGCAGGAGTGTCTTTTCACCCTAGGGTAATATGTATTTAAGACTTGAAGATCAAAGAAATGGCAGGGTTTGTTATTCTGGTTCTTATCCAGTTATAGTTTTTTTTTTTGTTTTTTTTTTTATCCTGTGCTTTCCAACCAAGCAAATCTATTCAAATGTTAGTCATATTGTTAAAAATGTGCTTTGCCACTGCCAGTGCCCTAGCAGTTTTGGGCACATTTTTACTCTTAGCTGCTAATGTCCATTCTTAAATCTGCCAGACATATTACCTTTAGTTTTATTTCTTGTGCTTCTCAACCCCAGATTAACATTTGAGCTTCGGATTTGGTTTTCTGAGTACATATTTTCACACTGAGTTTGTTAACACTTGGACACTCTATCTTTCTATGTGCTCTGTGTACACTTCTGCTGGAATAGGATCGTGCCCCACCTTAAGACCATGCCCTGGCATCATAGGGACCTTCTAGACAGACTTCTAAGGTACATACTGGTATTCTTTCTTGTGGCTTGGTGCTCAAGTCCGTCCCTAGTACTAACTGGATATTTATTTATTATAATTTTTTGAGAGAGAGAGAGAGTGAGGGAGAGTACACATGTGTGCAAGAGGGGAGGGGAGGGGCAGAAGGAGAGGGAGAGACAGAATCTTAAGCAGGCTCCACTCTCAGAAACATGGAGTCTCATTTGGGGTTCCATTTCATTACCATGAGATCATGACCTGAGCCAAGATCAGGAGCTGGATGCTTAACTAACTGAGCCACCAAGGTACCCCACAAATTGGATGTTTAAGTCTTTCCAACCAGTGGGGACCATCTTTGGTGTTGGGACAGCACAATCCTGTATGTGTCTATGCAGAGACACTATTTCTAGTGTTTCTTTTTGAATTCAATGGAGAAGTTAATTTAAGGTAATAGGTTTATACTAAACAGTTAAGCCCTTTACATGAAGCAGTTAACAACCTTTTTAATTCTCTGGATTTTTACTTTGACTTTGATTTTGAGATTTTAATCCATTTTCAATGAAATGGTAAAAATGATGGAAGACAGGAATGTCAGTTTACTTGGAAGTGTATGTGTGCATTTAGGCTAAATAATGGTTCCATAACCTGAAAACAAATAGGCAGTTGGTCTCACTTACTGATGTAACATATTCACAGGAGATAATCTTAACTATTGAAAGAATGCATATGTTTATAGAGTTACAGAAACTCGGGCTTACTGCTTAGTAGATAAGAACCCGTGGGCCTGGAGAGATTTAATCGACATTCAAACTGTAAACATACTCTTTGCCAATTCCAGGTTATATTTAAGTTTTAGGCTGATTTCCCAAGAAGCAAGAGGTTCAGCACTTGTTCCAGGATGTTTCGATGTTTCTTTTTAAACCTGGAATCCCAGTTGGTTATTGTTTATAGAGGTCAATGGCATTGCTTTGGAAATGGGAATGGAAAATTCTCCAGAGTCCCAAGGAGGTCAGGTCATGGTGTCCCTGAAGGTTGTTTGAGAGCCTGGGTTTTGAATCAGTCATATGAATACAATTTTGATTGTGCCAGGGTCAGGCACTGAACACCTACTTGTCTATTGGCTACCTACTTGTCCTTGAATTCTAAAGACCAGACTGAAAAATGGCCTGCCTAGGCTGTGGCTGAGTAACCTTGTTTGCAGTATTTATGGAGAGAGATGTTACATGCCTTACAAGGCTGTCTTTAGAGATTAACATACCTGGTTCTTTTTTATCCTTTTTGATCAAGGCTTGTGGCTTTAAAACATTTTTTTAAATATTTATTTACTTATTTGAGAGAAAGCGAGAGAGCACGTGCACACATGTACACGAATGGGGGGAGAGGCAGATGGAGAGAGAGAGAGAGAATCCCAAGAAGGCTCAGTGCTGAGGGAAGAGCCTGTTGAGGGGCTTGATCCCACGACCCTGAGATCATGACCTGAGCCAAAATCAAGAGTCAGATGCTTAACTGACTGAGCCACCTGGGCACCCCAAGTTTCTGGAGTGAGCCTTTGCTCAGAGTGTACTAGCCATTCATTGTCCCTTCCTTCCTTCATCATTCTTGTACTTAAAAAAAAATGAAGTTTAGGGCGCCTGGGTGGCTCAGTGGGTTAAAGCCTCTGCTTTCGGCTCAGGTCATGATCTCAGCGTCCTGGGATCGAGGCCCGCATCGGGCTCTCTGCTCAGCAGGGAGCCTGCTTCCTCCTCTCTGCCTCTCTGCCTACTTGTAATCTCTCTCTCTGTGTCAAATAAATAAATAAAATCTTTTAAAAAATGAAGTTTATATCCTTTGAATGGAATAATCTACAAAGTCTCAGGAACACCAGCTCTTTAATTTTCTCTCTGATTCTGATTTGATGAGTGGCAATTTTGTTTTTACTCCTTTGCATCTTTCCTGGCCATTTTAGAAATACTGAAGTGATTGCAAACAGGGGAATCCTCCTTAGGGGAACTGACTCAGCAGCCCTTTGCTGAGAGAAAAGTCTCTCCCCTTCCTCTTCTTCTGGGACCAGGGCCACTCAAATTATTTGGGAAAATGCCCTGGCTTGCTGGGAGCTCTAAAGGACATGGCAAGCAAAATTGCTAATACTAGTACATCACACTCTCATTAAAGGATTTCAACAGATTTTATTTTCTCTGAGGATTCAGTTAACAACCTTTATACAATACCCACAGCATGTAAAGCATGACACTAGACATGGCAAAAGAAGGCAGAGAATCACAAGGAATGTTTCCTGTTCTTTGGGAGCTTCTTAGTTGAGAGAGAGAAGTATATTAGTCAGGGTTCTCCAGAGAAACAGAACCAGTAGGACACACATGCAGAGAGAGAGAGAGAGAGAGCGAGCGAGAGAGCGTGAGAGATGGAGAGACAGAGAGGTTTATTATAAGAAGTTGGCTCACATAGTTGTGGAGGCTGAGAAGTCCCAAGCTGGAGACCCAGGAGAACCAATGGTATAAGTTCCAGTTCATGGGGAGAAGATTGATGTTCCAGCTCAAACTGTCCAGAGATATTCCCTCTTACTCAGCTTTTTTGGTCCATTGAGGCCTTCAGTTGATTGCATCCCAATTAGGCTACCCAATTAGGGACAGCAATCTGCTTTGCTTTACTCTGTCTACCCCTTCAAATGCTAAATTCATCCAGAAATACCCTCTTCATGAACTTTGAGGTTTGTAAGTAAAGAGAGGGTGGTTGAGGAGTCCCTCGTATCAAATGAGATAGAAAGATGAGGATGGAGAAGAGATGTAGGTCATGGACAGTGGCATTCTCAGTGACGTGGCCAGGAGTATATAAGACACATCTTGGGCACCTGGGTGGCTCAGTGGGTTAAAGCCTCTGCCTTCGGCTCAGGTCATGATCTCGGGGTCCTGGGATCAAGGCCCATATCGGGCTCCCTGCTCGGCAGGGAGCCTGCTTCCCCCTCTCTCTCTGCCTGCCTCTGCCTACTTGTGATCTCTCTCTCTGTCAAATAAATAAACAAAATCTTAAAAAAAAAAGACATCTTAAAAGATAGTGGAAAGAACAGAGCATATCTGTTTGAGAAGCATGACTGGAAAATGGGTAGAAAAGAAACATTGCACTGTATAGAGGGCAGGAAAAACAAATGATTTCTTCTGGAGTTTGGAACAATTCAGCATATTAAAATAACATTGTTCTTGTTACTGATGAAGGCTCTAGAGTAATTTGAACTGGGATTTAAGTAGTAGTGGGACTTCTGTCAGTCAGCAGAGCGTGTAGATGTTCATCCCTCTTGGAATGGCTGATTGGGACGGAGACTTCAAAATCTTCTAGGCTAGTCTGTCTGTCATTCATGTAGGACTCCATTTGAAGTGTCTGGATGGTCAAATGCTTCTAGAGGGAGGAAGCTCACAATTTTCAGTTTAGACCATTTGTTGTTGATCTATCATCATTGAGAAACTTACTTTAACAACGAAAAATTTCCTTTTTGAGCAGAGATGCCCTAACTAGGAGGAAGGATTCTAGGGGCCCATCTTTGGGAAATACCCTTCACTTTCTTCACAAAACTGAAGTGCCTGTCCATCCAAGGATAGCAGCTCCTCCAAACCATAGATCTCTACTCTTTCTCACAGGATTTAATCAAGGAAGAATCTTCTTTGGGATGCTCACCTCTTCCCTTTTTTCCCCAGCCTATTAAACTTGTTGGGCTCCATCTCTCAGTGGGCACAATTAGTCTCATTTTCTTTTCTTTTTTTTTTTAAGACTTTATTTATTTATTTGACAGAGAGAGAGAGAGAGAGAGAGAGAGAGAGAGAGAGAAATTACAAGTAGGCAGAGAGGCAGGCAGAGAGAGAGGAGGAAGCAGGCTCCCTGCTGAGCAGGAGCCGGATGCGGGGCTCGATCCCAGGACCCTGAGTTCATGACCTGAGCCGAAGGCAGAGGCTTTAACCCACTGAGCCATCCAGGTGCCCCTAGTCTCATTTTCTAAATGCGGTTATGATTTCAAGAATTATTTACTCTATATCTTATCTGATGGGGCTAATTTTAAGTACCCAATTCTAAAATTCTGCATTCATTCTCTCTCTTTGTATGATCCATGTATAATACTAGCCCTGGTTTGAAGAATACAAACTCATTTTATGTATCTGTTTGAGAAATGAATATTGTGTTAGCTACTGTCACGTCTGGAATCTATCACACTCGTAGTCTGGAATTCAGAGAAAACTGCTTTAAAAATACAAATGCACCATTTTATTCTGCAGATGTTTTGAGATTTGCTGAGCACTTTAGCTTTAATTAATGTCATTAATGAATTTTAAATTGAGTAAAAAAATCAAGTGCAAAATGACACAAAGTAAGAATGTGATTCTGAAGTATCACTTATTATCACTCTTATGTAGTGATATTTTTGCCAAAGTTTATATGGAATAAAATGTGACTCTTATATAGCATATATTGGAACAACAGTGTAATTTTCAGCTTTCAGTAGAGAAGGATGACCTGAAAAACATTTTCTAACAAGTGCCAAAGTAACCTATGACAAACTTATTAGTACCAAGTAGTAATAATTATATTCCACAACTCTAGAGCCCAGGGATCATGTCACATTTAACTTTGTTTTTCTCATGGAACCCAGAACAGTGTGATTTTAATAACTATTCAGAACGCATTTGTTGAATCGTGTGTTATCTGTCTTAAAAGCCAAGTTTTTCCTCCCCAAAAGGATACCATGAAGTAAAAGATAAGGCTTGAGGAGGACATATGTGTGCAAATGAGTGTGTGTGTGTGTGTGTGTGTGTGTGTGTGTGAAGAAAAGGTGCTAAAATTAAATCCGCTCTTATCTGGAGAGTGGATTTATGTACTAGTGATACCTATATATACTAGTGATACCCTGTGACTTCTTAGTGTTCCGAGTGTTAGAAATCATTTCTTCCCTTGTCCCAATGTGCTTCTGCTGATGGATGATATATTACTAACCTGCTTAACACTATTCAATATATTGACATTGCACTTGGAAAAAAATCCAAATCCTTTCCCATACCCCCAGAGATTCCAGTTATCAACTTCTGACTAGCTCACCAGTCTCATTTCCTTGCTCTTCTCCCTTTCACTCATTCTGCCACTGTCTCTTCTGCCTCAAATTCTGTTTCCCTAAATTTTTGCATTGGTTAGACACTTATCGTCCTCTTTGCTTCAACTCAAACATGACTTTTTCAGAGGCATTTTTTGAAAGTCCTAATAAAATGGCACTTCCCATTTTTACCCATTCTCTACTTGTTCTAACTCTGTCCTGTTCTAGTTCAGAAAGGCAGCTGCCTCAGACTCTCAGATCTACAAAATTGTTATTTAAAGAGACTGCTTTTGACTTTCAGTCCAGGGTGCTCAGTGAATTCTAAAGGATTTTGCCAGTGTCATCAACTCATCTTATTCAACCAGCATAGAAAAGAGGGTGGGTGATAGAGGCAACCTAACATGGCCCTGTGATAAAACCTAGTCCGTCCCTTCCTTCCTTCCTTCCTTCCTTCCTTCCTTCCTAAGATTTTATTTACTTATTTGTCAGAGAGAGAGAGAGCACAAGTAGGCAGAGTGACAGGCAGAGGGAGAAGCAGGCTCCCTGCCGAGCAAGGAGCCTGATGTGGGACTCGATCCCAGGACCCTGGGATCATGACCTGAGCCGAAGGCAGCTGCTTAACCACCTGAGCCACCCAGGTGTCCCGTCCCTTTCTATTCTCTTTCACTCTTTTGTTGTCTTTGTAGCAATTATTACTATAGAAAATTAATAATTACTTATTTGCTTACTGGCTTATTATTGATCTGCCCTTGACAGATAGCTATGAGAGCAGAGATCTTGTCTGTTATATTCACTGTTGAATTTGCAGTGTTTATTTTTTATTTTTTTTTAAAGATTTTATTTACTTATTTGACAGAGAGAAAGATCACAAGTAGGCAGAGAGGCAGGCAGAGAGAGAGGAGGAAGCAGGCTCCCTGCTGAGGAGGCAGCCCGAAGCGGGGCTCAATCCCAGGACCCTGAGATCATGACCTGAGCCACCCAGGTGCCCAAATTTTCAGTGTTTAAAATAGAGTCCAGCACATGTAAGTACTCAAATGTCTGGGTAATATAGTTGAATGGTGAAATAATTCTGCACTTGAGGTTTACTTTAGATGACAAGTACACAGCAGGGCTTGGTACATAGTATATGAAATCTATAGTTGCTCTACCTCTCTCCAGCCTTCCTAATGAGAGAGAGTCAGTGATCCCTTTGGAAGTGCTACTTAAGCAGCATTTAAATTCAGATATAAAGTTGATGCTTTTCTTACCTATTTATTGAAATACAAGGTAATCTATGACTTAGACCCTGTTAACACTTTCTCTCTTCTTGGCAAGTACCTGTTTTTGTGACGATTCTTTATACTTTGTAACTCAGAGACTTTCCTAAGTTTAGGCATTTTCCTAATTAATCAACATTTGTTAATGAGGGTGTTGTTAAACTGTAAAATTAGGTTGACAAGAATGATTTTTAACTTAATCAGATCCTCATAGGCCCATTGTATTTCATATACTTTATAGTGTTACTCAGGTAAGAATGGTGTACAAATATTTGCATATACCACAAAATTAGATTGTGACTTATATGGTCTCTTAAAGAGAACTCTGTATCAGTGCCTATAGGCTCTATCTGAACAAATTAAGCCTGTCTGGTATTTTTTTTTACAAGGAGGTCTGTTAATTAGCTCAGCTCCACACAACTTGGTTACGCTTGCACATCATAGACTTATTGTCCATTGACTCCCTCCTGTTCTAATTCAGAAAGAGAGCTGTCTCAGACTCCAGATCCAGGAAAACTATTACCTAAAAAGGTTTATTTTGACTTTAAATCCAGGGAATTTGGTGAATTCCACAAGTTTTTTCATATGTCATCAATTCATCTTATCTAGCCCAGATGAAAAGGAGTATGGATGATAGAGGCAACATCACCACCTTGGATAAAACTGGAAAAGTCTTTTTATTTAATTTGAGAAGGTCACAATTCTCCTGGTTGTACACAATAAGCAAGAAGACCCATTGCTACCCTCTTAACCTCATTTTTTGTATCTTGTAGAGCCCTTGGGAAGATTTCTCCCATCTCTCACATTTGTGTGCTCTAGTCATTGCTAGTAATTGGAGCTTTGTTCTCCCTACTGTTTGGGGACTGGCATATCTCAGCTTCCATAAAGAAGAGTCTCAGGGTTTTGGGGCACCTGGGTGGCTCAGTTGGTTAAGGCTCTGACTTATTTATTTATTTATTTATTTATTTATTTATTTATTTGACAGAGAGAGAGAGATTACAAGTAGGCAGAGAGGCAGGCAGAGAGAAAAGAGGAAGCAGGCTCGCTGCTGAGCAGGGAACCCGATCTGGGACTTGATCCCAGGACCCTGAGATCATGACCTGCGCTGAAGGCAGAGGCTTTAACCCATTGAGTCACCCAGGCACCCCAAGGCTCTGATTCTTGACTTCAGCTCAGGTCATGGTCTCAGCGTTGTGAGATGGAGCCTTGCAAAGAGTCTCAGGGTCTTTCTTTTAGCTACTGTATGCCTGAAACTTAGACTCCAGCCCAGGCTCACTGACCTCCTAAGAGAGGGAGTAAATCATTTACCTCTATCCTATAGGGATATAGTATCTGTGTAAAGGCCCTAACATGGTATCAGTTTGAAGGACAAAATCTAAAATTTGTTATTGTGCGGAATGGTAGATCATCTGAAACCTGCATACAAAGACTGGTCTTGTAGGGCCAGTTTTTCCAATGAAAACTGTCTACAAGAGGATTGAACAGTCAAGGAAAACAGTTTGCATTCTGAGGACCAACATAGGGTATAACTTGAACCTGCTTGGAAATTAATATTATTCCTCTAGGAGGGGGTCTGGTGTATCTGTTGAGTGCTCCCTTTGAATGGGTCTGTACTTTGCTTTTCACAACACTGAGTGATGAGAAAGTGGAAGAGGCTTGTCCTGAAGCATGGCTTGGAAGAGAAACTCCAGCGTGGGCCACAGCCAGATGTAGCAGAGGCAAAGGCATTCACTCAGAGGTTTTTTTTTTTTTTTTTAAAGATTTTATTTATTTATATATTTATTTGACACAGAGAGAGAGATTACAAGTAGGTTTAGAGGCAGGCAGAGAGACAGGGAGAGGAGGAAGCAGGCTCCCTGCCGAGCAGAGAGCCCGATGCGGGCCTCTATCCCAGGATGCTGAGAACATGACCTGAGCCGAAAGCAGAGGCTTTAACCCACTGAGCCACCCAGGCGCCCAGAGGTGTTTGATTCTCTAACTATGAAAAAACACTTGTGCTTATATCAACAGTCTGCAACCCTCTCTCCTTTAGTCTCTTTCTAATATTCATTTCAAAACAGAGTGCATTAAGTCCCTACGGTGTGCTCACCCCTAGGTACATACTGGTGAGCCAGAAGTTAAACGTATTCAAGCACAATTTTTGATAATGCAAGTATTTTAAGACTCTACGTTTATCTAGGAACAGGAGGTGTTTTAGGGCCACAATTCTCTCATTACCACAGAACAGACTGTGTTTCTAATTCTAAAGCTCCTTAAGTGAAATTCTGTGTTTCCTGTATTTCCCTTCCTCTACCTTTAATGTATGCACTTGAGAGGCATTAACTGGGCATGTACCATGGTCTGGAATTGTGAAAAGATCTGGGGAGAACGAGAAAAAGAAGGTCCAGTTTCTGCTTTAATGGAGCTCACAGTGTATTCAGACTATAAATGTTGAACAAATAATGCATCACACCATGCTGTGATAAATGTAGGAACAGAGGTCCTCCTAAAGCCCTTCAAAGGGTAGGTTACATGCTACAGTCAGAAAGCTTGTGAAGGAGTCCTACCAGCCCAAATGAGATAATCTTATCTAGTTTACAGGTTTGGGGCATTTAGTGAGATATTCTACCTAGACCATTCAGCATATGGCAATCCTTCACACAATTATGATGATGACGAATTCACTTTTTTTCTTATTACTTTTGGACTAGAGAAATGTTATTTAAAACTATCTTAACACTCCCAGAATGTTGAACTCATGTCTACTTCCTTTTTCTTTGCAATCTCCTTAAATAAGACAAAACAAAACAAAACTTCCTTATCTATTTTTCTTCTTCTTCCACTCTAGAATACTTGTCTCTCAACTTGGCTAAATTAAAACAGAAGATCTAAAGCAGAGATGGGGTGGGGAATGGAACTGGGAAAATAAAAGCAAACGGAAATTAGACTGTTGCAATTCTGCACACATCTTTTCCTATCCACAGAAATTGGAAATCACATAAGAAAAGTGCCCAGAGAATGAGGATGTTTCCCTTCTGCTGTACCTGAGAATAATAAGATCAGTCAGTGGGGATGGGATTGGGTTTTCCAGCCCTTGAATAGAAAGCATGGGACAGATATTGTTCTCAGCATGTCTGCGGTTCTTGAGCAGGAAGGCAACAAGTGGGTTTAGAATAACAGAGTTAATCGGTACTTAGAGGAGTTTTTTGGAGAGGTACTTAATATAATTTCCAACTGCAACCTGTAAATTTATGTATTTTTCTAGGGATAAACAATCTAGAGCTAGCAATGCCCTTGGTAGATGTAAGTAGATAACCGTCTTTGAAAAGTACTGAGAGCACTAAGCTGCCTGAAAATGAGCAAATACAGCTGCAGTCTTACTGTATTTTTTTGACATTTAGTATTCTATTTTTCTAAAAAGATGAACATGGTTAAGAGGCAGTATTGTGTAGAGGTTAAAAACACAAAGTCTGTCATTAGCTATTTGACCTTCAAACATCAGCTTCTTCATCTCTAAAGTGAGTGCAAAACCAGTTATGTCACAGGATTTTGTGAGGGTTAAATTTGAAAAAGCTCTTGGTAGTTTTTTGCCCTCAGTAAATTTTATTAATCACCATATGATCATGTACATTTATAATTATTTAGTAACTCATGACCGTACCGTGGAGCACCCACAGACGCAGACATTAACTTCTTGTGATAATGTTCTGTTTCACTTTTTAGTCCTTTTGAGGATAAGGAATAAACTATGGTAACATTTCTGTATAACATTTTAGTTTAAGAAGCTCTTTGTTTTATGGCTAACTGGGTGTGTTCCAAGACTTGGGGGGGCCCGTGGTTTCTCCCATTACTTGTGCCACAGAAGTCTCTCACCTGGCACTCCACCTGCTTTAAATGTGCTAGGTGGGTAGGCCCTATAGCTTGTTTGGGTCTGTCATAAAATCAACACTCCCTCTGTGACTTGAACAATCTGCCTCAGAGGAGACCAAGCCAACAGAAACACATGCTGCCTGCCAATATGAGGCTCGACCTGGCATCTGCACAGAAAGAAATTTCTTTTTGTGCCAGGTTTTAGTAGCAGCATGTTGGGTCATGATATGCAGGCTTGATGCTTGGGACCTGAACTGGAAGTCCATGCCATACCCATCAACTTCCCCATGTGGCTGGAGGTGTTGATCAGGGCAGAAAGACCTGGCTAGTCTCATATTTTATATGTGAGTTAACATTTTACAAAAGAGAAGCTTCTAGAAGTGGCACTTTTAGAAGCACATAACCAAATGTCCAGAAGGTAAAGAATGAAAATTATTGACCACTGAAAACTTTGTTGTTGCTTCAGGATTGGTCTGGCCAAGTTTGCAGAATGCCCTAAAACTTCCAGTTCATCTTTCACCTGTCAATTAGCTAATGCCTGACTGCATTTAGTATTAGCAGCGCCACTGTCCTGTTTTACCAGGGCACATAGTGACAGCGTCATTAGTTCTGAGTGCTCACAGGAGTGGTGTTGTAGCCTGGGCTAATGCAATGAGGTGGGCAGTTGGTGAGATGGTATATGTTGAAACAGTAGTTTTTCATCACAAGATCTATGACACTTTACTTTGTCCACATGCAGATTCTGATTTAGTAATTTTAACTGCATTGACTTGTTAAAGCATTCAAAAAGTCAGTTGTTAATAATTTTTCCATTTATTTTCTTGGTTCACTGTATCAGCCAGATCCTTTGCATTATCGCAAAAAAAAAAAAGGCACAATGACCATTGCTTATGGCAGTTAACCAGAAAAAGAAAAGAGCGGAGTCCTAGCTCCTGTCTCCATAGGGAATAACACAGTTGTTAATGTCAACTTCAAAGGTTTTAATAAGATAACTTTATAAGGATCTTTTTGAGAAAATATGCGAAAGTACCTTTATGCAAAGGCAGGACATTTCCAAAATGGGACTCATGTTGGAGAGAAGAGTTACACTGGGATTATAGATTTGGAATCATCCAGCTAGGAAATAGAGTTGAAGCTGTGGAGAGTGAAGGAGGTCATGGAAGAGAGAGCGGGTGTGTGTGTGTGTGTGTGTGTGTGTGTGTGTGTGTGTGTGCGTGTGCGCGCGCGCGTGCGCGTGCGTGCGTGTGTGTGCGTGCCGGTGGGAGGTGTATGAGGGGGGGCAGATTGAGAGGTGGGGGAAGAGGAGGGAGGGGAAAGGAAAGGAAGGAAGAAGGGAAGGGAAGAAGTGGTCAAATGAGAGAAGAGATCTACAATTTAGAAAAGATGGATGAGAAGACCCTTTACTCCCATGGGACAGGACCCAGGTGCTGGCTACCCTGATGCTCAGAATCTTAATTCCCATCACCATCTCCATCCCTGTCTTCAAAGGGAAGCTTTGCTTCTCTGCTGTTGCTATTTTGGGAGTTTCCTTATTCCCCATCCCCATGAATGTGATTTTACAAAACACTGTAGAGTAATTATATAAACTGCAGTACCCAAAGGAAGTCCAGAAAGATTAAGAATACTGAACTGGGAGTACGAACATGTTTATTTTCTTATGATAATTTTGTGGCATGTTCAGCGCTGATAGCAAGAGAGATGCACGGTAAAGGGCGTAAGGCTTGTTTTCAGCTGGCATTCATTCTTACTGGTTGGTGCCAATGGTACTGATGTTAAAAATATTACAAATGTCATTTCCATCTGTATATAGCTCAACCACCTCCCATTCCTCTGCTCCTTTCCCCAGTACAAACAAACTACCTTCTCTTATTTTTCCTCAGGTCTCTTTCTAATAATACCAGGGCCTGTCAACTAGGATGAGAGGAATGAAGAAATAAATTCTTAAAAGTTCATGAATTTCATTGTTTCATTGAATGAATGCAAGCCTTGCCAACTTCCATGGGAAAATAAGCTGTTTTTCCCCCTTTTTTAAATAAACCTTCAAGTTGGACGATAATCAAAGGCTTGCCTATGGGTTAATGTTGGAAATTTGTAAGACGACGTCTGTTTTGCAATTAGTGTCTGTAGAACTTGTCAGAATTAAAGAAGGCTATGACAGCTGACTTTTTTATTTTGTAAAACAAAGGAGGCAAGTGTTTACCAACATTTCTTGTGTGTGCCTCTTGTCTAACTGGAAGACCTTGAGTAAATTTTTCTTAGAGCTCTTTGGTGTCCTTAGTAGCTAATGTGAAGTTCAGTATCAACTTCATAATAATCTTCCATCCTGTGTGTGAATGCCAGATTTCTTGGGAGTATATTGTGGTCATTTTGTTTTCTCTGCTTTTTCCAAACCCCCATAGGGTATCTTGGTCGGGTGAATAATGGCCTTCAGAGATATCTAGGTATTGATTTCTGAGGGAGAGAGGGAGAGACAGAATCTTAAGCAGGCTCCACACTCTGCAGCAAGGAGCCTGACATGGGGGCTTGATCACCTGACCCTGAGATTATGACCTGAGCTGAAATCAAGAGTCAGACATGGAACTGACTGAACCATGCAGGTGCCCCTGGAACCTATGAATGTTTCCTTATATGGCAAAAGGGATTTTGCAGCTATGATTCAGTTAAGGACCTTGAGATGGGGAAATTATCCTGGATTATTCAGGGGATAATGTAGTCACACTTGTCCTTAGAACAGAGAGAAAAAGAGAGAGGGATATTTGACTAGAGAAGTAGGAGCTGTGGGGGTGGAAGCTAGAGGCTGGAGTCGTTCCAGAAGGAACACAGGAGGCCTCCAGAAGCTAGAAAAGGCAAGACAACAGATTCTCCCCAACAGTCTTTAGAAGGAACCAGCCCTGCCTGATTTTAGACTTCTGACTTCTAGGACTTTAACACATTTCTGTTATTTTATGCCCCCGAGTTTGTGGTAATTTGTGACAGCAGTCAAGAGAAACTAATACAGCCACCTTTTCTCCTCCCCTTAAAACTAGTTTCAATACCAGGGACCAAGAGATTTGTGTGGGGAAGTTAAGGACACACAAGAAGGCCATCTCCCTGCAGCATGGAGCTTCCCTAGGGAGAGGATTGATATCTATCATTAATTTTGAACCGTTCTTGGTCATTGTCACTTCAAGTATTTCTTCTGCTGTATTTGCTGTTCTCTGGTATTCTAATCATGTATGTTATTCCTCTTGATTTTGTACCACAGTTCTTGGATGTTTTGTTTTTATTTTTTCTTGATTTCCTTTTGTTTTTGTATTTTTGTTTGGGAAATTTCCATTGACCTATCTTCAAGGTCACTGCCTTTTTTTTTCTTTCTTTTTTTTTTTTAAGTAGGCTCCACGTCCAATGTGGAGCATGAACCCATGATCCAAAGATCAAGAGTCGCATGCTCTACCAACTGAGCCAGCCAGGTGCCCCCAAGTTCACTGCTTCTTTCCTTATCTGTATTGTGTCTTTTGATGAGCTCATTAACAACATTCTTCATTTGTCTTAGTATGTTTTTGATTTCTAGAATTTTGTTTTGGTTCATTCTTAGAGTCCCCACGTCTGCTCACATTACCAATCTGGTCTGTTGTCAACCTTTTCCGTTAGACCTTCTAATATATTAACCATAGTTATTTTGAAGCCCTTGTTTGATAATCCTAATATCTGTGTCGTATGTGATCCTGGTTGTGATGCTTTGATGCTTTGTCTCTTCAGTGTATCTTTTCTCATCTTTTGTCATTTTAAGTTTTTGTTGAAACCTAGATTTGTTGTATGGGTAATAGTTATGAGCTAAGTAGGTCTTTGATGTGAGGGCTTGTGTCAGTCTGGCTAGGAGTTGAGCCATATTTAATATTTGTTGTAATTATAGGTAACAGAAGCTTCAAATTCATCTAGTGTCCTTGTTTTGGCTCCTTTATTGGCTTTGGGGCTTCTGTCTGTATTGCTTCTGAGAAAGAGACCATGTATTCCAGCTCTCTTCCACTGTCATTACACTAGAGGTTTATCGGTGTGGTAGTAGCATGTGGGCGAGAGGGATCATTCTCTATAAACTTCTGATAAAGTCTCAGTCTTGCAGCCTGTGCCTTAAAGTTGTGGCTTTCACAAGTATCTGTGTCCCTCCTCATGGTTGTAGCACTGCCCTCCCTTCTTCTTGCCCCCTACTCCTTTTCCTGTCTGTAGCATTTCAAACCTATTTCCTTGAAGCTCTGTCTCCAGTTGACTATGGATCCCCCCCCCACCACTTCTTTTGATGAGATAGAAAAGTTGGAGTAGAGAGAGATTTTTTTCTCCTAGAAGGGAGGAGTTTTCAGTGTCTTTCCCCCTCCAACCAAGTCTTTCCCCCTGCAGAGTATGCTTTTGTTATGGAGAAGAATCTGGAATAGTTTCTCAATGGGTATTCTTCCCTCCCCCCCTGCCAGGGCCATGAGGGAACCTTCCTTGGATCCTCACCAGGAGAACTAAGTGGGGGTTCCTGGAAGGAAAGGCCTTGAAAGTGGGGAGATGTCCCTTATTTTTTTATTTTTTATTTTTGTCTCCCAGGGACTTCCCACTGTCATGCTAGCCCCCATTGAGGTTCCAGCAGTTTGTTGAAATTACTAGTTAAGTAAATGGTCCTACCATTTGTGGCATCCAGGAACTTCTGCTGCAGGTAAGCCAATGTCAGATGCTATGTCTCTCTGGATGTGCCCTTTCTCCAGATTTGGGTGTGGCAGTTTACCCTATGATATTGGTTCTCTAAAGAGCAAAGAAGAGTTGCAGTTTTATTGAGGTATAATTGACATATTATGTAAGTTTAAGGTACAATGTGTTGATTTGATATACTTACATATTACAAAATGATTATCATCATAGCATTAGCTAACACCTCCCTTTCAGCACATAATTACCATTTCTTTTTGTGATGAGACATTTGTTCACGTTGTCTTGTTGTAGGACTAGAGTGATGACTTCCAAATTATTTAGCTTTGGAGCTAAACTGAATGTATCTTAGGAGCCTACCTACTTAAACATGCAAATGAATGCGTTCTCCTTCAGGAATGAGTGACCCCTTAGCAGCACTGAATTTCCACACAGATTACCCAGCATATAGCATGGAGTCATGTGCAAGTACATTTATGAACTGGTGAGGGTTGGGAGATTGGTGAGAAGAGAGCCTGGGGGTGGGGCAGAGAGAGAGAAGGATCTCTAACTTGATTTCCTGCAAAGGAGATCTGGACAAGATGCTGGCGGGCGAAAGAAAGTCTGCAAGGGTTGCTGGCTTTTCTCAACTCAAGGAGTGAGGAAATCTGATAGGGCAGGAGGAAAGGGAAATGTGAGTTCAGGCGAAAAGGACAGTTACAAAGGGGGAGTCACCAAAGTTGACAAACATTGCTGTCCTCAGAGCTTTAAAATTTGACACTCTGCTGCCCCCTGGGGAGAATACTTGGCACTTATAAAAGAACTCATTTTTTGAATCTACTTAATAAATGTCTATGTGGGCAAAAAATTGTTTTCCCTCTGCCTTTATACTAGCAAATACTTTATTTTCTCATCTTCTCATATTTTCCCAGAGAATGTAGATTTTATTTATAATTTGTTTTCAAGATTGCAAATCTAACAGAAAGGTATAATTATTAAGATTATTGTTTCTACAATCCTGCCTTGGTCACTAATTAATTGTTTGATCTTGGACAAGTTATTTAACTTCATTAAGCTTTAGTTCTTTATCTGAAAAACCTGGATAACACATATCTCATAGAATTATTGTAAGGTTTCAATGAGATAAATGTATGAATAAGTGTGGTTAATGATGGGTGCCTGGGTGACTCAGTGGGTTAAAGCCTCTGCCTTCGGCTCAGGTCATGATCTCAGGGTCCTGGGATTGAGACCTGCATCGGGCTCCCTGCTCAGCAAGGAGCCTACTTCCTCTTCTCTCTCCCTACCAGCCTCTCTGCCTACTTGTGATCTCTCTCTGTCAAATAAATAAATAAAATCTTAAAAAAAAAAAAAGTGGTTAATGCTAGGCACTTGACTGGTAAATAGTAAATATTAAATAGTGAGTATCTGCTATTATTATTGATTTTATTATAATTATCACTATATATTGTATTATTATATATGATTTTTTTTCCTGTGAGAAAATTCAGCCATGATCTAAAAATGGCAGACCTTTTTTCTGGGTTCCTAAAAAATCAGTTTATATGATTGACTTCTAGCATAGATATTAACACTAGTTTATAAAGAAAGATAAGTGTAGTATGTGTACACATACATACATGCATATGTATATATGTATGCTTATAGATATATTTGTATATATATGCAAATATATACACACATTGGTATTTGCTTAGAAAAAATTCAGGGAGGATACACAAAATTTATTTATACTAGTTATTACTGGAGAATTGAGATAGAAAATGAGGAGAATAAAGTTTTATTTTTTATTTTATACTTTTCTATTCTGTTTAAAGTTTTGCACAATGAACAGTATTATTTTCAATAATATAACTCACTTTGATGTCTTTTACCTGTGCATGTGTGTATTTATGTATATATCTATACATATATGTGCATTTATGTGTCTATAGTTGTATTTTCATTCCAATGAATTCTTTCCCTTGCTTTAGTCATTCAAGAGATAGTGTCTAGTGAATGGTATCATTTTATGAAAGAGGAACTAAAACTTGCATGTTCTCAATGAACAGCCTTTGAACTGTACAGATATATGACAAGGATTACGGTATTCAATTTAAATGTGTTTCAATAATTGTGGTATAAAATGGGTTTTATTTGTGGTGAAATGAAAGGGACAGCATTGAAGTGATTTAAGACAAATGTAAAAAATAAATATGAGTAACTATTTTGGACATGGCATTGGAAGCTTCAGCCATAGGAAAAATTAGGGACCGAATGTGCCCTTTCATGTTGTCATACTCTTGACTTGAGATCACATCAAGAGAAGACTGTGGAGAGTTCTGCAGGGCATGGAACACAATTCCATGTTTTATCAGAATGGACACAAATCCTTTGGTTGTCTGACCAAACGCTTCATATTCAAGTTCAAACCTTTCAGGAAAAAATAAAATACTAGGTTAACACCCTCTTCTTTTAAAAAGAGAAAAACACATCCTTTGGGATATTGTAGTGAACACACACAGCAAATCCAGCCCTTCTCTTTTGTCGGGCATTCACATTCAAGATGTAAGCGCCCATAAGCCCTCTAAGCCTTTCCCAGGCACTAAGGTTCTTTGCATGCACCACTGAGACCTGACACAATACAAATCTTAAATTGCATTGGGTGTTTAAGGGTGGGCTAAATTATATCAAAACATGTTTTCTGGTGCAGTGATGATGATCTGAGCCATGAAAGACTGTTATCAGCACTGACAGTTTACGTTTCCCACCAGAGAATAAACACAAGCCCAAGAGTTATATGTTAATACCACCTTCAAGCCATAGTTTTAGAGCAGGTGGTATTACTGAGGGACTAAAGTAGGGGGGAATGTTTAAAGACATTGTCTGATTTCATTGCTCCAGGCTGTACTGCTAACTCTGGGTGGCTAACCTGTGAGTGTATGCAACGGATCAGAAGGTGGGATTTGGCGGGGGGAGTTCAGGTAAGAGAGGAGATAGATGAATCTTTACAGATCTCTGTCTTCTACTGGAAATATCCCTAAAGCAGATAACTGCAGATAGTTTGTCTCTTGCCTTATCTTTCAAAGAACAGCAACTCATAGATCCCTAGACTCAGAGGTAGAAGGGCCTTTTAAATAATAGAGGCCAATTTCTCTCTCTCCCTCTCTTTTTTTTTTTTAAAGATTTTTTTTATTTTATTTATTTCACAGAGAGGGAGAGAGATCACAGGAGGCAGAGAAGCAGGCAGAGAGAGGGGGGGGAAGCAGGCTCCCTGCTGAGCAGGGAGCCCGACGCGGGCCTCGATCCCAGGACCCTGAGATCATGACCTGAGCCGAAAGCAGAGGCTTTAACCCACTGAGCCCCCCAGGCGCCCTCTCTTTTTTTTTTTTAACATATGAGGACCCTGAAGCCCAGCGAGGCAACTGAATTACCTAAGGGAATAACACTTACTATAAAAAGAGTGACACTGGTATTCAGATGATTACTGGATATTTATTACATGATTATTTTATTTCTTGAGTATTCCAAATTGATACATGATATATCTATAAAGGCAAATCAGTTGGTCAAAATTTAAAGCCTCCTTCCCATTTATTTATTTTGTACTACATTTACTTTTACCATGAAATTGTAGGTCCTTTATAGTGTTGATGAACCATTCTAGTTTCTTAACTGGTTACTTGACTTCGTAGAGACAAGTATCTTCAGCAATCAGTAGAATGCTAACAGGTGATCACAGTGGGCTCTCCACAATGACTGTTGAGTACTTATCGTTAAATTCTCCATAAAACTAACCATAGGCCTCACAACAATCCTGCAAACTGAGATTTCTTTTTCTGGTTTTATACACTTTTGGGCTTAGAAAGGTTAATAAGTGATGCAAGATCACACTGCTCTTAGGTTGTATTAGTCTGTTCAGACTACCATAGCAAAATAGCACATACTGGGTGACTTAACCGAAATTTGTTTTGGAAAATGGAGGTCTGAATCAAGGTGGCAGCAGTATTGGTTTGTGCTGAGACATCTTTTCTTGGCTTACAGACATCTGCCTTTTCACTCAGTCTTCATGTGACCTTTCCTCTGTGTGTGCATGGGGGGAGAGAGAACTCTGGTGTCTCTTTTCCAATAGGACTGGTGTCCTATTGGATTGTGACCTCACCCTTATTTTCTTGCATAACCTTCATTACCTTCTTAAAGGTCCTATCTCCAAATACAGTTATATTGGGGAGTAGGTCCTCGACATATGAATTTTGAGGAGACACAGTTCAGTCTGTAGCAGAGATAGAAGAGTTAGGGTGTGGACTTGAGTCTGCCCAACTTCCGAAGTTGGGCAGAAGAATGCTGCTGATTCTTAGTGCATGAAATTAGTGTATAAAATGGCAATAGTAGTATTTCTCTCCTATCAAATAAATGTATTTGTACCATAGTTCACAATTTAACTCTATTGTGCTTCTCCCCACCCATTCTCCCATGGTAGATGGCTTTGGCTGATGATCCTAACTAAATGGAACAGAACAAAATATTTTGTTACTGGTGTACTATAAGTCTAGAAAGGAGATTCCTTCTGGGGCTGCGAGTGATTGTGTGCTTACCCATCAGGTCAGGCTTAAGCTCCAACCATCAGAACTTGGCAAACAGGTTATACTATTGACTTATCCTAAGCAAGTAGAGACATTTAACATTAACTCAATCCACACAAATATATTTTTTGTGCTTATTATGTGCTGGGTGCTCTTCTAATGGCAACGGGGAAGACTGATAAGGCCTTTGCACATATGGAGAAGGCAGAGGAAAGTAAGCAAAGAAATAAGAATTTCATGCAAGATTGGTGCTCTGAAGAAAATGAAGTGAGTTAATAGGATAGAGGGGGCTTAGGAATGGGGTAGCATTAATTTGGTGCTCTAAGGAAGGTGTCTTTACTATTGTGACATAGAAACTAAAACTTGAATGATGAGAAGGTGTATTAGTCAGGGTTCTCTAGAGAAATAGAACTAATAGGATGGCTGGCTGGCTGGATAGATAGATGGATAAAGGAAGGAAGGGAGGGAGGGAGGGAGAAAGAAAGATTATGAAGAACTGGCTCACATGATTATGGAGACTTATTCAAAAATCCCACAGTCTGCCATCTGCAAGCTGGGGACCCAGGAAAGTAAAATGGTGGCACAATTCCAGTACAAACCCAAAGGCTTGACATCCAGGGGTGCAAATGGTGTTAAGCTCCAGTCCAAGTCTGAAGGCCCGAGAACCAGGAGCACTGATGTCAAAAAGGCAAGAGAAGATGGATATCCTGGCTCCAACAAGAGAGCAAATTTACCCTTCCTCTGCCTTTCTGTTCTATTCAGGCCCTCAACTTATTAAATGATGCCCACTTGCATTGGTGTAGATGATCTTCACTTAGCCTACGATTCAAATGCTAACCTCTTCCTAAAACATCCTCACAGATACACAAATAATGGTCAACCAGCTATCTAAACATCCCTTATCCCGATCAAGCTGACACATAAAATGAACCATTACAGACAGGGTTAATGATGGAAAAAATTGGGAATTAGAAAGTCCAGGCAGAGGAATAGTAAAGCAAAGGCTCTGGATGGGAAAATGTAATTTTTTGAGGAACAGAAAGACCAGTATGGCTAGATGCCAGAGCAAGAAGGGGGAGTGGCCAAGATAAGATGGAGAGGTAAACAGGGACCAGATCACAGAAGATCTGCTGCAGTGGGGAAAGGACATTGGCATGTATTTTAAGTGCATTGTGCCTTTCTTGGAAGGTGTTACAAGAGAATAATAAGGTCTGATTGGCATTTGTAAAATAATCATTTTTGCAGGGTACACATAGCACTTTTAATGGTTGTAATTTTGTTTCTCTCTTCACCATGAGTATCTTCCTTTGAGGCAGAAGGGGGGCAACATATTCTGTGGTCGATTTAAAACTGGTTTTTGAAGAACTCATGTACCAGAAAATTAGAATATTTGTAGAAATACAGACCCATTTAAGCTTTGCTTGTAGCTAACTCCTGTCTAGTGTGTCAAGGAGCTGGGACCACTTGTCTGTCATTGGCTATCTTGTTTCTCCATTGTTCAGATCACCCGGATGATGTTCTAATGAGAAGTGATTTGCAGCTTCCTTTCTTACTTACCTTCTTCCTTCCCTCCTCTGTCCGCCCTTCTTTCTTCCCTTCTAATGAGGGAAACAGTTTATGTTTTCTGTCAGTAGGTGCTCTTTTCTCCATGCAAATTCAGCCTCTTCCAGTTGTATTTTCTGGGCACTGATTTCATTGTCTGCTTATAAATGCATTCAGTTATCGGAATTCAAAAGCTATGATGGGAGGGAGACTTGAAGCTGGTATATGAACAGGAGGCTGGCAGATATTCACTGCTTGCCTGAGGTAGTTAGGGATGAGCCAGATTCACCCACCAGAGGATTCCAGAAGGGGCTATGCCACATCCACCTGCTTCACCTCCTTTCTGTACTCTGATGACACCTGTTATAGGACAGGTGGTGTGGTTCAGGGACATCTGTAGCTGTTAATATAGCATGCCCCCACAGAGTGACTGAGGACTGTAAGCATCACTCATGGGTGAAGCAGAGAGAATAAGAAACCAGAGGTGCAAGGCAGAAAACCTGGGAGGTCAAAGGAGTAAGGAGGTCAAAATAAAAAGAACAAAAAAGAAAAAAAGAAAAAAAAAAGGAAAAGTGAGAGGCAAACAGTGCAGTAGATGGTAGCAGGTTTTGAGGATATGGAGGAGGTAATTCTAATTTAATGTGAAAAAATAGCAAATGAACAATGGAGCGTATTATGGCAGAGGTTGGGGAAAGTGACAAGATTTGTTCATTTGTGCCTGTTCACCCATGTGTCCATGATGCTGAGAGCCTAAGTCTGGCTGTGGCCCTTTCTGGAAGTTGGCTCCACAGGGTGGCACAGCCCTCTCCTAGGGATCTCTGGTTCCTGGTCACAGCACAGAATTAACTGAATGCTATTGTATGAGGATCATCATTGTAAATATCTGAATATCTGTCTTTCTTTTGGAGGGCCCATATAGAGTGGTCCTCTGCAGTATACCCCCAAAGTCCATCAGCTTCTAGCCTTCTGATCTCTTTCTCCTTCTCCTTCTTTGGTACCATGTTCATCTTGGAGGGCAGGTGAAACCTAAATTGAAATACATAAAGCTACAAAGAAACCCAATTATATTGAAATATGCCATCCACATGTTAAAAAACAAACATGACATGGCAGTTATATATGCTTTTTAGTTAACAGATTAAGGAGCATGTTAAGTAAATAAGATCTAGATGGGTCTAATAACTTCATTATATTAAAGTGCCATGAACATACTTTGAGATATCAGGGCTGAATGTAATATATGAAGATGTCTATGATTTCTACTGGTGGCAGAGTAGCAGGTACCATTGATTTCACTGTGGTTTTTTACTTACTCATAATTAAATAACATGTGAAATCTCAGTCAGATGTTAGAAAAAACAATTTTTTTTAAACATTCAAGATCACAGATGCCCTATATTCTATTCACTGACCTCAGGTTAAGAGTTAAGAATTTCTTCCCTAGGAGTTCCCTGAGGAGAGAGATTAGGTGGCTAGCCCACCCGCCCCAAATTGGTAGGTTCACTCTGGTGCTGGATTCTTTCTCTAAAGTTTAAAATATCCCTGAGGAAATGGGTAAGTGCAGAGGTACCACCAGAATGGGTGATCTGCTTCCTGCTTACTGTTTCTCTTGGCATTTACCATGTGATTTCCAAATAACATGCCTTCCCTGCTGCTATTTCTTGACTTTTCAATATTTAACTTTAACTGTTTGTTGACTTCTTCCTGTATAAGAAGAGCTTGTGGGTCTTCCCACGCCCCCCCCCCATCCCCAACCCATACCTACTTTTCCATTCTGTTCCCTGGCAGTCAAAAAACCTTTTCAGTATGGAAACTTGGTCCTTCCCACCTAATAGAAGCTGTACTTCTGTTATTTGTTTGTTAACTCTCTGCCCTCTGTTTTCCTTGTTTTTAGTTAAGTGCTAGATCTTCTGGACTGAGTGATTAATTTTTTCTTTTCTTTTTTTTTTTTTTTAAGATTTTATTTATTTATTTGACACAGAGAGAGAGATCACAAGTAGGCCGAGAGAGAGGAGGAAGCAGACTCCCCGATGAGCAGAGAGCCCGATTTGGGGCTTGGATCCAGGACCCTGAGATCACGACCTGAGCCGAAGGCAGGGGCTTTAACCCACTGAGCCACCCAGGCGCCCTGATTAATTTTTTCTTACTGTATTACTCCTCTGTCATTTTCCATCCCTTTTTTTCTTTTTAAACTTGCTGGGAAATTCTTCAACTGTTTCCCTACTGTTTTACTGAATTATAACTTGTACTTCTCAGTTTTTATTTCCAGGATACACTTTGTTCCTTTGTTGGAACATCCTATTCTTCTTTCATAGATGTTATAGCTTGGTTCTTTGATGAAATTTATTTTGAATTTTTAAAAATTAGTTTTTCTCATTGGATTATTCCAATTTCTTCTGAGATTCTCCCCCCCATTTGTTTACTTTAGCTTATCTTTTTCATCTAAAAGGCTTTAAAAAATGTTTGATGATCCCCGGGCATCCATATTTTAGAGTGATGGGCTTACGAGCCAATTGGAAGTTGCTATGGAGTATGTGTCTGTGTCCTCCTGGCCCCACCTTGAATTCTTATGTTGAAGCATTAATTCCCAAGGTGATGTTATTAGCTGGGGCCTTTGGGAGGTAATCAGATTATGAGGGTGGAGCCCTCATAATGAGATTAGTGCCCTTATAAGAGAGAATACCAGAAAGCTTTCTTCTCTCTTTCTGTCTTTGCTGTGTAAGAAGGCAGGAAGAAGGTAGGTCTATCCGCAAACCAGGAGGTGTGTTCTCACCAGGAATTGAATCTGCCAGCACCTTGATCTTGGACTACTCAACCTCTAGAACAATGGGTTGTGGTTCTAGGCTTGTTTAAGCCATGCTGTCGATGGTATTTTTCTTACGGCAGCCCAAACTGACAAAGGCAGAAGCTCTATGTGTGATCATTGGGATGGGGCTTTTTTTCTGCTGGGTTTATATGGCATTAAGATTTTTTGAATGGGGATTTCCTAACCATTTTAAGTCAGGGTATATTCCATCCTCTGTCAAAATTCTGCAGTGTCATTCCATCTATCTCAGGACAAAGGTCCAAACCTAAAAATAACTTAAGAGTCCTTATGATCCACTCTCTTGTCTCCTCCTGCCCCTGTATTACCTACCTCTAGACCCTGTTTCCTGTCCTTTTCCCTGCTTATCCTATCGGAGCCATTTTGTCTCCTCATGGGGAGTGTCGCCTCACAAACCCCCACCAAATGAGGTCACTCACTCCCTCACCAGGCCTTTGCATTTATTCTTCCCACTGTCTGAAAATTCCCCAGATACTCACCTCAGCTTCCTCAGATTGCTGCTCCCCCGTCACCTTCAGGAAAGCCTTTTCTGACCACCCTATTTAAATTAATTTCTTCCCCTTTGCCTTCTTGTCTACTATCCCTGCTTAATTCTTTTCCTGTCATTTATCTCCATCTGATATTACTTTATTACTTTTTTGGTTTATTAGTCATTACTTTATTTATTTGTTGGTGCCTGCTGCCTCTCTCCAATATATAAGCTGTCCGACGGCTGAGGTTTTTGTGTTTTGTTCATTTCCTTAGCCACAGTTCCCAGAGCAATACCTGGTACATAGTAGGCACTCCGTGCAGTTTTGGATACATGCATTTCCATGTGGGATGGTTGTTTAGCTATACCAGGTGGGGGAAGGGCTCCAGAGATCTGACTTCTCCTTGTACAGAGTTTTAACATCCTCCCCTGCCCCGCCCGCCGCCCCCCAGAGGTTGATAACCACCATCTGTACCCATTTTCAGAGCGATCATAATTCCTGGGCCTCTCCAGGATCCTGAGGTGAGACTGTTCTTTCTTTTGGCTCCCAGCCCTCTGACGTCTGATGGACTTAGGTTCCAAACTTTCTAAGGTCCTCCAAGTCAGTAACCACTTTCCTGTTTTCTGCCTCACAGCATTTGGTCGACTTCTTTTACTCTCCTCTTCTTTTGCCCTACCACCTCACAGCCCTGCATGGTGAGAAGCTTTGCTGTAGGCTTCCATGCAAAGAAAATGACAAATACGAATATTCTGGATTTTTGTTAATATAGGTCTGAAATGGTGTACTCAGGAGGAAATGAAATACTGGAGGGATCAAATAGGTTATGTGATTGTGGGAGATGTTGTAGAACACACAGAAGTCTGTGTGTTTGGAGTAGATTATCTTTTTGGTCACTTTCAACTGTAAAAGTCATGATTCAATGGTTCTGTGAAATGCTCTGAACTGTTGAGATAAAAAGTGCTATGGACACAAAGAGCGTTATTATTAGCTCCGTTTGTTGAAGTGATGTTATAATCTTTGTTCATTTTCAGTTTTATTATTCATTTGAGCCTAGTGAATCTTCTCACCAGCGCCCCTTTTGTATTATCACAATACCTAACAGCTTTAATCAGCCCATTTGTTCTTGACAAAAATTACATGGATGGCTGTCCCTATTCATAGCACTGTGTTGTTTTTAAAATATCCATTCAACCATAGCTTCCTTCTCATAGAATACCCCCTATGTATATTCAGTCTCAGTGTTCGGCTCCACCAAAGGTCCCTTGTCTGTTTTCCACTAGTATAACCAGCGTTAATACTCATTGTCTGAGAGCATTGTTTTTAATCATTCCACATTCATGTGGAACTCCTAGGTAGCTCCATTATCAAGAATCAAATCTAACCAGCATTACTTAATGGAATCTTTAAATAGATTGTTAGAAGCAATTTTATCCACTTGTGTTATTTAGTCCCATGTTCCTCTCTTATCAAGAAAAAATTCCCTTTTACCTGGCTTTGTCAGACTTGATTATTAGACAGCGAGTGCATTAATAAGATAAAATTGTTAAGTCAAGAATAGAATCTTCTATGAAACTTAGTGTTTGACTTCCTTGGAATTCTCTGGAATGTGGCCATGTATTCAGGTTTAAATTGGTTACATTGCTTTCTTGTTGGTTAGACGTACAGTCCTATTGCTACCAGGTTCAAGTTCTCTGGACTTCTGATGATCCATCTTAGTGGAGTTTATAGAATGCATTTCTCTCCTTGAGTTGTATTTTAAAGTTTGTTTTGGAAGCTGACGATGCTTGCACTAGTTTCTGAATACCCTGACTATGATCTCCTTTGGGGCTATGCAGTACCTGGGGCCTTGGAGACTAGATAGAACAAATCTATTGTCCTATGTTTTGCCTTCAAAAGCAAAAATGCAAGCTAGCCAATAAATTATTCTTTAGTCCTTGTTAAAAACCAGTCTCAGGCTGATCAGAGGAATTCTGGAGGTACAAATACTTTCTGAGTTTCAATTTTAAAGTGAAATTTGTTTGTTTGAAAAGCATTAGTATATAGTGCCCTGCCCTTAAATCTTTTAATTTTGCTTTGATCATTTAAAATATGATAATTGCCTTTTGTCACCCTCCATGATATTTTCTTAAGAACTCTTTTCAGACTATAGCATGTGTTAGGGTTCTATTCCTGGATGTACTTCTCATAGACATTCTGCTTAATGTTACTGAACGTCAATTTATGTGCATGAGAAATTAGATTTCAAATGCCTATCTTTGTATGGCTAAAGCAAATAAAATATAGCCAAAGGCTAAGATGAAATAATTTTGAAACTATCCACTCTTCAGCGTCATGTTTCTCTGCTTCTTCCATTAGCATGTACAATTTATGTCTATTTGTGTATTAGTATTATGTACAGACAGATATTTTATGGATAAGAAACTAGGAGACCCTAATTATAAGCTTTAATCTCAGAATGACTACTTAATTACTTAGATCTTCAATTTTCCTATCTAGCCACAGAAAAAACAAGACAAATACAGGCATATTTAGCTCTAGTAATCTCTGCGTTTCCCTGAATTGCATTTGATCAATTCCTGGCAAATCAAATCATATTTTTAGTACATGGAGGTGGGAGATGGAGGTGGCATGCTATTTAAAGAAATTTTTCTATGAATTTAACAAGTAACCCCCCAAAGCATCTACCTTTATAAATTTGGATTTTTTAATAATGGGTTTTGGTAAAAGATTAATTCAAGTTTTAGAAATGAAGCGATATTGTAAATGTACTAAGCATACTTTTTCAAATGTTACCTTCTCTCAAATCCTTCTATGGATATGTTTTCTATTTCATTATTTATAATTTCAATAAATTTTGATTTTTATAAGTCATTTCTAGTTTTTCTAAAAGTAGAGCACAGCTGGATTACTCTTCTTTATCCTACAGAGGCACAGTGTAGGGTAATTTGTTAATATCCCCACCTTTCTGGAAAGATGAATAAAACATGGAGCTGTATATGCTGTCGACTTGTGTTCTCACCTTTTCTCCTCACGTGCAGGAGAATTTGTAGTGGTTAGAAAATTGGCAGGGATATGTTACTGGTTAACTGATTCCATCTCAAGGCTTGTCAGTGTTCTCTTCAAGATATGTTTTTAATTTATGAAAAGAAATAAAAATAATTCAAGTAAAAGAAAACAAAGGCAATAGGAACTTGAGACTTGTAAAATTTATTAGAAATAAAATGACAGGCATAAAACAAAAAATATCCTGAATTCTGGACTATTCTTAATAATTATATTAAGTTTCTTCTAAAGCCCGGAGCATAGTAATGAAAACAGAGCTTTCCATTCTTGTATCTCTTGTATGCTTTGTCTCCAAGCATAAGGAACTTCTCTATCATTTCTGATCTGTGCTAGAAAACCTTTAAAATGTTCCCAGGCTCTGATGTTCAGCCTTAGCTCTCCCTGAACCCCTTCACCACCTTCTCTCTCTCTCTCTCTCTCTCTCCCCACACACACATTTCTTTCTTTTCTTTTTTTTTTTTTTGAAGATTTTATTTATTTATTTGACAGAGAGAGATTACAAGTAGGCAGAGGAGAGGCAGGCAGAGGCAGAGAGAGGCTCGATCCCGGGACCCTGAGATCATGACCTGAGCGGAAGGCAGAGGCTTTAACCCACTGAGCCACCGAGGCGCCCCCCCGCCCCCCCCAGCCCCACATTTCTGATAAACTTTCTTAACTGGGCATGTACCACATGTCTACGGACTTCTCTAAGTAAGCGGTGTTCCCTTTCTCCATTGTGCAAATGAGGAAGCTGTTGACATCTAAGGCATTTTCTTATCTTCTGATTTTAAAATAAGATGCTTGAAGGTTCTGAACATGTTGCAGCTGGGATGAGGATCTTTCGTTCCTTTTTTTCTGCTCTACCTTGTGTGGTTTTAAAGGTGGTTTTGGAAGGAAATGGATGTTCCCTTGGGGGAGAAGGCACTAATTTGAGGGCAAAAGTCAAAGAGTTGACCCTCAATACTCTAGTTTCAGTCTCCCGCTTTACCTGGGCGGCATATTTAAGACTGGGAGATCTGGGTTCTGGGTCTTTATTTCTATAAACTGACCATCACCTGTTCATATAATTTTCTCGTGCTTAAAAATCTTGCATGCTTTCATCTGATGTTGCTTTCGGGGAACTCTTTAGACCTTGCCTAGGTTTGGGCACCCCTTGGAAATTCTTTACTATTATCTAATAACCTAGGTTCCTGCTAGATTAATATTGCCTACTTCCTGTGGGTTATAGCCTCCTCAGGTTACATTAGCTGATGGAAATTCTTCTGGATAAATGCATCAGCCAGTAAGGCTACTGTCCCTGAGGGGAAAGACTCCCCTCCACATCGCCCCAAGAAGACAGACCATAAAGGGCTAGAAATTGTCCAGTGGCAGTGGGGCCTAGGGGATCTTCTGAGGCAGAAAGCTTAGGGATCCCACTTAGTTTCTGGCTCACTGTGGGGTTTGTGCAAGTTGCTTCTCCCCTTCTGGATCTTCAGTCTAAAAACAGAATGATTTTTTCACTAGGGAAGCTGCCTATACTTAGGGGTATTTTTCTTTGTTTTGATTGTTTTTTTTTTAAACAGCTTTGAATTTACTGAGATATAATTCACATGCCTAAAATTCTTCTTTATTTAAAGTGTACAATTTAGTGTCTTTTTAGCATGTTCATAGGGTTGTGCAACCATCAGCATGAACTAATTTTAGAACTTCTTCATCTCCCCAGAAAAAACCTTATATTCATTAGTATTAGGTCACCTTTTCCCTCCTGTGTATCCTTTCCTCTTAGCCCTAAGCAACCTGTGATATACTGTCTGTCTCTATAAGTTTCCTTACTTTTGGACATTTCTCATAAAAGGATTTGTACAATACGTGGCCTTTTTGACTGGCTTCTTCCACTTAGCATAGTTTTGAAGGGTCAACATGTTGTAGCATATGTCAATACCTCATTCCTTTTATGGCCAAGTAATATACCTTTGTATGGATATACTCCACATTATTTACCCATTCATCAGTTCATGGACATTCGAGTTGTTTCTGCTTTTTGGCTATTTGTATTGAGATGCGAATCCTTTATCACATATATGATTTGCAAATATTTTCTCCCATTCCCTGGGTTCTCTTCACTTTCTTGATGGTGTCATTTGCAGCTCAAAAGTTTTTAATTTTGATGTGGTCAATTAATATACTTTTTCTTTTGTTACCTATCTTTTGGTATCATATCCAAGAAACCATGACCTAACCCAAGGTCATGAGGAGTTACTCTATGTTTTTTTATGAGAGTTTTATTGTTTCGGCTTTTATATTTTGTCTCTGAACCATTTATTTATTTTTTTCATTTCAGTGTTGATCAAAACTTTGAAAAAAAATGGTCATATGGTCCATCTTGTAGTAGTTCCAGATAATGGAAAATC
Source organism: Ailurus styani (assembly GCA_002007465.1). Lineage (NCBI taxonomy): Eukaryota > Metazoa > Chordata > Mammalia > Carnivora > Ailuridae > Ailurus > Ailurus styani. The sequence goes on along the minus strand of LNAC01000024.1, from coordinate 1,107,843 downwards.
TGACAAGAATTGAAATACATGCTACTTACTGTTTCAAGTGGTTGTATTATGACTCCATGTTCTCATTGTGTTTCCTTTACTTATACTTTTGCTATGATAAGGTTTAAGTTTAATTCTGTTCTCTCACATGGCTGGTCAGTTTAAGAAAGTCCTCATATTGGGCGCCTGGGTGGCTCAGTGGGTTAAAGCCGCTGCCTTCGGCTCAGGTCATGATCCCAGGGTCCTGGGATCGAGGCNCGCATCGGGCTCTCTGCTCAGCAGGGAGCCTGCTTCCTCCTCTCCCTGTCTCTCTGCCTGCCTCTCTGCCTACTTGTAATCTCTCTCTCTGTGTCAAATAAATAAATAAAATCTTTAAAAAAAAAAAAAAAAAGAAAGTCCTCATATTGACGTCTGAAACTGAAAGCTGATGGGTGTTGAAATAAAGCATACCTTGTTGCTATTATTATATTTTTCTATGATGCTTTCTTTTGCTCTTTATTTACCACCCAAACCCTAGTCTATTATCTTTCTCTAAAATTGTTTTCAGCTTCTCCTTTTCACATGATTATAAAAATGTGATTTTTCCAATCTCTTTAGTTTCTCATTTTTATTATTATATTCTGGAAGTTTTTTTTAAAAAGCCTTCATTCTCTGACAATGTTGTTCCATGTCATTATTCTGCAGTATTCACAGCCTGTAATATATTATGGATATTTAATACACATTAAACAGCAAAAGATTTATGCTTGACCTTTCAGATGACTATCAACTGGATTAGATTTCCTAATTAGCCATTGATTTGACCTCACTGGTGCTTCCAGATTTAGACTTGGACACCGCCCCCTCCATATGTAAAGCTCTAGTGATAATCTAAATGAAGGAATAAGAAAGTTAACTACTGAAGACAATTAGTAATGGTTAGGCCTCCCAGTATTAACCATACATTGCAAAATGTTGACTTCCACATTTTTATTTATTTATTTATTTGACACAGAGAGAGATTACAAGTAGGCAGAGAGGCAGGCAGAGAGACAGGGAGAGGAGGAAGCAGGCTCCCTGCTGAGCAGAGAGCCCGATGCGGGCCTCGATCCCAGGACGCTGAGATCATGACCTGAGCCGAAAGCAGAGGCTTTAACCCACTGAGCCACCCAGGCGCCCGACTTCCACATTTTTTTCCAGAAGTTGTCATACATGTTATTAAGAGAGCGCTTGGTTTGTCCCCTTCACCTCTAGGGAAGCAGTTATCTCTAGTGTCCATGGGAAAGCTGTATCCCGTGTAGCAGTTGTCTTCTGCTCCCCAGGAAATAATCTGCTGGAATTCAAAATACAATTATCACGCTTGACCACTTTCCTATATCCTGGAGCTGACCATTATTAATGGCATCCAATTATTCATAGCAATCAAGCAGCTGACCTTGCTAAACAGATCACAGCAGTGGGTATTTGACAGTCAGTCTGCTGGCTGGGTGTAATAGGAGGAGACAATGTCATATCCTGGTCATCTTAAGCAAAAACAGCATGACACTTGCAGACTTACCAGAATGCTGTAATAACTTGATTGCAAGATTTAGCATTTCATTATTTTAAAAGCATATGTTTAGAATATAGTGGCAGGAGCAGGAAGGAAAAATAAAGTTGATTTAGGTGAATTTGGTGTTTGTGAATCTCTTTGGTGTACCATAGATAGCTGCTTATTAACTGCTTGACCTTTGGTAAGTCATTAGGCTTTCTAAGCGTCAATGTCCTCAACTCTAAAATGAGGCCTTTTGCCTATTTTTACAGGTGGTTGTAAAGATTCAATGATATAAAAACTATGGTACAATCAGGTAAGCAGAAGTTCTCAATCATTGTCAGTTTCCTGTCCATAGCGTCAGTCTGAGCCCCAGCTCCAGCAGAGGTAAAAGGCATAGCACAAAAGCCTTTTTATTCTTCACCAAGGATAGGTTTTGACTCTCACATGAATGCTGTTTTTTCATTCTGCTTTTTCCACAAGCCCACAAGTCAAAGGTTTTCCTTTATTGTGCAGTGGTATTAAAGTGTGATATTTGTTTGTGGTGAAGGAGCCTAAGCATTAAAAACTGACATAAATTTCCAGGTGATTGGCTTTTGACCCTTCCATTTCCTTGACTGCATGTTCCCTCTGAGTTGGCATGACATGGAACAGTTCTGATTCAGCTGCCAAAGGAGCAACTTGTTTACTTTTGGAAGTACATTAATTCTCTCACACCACTAGGAGGGGGATTTTCACAAGGAACTAACTTTATGTGAATTCTGAGCCAAGCAATTTGAAAGAGTTTGGAGAAATGCCCACAGTTTATAGTCCCTTGAGGGTCACTGGCATGTTCTAATTCAAAGTGACCAGAGAAGAATTCCTTCCTTATATCTTACTTCCTTGTTGCCATGTGAGATGCGCCACTGTCATTTGCAACCCAATTAAAAAAAAAAGTAATTCATACTTCTATAAGATTGCTGGGGTGAAGTAAAGAAAATATTCTCTTTAGAATTTCTCATACATACCACTCATCAGTGATGGACACACGGTGAATTTAATTTGCCATGAACATCATGAAGCCTTTAGCAAAATTTACTAAGAGAAACAGGAACTGAACTTTAGAGAAGGGGGCTAATAGTGTCAGATTAGCCCTGAGGACAATTGGGAGTTTCCTAGAGACCTGTGAAATCGTCTCTCTTGTTTTTGTACTGCATGTGGACTGACTGGATATGAAAGTAGGTGAAGAGAAATGAAGGGATTTTGTGGTGGCTTGGGACTCAGAGATATTCTACCTGCAAGTCGGGCAGTTCAGAAAGAGGCCCTGATGGCTGTGTAGACAGTATAATTCCATAATAGGTAAGGGCATGGTCTTAAATCCCAACAAACTTAGTTTCGAATGCTAGCCTTTTCACTTTATTATTAGAGTTTTCTTATCTGAGAAATGGCAGTAACTGTCAAGGCTCTTGGAGAACTTAAATGAAATCACAAATGTGCTAATATCCTGATGCGAAGCGTAGTGAATTGAATTGTAGCCTCCCAAAGATATGTCAATGTCCTGATCCCTGGAACCTATGACTGTGACCTCATTTGCAAAAAGGGTCTTTGCAGATGTGATTAAGTTAAGGATCATGAGATGAGATCATCTTAAATTAAATTGGTGTGTCCTAAATCCAATGGTGGATGGAAGAGGAAAGGACACAGGCCATGTGAAGACAAAAACAGGTTGAAGTGATGTAGCCACAAGTCAAGGATGCCAATAGTTCCCAGAAGCCAGAAGAGACAAGGAATGAAATCTCCCCTAGAGACTCTAGAAGGATTGTAGCCCATTGATGTCTTGATTTGAGACTTGTAGCCTCCAGAACTGTGGGAGGACACATTTCTGTTGTTTTAAGCCACTCATGTTGTAGTGATTTGTTACAGCAGCCCTAGGAGGTCAAGGACTGAGCATAGTGTCTGGTCCATGGTCAGTGTTCTGTGAATTGAGGCTTTCATTTTCAGAAAAATTAGATCTTTTTTTTTTAGGGGAAGGGGTATTATGCTTTCAAAAAAATTCATTTTAACCTTTTTCTCTCTGGTTCTTTTAGCCTTATTTGCTTATTCAGTCAGCCAATCCTTTGGTATTTGTTAAGTAGCTTCCATTTAGCGCTAAGTGTACTGGTTTGTTTTGTTTTGTTTTTTGTTTTTAAAGATTTCATTTATTTACGTGACAGAGAGAGACACAGCGAAAGAGGGAATACAAGCAGGGGGAGCTGCAGAGTAAGAGGGAGAAGCAGGCTTCCCACTGAGCAGGGAGCCCAATGTGGGGCTCGATCCCAGAACCCTGGGATCATGACCTGAGCCGAAGGCAGACGCTTAATGACTGAGCCACCCAGGTGCCCCTGTACTGGGTATTTTTAAAAGAGCACTACATGATGGTGAACAGAATACGTAAGACCCTAGCCTCACTGCGTTTGCGCTCTAGTGGGAGAGACAGATAAATGGAAAATAAATCCTCACCTCAGTGAAGTGCTATGAAGAAATCTGGTTGCGTTTGGGGACAGACAAGAACAGGGAGGAAAGCAGAGACACTGGTTTTAAGCAAGTGACTGAGCCTGAAAAACTGTGGCAGGAATTTCAGAAAGAAAAAGTATTTTTGTAGAGGACTTTTGTGTTAAAGCAGCATTGACTTTGAGATTTGACTTTTGCATTAGGTATGATATGCAGGAGGCATTTGCATTTGCTGAGTGGAATATTGTTGCTGTTTATGGGGCAACAGGGCAATTTCCTAGATGTTTCAGGGCAGAGGTTGGCAAACTTTTTCTCTAATGGGCCAGACAATATATAGAGCTTGTGGGCTGTATGGTTTCTGTTGCAACGTTTTGATTTTATTTGATAGCATTAAGCAGCCACAGAAAATATGTGAACAAGTGAGTGTGAGTCCGGCTGTGTCCCAAACTTCATTTACTGTACATTTGAATTTCATGTAATTTTCACATGTCTTGAACTATTTTTCTTTCTTTCTTTCCTCCCCCNTTCCTTCCCCCCCCCCCCCCCCCCCCGTTATCACCATTCTTAGCTCAAGAGCCATACTGGAACAAACAGTGGGATGCATATGGCCTGTGGGTCATTGTTTGCCGACCCTTGTTTTAGAGTGCAGCTTCTGTTCTTACAAGCAAAGGAGCAATGTTCTATGCCTCACAATTCTGCTGTGAGCAGCAGCCAGCAGGCAGGATTGGAGACCTGTGGGGAAGAGAAGATCCTTTGGGGAACCAGTGTGCTATCTGTACAGAATTCTCCATTCCTGGTGGCCTGATAAACATGGGCCTGAATTTGAATTAAGAATGATTTTTTTTTTTTGCTTCATGAATCACTATTTAATGATAATATTTCTTCTTGATGTTTCAGCTATAAAAGTGCAAATTATGCATGAAATTGATGTACATTATTCCATCATGAACTAATCTGTAAGAAAAACAAATTAGGTATTTATATCAAAAACAAGTCATTCATAACTATTAAAATATTTCGAAAAGGAAAACTATGTTCCTGAAAACGTGAATGACTGGAAATTGGGGCCATTCAGTTATGACCAGGGAGATGGAGCACTGTGTTCTTACCATCTTGCTGGCATTGCCCAATTGCCTTCATGGCCACAGATTTTTTTTTTTTTAAAAGATTTATTTATTTATTTCACAGAGGGAGAGAGATCACAAGGAGGCAGAGAGACAGGCAGAGAGAGAGGGGGAAGCAGGCTCCCCGCTGAGCAGGGAGCCCGATGCGGGCCTCAGTCCCAGGACCCTGAGATCATGACCTGAGCCGAAAGCAGAGGCTTTAACCCACTGAGCCACCCAGGCGCCCATGGCCTTAGATTTTAATATGACAAAAGACATTAAAAATTTTTTTTTATTCTATGACATCATTTCCCAAATGATAGGGCATTTCTATATAATACTGTGTTTACATCCTCCACCACACTTTGGGCTCTGGAAATAGGCTGATAAACAAGTGGCTATGAATTGGAATTGGTCAAATGTTTTGTGGATTCTGGTATCTTACTAGTCAGACCTTGTGGGTACTCCACAAATTAAGTCAAGTTTTGGCTTCTCGATTTTTAAGCATCTACTCCCTTCCTCCCTTCCTTCCTTCTGTTCTTTCTTTAAAGATTTTATTTATTTATTTGACAGAGGGAGAGAGAGAGAGAAAGAGATCACAGGCAAGGGGAGCAGCAAGCAGGTAGACGGAGAGAAGCAGGGAGCTAGAAGCCAGATTCGGGGCTCCATCCCAGGATCCTGGGATCATGACCTGAGCCAAAGGCAGATGCTTAACTGACTGAGCCACCCAGGTGCCCCTCCGCCTTCCTTTAAAACCTCGTATTTTAGCCATGTTGATTCTATGTAGTATCCACAAAAAGTATATCCTATTGTCAATAAGTTTTTCTATGTTTAACATAAAATGCCAATTTAAATCGAACCATCCTTTACAGGTCATAGACTTTTTAGAGCATAAGGAGGCCTCAGAGATGACCTAACCCAAACCTCTTCATTTTATACCTGAAGGAAGTGATGGGGAAGTGACTTCATAATTCATTAGTTTTACCATTAACTGTAGTTGGTTTCTATTTCAGTCTGTGATGAGCTTGGCCGTCCTCTGAACACTGAGAAATGTTTTCCTCGATGGCTTGTAGATGGGACAAAATCATGCCCAGCCTCTCTTGTATCATCTCTGGTTTCATAATAAATATATCTGGGGAGATCAGGAGATCACAAGTGAGATGTCTTAGTAACTTTCTTTTTGTATAGCCCATGACTTTGGACCTTGACCCTAAGAACCGCTCCATGTAGTACTGGTACCTTTATCAAGAGTTTAAGTTAAGGGTGTGCATGCTCATGTCAGAGAGTGGAAGCAAAATTATTCTAAAGGGACCTGCTCTGTAAAAGAGGCAGGGTGGGTATTCTCTGGATGTTAGGGTAGATCAGTGAGTGGCTGATCAGGTAGCTGAGACTTGTGATGGGGTGGAGGCCTATGGGTACAGGAAGTGAGCCGTTAATTTGAAGGTATCTGGTCAGTGAGGAACAACTGAAGCACTCCACACAGTGGTCAATATTGTCTCTAAGCAGGCAGCAAATAGAGATCTAGACTAACCGCAGAATTATTATTACCCTGGATTTGGGGGCAGGATTCAACTCTGGAGAGGAGCTCTCTCAAGAGATACCTATGTCCTCAGTCACGGGTCTAGAAGATTAGTAGTGAGAGTTTTCCAGAACTAGGGAAGGGGACCTGAGAGAGGAGCTCAGAAAGAAAGGCAGGGATAAAGGAGAGGGGAAAACAATTAGACAATGTAAGCACATATTTCCCCTGTCTGTTTAAGCTCAAGGAGTGTGAGCGTCAGCCTTCTAGAGAAGCAGAGGTAACAAAGGCAGGTCGAGGGCAATGACCCAGTCTACCCCTGTCACTCCAGTATAGACTGTATTCAACAGTTGTGCTTGACCCTTGTCTGCCTTCACATGGTCTTTTGGGCATGACAATGCTCACTTTTGCTCTCCAGGGATTTTTAATTTGAGCACTTCCATGAAAACAAATTCCTCATAAAATCTGGACATAATCCCCGTTCTTTTAATGGCTCTCGCTGCAGAGGAAAAATAGACAATATCATTCCATTTCATAAATACCTATTCCTTATATGGCAGAGTTATGGTAATTGATATGGCCTTTTAAGTATTTAAAGCCACATTTATAGGGTTATCAGACTGTCAGTGATTTTTATTTTGGGTGTAGTTTTTGTTTCTCCATTTCATGACATCTGATTTTTAGCACTATGATATTTATAAATAGTTGCATCATAAAAAAGATATATAAAATTTAATGTCCCTTTAATGTCCCTTTAACTACCCAGTTTCTTTGGTAGAAGTGTCTGGTCCTTTCTTGACCCATCTTTGGTCCTAGTAGGTGAGCCTCTCTACCTAATTTCTGTGTTTTATCTGGTCTTAGTTCTGCTTCTGGGTATACTGTATATTTCAGAGGATCTTGGGTCAGTTTCAAGCCTACCTTGCTGCTCTTTCCCCTGTTAACCAGGTTGCCGATATATGGATGTAGATAAAGCTTCACATACATAACCACTGGCATATACTTATCATTCAGTAATTAGATTTGTTTTCCAGGGTTGGAAGTCAGTAACTCCATTCTTTAGAGTCCTGGCTAATCTGTTCTGTTTGGGTTTTGCTTGCCAAAATGTAGTTGCTTTGGGTGGGTTTTTGACTCCCACCTTGTGTGACTCCTGCTTCCGGGTCTGGTTTCCCATCTGCCATCCTGGGCTCCATCCCCGAATATCTAGATCCTACCTTCTATTTTTAACCTCTAATTCCATGCACATTATGGGCATGGAGCTTGATCTGTGCAGTTTATTTTCTTGACCTGCATTTTACTTTTTTGCATTCTTTAGTGATTGCCAAACCTCTCTCTTGTTCTTGTAGACCTTCTGGGCTCTGATTCAGCCTTTGATTCATTGCTCCCAAATTATTTCCTAGCCTTTCTGTACCAGTGTCTTGATTGCTTCGCCCCTCCAGATTTTTTCTGGTTCCCTGGGCTCCTTAATCACCTTTCAATACTTTGATCATCAGTATCTCTGTCTTTGGTCCTGGACATCTAAGACTCTTATTCTTTCCTATCTCAAACTGACTAGAGTTAACACTAGATTAAAACAAAAACAAAAACCAAACAAAAGCAAGTGAAAGCAAACCAAGCCAAAGCAAGCCAAACCAAGTGATATGTGCTTCAAGAAAACATAAGTAGAGGGCGCCTGGGTGGCTCTGTGGGTTAAGCCTGTGCCTTTGGCTCAGGTCATGATCTCAGGGTCCTGGGATCGAGTCCCGCATCAGGCTCTCTGCTCAGCAGGGGGCCTGCTTCCTCCTCTCTTTCTGCCTGCCTCTCTGCCTACTTGTGATCTCTCTCTCTGTCAAGTAAACAAATAAAATCTTAAAAAAGAAAGAGGAAACATAAGTAGCACCATTCTACCCTGGATTAGTGGAAAAAAATCAGGCCATATGCCTCCATAGCCATATTAGGTATTTATGTCATAGCCTGACCAGATTTTAGATAGATTATCTACCTTAAACAAAAATACTTTTTGTAGAGCTCTATGTACAACATGAAAAACAACTTTGAGTTATAGTCATAAATCCGATTTGAATTAGAAAGGAATTTGCCTCACCAGCAGTCTTCTCTTCTTTGAGATGGTTGATACAATTTCCTTAAAATATTTCAATTATTTGAAAGAATATTCTAGGACTTTCTATTATTTATTGCTTTTGATGTAGTATGAATACAATGCCTGCAACTGGTTTTCAGAGCATTTGAGTTTTGATCATTTATCTTTTGATTTATTGATTAAAAACGTTTCCTCACTGAGGCTTCCTTTTGTACATTGTGAGATATCACTTGGTTTGTAAAATAACCTAGAAGAGAAAATAGAATACTAATTTTTAAAATCCAATTTGTAACCTCATTTTTTAGTTGTATTTTGTCATCAATAGTATGAGGTAGGCTTTCTTAAGCCTATTAAAAGAAAGTTCTTTCAAAAATATTTTCTTTAAAAAGCAAAAAAAAAAATCAACATAAGCTTTATTGAACCCTTTAAATTATTACAGCATGATTTATGAATCAGCATATAGTCTATCTTGATGAATATAGCCTGTGTACTTAAAAAGAATGCATTTTCTTTTGTTGTAATATTCTGTGAATGTCAATTTTATAGTTATTCAATCTTTGTACATCCTTGCTGATTTTCTGTCCATTTGTTCTATCAATTACTGAGAAAAAAAGTTTTGAAATATTTAACTACATTGTAGATTTATTTATTTCACTTTAAATTATCAGTTTTGCCTCATTTAAATTCTATATTTAGGTGCATACTCATTTAGGGTTGTTATGACTCCTTGATGAATTGATATTTTTATCATTATGACTTTTTTATCTTTATTCTTAGTAATTTTTTTTTAAAGATTTTATTTATTTATTTGACAGAGAGAGAGAGATTACAAGTAGGCAGAGGCAGGCAGAGAGACAGGGAGAGGATGGAGCAGGCTCCCTGCTGAGCAGAGAGCCCGATGTGGGCCTCGATCCCAGGATGCTGAGATCATGACCTGAGCCGAAAGCAGAGGCTTTAACCCACTGAGCCACCCAGGCGCCCAATTCTTAGTAATTTTTTTATTTTAAAATTTACTTTATCTAATATTAATACAGCCATTCCTGATGATAGACTGAATATTTGTGTCCCTAAAATTTGTAAGTTGCAACATAATCTCCAGAGTGATGGTATTTGGAGCTTGGAGCCCTTGGGAGGTGGTTAGATGATGAAGGCTCCACCCTTATAAAAGACTGTAAGATTAGTGCCTTTACAAGAGACTCCAGAGAGCTTCCTTGCCTCACTGCCACTGAGAAGATAATGAGAAAACAGCTTTCTACAAACCAGGAAGAAGACCTTTACCTGGTCTGGAATCCGCTAGTACCTTGATCTTAGGCTTCAGAGTCTCCAGAATTGTGAGATAAATTTATATTGTTCATAAGTCACCCAGTCTATGGTCTCTGTTATAGCAGTCTGAACAGACTAAGACATCAGCTTTATGATTAATATTTGCATAGTCTGTTTTCCCATGAATTTACTTTAAACCTATCAATCAATAGCTTTATATTTGAAGGGTATTTTGTAGATAGTATATATTTGGGTCTTACATTTCCATCTACTCTGACAATGTCTGCTTTTTAATTGGGATGTTTAGACTATATTTTAGGAAAAAATTGATTTGAGATTAGAAAATTAAGGTTATTTGTTTCTCAAATGTTTGATGATATTTACCAGTGAGTTTCAGTTTTGTTGATTTTTCTCTATTGTTTGTCCACTTTATATATGATTGATTTCTACATTTATTTTTTCTCCCATCTACTTACTTTGCATTTAATTTAATCTTATTTTTCTAGCTCTTATGGTGAATTTTAGTTCATTGATTTTAAGTGTTTCTTCTCTAATACAAACATCTAATGATATAATTATTTTATAGATAGCCTTAATTGCAACCCACAAAATTTAATGTTTTGTTTCCTTTACCATTCAAGTCAAAATAATTTGTTTTCTTTTGTCAGTTTTTTCTTTGACTCATGTTTTATTTAGAATTATATTTCTTTTAAAAATTTTTATTAAAAAATTTCTTTATTTTTAAAATTCCATTATATTTAACATAGTGTTATATTGATTTTAGGTGTATAATATAGTGATGATTGCACTCACATGAAGTTTCAGAAATAAAACAAATGAACAGAGAGAAAAAGAGAGAAACAAAAATTAGACTCTTAAGGAATTATATTTCCTAACTTTCAAATATTTGGGAATAGTACCGGTATCTTTTTATTAATTGATTTTTAATATGATTCTATTTTAGTTAGAAAGTATATTCTGTATAATTTCAATCCTTCAAAATTAAGGCTTGTTTTCTGGTCCAATTCATGGACTATCTTGTGAATGTGCCATGTGTTCTTCAAAAGAACGTGAATTCTGCAGTTAATTTTTGTAGTGTTCTGTAAGTCTCAATTAGTCGATTTCAGTTAATGTTCTGAAATTATTTGCTAATGTGTTTCAAATCTTTAATATTATTTGAATCTTTTGTCATTATATGCACCTCCTCATCTTTACTACTATTCCTTTTCTTGAAGCATTTTTTGTCTAATTTTAAATATAATTAGTTCACCTTTCTTATGTGCATTTTCTGTATGGCATCTACTTTACCCTCATTTTATTTCCAACCTTTGTGTGTATTTCTATTAAAATACATCTCTGGTGGAGAGCATATATTTGGTCTTGATTTTTTTCTAGTCTGACAGTCTTTGCCTCTTAATTAGAATAGTTAGTCCATTTATATATAGTATTATTATTGATATGGTTAGGCTTAAGACTACTGTCTTATTTTGGTTTTCTATTCTCTCCCCTTATTCTTTGTTTTTTCCTCATTTTATTTCTTCTTCTTGATTGATTATTTTTTTTTAGTATTCAATTTTATCTTTATACTTCCTTATGTTGTTATTTTAGATTTGCTCCTAGAGATTGACACATGCATCTTTATTTATCACAATATAGCTTAAACTAATATTATACTGTGCTATGGAGTGAATATTTGTGTCCCCTCAAAATTCATGGGTTGAAACCCTAATCTCCCATGTTACAGTAGTTGAAGATGAAACTTTTAAGAGGCAATTGGGTCATTGTCTCTCAAATAGGTGGAGCCCTCAGATGAGATAAGTGTCCTTATAATAAGAGACGTGAGAGAGATGATTTCTCTTCACCATATGGGGATACAGCAAGAAGTTGTCATCTGCAAACCAGGGGGAGGGCTCTCACCAGGAAATGAGTTGGTCGGCACCTTGATCTTGTACTTCCGAGTCTCCAGAAGTGGGAAAAGTAAATGTTTGTTGTTTAAGCCACCCAGTGTATGGTATTTATTATAGCAGCCTGAACCGACTAAGGCATACCCCTTCATGGTAATGTAAGAACCTTACACTGCTATGCTTCAATTTACTCCATTCCTATTATTTCTTCTATTGTTGCAATATCTTTTACTTCTACACGTGTTTAAATCTCACAATCCAATTCTATTACTTCTGCCTTAAATAGTCTTTTAAACAAATTAAAAAATAAGGAATTTGTTTGTCTTGTATTTTACCACATATTTGCAATTTTCAGTGTTCTTTATTCCTTCTGATACATCAGGGGTCTGCATACTTTTTCTTTAAAGGGTCAGAGAGTTAATATTTAAGGGTTTGTGGCAATACAGTCTCTATCATAGCTACTCAAATGTGCTGTTATAGAGGGAAAGCAGCCATAGACAATTTGTAAATTAATGATATGGCTGTGTTTTAATAAACCTTATTTATGAATATTAACATTGAATAACTTCCAAATATTGTTCTTTTTAAAAATTTTTTCTCACCATTTAAATATGTGAAATCATTTTAGTTCACACACCATCTAGAAACAGGTATCTGGCTTGATATGGCTTGCAGTCTATAATTTGCCAACTCCTGCTATAGATTCCTGTTGACATCTGGCATCGTTATGCATCAGCCTGATGGCTATCCTGTAACGTTTCTTCTACTGGAGATCTACTAATGACAGATCTTGTTTTTGTTCATCTAAAAAATCTACTTATTTCCCCTTCATTTTTGAATAATGTTTTCACGGGATGTAGAATCCTAAGTGGATAGTTTTTGTTTTATAATACCTTAAAGATGTTATTCCATTGTTTTCTGACGAGTTGCTTTTCTAACACTGTTTCCTCTGTCCAAAAGCAAAGTCTTCAGTCTCTTCAGCTGCAGCTTGGAAAGGTAGAATCCTGAAGCACATACAAATCTCACCTCACATGTTTCTTTTCTTTTGAGGAACACATTCTCTGTTGTCCAGTGCCTCAGGATAGTTGCTTTATATATTTTGTTCAGTTGTATATTTCTTTTTACAATGAGAATAAATCCTATGCCTGCTCTTCTGTCATGGCTGATTCAAAAGGCTCTTATATATGTTCTAAACATACATAGTAATTGGTTTATATTTATAAAAAAGTCATGTTTGGTTCCTGGAAAGTATTTGGTATTTAAGAGTAAATATCATGCTCTGTAAATTAATCTCTCTGATTCTATCTTTTTTAAACATTTTTTTTTTCAAAAGGGAATTCTAGGTAGTGACTCTGAAACCATAGCAAAGCCTTAACTAGGCCATGAACCTTGATGGACATAACCTCAACCAATCAATATTTATTGAGTACCATCTGTGTATCAGATGCCGGTAGGTCTCAGAACTGTTACTGTTGCAAACTTAAATACTATAAAATAAATCATGATCTGATACCACTTCTTGAGATTTGGTTGAAGAATAATGTCACAAAACAAACAAGATTTCATGATTCTAAAGCTCTGGGCATTGATGTATCTGGAAAATGTGTGTTCTTTGAAAAGCAAAACAAAACACTGAGACACATATTTTATTTTACTTTATTTTATTTTTAAGGATTTATGTTATGTTATGTTATGTTATGTTATGTTATGTTATGTTATGTTATGTTATGTTAGTCACCACACAGTACTTCATTAGTTCCCGATGTAGTGAGAACCACATTTTAGTCCTAAGTCTGTTGGAATGATACTGTGCAATTAACAGTCTTTCCAAGTCTGTCTTTCCTTCTCTATAGAATGAAACTGCTGTGCTCTATAATCTTGAAGTTCCCTTTGATATCTAAAATTTGTTATTCTCTGCATGTCTTTGTGAACTTTTTATACCTTTTTTCTGTCTCATGCAATTAGGACATAAATAGAGGAGCATAATGTTTGTGAGATTCTGCATTCTGAATGTGATTTTGATTATTTAAAATATGAAATGTTAGAGTGCACTTAAGTTGTGCAAAATGGTTTTCTAAACATAATAGGTAGTTACCTCACATGTATGCTTTTATGTGTCCTCTGAGTCATATCTGCTCTCAGTAGCTGCTGACAAAACAAGATTTTACTGCTGAAAGAGCAGCAGATCTAATATTGCTGCAAAAGAGCAGGCTGAATTTTATTTTGCCTTGGGTCATCAATAAAATTCTAGTCATGCTCTGATCTTACACTCTTTATTGTTCCCCATGATACATCGCAGGTAAAAGAAAACTTTACTTTTTCAGGGATTGCAAAACTTAAACGAAAAATTAGAAAATACCCGAAGGGTCATATGTTAGTCGTGGAGAGCTTGGAAGGCATTCTCCCTGACGTAGTGACATATGTAAGTGCGTGTATTTGTTAGGGTAATGCTGACTGCTGTAATAAATAGACCTGTCTGTAAAGTCCCTTGGAACAATAGGACCTTGCCTCTCCCACATGTAACAGTCTCTGGCAGGTGAATATGTGGGCAGTGCAGTTCTCTGTCTTGTGGTCATTTAGGAACCCATGTTGATGGACACTCTGCCATCATTCAGAGACTCTGCCAACACAGTATACTGTTAGATGGCTGCCGAAGTTATATCCAGTTCAGTCAGTCAGAAAGTGGGAAAGAGCATGGAGAAGTTCAAGAGAGGTTTCTAAAGGCCAGTCTTCTTCAATTCTACTGGCTTCATCAATTTGGAAGAGAGATGAAGAAATCTCAGAATTGGGAAATAAAGCCCTAACAAGCCCATGCTGTTAACTACTGTCTTATGTTATCTTTTCTGATCTTGCAGTTACTTGTCTCAGTCCATTCAGGCTGTTACAACAGAATATCATAGGCTGGGTGGCTTATATGCAACAGAAATTTATTTTTCATAGTTCTGGAGACTGGGAGTTTAAAATTAAGATACCAATAGATTCACTATCTGGTGAGAACCTGCTTACTGGTTTCTAGACAGTCTTCTTTTCTCTGTGTCCTCACATGGCACTTTCTGGAGTCTCCTTTATAAGGGCCCTGCTTCGTGACTCAATCACCTCCCAAAGGCCCCACCTCCAAATACCATCATACTGGGGACTAGGTTTCAGCATATGAATTTTAGTTGTGGGGAACAGACATTCATTCTATAGAATTGTCTAATTCTGGAATTCTACCAAATCAACTATTACTGGAATGCAATCCTCTATAAACCTATGCTAATAGAGAACAATGAAAATATTGTTTGAATATTTCCTATGATTTTCCAGATTTTCCTCCAAAGGCCCTCTTTTTCTCTCTCTCATTCTCTCTTTTTTTTTATCGAGCTCTAAATTGGATGTAAGAGCAGAACTTTCTCCTTTTAATGGCTTGGAGATCTATATTTGCCCTAGGAAATGAGGGGAGCATAGATAGGCACACAAGCCACAATCAGCAGTTCATCCTGTCTCGGGGGCTGCAAGGTTCATATCCTTCAAGGAAGGTGGGGTTTTCTTGTTTGTTTTTTTGTTTACTATATTTTTAATTTAAATTCAATTAACTAACATATAGTGTAGTATGAGTTTCAGTGGTAGAGTTCAGTGATTCATCAGCCTTATATAATACCCAGTGCTTATTACATCATGTGCCCTCCTTAATGTTGTCCATCACCCAGTTACCCTATTCCCCCACCCTCCTACCCTCCTACCCTCCAGCAACCCTCAGTTTGTTTCCTATGATTAGGAGTCTCTTACGGTTTATCTCCCACTCTGATTTCATCTGTTTTATTTTTCCTTCCTTTATGCTCCTCTGTTTTGTTTCTTAAATTTTACACGTGAGTGAAATGATATGATAATTATCTTTCTCTGATTGACTTATTTTGTTTAACATAATACCTTCTAATTCCATCCATGTCATAGCAAATGGAAAGATTTCATTTTTTTTTTTTTGATGGTGGAAAGTGTTTTTTAAAACTCTCTAACTTAATCTGTTATATGGAAGGCCTCTTACCCTCTTTCTTCTGGATCAAAGAAGCTGAAAGGTTTTCTTTATCATGATATTTGTTAGCCAATAACCTCAAGTTTCATGTAAAAACTTACCTGTGCATATGAATCTCCTTTGGGATAAAAAAAAAATGCATTCTGAATAATTGTTACTGTTCTATTTTCAAGTCCCCAGAGATATTTCTATCTTTTTCAGTGTATGCAACTCAGTTTTCAGTTGTGCCTCTTGAGGCTTTTCTGACTTTGGCTATTTTTCAGGATAGCTATTTCATAATCCTGATAAATAGCACATACAATTTCAGCTAGCCATTGAAGAAACTACATTTAATAGTATTAGCTAAGATGAAAGACACTTTCCATTCAAAAAGTGTCCAAAGACACTTTCTGCCAAAAATTTGAGGCAAACATGCCAAATGTTTTGCTTCTTTTAAAAACATATCCATCCAAGAGAACTGCAATTCCGATGAGTTTTATAGGTAGAAAAGAAATCTTTAGCTCAGAGTTATCCTGAGATATAATGATAGGAACTCCGGTGGGGTTACCCTTTAACAGAAAATGGGATAGTTCTATGATCTTTGAGCCTGTTGAAGACAAAATTCATTGCAGATAGGAGGTTTGTGGGTTCATGCGGGAAAAGAAATGACTCACATTTGATAAGATCTGACCACTTTGAGATGCTACCAAATTTACTAATATGCCGATGATATACTGAATATATATTAAGCACCTTGTTATTTAATGTGCTTTATTTTTTTGTAAAAATCATTTGGGAGAAGTATAAATGATATGCTCAATGGGAGTGATTTTGCCTTTTTTATTGTGGTAAAATACACATAAAATTTACAATCTTAACCACTTTAGGTATATATTTTATTGGTATTAAATATACTCATCATGTTGTACAACCATTACCGCTATCCATCTCCATAGCTCCTTTCATCTTGTAAAACTGAAATTCCATATCCATTTAACAGTAACTACCCTTTCTCTCCTTTCATGTAAGTGAAATCATACAGCTTTTGTCTTTTTATTACCGACTTATTTCATTTAGCATTATGTCCTCCCCTTTTACCCATGTTGTAACGTATGTCAGAATTTCTTTCCTTTTTAAGACTAAAATAATATTCCATTGTATGGATATACCTCTCTACCACTATGCTTATTCCTTCATTCATTGATGGATAGTTGGGTCATTTCCACATTTTAGCTATTGCGCAAGACTGCTGTGAATATGGGTGTGCAAATGTCTCTTTAAGACCCTGCTTTCAAGTCTAGTTGGTATATACCCAGAAGCAAAATTGTAGGATCACATGGAAATTTTTTTAATTGCTGTTTTTAATTGTTTGAGGAACCACCATAGTGTTTTCCATAGCATTTGCACCATTTTTCTTTCCCACTGAGAGTGCACAAGAATTTTTACCATGTTTTTAAGGGAGGGAGCTATGATATAATAGTAAGTGCATCAATTTTTAAAGACAAAAAAACTGAATATGAGTTCCAGTTCCTGGATAACAGTCATGTGAGTCAGGAATGAATGATTCTAATCTCTCTGAATCTCAGATTTTTCACTTTCAAAAAATGCCTGTGATAATAATGATCATGTGTATAAAGGTCACTGAAACTGCCGGATGCTATAAAAATGTCATTTATTACGATGTAATCAAATACTGAGAAATAGAGATCTGTACTCTTTCCTGATTTTATGTACATGTGTATCTATGGCTACACACACACATGCATACACCATATACATGGACATTCACACATACTTTTAGGTAGTGTCAATGAGTATTTCTCTACAGAGCTTACTATTCACAGTACCTACTGAATTTCAGTAAAAGTTAAATTTAATACCAATGATAATAATCTCATGGAGAAAAGCTCCATTTTGTACCATTAGCTTGAGAATATCAATAGGAAAATCCCTGCTGTGTATAATTGCACTTGTTAGCCAGTAGTGTGCTCTGCCATGACTTCGGCCTTCTGATGGACAATATTTAAGACCTAGGGAGTTGGGTGCAGTCTATGATTGACTTAGGTGGGTTTCAGGGGCTTTGCCATGTAACATCTTTGGGACCTAGGACAAGTTCCTATGTCTCTGAGCTTTAATTTCTAAGTTTTAAAACCGAGAGAATGGGAATAAATCATCATTACAGGCTTTTCCTGACTCTGTAATCTCTGGCTGTAAAGTCCCTGGATGGTTCGTCTAATATGATCTGACCTTTAACTCCTGCCAGTGCTCTTGAGTTCAGGTAGCACAGGGGATCCAGAAGCAATTCGTTGAGAGAGTAAAGTAATAATAGAAGGAGGAAAAATTTATACCAAACATGAGTGACATTTCTTAACTGTAATCAGAGAATGACTTGTGATTGGCTAAGATCTGATAAAGTTTGTAGTTTTTGAAAGAGAAATTATCTAAAAAACGAATGACTATGCTTATGAGTTTATAATTAATAAAAATAATATAATGTTCCAGAGCAGCTCTGGCTAATACAATATTCTCCAGCAATGGAAATGTTCTATATCTGCACCATCATTATGACAGCCCCTGGCCACTATATATCTATTGAGAAGTTGAAAGGAGACTAGTGAGACTAAAGAACCTAGACTTTCTAATGTTATTTAAATTTATTTAATCAAATTTAAAGCCACCATATGTGGCTAGTGGCTATCTTACTGGAGCACAGTTATAGAGAATGTGATCTGTTTCCTGAATTGTAAGCTTCTTTAGGGAAATAAATCTGATTATCCCTCTTACTGTGCATTCATTAAAACTAACACAAGGCATGTAGTAGGAGATCAATAGATAATTGTGGCAATAAAGATGTTTTTTGAAAAAAATGACCAGTGGGCAGGTGTATTTGGAAAAGACTATATCTCCTATCACTTTTTTGGAGATTCATAATACATATTAATATATTATATGCTTTGGAATTTTTCTAAATAGATTCATTTTGCTTTACATCTGCATCTCTCAAACTTATTTCACTACAGACTCTCTTTTTTTTTTTAAATATTTTATTTATTTATTTCACAGAGGGAGAGAGGTCACAAGAAGGCAGAGAGGCAGGCAGAGAGAGAGAGGGGAAGCAGGCTCCCCGCTGAGCAGGGAGCCAATGCGGGGCTCGATCCCAGGAGCCTGAGATCATGACCTGAGCCGAAAGCAGAGGCTTTAACCCACTGAGCCACCCAGGCGCCCTACAGACTCTTTTTATGTGTATGTGTATGTGAGAGAGATTGAGAAAAGGGAGGAGGGAGAGGAGAGGGAAAAAGAGGAAGAGGGAGAGAGAGAGAGAAAGAGAGAGAGGGATGGATGAGCTCACTCTGGTTAGGTGCCTGAATTCTACTCTTCATATATACAGATGGATGATGTTGATGGAGTGAAAAGTTTTGGAGTAGAAACCAGAGGGTGAGCATCCAGGAAAGTAGGATAGAAAATATTTAAGGATTCAGAATGCTTAGAGTTGGGAAAGGAGGCTTAGAATCTGGAACTCCACATGAGATTGGTCTTCATGAAGTGAGTATCTTCTCCTTCGGGAAATAATCATTGTTCCTGAATATTGAAAGTAATGTTTGTTTATAATTTTTTTTAAGTGTTAGGGATCATTTATTTAGAGGTCTTTTCTATTTCTTTTTGAAAAAATGTCAATTTTAAACTTGAATTTGGTACTTAAAGTACTAGGATTTCTCCCTATAAAGATTTTTTAAATTTATATTAAAACACAACAGAAAGTCAAATTATTGTCCTTGGATTTCTGAACTTGAAATTTTGGTTGGAGTTGAATCACATTTAACTAAATACAGTACAGTAAATACATTTAACTAGATACAGTAAATATCTAATACACAGAGCAAAAGAAAAATAATTGAGGCTTCTTGTTTATCTAGCTTTCTGTCTTCCTGAGAGTTGATGCATAAAAGTGAGTGAGAAGGGGAGCTGCCTGAAACTACTACTTGCTGTAACATTTTTTTTTTCCAGAGAGTAAAAAATACTCAGTTACCTCTTGGTTTATGAGGCAATGAAATATTCCAGCACATAAATATTGACGCTGAGACCCATGGGATGTAGGAGTGCTAAGCACATTTGCAAGACATAAAGACCAAAGCTAAATGAAGTTACATCTTTTCCTATAAAATGCAATCTGTCCCTCAATGGATTTTACCATCCTGTTGTTTTTATTTCTTCCATCTTTATAATTGGAGACACCCTCCTGGCCCGTTGAAAACACCACTAGTATTTCTTCCTGAAAGTTAGCCAAACTACCGATGATTATCCTTAAAAATCTGATTAGGTGTTTGCAGTTAAAATTAACACATCAGGGAAATGCCAGGATGTGAGCCGGAAGTTGAGAACAGGAAAATGGCTAAATGAAGGCATTAAAAAAACAATCTATGGGAACAATATTGTGAAATGAAATAGATTTTTAAAATGGAAAATACTGTATTGCTTTTAACTTGCCTTGGAGCAAGAAGAAACTGAATTGTGCATACTGAATAGAGCTGCTCTAATATTTAGTTAGTTTTTATCTACATGGACAGGGGACTCCAGTGTAATAGCAGAAGTTAGCATGTGTGTGAATGTATGAATGTGTGTGTGTGTACACACACACACACACATATGTATATATGTGCAGATGCTGGTAGATGAGTAGATGTTAGTTAGAATTCTCTCGTAAGTTGTGTCAAACAAGTTCGGCACACATTGTGTTAGATCCCAAGGACTGGTGGGGAAAAAATGCATTTCTTCCCAATCAGGCTTTGCTTTACATGTAAGAATTCCCTGGTGAGCTAGGAAACTTGAGAAATGTTATTTTGGTTGTATATATCTTTGTTCTCCCAACTAGATCATGACATCCTTGAGACAAAAATAATGTATGTATTCATTTACCAAACATTTATCCCAGGCCTAGTACATTGCAGTCATTGCACTAGGTATTGAACCCACAATGAACATTATAGTCATAGTCCTTGCTTTCAGGGAGCTTATATTCTTGTGTTGGGGGAGACCGATAGGAAGCACACGAAGGGCTGCAGGTATTTCAGATACTGACAAGTGCTGAAAGATAAACGAAGAAGACAATGTGATAAAGAATAAGTAGTTCAGGATGGCCTTTCTGAGAATGGAACTTGAACTGAAGCTCAGCATGAAGGAAGAGCCAGTCATAAGAGGGCAGATTGAAGGAAGAGGAATAACAAGTGGAAGACCTTAGAGCAGAGAGCTTTAGCTTTCAAGGACAGAAAGAAGCCCAGGCCAGGGTGGCTGAACTGAAGGATCCATTGGGAAAGTAGAACCAGATGAGGTCTGAGAGGCTGGCAGAGCCAGATCACTTAGGACCGTGACCATGTAGGTCATGTTGACACTGCCATTTTGCTGAATGCTTTCCCTTACCTACATGGTCGCTAGTGGCCAAACCACACCTCTGATTTAAATTTCAACTCTGTCTTTACCTCTAAAATATGGAACATGGTGATAATGCTCATTTTCACCACTTCCATCCCATTTTGTACTGGAAGTCCTAGACAGAGAAGTTAGGCAAGAAAAAAGAAATAAAATCATCCACATCTGAAAAGAAGTAAAATTATCTCTTTGCAGATGACGTGGTCTTATATGTAGAAAACCCTGAACACTCCACAACAACAACAACAACAACAAAAACCCTACTAAAACCAATAAGCAAATTCAACAAAGTTGCAGGATACAAGTCAATATGCAAAAATCAGTTGCATTTTGATATGCTAACAACAAACTATCAGAGTGAGAAATTAAAACAATCCCCTTCACAATGGCATCAAAAAGAATAAAATATATAGGAAGACTTGTACATTGAGAACTATAAAACACTGATAAAAGAAATTAAAGCAGACACAAATAAATGGAAAGATATCTTGTGTTCATGGACTAGCAGAATTAATATTGTTGAAATGTCCATATTACCCAAAGTGATCTACAGATTCAGTCCAATCCCTATAAAAAGTCCCAATGACATTTTTTACAAAAATAGAAAGAAAAATCCTAAATTTCATCTGGAAGCACAGAGGACCCTGAACAGCCAAAACAATCTTGAGAAAGAGCAAAGCTGGAGGCATCGTGCTTCTTGATTTCAAAATATATTACAAAGCTACAGTAATTAAAATAGCTTGGCACTGGCATAAAATTAGACATATAAACCAATAAAACAGCATAGAGAGCCCCCAAACCAACTGTCACATGTATGTTTAACAAGGGTGTCAAGAATACTCATGGGGAGAGGACGGTCTCCTCAACAGAAGGATAGGTCTGTTTTCAGACCTGGGAAAACTCGGTATTTATTTGTATAAGAATGAAATTGGACCTTTATCTTACACTATACACAAAAATGAAGTTAAAATGGATTAAAGACTTGAACATAAGACCTGAAACTATAAAACCCCTAGAAGAAAACTTTGGGGAAAACTTCTTGACATTGGTCTTACCAATGACTTCTTGCATATGACACCAAAAATACAGGCAGCAAAAGCAAAAATGGACAAGTGGACTACATCAAACTATGAAGGTTCTGTATAGCAAAGGAAACAACAGAATGAAAAGACAATATATGAAGTGGAACCCAAAGAGAAAATATTTGCAAACCATATATCTGAGAAAGGGTTAATCTCCAAAATATATAAGGAACTTTTACAACTCAATAGCAACAAAATAAAACAAAATAAGACAACCAGAAAAAAACCAAAGCAAAACAAAAACAAAATTTTAGCCCAATTAAAAACTGGGCAAAGGACTTTAGACATTTTTCTGCAGAATACATATAAATGGCCAATCAATATATGAAAAGAGTCTCAACATCACTAATCATCAGGAAAATGCAAATCAAAACCACAATGAGGTATTACCTCACATCTGTTAGGATGATCTTCATTTAAAAAAAGAACAAAAGATAACCAATTTTGGTGAGGATGTGGAGAACTTGGAACCTTCGAACATTGTTGGTGGGGATGTGAATTGTTGAAGTCACTATGGAATATGTTGTGGAGTTTACTCACAAAACCATATGATTCAGCAATCTAGGTATATAGTCAAAGGAATCGAAATCAGGATCTTAAAGAAATATCTGTACCCTCGTGTTCATTGTAGCATTATTTACAAATGCCAAGACATAGAAGCAACATTTGTCCAATGGTAAAGAAATTGTGGTATACAATCAATGCAATAATGTTTAGCTTTAAAAAGGAAGGATATCTTCTCATTGGGGATATGGATGAACCCAGAGGACATTTTGTTAAGTGAGATAAGCCAGACACAGAAGGACAAATACTATATGATGCCCCTTTCATGAGAAATCTGAAACAGTTAAACTCATAGAATCGGGGAATGGAATGGTTGTCTCTAGATGCTGGGGATAAGAGGAAATGGGAAGTATTAGTTAAAAGGCACTACATTTCAATTATACAAGATGATTAAGTCCTATAGATCTATATGGCATAGTGTGTATAGTTAACAGTACTGTACTGTATACTTAAAATTTTGCTAAGTGGGTAGATCTTATGTTAAGTGTTCTTATCACAAATACAATATAATAAATAAGAAGGCAGGAAGAAACCTTTGGATGTGATGGATAGTTTTATGACATAGATTGTGGTGATAGTTTCATGGGTGTATACTTAGCTCCAAACTCTCAAATTGTATATACCATTTGTGTACAAATTTTGTATGTCAACAAAGCAAATAGAACAAAAAACTATCTCATTAAGAGGGGATGAGACTTAGTGCTTTTGTCCTTATTAATGCTGATAATAGAAAGCTACATTTCTAGGGGTGCCTGGGTGGGTCACTTGGTTAAGCGTCTGCCTTCAGCTCAGGTCATGATCCCAGGGTCCTGAGATCCAGCCCTGTGTCGGGCTCCCTACTCAGTGAGGAGACTGCTTCTCCCTCTCCTACTCCCCCTGCTTGTGTTCCCTCTTTTCCTGTCTCTCTCTCTCTGTCAAATAAATGAATAAAATCTTTAAAAAACACCTCCAAAACCCCAAGAAATCTGTATTTCTAAACTGCATTACTTTACCTCCTACAAATGAAATACCTATCCATGGATTACCTTTTAATGACATAGAAGATCCATAGGAGGACCGGTCATGTGATGAGCACTTACGTTTCTTACAAAAGGTGACTATTGAACTTATTCTTTATTTAATTGTTCACCTGTTCTTGTATAACTATCTATGTGCAAATTGGGATTTTAAAATTTGGATTTATCAGAATTTATCTCTCCTAAAAACTTGGCAGGGGCTTCTGATTCCTTTCTCCCCCTCCTCTTCTTTTTCCTTCTTTCACTATTCTTCCCATGATTATTAGGAAACTCAAATATAAATTTAATCATAAAAATGCTGTGGGATGCCTGAGTGACTCAGTTGATTAAGCGTCTGCCTTCAGCTCAGGTTGTGATCTTGGGTTCCTGGGACTGAGCCCTGTGTCGGGCTGCCTGCTCGGCAGGGAGTCTGCTTCTCCCCTCACACTCCCTCTGCCCCTTCCTCCTACTCCTGATTTCTCTCTCTCTTTCTCCATCAAACAAATAAATAAAATCTTTTAAAAAGTGCAGTAACTACAGGAACCTAGGACTATACTAAATTTTCATTTCTCAATAGCTATAGGTTTGAAATTTTCTACTACTGTTTTAATACTCACACTTTGCATACATCTTTAATTGCAACACTCTCAAATCCTTTTCAAACAGGAAAAGCATCATTTGTAAACTAACACATGCCTAGTAAACAAAGCCGTTTGCAATAGTAATTAACATTTTCTTATTTCTTTTTTTTTTTTCTTTTTTTTTAAGATTTTTATTTATTTATTTCACAGCGGGAGAGAGATCACAAGGAGGCAGAGAGGCAGGCAGAGAGAGAGAGAGAGAGGGGGAAGCAGGCTCCCTGCCAAGCAGAGAGCCCGATGCGGGCCTCGATCCCAGGACCCTGAGATCATGACCTGGGCCGAAAGCAGAGGCTTTAACCCACTGAGCCACCCAGGCGCCCCATTTTCTTATTTCTATAGTCAGACTCTCAGTTTCATTCTTTGGAATTTGTAGCTTTATTTTATTTATTTTTTAAAAAAAAATTTTATTCAGATATCATTATCTTACAGTGCTGTATTATTTTCAGTTGTACAGTATAGTGATTCGGCGACTCTATACACTTCTCTGGGCTCATCAAGATAAGTGTACTCTTAATCCCTTATACCTAGTTCACCTATGCTCCTACCCCCTGCTCTCTGGCAACCACCTGTTTCTGTATTTAAGAGTGGTTTTTTGTTTGTCTCTCTTTTTTTCTTTTTTTCTTTGTTTTGTGTCTTAAATTTCCTATATGATACGGATAGACCAAGAAAGGTATAACATTAAGTGAAATAAGTCAGAGAAAGACAAATACCGTATGATTTCACTCATATGGGGTTTTTAGCTTTATAACTGTAACTCCCATGATCCTTTCACCAATTATTTGTGCTCTGCCCAGGTTGCCTCAGATCCTTCTGCTTTCCCTCCCAGGTTGTTTGGAGGCCTTTTCTTCTAACAGTTTGTGTCAGAGATTCTTTTGGGGAAATGCTTTCTGGCAACTGAAGCTGCACTGAGAGTTCACACCCAGCTGGGAGTTAACATGTCTTTGGGGTGGCCCTTAGCCAACGGCTGATGAAAGCCTAGCTCCCGTGTCTCCGGTCAGGACTAACTGATGTATCATTTATACTGTCGAGCCTTGGGCTCCAGCAGCCTGAGGTTAAGGCTGATGGTGAAAGTGCGGCTGGGCCTTCACATGAAATCACACCTTTGTGTGGCCTCTTCACCTTTGTCCTGTTTCTTCATTCCCTTGCTGGCTACTCTTGGGAACAGTTTCTTAATAAATCACCTACATATGAATTTTGTACTCAATGTTTGCTTCGAATGAACCTAATCCAACATACCACTTATCGAGCTTGAATCTTTACAAACACACATACACACCCACGCCCCCCACAATGTTGGAATGCTGACTGTAGAAATAAAAAAGCATATTAATTATTTAAATTAATTAAAGCATAGAGATATTCCGAGTAGAATCACATAACTATCCCAGTCTTAGGGTCATTAATAACAAGCTCTTATTGGAAGAAGTAAACTTCTTTGGGATATTGTTAATAAAGCCTTGATGCCGGCAGTGGGGAGAGTAAGGCAAAGTGATGGCTTTGGAGTCCAGCAGGTCTCAGCACCACTCATTAGATGTACATAACACAGTATATCTGCAAGCGTTATTATTATTTTTTTAATCTCTAAAGTGGGAAATAGAATACCTACCTTGTAGGGTCATTGAAATGATTAAAAGTTGTGACGTGTAAGACAACTGTCTCAGTGAGATGTTCATTCTCCAAATTAAAACTACATGCATTACAGCTGTGGAGGTAACATGGTATTTATAGATAAATGAGATTCTTAAATACAAAGAAGGGAAGTCTCAGGGCAGACTGGGTGAGAGTTGTAAGACGCTAAAATAGTCTAAATGAGGAGAAAGATTAAAAAAAAAGAATCAACTACAGATTTCTTATAGCTGTTAATTAAAGGAAGGCAGGAGATTAAAATCAGGAGAAAGTGGACATTAATAACTGTCTGTTCACTGTTGAATTCCCAGTATTTTACATAATACCTATCACAGAGAAGGCTCTTCCTCCAGAACTGAATCCTACTGAATACAGTTTGTAATTTGCGATATCCACCTCATGCTCAAATTAACTTCAGAGTAAACCTTACAAAGCTCTTACTTCTCATGTGGATTCAGTCATCTCCAAAACAACAACATTAAAGATTTTAATGCTTTTATAGAGCGTCTAGTTAATGAAGCTTTTAAAATACCACTTTGGTTAGATATTAGGTTGCAAGGATCTTACCAGCTCATTGTAGTCAATATCCTAGAGTCTGGAACTAGCTCTCCAGGTACCCAGGAACTATAGAACACTAGCCCAGCCAGGTCTATTTATGTCTGGACATGCTATTAGTTATAAAATAACACTATTAATAGGAGCTTACTTCAATTTAGTGGTTCCAAACAATAGAACATTTCTTTGTTTAAATCAGTTGGAAGAGAAGGGTGCTAAAAAATATCGCCAAAGAAATCAACGAAAGAGTCAAGCTTGCTCATTTATAATCAGAGTGATTGTTGAAAGGATAATGGGGATGACAGATATAAAACTGAGAAGCCCAATGAGAGAAGCCGTGAAATTATGACTAGACCAGGAAAAAAACATTATTAGAAGTATTCACTTCTGAGGACAGATTAGCTATGGAGGTAGAGAAAAATAATAGTGAATTGGATTCTGGACACATTTAATAGGAAAAGATGTTGATACTCTGTCACTCTCCCCTCCAAGTGAAACAGATGTTTCTATAGGGAGGGACTAGTTCTGGAAAATTCCACAGGAAGATAACATTCACGACAGAGATTGGAAAAAGAGATGATGATCCAATCTCTAACCCCCTCCTTTCATTTAGTTCATGGGAGCATAGCAACATTCATTCACTG
This sequence comes from Ailurus styani, assembly GCA_002007465.1. NCBI lineage: Eukaryota > Metazoa > Chordata > Mammalia > Carnivora > Ailuridae > Ailurus > Ailurus styani. The sequence goes on along the minus strand of LNAC01000024.1, from coordinate 1,080,500 downwards.
TGCGGTTGTTAGGAAATTTTAGAAAGGACATATGGCAAAACTTAAAAGGTAATATATCTAATCCAAAAGAACTGTGATTCAGTTCTTACAGATGAAGGAGAATGGCAAAGAGGCAGCCTCTGGACATTTATGAGGATTAAATATGAAAGCTTTGGAAATAGTTGTAGGATGACTAAGCTAGCCAGTAGTTGCACTCTTGCATGATGCAGTCATTCTACCGGGAGACATTTTCTTGAATCTTTGCTAACTGCACTAAACATTAAGAGAATTACTACAGTTCCCTTTAGAACATTTCTGTCCAAAGTTAACTTTAAGAAGGAAGAAAAAGATCAACGATTTAGAAGGCCAAGACTGAAGTTCAGAGGAATAGTAATACGTGGTAGTTTAGTACAAAGGATTTCCAAGTGTAGGTATGGGGGGTACCAAAGTATGTTTTAGATACCATGCATTAGAATACCAATGTGCACACCTGGGGGGACATTGTTAAAGTTTTCCTAGTTGAGAACAGATTCAGGTAGAGAAAAGGAAAAGTCTCCGAATCTTGTTAATTCAATAAAAAGGAAGAGCATGTGCATTCTAATAATGTAATATAAGATTAACTATCATGCATATAATTGTGGGTGTCATATGAAATTCACTTTCTTAAATTACGTGTATTCACTTTTATTTAAAAATGAGAATTCGAAGCTTCCCCATACAAATGTATTTATACTTCCAAATCAATTAATGTAAAAATGGCCCTCTAGTTGGGTTTCAAAATATTGATAAAATCTTAACTGTGGGTTTGACTGAATGTCAAGAAATTGCTTTTAAATTAAACATGTAAAAACTTTTAGACTTTTTGTTTTTGGAAATGCTTATACTGAGGGATGAAATAATTCATCTCACTAGACAGAAAGTATGCGCCCATCCTTCGCTAAATTCTGTTTCGAAGAGCATCGGTTTATAATGTATATACTTTCCAGATTAAAACTATTAACCTTGTGCTACCATGAATTCGTGTGTGTGCTGAAATGGCATTTCCGTAAGAGCTAGTAGTTTTGTAGTTGTACCATGCAAAACATTGATTATACATCACCAAGAATCAGCGTAAAAGCAAATGGTTAGACATGTTTTGGTTGAGATGAAAGTGAACGTAAATCCTTAATTTGACACTAGATTTGTGAGCAAAAAGTAAACAGAAGTTGGGCCTTTCTTCAAAAAACAATGCTAAATGTTTGTTAACATCTGTGTGATGAAACACATTTATCTTCTGGTTATTGACCTGCTCATATTTTCTGTTCATATATTGTCCTCTAGAGGAAGACACTTCTTCACTTTAAACTGACCACTTACAAAAGTGTTAGGTGAAGTTTTCTCTGTGGACTAGGGTAGGTCGGTAATTAAATTTTCTTGAGTCAGGAGAGAAATTATAAAAAAATAAAATAAAATGTTGTGAGTTTTTTCATAAAGGTAAGCTCATTCTATTAAAAACAAAACCCTGCCTTTTTATTCTAAGATTATGTCCTATTTACTTATGTGGTTTTAAATTTCCCTGTTATGAAATGATAGTGACAATAGGAAGTACTTAGGTTTTTGTTTTTTAAATGTATATACTTATTTGGTGAAAGGAAAGTTGACCATATGTTGATCCTTATTTAAAAAAAAAACTCCAGTAATCAATACATTTCGTAACTGGTATACATGAAGCATCACACAGCTGTAGCAGCTGTGAAAATATTGAAATAAATTTACAATTACAATTAAATAACTGTTGCCCTAAATGCCTGCTTTCATTACCCTCTTTGGCCACTCAGTCTCCTTTGTTGGGACCCCAGACCTTCTCACAAGTAAGTATTTAAAGGTTGTTGCCTGTCTCAGCTGGGGTCATCAGGATGCTATTTGTTCATAGTTTACCAGTTGTTAAATTTTTAAAATAGAACCCATGGTAAAATCCAAATGCCTAGGAACCATTGGTATAAAAGGAGTATTGTTAACTGATTCCTTTAAGAAAAACAAAAAACACCTCTCAGCCATGGAATCCCTTAAAAACTGTGTTCAAACAATCTGGCAACTCCTAGTTTGATTAATATAAGGATAGGGTTGTTTTTCTTCCTTCGTAGAGCGTGCAGTGTAAAAATCTCCATAAATAGAAACACAGGGCTTTATGCTTCCTAGGCATCAATAGTTACAGGATGAGAAAGAAGTTTTGCAGGAGAGAGAGCGTGATGGACCCCCTGCATCTCTTTTTCTCTTTCTTCTCAAAATTCTTCCTTCAGTAAGAGAAATAGGATCTGTGCAACTAGGAAGAAAAAAAATCCAGTGACTAAAAAAACATGCTGCTTTGACAAACAGCAAGCTTTAAACCAAAAAGATGAGGACAAATATCTAAAAAAAACTTTAAACATTAAGCAAAGTGAGTCAGGGCCAAGTTTAAAATCTTGTTTTGAGTGTGTTAGATCACATTAAACAAAAAAACCACACAAAAACCAAAAAAAAAAAACCCTCTCTCTCTTTGTTCTTACACGCTTGTCTTTTAAGTGAAGGATAAGAGGGCCAGAAAGAGTAGTTAACTTGGATCGACCTTTTGAGCAGCTGCCCCATTAAACTTTAGAGACAGCACCTACCCATTGCTGTGATCAAGTGACGACAGCTGGTACTTCCCCTGTACATTTAAGCTGCAGAAACACTTTAAAGAGTCAAATAACCCTCTTTGGGGCCTGAATCGCCAAAATGTGTGATGCTCTTACATGAATAATATTGTCATTTAAAATATAAACTTTATTTCTCTGCACTTTGAAACAAAATGAAGCTAGTTATCTTGCTTATGCTTCTCTTATTTCTTGAAACTCTGCCAATATATCTGCAGAAGAAAAGAGATGCATCGACAGTTCTCTGTTATAATAATGTATAAATAAAACATTTGGCTGCCACAGAGGTTTAAAGTATTGATGAGATGATTATATGATATGGTTTAAGGCTTTTATATTAATTATCTTCTGAGAGAGGTCTGGGATGGGGAGAGTTAATGGGCACACTGAAATGAGCAGAGAAAATGCCACTTGCAGGTGTTTGCTTTAATGGAGTGTTGATGGAAAGCCAAGGGTATGTAAGTAGGGAAATGAGTGAAAGGGAGAAAGTGTTGAAGTGGTTTGTGTAAAACACAGTCTGTGACAATGTAAAGCTCTAATGCCTAGAATTGTTCTGGCTTTTCTTGTTTCAGAACGCTGCTTCGCTAACTTTTGGATAAGCCCAATTACCTTTTTGTAAGGACAGGGCAATTAGAGTAGAAATTTCAGAGAAGGGGTTATTTTTTTTTTAAGTTAATAGAGAAAGGGTTATTTAATCATGCATAGGAGGCAACACATTCCTTATATTCATTTCACAGATCTGGCAGGTAAATTAGTTATTTCTCTAAGTTTTCTTCATCTGCTTTTTTCCCCCTAAAGATTTTATTTATTTATGAGAGAGAGAGAGAGAGAGAGAGAGAGAGAAAGAGAGAGAGAGAGAACATGCACAAGGTGGGGGGGGGGGAGTGGCAGGCAGAGGGAGAAGCGAACTCCCTGCTAAGCAGGGAGCCTGATTTGGGACTCAGTCCTGGGACCCTAGGATCATGAACTGAGCTGAAGGCAGATGCTTAACTGACTGAGTTACCCAGGTGTCCCTCTTTCATCTGCTTTAAAAAAAAAAAAAACCTTATATATTAGGACATTTATATATTAGGACCTTATTATTAGGACATTTATACACATATCCTGTAGTACAGAGACTAATCTAATAATGAACTCCTATTTATCCAGCCTCAAAATTATCAACTCCCACAACTTTCTGGCTCCTGTTCTCCCCCATCCCCCAGATTATTTTGCAGCAAATTGCAGCTGTTATATCATGTCAGCTGTTAATATTTCAATATACAGCTCTAAATAATAAAATACTCTTGAAATATATCTACAACCCCATTGTCATACCAAAAAGTGCTATATCATATAATAAATAATTTCTTAAGACAAAACATATCTGGTTAATGCATAAAAGTTTATTTCATTTTTATATGTGCTGCCGAAACGAGCACAAGTTTATCTCATTTTTAAAAAATGCTTTGTGTGATTGAAATAATGGACTCCCCAAAACTCCATACATTGCAATTAGTTAATGTGTCTCTCAGCCTATAGGATTCCTCTTTCTGATTTATTTTCTTCTCACCTTTATTATTATTTTTTTCTTTTTTGGTGGTTGTTTTAGCAACTGGGCTGTTTGTATACAGGATAGATTTTGTTGATTACATCCTTGAGGTGTTGTTTACATGTTGCTGTGATCCTTCTATCTTCTGTAAATTGTTGCTTTTAAGTTTATTTTTGATGAGACTGCTTCATAGATGTTATTGTTTACTTGCCTAAGGATGTATAAAATGTATCTACTTATTTCTCATTTGTCTGTGCCATGCGAGCAGTCACTGAAGGTCTTTACCTAGATCTCCAGTGTTTTCATTCCTTCTTATCATCGCTCCTGAAATACAGTTCATTAAGTCAAGGAAGAAAAATTGTTTGACTGTATCCCCCTAGTTATCCTTTTCCAAATAACAAATTGATTCCTTAGCATCCTCTAAGGAAGAAGAGTGGTATTTTAAAATTACATTTTTAGTATCATTGTAAATTCACAGATTAAACACATTTAATACATTCTGATCCACAGTGTTACAATCCTTATTGATAGTCAACAGCCCTTGGACTTGGACTGAAATGTTGGCTCTCCCCTGAGTTTTTGGCCTGCTGGTCTATCCTATAGATTATTTTTGGGCTTACCAGTCTCCATAATTGTATAAGCCAATTTCTTAAAATAAATCCCCCTCCCTACACACACACACACACACACACACACACGCACGCACGCACGCACACACATGCATACACCCCCCCACCCCAATTGGTTCTGTTCAGCAGGAGAACCCTGACTTATACAAAAGGCTTGTTTTGTTCAACAAAATTTGTATCAATTCATTGGAGTTTTTCTGAGTGTCTACTCTGTTCAAGGCATTCCTTTAGGTGCTGAATATACATCAGAGAAGAAAATAGGAAAAAAAATTATTGACCTCATGGATTTTAAATTTTACTGTTTTGATTAAATAGTTTTTTCCTTAAAATGCTTTGATTCATTACTTTTTAAATTATTTTTGCTAGTTTTGTTCAGTATTTTAGTTCTACATATTAGACATGTAATTATTGCATAATTATTTTGCAAAACACCTCAATATGTGTTTAATTTACCCAATTTATTTGCTTACTATTTCTACTGCACATCAAACCATTTTGCTGGGGTAGCATTTTTTTTTTTTCCTGGATGTACAATATTTGGAAGTTCTTCTATTTTTTATCCATTTATTTTTAGATTGTACTTTTTAAATTATTTTTTAAGTTTTTATTTAAAATTCCATACAGTGTAATATTGGTTTCAGGAATGGAATTTAGTTATTCATCACTTACCTATAATACCTGGTACTCATCATAACATGTTAGAAGTTCTCTTAGTAAGGATCTGTGGGTAGTAAATTATTTGGTCTTCATTTAATCTGAAAATATCTTTATTTTATCCTCATTCTCTAAAGTTTTGCTATGTGAATACCTTTGTGCTTAGAGTTTTCTTCTTTCAAATATTTAAGTTACATTTCTGCTGGATTTCAAGTATTAAAACATAGTCAATTGTCTGTCTTTACTCTGACTACTTTTAAGATCTTCTCTTTGTCTTAGTGTTGCAGTATGAATTATCTAAGTGTATATTTAGATTTAGATTTGTACCTTTTGGGCATAATTTCTACATCATGAATCTGAAGGTTCACAACTTTCTTTTAGTTTGGAAAATTATCAGTTTAGCATTTGGAATATTGCCTCCACCTCTTCCTCTCTTTTCCTCCTGCAACTCTGAATTAGATCTACCCTATACTTCTCCCCTTTATCTTCTCAGTATCCTAATGCATCTTTCATATGTCCCATCTCTTTACGTCTCCATATTATTATATTCTGCAGACTTTGTGTGGAACAAATGACCCAAAGCTCAAGGCTTTTCAAATAACACAAATTCTAAGACACCACTAGAAAATGGTGGACTTGTGGTTACAGAATTTTAGGGGAAGTATTCTTTCCCTCCTCCTGGCTCCACGTTTGCATCCTGTCCTTTTTTGTGAGGTGGGTTTATTCCTAGCTCAGCCTGTTTCTATTTTCTATAACTATTTCTGTATCTATTCTGTGTATGTGTGTATGTGTAGGTGCGATATCCTGTTAGATTTACAAACATGGCTAGGCTCTGCCTTTTTCTTACTGTCTAAAAGTCCTAGTGAGGTTCGACAGTAAGATCTACGTGTTAGACCCCAGAGAAGCAGCATGTATATCTCCTCAGGTCCTTACATTCTCTATAGGAAACCACTCCATTGGAGAATTCAGAGTCAGTAACAAATTTTAAATAAGTATATCTCTTCATTCTACTCTCTTAATAAATTATGTATAATATAAAACCTTCACAGCTATTAAATTAAATAGCATGAAGTAAACCTTACAGATAAGTATCTTACTTCCCCAGTGGATCATCGTCAAAGCCCATTTAGATGTGCACATTTTGATTTACAAAATGGAACCTCAGAAACAATTGTTTAGCAAAGGAAATGCCATGAGGTCGTTCTGAGTGTGGCAAGGAAGAGTTTGGATTAGAGCAGCAATTCTCAGCCTTGGTTGCCTAATAGGAATATACTGATAGCTTTTTTTTTTTTTTTAAGATTTTATTGATCCATTTGACACACAGAGAGAGATTACAAGTAGGCAGAGAGGCAGGCAGAGAGAGAGGAGGAAGCAGGCTCCCTGCTGAGCAGAGAGCCTGATGCGGGCCTCGATCCCAGGACCCTGAGATCATGACCTGAGCCCAAGGCAGAGGCTTTAACCCACTGAGCCACCCAGGCGCCCCTGAGAGCTTTAATACAATTTTGACACCTCAGATATTTAATTTAACTGACCTGCGTTAGGGCCTGGGCATCACAGTTGTTTTCTAAAACGACTCCCCCCGGGTAATGCTATTTTCAAGCCATGTTCAGAAGTATAGAGCTAAAGCAGTATAAATGAAGAGAAGGATTTAAACTAAGAGATAATTTTAAGACAGAATTATATGACCTGATGACCATGGGATAGTGAGAAATAAAAGTTGGCCCTGAGAATTCTAAATCAGATGACTGAAAACATGCTATATTTGCGTTACTATATGTTAGGCCAAGTGCTAGCTGTGTGTTAATTAATTTACTCTTCATAGTTGTGTCAGATCTGGTTACCTATTCGCTAACTCCTTTCTTTTTTCCTCCTGTACTTAGAGCTGGAGTACATTTCCCAGACCTTTTTTGCAATTAGGTCATGGAGTTGAGTTTTGCCTAAAGGAATATGTGCATGCAGAGTGATATATGTACCATTGCAAGTCTGACACATTTAAAACAAGAAAAAACCCTGCTTTCTCTTTTATTTTTTTGATGCCCATGTTGTGCAATGTATGGCCTCTTTTCCTTCTTTCTGAGCCCTGAGTGGGTGTATAGAGACGAGCAGAGTATAACAACTTTTATTTCCCCATCATTGAAAGTGAGGGAAGAGAGAAAATTTTGTTGCATTAAACCACTGAAATTTTTGGGTTTGTCTGTTAAAGCAGTTAATGTTACCTTAATAATTCTACAAGATAAGTACTATTATTAGCCTTATTTTAAAGATAAATCTGTGTGGAGGATGAGGTATGGATGTGATCCTTCTCCATTGCTTTTGACCTTGACATCCTCCTGTCTCAAGGCTGCCATGATGGCAATCTGCTTCTTATCGTGTGTGGCTGCCCTTCTATCCCTATCGGGTAAATTTGAAGAGGCTGAAGCTGAATTCATCAGGGCTGGTAAACCCAAGGAAGCAGTCCTCATGTGAGTTACCCATAAATCCCTTAATCCTATATATATGGCATATATAGCGGGATAAGCAGGGTTTGTAGAAAGATTTTTGAGATGCCTGTATTGCACTCAAGTAGAGGTACTAATAGGTCTGAAACTGGTGGTAAGTATGATAAATACATTTGTAAATCATCAGCATACAGGTGATTGTTGAAGCCATGGAATTGATCCCTTGAGGAGACAAAGCAGAGAATAAAGGAAGTAGACTAATGGTAAAGTTTTAGTGCTAACAGTATTTAAAAAGAGAATCTACTGTGGGAGACTAAAGTCAGAGAGGTTAGGAAAAATGGGATGAAGTATTGTCAAGAAAATCAAGAGAAGAGATATCTTTAAAATGGAAGGCTTATCAGTAGTGACAAAAGATACAGAGTTCAATGAGCTAAAAACCAAAGAAAAGGCCACTTATCCAATTAGGTGGTAAATGCTGACCTTTAAGAAAGCCCTCTCAAGAGGTTGGCATGATTAGAAGTTAGATTGAAATGGTTTGACATGTGACTGAGAAGTGAAAACTTGTGGGTAGTACATGTACATTACCTTTTCAAGATATTTGGCAATAAGGAAAAAGGTATTGTATAGAATAAGCATTTTTATCCTCGAATCAGCCAAACACTAGAAAAAGTGAGATTTGGAACAGCAGGGAATGTGTGAGACCAGTTCCTTTCCTGTGAGAAACTTCTACTCTTAGGGAAAAATAAATGAATCATCATTATTATTTACCTCAAAAATATTTACAAGTAAATGTTAAGTGGAAATGGGACTATGTTTGAAAAAGTTAGCACTTTGAAGACGGGGTGATAGTTTAAAGTTATTTTGTAAAATTAGAGAGGTAGACTAAAACAAAGCGACATTCTAAGAACAAAGTTTAGGAATTAAAAAACAATATGGAGAGCATAATGCTGTTGGGAAGTGGGGAATAACGAAATATGTTCCAGAAGAACAGGAAAGAAATGAACTTGGAAATGGATCAGACATGACAATGAGTTGCTAACATAGTAATGATATCCTACAAATACGATTCATATTTAATGAACAGGGAGGGAAATCCATGTTCCTTTTTGTATTTAATTCTTCTCAGGCAGGAATACTGTATTTATATTGAGGCCCCATGAGTTAAGAGTACTGCAGAGAAGCTGAAGAGTCCCATAAGGAATTATATACCAGGGGAATTGTTCACATATGGAAAGTTGAAAGGAAATGGGCATATTTAACATAAAAAGCAGAGTCCTGAGGAGTGATTTCAACATTTAGATAAAGTTCTGCAATTAAATTAAATGTGGTAGTAAAAAAGAAAAAAATAATCTGTCCCACAAAAGCATTATGTTGGAGGTAGGATAGGATGCAAGGGAAATGTATTAGAGGAGCCAATGTGGTAACATGGAGTGTTACGGGGCTGACATGGAGGCACCACCATGAAGGCCACTGTGAAACTGGGAGGCAGGTACATGCATGTCAAGGTGTGAGTAGCAAGCTCAGTTGTCACGAGCAGTCTGGGAAGACAAGGCATGGGCAAGAGCTAGGAGTGTATTCTAGGTCCAGAAGGATGGGGTATTCAGAGATTAGGGAGATAGGGCTCCATTTTACAGAGGAAGGTGGGTACAGCAAAAGTCAAAAGTTTGGGTCAAGACATGGAACCACCAAAGTTGAAAGTATCCAGGCTAGAGGAGGACTGACTTGGAGCTGAATGAACCATCTTCCTAACCTCTAGGAAGAACCCTAGCATGTGTTCCAGTGATTGTGTATTCTTGTAAAGTTTGCAAAAGCAAGATTGTTTGGGAATTTTTTGTTGATGTTGTTGTTAAAATGACCATGCTTTCCCAAATTATATGTGCTGAGCCTCTCTGTCTCTATCTTGGCATTAAATTTAAGGCACAGATACCAATAAAAAGAATTGTCCCTTTGGCTCAGACAGGGGGCTTCTGTATTTCCTTTGTTGATAGTTATAGAGAGCAAAATTAGCCAGAAAACTGAAAGTGGCTGAGAAGAGGAGCAGCTAAGAAGGTCATTTTTAAGGAGCATAGATAAAATTATGTGGTAGGAAGAGAGCAAGTCAAGGCCATTTTCAAATAGGTATGTGTGTGGAGTACAGATTATTTGGTGTTTTAGATTTGGTGTTCTTGAAATTACCAGTTACTATCTTTTGCTCTTTTTTCTATTGAATTGTTTCTTTTCAAATATATGTATTTTTATATGCTATTTGGTACTAGGGATGTGAACTCAGAATTATACCTTCCCTCCTAGATTAGGAGCTCCTTGAAGGCAGTGTTATTTCTTATTCAGAGTCTAGTTACATTGAAGAGAGCCAGTGCACAATAATTGAAACTGTTAGGTTTTCTAATAGTTCCCCTACTGAACTGGGAATAGGGATAGGCAATGACAGATTTCCCTGAGAAACTGAGGCCCAGGCATGCAAAAATGTGAAATTTGAAATAATCTGAGCAAATTTGATAAAACCTCTGTATATCCTTACCCCCACAGTACCTATATTTTAAAATCATTTCTAAGTTCATTGAAAAAACTTCAAATGTATCCTGTTTTTAATAAGATACAAAAATTAGGGTAGGATAGGATAACAAAAAATGGTCAAGATTAAAAGGAGGCATCATCACCTAAATCAATCTTCTTAAACTTCCAGGATGTGGGAAAATTGTTTGAAGATATTTATTTGATATTAATATGTTGCTTTAGGTTTCATCCATTCATTCATCTAACAGATACTTTCAAGAACTGAATATGTGCTCAGTTACGTACCAAGGTTTGTGGTTACATTGATAAACAAGGACATGATCTATGCTTTATTGAGGCTTTAGTCAAGTGTGCATTCATCAAAATGTTCATACTGTTTGAAATGATATATAAGATGGAAATTAATGTTCCTAGGCACCATACAACAATGGAAGCTGATCTACATCTGTGTGTATTAAGGGGAAGAGGATGTTCAGGAAAGGCTTCTCTTAGAGGAGCTGATCCCAGAGCTGAGGTTGAGGATGGCTAAAAGATCCTGGTGGTAAGGTACTATGGAAAGAGATGGAGGGACTGGTTTTCAAAAAAAAAAAAAGGTGCCATGGAGAGAAAACACAATTGTCAAAATCCCTGTTGCAAAACCAGAAAAAATTGATAGAAAATTTGGGGTGGGGTGCCTGGGTGGCTCAGTGGGTTAAAGCCTCTGCTTTCGGCTCAGGTCATGATCTCAGGGTCCTGGGATCGAGCCCCGCATCAGGCTCCCTGCTCAGTGGGGAGCCTGCTTCCCCCGCTGTCTGCCTGCTTCTCTGCCTCCTTGTGATCTCTCTCCCTCTGTGAAATAAATAAAATAAAATCTTCAGAAAAAAAAAAGAAAATTTGGGGTGGCTGAAGTGAAAACAAAGGAAAAGATTGATGCATGGTGAAGATGGAGATGGAGGAAGGGGCTGGACCATGCAGGACATCATGATAGGACATGCAGGATATGATGATAGGGATTTTGGCTTTTCCTTAAAACGATGAAAAGCCATGAGAAATATTTAACATGGGATATCACGTAATCAGATCTGAGTTTTTGCAAAAGTCATTCTCGCTCTGTTGTATGGAAAGGATCAGAGAAGCTAAAGTGCATAGACACAGAACAGTGGGAAGCTACTGCAGTGGTTCTAATAGGAGAGATGGCAGCTTACATATGGTGGTGTCAGTGGAGATGGACAGAAGTGGGCAGTTTAGGGGATATTTAGAGGTAAAACAGACATTATTTTGTAATGGATTACATATAAGCAGGGTGAAAGAGAGGGTGGTGTCAAGTTGACTTCTAGGATTATCGCCTATACAAAAGGCTGGGTGATGAAAACATTCCAAGAAGTGGGAACCACTGGTAAAAGACTGGGTTTTATGGGGCAGATCACAAGTATTATCATGGATGTGTTGGATATGGAGGTGCCTCTGACATAATCAAGTAATATATCAAGTAGGTAGTGGAATATGTGAGTCTAGAGCTCAAAGGGTAGGTTGATCCTAGAGATAATGGATTTTTCTCAGGATATTTAGTTGTAAATGATATTCCCTTACAAAAACATGAGAAGAACATGTAGGTGCAAATCTTGAGAACTCTAAAATTTAATGATGGTTGGAAAAGGATGAATCTGAATATGAGATGTAGTGAGAAAATACCAGGTGAATCTCTTCCTTGGAAGCCAAGAAAAGGCACTGTTTCTAGAATGAGGTCATAGCCCACATTGTCAAATTCTGCTAAGAGGTCTTTTAATATGAGCAATTAAAAACATTAATTGGTTTTAGTAATGCAGAGATCACTTGTGACTCAAGAAAAAGCTGTTTTAATTAAATGACTATTTGGAAAGGCTTGAACAGGAAAGCGAGAGGAAGTTAAGAAAAGAAAAGTAGAGTCATCTCTGAGAAGACGGCTATGTCGAGAAGGCGGGAACTAGGGCAGCAGAATAGATACGAGAGATGCAGTGGAACTTTCGTGTGTGAATGTCTGCAGGAGTTTCCTGTGTAATTAATGGTTCAGAAATTTTTGCTTTTTAGGTAGGACTTGAAGAATAATTTTGGTATTTAAATAATAATGGAAATTTATAGTCAACGTGTAATTTGCTCTATGTTATATTGCTGGTAATAGCTATTATTTATTTATGTTATTGTCTTTATATTAGAATATTCTTTTACCATGAGAATATACAGTCTACTTAACAATAAGGCCGTGGGTTTATGCAACCATTTCAAGTACACAGAGAGCATTGAACAGCAAGGGCTGCCTATTCCTTGATGTTGCGTTACATTACAATAAGAACGTTTTGTGCACTGGGATTGACTGGGTTTATACTGCCCTGAATTGGATAGTGCTGGAGCAGACACACACATGAGAGAAATAAATGCACAAGACCATAAAATGTAAGGGAGGGGTCTGGAGAAGAATGGTCTTTTATATTCTGAGATGGTAGTGAAGATGTGGCAATAGAAGTAGAAGAATCTTTTATATGGGGACTGCTCTGAAAGTGCTTGTGTACTCTTGTACATTTGAGCTATGAAATATCATATACATTTTATTTATCATCATGGCCAATGAGTACTACAGTATTTATTGAGGGAGGTACAGAGTGTTCAACTCATGACAGATATTTACTCATAGAGTATTATGTTGACATTACTGGTAGTGTCAAAGATTAAAATTTACACTTGAAATATTTAAATATGTAAAATTTAAATATATAAATCATGCATACAGAAGACAGTGGGACATGAAAGCATGGTGAAAAGACCATAGACTTCTTGTGGTTACCATTAGGGTTTAACTTGGGCAAGGGCTTTCTTTACGTTTTTGAGTCTCAGTTTCCTTACCTGTCCTAGGGGGATGTTAATGATAGTAAATAATAGTACCTTCCTTGTAGGGCACTTGCGAGAATTAAATGAGGTTATACTTGTGAAGCAGGAAGCACTGGTTCATATTAGCCATTACTATGAGTGCTTTTAAGCCTCTTTTACAATCTAAAATTCAGCTTCTAAAACTGATAAAACTGGGTGCATTGTGCCAGAGTGTACTAGAAGCCACAAGATAAATCTAGGGTATCTTCCTGAAGTTCATGTTCTGTTGATATTTACTACTCTTTTTTTTTTTTTTAGAGAGAGAACGCAAGCGAGCACATGCATGAGTGGGGGGTGGGAAAGTGGGGAGGAGAAAGCAGAGGGGAGGGAGAGAGAGAATCTTAAGCAGATTCTGTGCTGAGTGTGGAGCCTGACACAGGGCTTGATCTCACGACCCTGAGATCATGACCTGAGCCGAAATCAGGAGTCAGACACTTAACTGACTGACCCACTCAGGCGCCCTGATATTTAGTACATTTTAATATTTTTACATGACGTATAAAATCAGTGAATTTTTTTAGATGAAGAGAAGGCTTCAAAGAAAGATGCTGTCCTTGGTGGGTGGGTGAGGGCTCACACTATAGCTCTGGAGCCAGGGAATGTACATCCATTCATTTCTGCAGCCTGTGGTTCCTCGGGGGCAAAAGCCGTGGCTGCCATTGGAATATGCAGCAGCAAAGGCTCTTCTTGTTTAACCAGCAATTTTGGTAGATTAAAAATCGAAAGGATTACATGGATTTGTCTGTGCAAATCCTGAAATGATTTTTCTGGATTTGGGAAGAACCTTGACATGTTTTAACTTAGCACTTGAACTGAGAGATGTTCTCAGCATCTTGCTGTTTTAAGTAATCGAAAACACTGTCAGCTTGGATGGCTTCATAAAGTGGCAAACTAAGATGTTTTCAGGGACACTAAAATATAATATGTCTTGTATTTCTTTTGGTAAATATCTCAATTCCCTTATTTAATGTGGGTAAAAGAATTTGGCAAATTTTCAATTCTAACATACATAATTCTTAGAGAATATAGTGTATGTTTTTTCCCAATTTTATAGATTTGCCAAAACCTAGATATATACTTCCATATTAACATTTGGGTGTTAATTTAAAAGAGAAACTGGATTTGATTAAAACATAGGCAGAAAGACAAGGTAGATGTCTACAAACATAGAACAGATTTTACGTCTTTTTTTTTTTTTGCCTGTGGTTTCTGTATGGGCAGCTTTAGGTTTAACTTTCTTAATCTTTTGAGAGAAAACTAGAGACGGTAAGTTGGAGTAGTTGTGATTTTTGTCTCTGGGGTTTTGGAGAGACGAAACCTCTTGTTTGGGAGAATCCCTTTCTTTATCCTTTGAGCTAATTCACAGCCCACTTTGGATATTGCCTCCCCCATGAAGCCTCTAGACCATCTACCCACCAGAATTAATTAAATCTTCACCTTTGCAACATTCTGCATTCACTAAAGTACAGAGCAGTGATTTCCTTACACGTCTGTATTTCCAAGCACTTGAACTCCTTTGTTCAGATGCCAGTCTTCTTCATTTTGTGGATAGAAAGTCCTCAATACCTATCCATTGACATTGACTCAAGGAAAGGTTGCTAATCACTAGTAGTAACAGGGGGAATGAAGCCTCTACAGAGGCTTTCTAAAGGTATCAAAAGAGCCAGTCATTAACGGATTGTCTCACAGATGTATCCCTGAAGCAAAAACAGGACCTCAGATGGTAGAAGAATTCCAAGGTATGCTAGAACATTCTCTAAAACTATGCTAGAACATTCTCTAAAACTATGTCAGGAATGGATTGGTGTCCACGAGTACAAGTGGGGCACCTTGGGGTTGAATTTAGTCTGCTATCATCAACCTTCAAGTTGTGAATCTGTAATGTGACAAGTAATTACATGTTTATCACTCAAGTAATTTATTAATCAAGTAATTTGTTAATCCTGTAATCTATAAGCCCTGCAAGCTATGAATCTGTAATATGACAATTAGTTACATATACTTTAATCTAGTGATTTTCACTCAGGTCTGTGATAGTTGCTCTGAGTGGATTAGGGATGCAGAATAATGATCAGGTCTGTTCTCTAGTATGTAATGGCTTGTGTTCATCGAGGGATAGGCAAAGCTGATGTCCATGGAAAATAGGAGGTGATAGAAGCCAGTATAACAGGATAAGGAATGAGATGTATCCTTTTGTTGGAAATTAATCAGTACTTAGAGCTGAGGATATTAGGTGGTGACTATTCCTCTTTCTTTCCTTCCTTCCTTCCTTCCTTCCTTCCTTCTTTCTTTCTTTCTTTCTTTCTTTCTTTTTCTTTCTTTCATCTTTCTTTTTTTAAAAGATTTATTTATTTGAGGGCACCTGGGTGGCTCAGTCAGTTAAGCAGCTACCTTCCGCTCAGGTCATGATCCCAGGGTCCTGGGATTGAGTTCCATATTGGGCTCCCTGATCAGCAGAGAGCCTGCTTCTGCCTCTCCCTCTGCCTGCTGCTCTGCCTACTTGTGCTGTCTCTCTGTCAAATAAATAAATAAAATCTTTAAAAAAAAGATTTATTTATTTGAGAGAGAGAGAGCATGAGTGGGTGGGAAAGGCATTGGGAGAGGGAGAGGGAGAGAGAGAGAGAGACTCTCAAGCAGACTCCTGGCTGTTCTTGGAGCCCAACACAGGGCTTGATACCATGAGCCTGAGATCATAATTCTAGCAGAAATCAAGAGTTGGATGCTTAACCAACTGAACCACCCAGGTGCCCCTGACTATGCTCACTTCTTAAGGAGGTGCTAGGTAAGTTTTCATAACATGTCAGAAGATGCAACCAAACTAGACAATCAGCTTTCTCCTTCCATCTTTCACTTGGAGCTATAGAAGAAGTCTAGAGATTCCCCTGACAGGAGACTCTACTGAAATTTCACAAGATTGGAGAGGTTTGTGATTCTTTCACCTAGAGGACAGACTCAAACTGGGGGAGAGAACTACCAGTAAATGACAGTGGGAAGCAAAGGAGCCCCTCTGAGAGATTAGGGGATGTTTTTCAGAAGTGCAGTGTGGTGTACAAAGTTCCAAGATATTTGCTGAACTTCAGTAAGAATATTTTATACTCTGGAACTGGCCAGATTTATACCCTACTAAACTGGACAGTTTGGGAAGGGACAAACAGGAGAGAAATAACAGATGGAAGAGACCATGGAACCACAGTATTGTTGGGAGAAGGGAACGTGATGCATTTTCTGGGAAAACCTGACATTGTCTCCTTTCAGCTGTGGGGAGTATAGCCGATGCTGGCATCAGACCTAAAGATATCTGAAGTCAGGACCTGGCTGGAGCTTCCTCATGCTGAGTTAGCACACCATACTCATAAAATATGAATGGATTTAGATAGGGTGGCATATTTTTATCATAACCTACAAAGATACTCTGCAATGTCGATTTTCATTTTTTGTTTGACACAAGAGTGGGTTCTGTTTTTCACTTTCAAATTTTATGAGCTTTTAATTTTTATTCCTAATTTTATTGTATTATGATCAGTGAATTTGGACTATTTCTGCTTTCTCAAATTCATTGAATGGTTTTTTTTTGTGACTTAATGATTTTTGTGAATTTTTCTTGGATAATTGAAAGGAAGCATAATCTCTGCTTCCATGGTAGGGTTTTTAAAGTATGTCATTTTGATATACTATGTTAATTATATTACTTAGGTTGTCTTTGTCTGTATTTTCTGCTTCTTATTGCTATTTCAATATTTGCTAGTTTTTACTTATTAATATTGATACTCTTTTGTAATATATAGTTAATTCTATTGTTACAGTTTTATTGAGAACCTTTATCATTTTAAAGCTTTCTTCTTTTTTCATCTTATGTTTTTTTGCCTTTCATTCAACCCATATGATATTAATCTCATGATTTTGGACTTGTCTTTGTAGTAAGAAAGTAATTTAATTTGTTTATCAATTCATTTTCAAATTTTCTAAATTAATGTCTTAGGTTTGACTTACATTTAGAGTATACATTTGGTTTTGCTTTGTTATCAAATGCAGAAGACTTTTCCTTTTAATAGATGAATAAAATTTATTCCTGTATTGTTGAAGAATAAAGATCTATTAAAGAATAAAAATCTTTGGTCTTATTTTATCATATTACTTTATTTTATGCTTTATTTTTTGTAGTTTTATATTTCATGGCTTGCTCCACATTCTCGGCTTTATGTTTGTGCTTTGGTAATTAGAAATTTTGGTAACTGGAAATTTGTTGTGGTTGTTTCCTATAAAACTATAATTTTATGTAATAGCCTTAATTCTTTCTTTAGGCAGTATTTATTATTTTTCTATGGTTAATGAAGAAATGAGTATGATTTTCTTCTTTCTTTTCTTGCTTCTTATGTCCTATTTTAGTTAACTATGTGATATATCTAGTACTTATTTTTGCCACATCAAATAAGCTTCTTCCTTTATTATTCCTCTATTATTGGCTTGTCCAGATTTCACTGTTTTTGACTTCCAACTGTTAAAAGCAGGAAAGTCCATGTCCTTACATTACCTGCCATCCTTGTTTCACATTTCCTGCTAACATTATGCTTATATACTATTAAGAGTTGTATCATCCTCTTCTGTCACCAATAGCCCCACCTTGTTTGTCTCAGTCCTTCTATTGCATCCATGTAATACTTGTAGATATTTCTTCGGTGACTTGCTCTCCAGTCATCCTCTGGGAGCTTCTAGGAAGTTCATCTCTAAGGCTTCATGGAAATGATAGTCTTCATATTCATACTGTTCTTAATGTATTGTCAAACTTGATTTTTATCTTTTAAACACGGTCTTGTGTTGAACTACCAATGAGGAAACATGAATGATGTATTTAGTAGACGTTTTTTCTTCTTTTATCCCTGGCCTTCCCTGCCTCTTGCTATCTGTCTGGTTATAGGTGCTGGGCCCTCAGAGGCCTTGTTCCTGCAAAGTGACTGTACATCTTTGGCCACAGCTTATTGGTCCAGGGTAGGCACTACACTGGAATTCAGCCAATCAGTGTCCCAGATACAGAGATTTCAGGGGAGAGGAGCTAGAGATGGAGATAAGAGAGAGGAAGGGAAAGCCATTTTTCTCTGCGTGGCTGGAGCTCTAAATAAGGCTGTTGATGGTCAGGTTTATCACTAGTACATGGGAGAAAACAGAGAGAAGTAAATAAATGGGGAAGAAACACAGAGATGCAGAGCTAAATGAGGAGGAAGACCTTCTTTGTAGATTCCAGTTTATCCTTCCAGTTTGTTCCTGAGGCCTGGGTGCTTGTTCCTGGGAGACATCTTTATAACCTTATAATACATTCACCTATTTTACTTAAATAGGTTTCTGTTATTTGCAACTCTAACAAATAAACCAACTCATACCCTGGATGCTATCATAGATCACAAGTCTACCCAGCTAAAAAAGAATGAGAATAATCAGATTAGATTATCCTTTCCTGTCTTTCAGAATTTTGTCAATTGTCAGGCACTGTGTGAGTTCAAACACAGACCCTTTATTGCCTAGCTCAGTTACCACATTAGATCTGGTTTAAGTACCAGGTACTTATTGACTGGTAAGTATGATAGTGCAGTATTTTTTATTTTTAGATTTTTATTTATTTATTTATATGACAGAGAGAGATTACAAGTAGGCAGAGAGAGAGGAGGAAGTAGGCTCCCTGCTGAGCAGAGTGCCCGATGCGGGCCTCAATCCCAGGACCCTGAGATCATGACCTGAGCCGAAGGCAGAGGCTTTAACCCATTGAGCCACCCAGGCGCCCGATAGTGCAGTATTAAAAGCAACTGAAAAGGGTGGGGGGTCGTGGGGGGTAGGGAGGGGAAAAATAATGAAACAAGATGGGTTGGGGAAGGACACAAACCATAAGAGACTCCTAATCTCACAAAACAGACTGAGGGTTGCTGGGGGGTGGGAGGGTAGGGATAGGGTGGATGGGTTGTGGACATTGGGGAAGGTTTGTGCTTTGGTGAATGCTGTGAAAGATGTACGCCTGATGATTCACAGACCTGTACCCCTTGGGCAAAGAATAAAAATAAAATAAAATAAAAAAGGCTATAAAAGCAACTGAAAGATTCAGTCATTTGGATTTGCAGTGGCTCATTAAGTCCACCCTGTGAGCTGTAGTCAGGTATGTTTGGATTCCCACAGTTTGCTAATATTTCCCTCAAATTCTGTTGTTACATATGCTTGCAACCCAGCCATTGACTTGTCTTCTTAAAAGCAGACTGACTGAAAAGTACATTTCACCAAATAGGGCTATTTCAGAAGCACTCACGGACTAAAATCCAAGGCTTACCAGCAGGGTCAATGTATCCCCAGACAATGGGATCTTCTCTTGCTACCTTGAAGAGTAACCTGAACTTCTTAAACTTATCCTAAGCTGTTGTGGGAAGGAAGGAGCTATGGCCCTATGAATCACCCTGGAGTCAGGCACCTTGAGAATTTGTAGGCCTGCTCAAAATACATGCAAAAATAAAAAGTTTAATTAGTGTTTAGCTTAGAACTTGGTTGAAAACTTCATTAAAAGTCTTTTTATTTCTTTTCCATTATAAAAACAACGGGTATTTTATTATAAACACTTAAAATATAAAGGAAAATAGAATGAAGAATTAAAGTCACTCAGAGTCTTACCAACCAAAGAAAAATACTGCTAACTCTAGCATTTTGGTATTTTTTTCTTTTCAGACTTTTTAAAACTGCTCAATATATATGTTCTTTCATTTACTGGGCATAACGTTGTATATTTACAATTCCGTATCTTTTTTAATCTATGGATTTTCCATATTATTATAAACTCAATGAGAATGTTTTCAAAGGCTTCATAATATTCTATGAGGCAGATATTGCACAGTTCATTAACCATGATTTGAGGACATTAATGTTTCTTATTTTTGGATATTTTAGTGTTCCGATAAACATCTTTCGCATAAAACTTTTTGTATGTGTAGAATATTTTTGTAGGTTAGGTCCCCAGACATTTCTGCTCTGATTTGGAATATTTCCATTCTGGCAACAAAGTGAGTCTGCCACCTTGGCCTGGCTTCACTAGCTACAGGTCTGTGAAGTGAAGGGGGGCTCTGTGGCAGGTCTGGGAACACTGAACGTGAACTGCAAATTCGAATAAATCAGAAATCCGGGTTGATCACTTTGTTTTCACCTCACTGCATCCCAAAGATGAGAACTGGCTGAGAATGTGCCCAAATTTGGCTCTGCCAGCTGGCAAGGTATCCCCGAATAATGGGAGATTATTAGAATCCTGCCCTTTTCCAGAGAGCTTTTATCCACATTCATTTTTGTGTTGTGCCAATTAGAGATGGCACAGTGGTTTTCTTTGTATGCATCCTGGCAGCCTCTGGCCACATAGATTTGGGAGGAAACTCTATGTGCACATCACTTTGACTTTCTGTAATGAGGCATGACAGCAGGATTTGGGGTCCCTCATCCTCAATTCATAAGTAGCTATATGCCTGAAGAGATTATCTGTGGACTGTTTAATGCCTTGGCATCTTTGTGCATGAAATGTATCCTAGAGAAGACTCTAGTAATCACACGGAGTATACAGCACAGATCATTCACTCCTTGAAGTTTGTTCCCTCCTCCCCCAGTGGGGACATTATATCCATCCAGACTAGAGGGACAGTGAGCCACAGCAATAACATGGAATTTACCACAAGGTGGAGTTGGTCAGACCCCATTCCTTTGTATTTAGTTATTAAGATATCTAGAGTATTTTACTGTAAGCTTCCTTCTCTGATTGCTGGACAGCTTAGTCCCCGTGGTCAGCATTATAATGAATCTCCAGCACAGAGAGTGCCAGGCACCAGTGTGCTTACTCAGGGCTGCAGAGGGCTCTCTGTTCGGAGCTAGGTTTCTCTGTCTCCCCAGCTGCTAAGCCTTCGGGACAGGATCTGTCCTTATTTCACCAGTTAGACATTTTAGGCATTTGCTTTCTTCTGTGGGTTTGAAAAGCAAAAGTAACAGCTCATCTACCTCTCCTTCAGATAAAAGAAGTTTTGTTAGTTGTAGCCAAGAGACACTTGGGATGGTGGCAGGGGCTGTGAGTGTCAGCTGCAGGTAAGGGCTCCGCCGCAGGGCTGCTGGCTGTGTGCCACTTTGCAGGAACTCCAGTTCCTTCATGGCCGCACAGTCCTAGTGATGTCAGCAAGTGACGTCAAACCAGAAAGGCTCCTTGGTGAGATGATCTCATGGGTCTAGTCCTTGCTTCAGGTGCCTTTGGGGCTCTGCTTAATTCTTTTGTGCAGAACTGGGGGATTGCCCCTCCTCTGTTAGAAGTCTGAACACTTACAGTATTAGCAATTGAAGAGAGATTGCTGGAGCCTGGGTAGGAGTTAACTGCTTTGCACCCTCTGGTTATTGTGATCGGGGGATCATACCCAGTAATCATACTCAGGTGTTTGGGCAGCGCGTGGGAGCTGAAAATCCATGTGAGAAGCAATTGTCTTCATCTCAGACAACACTTCTACCTCTATCCCTGGGCCTGGGTTATAAGAATTTTTCTTTGCTGATGCTCAGGAGAGAAATACCAGTATGTTTCTGTGGTGTGTGTGTGTGTGTGTGTAATAAATGAACAATTGCAGCATATAGATGATCAGTAAATGTTTGCTTCCTTTAATGCCAGAGGGGAGCTTATAGTATTTCTAAAGTACTTCTAAATTTCCAAAATTTTTGGAATTTTAGACTCAGAAGATACCACCGAGGTCCTTTAATTCAACCACCATAATTTACAGATCAAGAAAGACATGCAGAGTAATTTTAGGGATTTTCCCAAAGTAGTAAAGGTATCGTTAACACAGCCAGGTTTATAGCCTAGGTGTTCTGACACCAGTCAAATGGTCTTTTCATTATTCAATGGCTGTTTTTAAGAAGCAAGAGAAAAATTATTTCTGTACTTTTTTTTCTTTTTTAGAACAAAAATACTTTGCTGAAGCAGGTGAAAGAGTAACACCCAAGTATTCATTATTACTGTTACTATTTATCATACTACTTTATTCTTATTTAAAAAAATACTTTATTGAGGTATGACTAGCGTTCACAAAGCTTGCCCCTCTCTTTTGCCCCTGGAATCCACCATTCTGTTCCCTGCTTCTATGAGTTTGGGTATTTTAGATTCCTAATGTAAGTGGGATCACGTAGCAATTGTCCTTTGGTGTTGGCTTACTTCACTTAGCATAATGAACTCCAAGTTCATCCATGTTATTGCTAACAGCAGGGTTTTCTTATTTAAGGCTAATATTCCATTGTATGTTTTTAACATATGTTTTTTAATCCATTCATCTATCAGTGGACATTCAGGTTGTTTTCAAGCCTTGCCTATCATGAATAATGCTGCAGTGAACGTGGAGATGCAATATCTCTGAGGTCCTGATTTCAATTCCTTTGAATATATACTGAGAAATGAAGTTGCTGAGTCATATGGTAGTTCTCATTTGTATTCTTTTGAGGAACATCCATGCTGCCTTCTGTAGTAAGTGCACCAATGTACATTCTCACCAGCGTGTATGAGTGTTCCTTTTTCTCCACATCCTCACTAGTACTTCCTTTGATTTGTTTTTGTGATCACCGCCATCCTAACAAGTGTGAGGTGATATTTCATTATGGCTTTGATTGGCATTTCCCTGATGACTAGTGATATTAAGCACCTTTCCATATACCTGTTGACCATCTTCATTATGAAGATTCAGTCTTCATTAGACAAATGTCTATTCAGGTCCTTTACATTTAAAAAAAATTGGTTAATTTGCTTTTTTTGCTATTGAGTTGTAGGAGTTCCTTATATATTTTAGGTAGTAACCCTTTATCAGTTATATGGCTTGGAGATACTTTCAGGATCCCATTCCATAGTCGGCTTATTCACTTTGTTGATTGTTTCCTTTGCTGTGCAGAAAGTTTTTCATTTGATATGATTCCACTTGCCTATTTTTCTTTCGTTGCCTATGTTTTTGGTGTCATCTCTAAGAATTCATTGCCAAGGCCAATGCCAAGGTTTTTTTTTTTTCTCTTCGGTTTCTCTTAGGAGTTTTTTGGTTTCAAGTCTTATGTTTAAATCTTTAATCCATTTTGGGGTGATTTTTAATAGAGATATCAGTGGAAAAGCAATGCCTATAATATGACAGCTATCTATACTGAATGGACATATTAAGAAGCCTCTGCTTTGCATATATCACACTGTCTACTTGTCTTGTTGAATGCAAGGATGAATACTAAGCAGGACTACAAAAAATCACGATATCCATTAATGAATTCAGTGTAGAGTGGAAGATACTTGAGATGTTGATCTCTGTTGAGTTTTGGGTGGTTATACCTCTTAAGTATAAAATACAGCATCATGTTAATGAAACATGTAGTTCCTTACAACTCAAAAACTTTGTGTCTTTGACTTTAAAATAAATATCTATTGCCGTTGAGGGATTTGTATAGGGCAACTTGTCGGGTCTTTATAAATAGTTGTCTGATAAAAATTCTGTTATAAATGAAGGGTAAGAGTTGATGGGCATTTATTTATTGAATGACTTATTCTCTGCTATATGTCCTACACTTTCATAGTGGAGAGGTATATTTAAATGGGTGCACAGAAATCAGAATAATCCACTATAGGGTGTTATTGAGTAAGAACAAAATGATCTGTTCAGACAGACCTGGGTCTGAATTCACATTTTCCTCATTTGCTGCATAATTCTTGTAAATTCCTTCCTTCCTTTGAGGTTGAGTTTCTTCATCTGTAAAATGGAGTTGACTATATCACTTCACTGAATCATTAAGAAAAATAAATAATGTAGTGTGTAAGGTGCCTGGCATATAGTATCACAAAATCTCACAGTCATTGAATGAGGGCCATCCTACTCTACTGCAGCCTCATCTTAACCTGATTACATCTGTGAAGCCCCTATTTCTAAATACAGTCACATTTACTGGTTCTGGGTGGACATAGATCTTGTGGGGACACTTTTTAAATTTAGCACAGTGTTTTAACAACTTTAATTGTCTGACTCATGAACACATTATAGTTTTCCATTTATTTCGTTTTCTTTAATTTCTCTCAGAAATATTTTATAGTTTTTCAGAGCAGCAGGCAGAGGAAGAGAAGCAGGTTCTCTGCTGAGCAGGGAGCCTGATGTGGGACTCGATCCCAGGACTCTGGGATCATGACCTGAGCCGACTGAGCCACCCAGGCGCCCGGCTGAGGGTTTTTTAATTTTTTAATTTTTTAATTTTTTAATATTTTTATTTTTTTAAAATCAGGGATGGGTATTGGATTTTAGCAAATGCTTTTTCTATATTAAGCTAACTATTTTTTTCATTTTTTGTTAAAATGATGTATGATATTGATTCATTTTTGGATGCCTAATTAACCTTTCATTGCTGGGATAAACCCCATTTGGTCATGATATAGTATCTTTTGTATATACTAGTTTATTCTATTGGTTAAATTTTTGATTACAATATTTGCACTAATATTTATGAGGGATATTGGTCATTAATTTTCTTGTAATGACTTCAGTATGTTTTGATTTGATTTGATTTTTACTATTATTAGTTTAAGTAACATGGAGCCTCATGTGGGACTTGAACTCACCATCCTGATACCAAAATGGGAGCTGAGATCAAGAGTCAGATGCTTAACCAACTGAGGCACCCAATACTTGACTTTGTTATGTTTTCATATAAGACTAACAGTGACCTCGTAGAATGAGTTGGAATGTATTGCTTCTTCTCCAATTTTATAGAAGGGTGTTTTTAGAATTGATATTTCTTCCTTAAATGTTTGGTGGAAATTACCAGTGAAGTCATCTGGGCTTTGAGTTTACTTTGTGGAATAGCTTTTAAATATAAATACAATTTTTGAATTAGGTATAGAGCTAAATTGTCAGTGTCTTCTTGTGTGAGATTTAGTACTTTGTATATTTCGAGGATTAGTCTATTTATTGGCATAAAATTTTTTTTAGTATTTCCTTATTAGTCCTTACTGTTTGTAGAATCTATCTTGTTGTCACTTCTTTCATTCCTGCTGTTGCTAATTTGTGTCCCCCCTTTTTTACTGATATGTTTGACTAGAGAGATTTACCAATTTAACTGATATTCTCAAAGTACCAGCTTTTGGTTCTGTTGTGTTTTCCTATTTCTTTTTGTTTGTTTGTTTGTTTCATTCATTTTTACACTTGGATTTGTAATTGTTTTCTTTTTACTAATTTTGAGTTTAATTCTTATTTTTCTAGATGCTTCAGTTGAAACTAATGCCATTGATTTGAATCCATTCTTTTTTTCTAACAGAGGGATTTAATGCCATAAGTTTCTCACTCATTACTGTACCACAAATTTTGAGATGTTTATTTATTGTATTTTCATTTCATCCAGTTCACAGTCTTTTCTAATATCCTCTTTGGTTTTTTTTTGATCCACAGAACACTTAGAAATGTGTTGTTTTTTTAAATTTCCAGATACTTGGGGATTTTCTAGAACTCTTTATTAATCTTTATTGGTCTGTTATTATTTTCTAAATTAATTACATTGTGATTAAAGAATATAATTGTATGGCTTGAATCCTGTTATATTTACTGAAACTTATTTTGCAGCACAGAATATGGTCTATGTAGGTGAATGTTCAGTGTGCACTTACATATGTATTTTGTTGTTTGGAGGAGTGTTCTATAAATATTAATTAGGTCAAGTTGGGTGATAATGTTATTCAAATCTAAATCCTAACTTATTTGTGTCTGTTCTTTTTTTTTTTTTTAAAGATTTTATTTATTTATTTGACAGAGAGAGAGAGATTACAAGCAGGCAGAGAGAGAAGGAAGCAGGCTCCCTGCTGAGCAGGGAGCCAGATGCGGGGCTCGATTCCAGGACCCTGAGATCATGACCTGAGCCAAAGGCAGGAGCTTTAACCCATTGAGCCACCCAGGCACCCCATGTCTGTTCTGTATATTATTGGAAGAGGGGTATTGAAATTTCCAGCTATAATATGGATTATTATATTTATTCTAGAAGCCCTATCAATTTTTGCTCCATATATTTTGAAGCTCTATTATTAGGTACATAAATGTTTAAGAATGTTATGATTGTTGATTAATGCTCAGGATTATGAAATGATCTTCTTTATCTCTCCAAATAATCTTTGCTTTAAAATATACTCTGTCTAATATTAATGCCAACATTCCAAATTTCTTTTGATTAATGTTAATATGGTATATATCGGTTCATATTTTTACTTTTAATGTACTTGTTTCTTTACATTTATTTCATATTTCTTATAGTACTGTATAGGTGTGACTTTCAAAAAAATCTATATGATAATATCTACTTTTTTCGGTATTTAGATATTTATATATATTATGTAATTATTGATATGATTTTGCTTAAATTGATCATCTTGCTATTCGCTTTCTATTTGTCTCACTTGGTTTTGTTCCATTTTTCCCCCTTCTTTCTTTTGGACTAACTTATTTTTTTATAATTCTATTTGATCTATATTGTTGGCTTACTAGCTATAACTCTATTTATTATAGTAGGTGCTTTAGGTTTTATATTATACATCTTTAACTCATCACATTCTATCTTCAGGTAAAATTATACCACTTTATCACTGTTATATGAACTTTTCAACAGTATATGTCTTTTCCTTGTCTCCCAACTTTTGCAACATTAGTGTCATGCATTTTACTTTTATAAATGTTTAAACAATGCACTGTCTTAATATTAATTTTGTTTAAA
Source organism: Ailurus styani (assembly GCA_002007465.1). Classification (NCBI taxonomy): domain Eukaryota; kingdom Metazoa; phylum Chordata; class Mammalia; order Carnivora; family Ailuridae; genus Ailurus; species Ailurus styani. Next base: position 1,053,484 of record LNAC01000024.1, on the reverse strand, counting down.
TATTTAATTATTTTTTAAAAGAGATTTTAAATAATAAGAGCAATATATTCTCCCATTTTGTTATTGTTTTTGATATTCTTTATTCCTTTGTATAGGTTTTTATTTTCGCTCGATACGAATTTTTTTTTCTGAGTGAAGAATTTTCTTTAACATTTATTGTAGTAATGCTCTGCTGGTGATGAGTTTTAGTTTTTATATATCTGCTTAAGTTTTTATTTCATCTTTGATTTTTGAAAGGTATTTTCACTAGGTATAGAATTCCAGATTGGCAGATGTTGTTTCATCTGTTTTTTTGCTTGCATTGTCTCCAGCCAAGAAATCGGCTGTCATGATTATTGTTTCTTTGTATGTTATAAGACTTTTTTCTTCCCTCTGGCTACTTTTTTTTTTTTTAAGATTTTATTTATTCATTTGACAGAGAGAGAAAAATTACAAGTAGGGAGAGAGGCAGGCAGAGAGAGAGGAGGAAGCAGGCTCCCTGCCGAGCAGGCAGCCTGATGTGGGGCTCGATCCCAGGACCCTGAGATCATGACCTGAGCTGAAGGCAGAGGCTTTAACCCACTGAGCCACCCAGGTGCCCCTGGTTACTTTTAATATATTTTTCTTTCTCACTGATTTTGAGCAGTTTGATTATGATGTACTTTTGCATATTTTCTTTGGTTTCTTGTGCTTGAGATTGTGTGTGTGTGTGTGTGTGTGTGTGTGTGTGTGTGTTTGCGCGCGTGCACTCCATGCCTTAGTATGGGGCTCAAACTCACAACCTTGAGATCAAGAATCAGATACTCTATCAAATGAGCCAGCCAGGCACCCCTGTGCTTGAGATTTTTTAGCCTCTTGATTTATGGGTTTACAGTTTTCATCAAATTAAAAAAAAATTATAGCCATTATTTCTTCATTTTTTTTTTGCCACCTCCATCAGCCCCCAAACCCAGGGAATCCAATTATACATATATTAGGCTGCTTGGTATTATCTTACATTTCATGGATGCAGTGTCCATTTAAAAATGCTTGATTTCATTTTGGATAGTTTTATTGCTATGTATTCAGATTCCCTAATCTTTTCTTCTACAGTATCTAATCTGCTCTTAATCTTATCTAGTCTATTTTCAATTCCCACATTGTATTTTTACCTGTAAAGGTTTGATTTGGTTCTATCTATATCTATCTTTTTCTCTTCTCTACTTAAATTTCTTAATGTATGATGTATATCTATATCTATCTATATCTATCTATCTATCTATCTATATATCTGTAATAACTATTTTAATGTCCTTTTCTTCTAATTCCAACACATGCTTCAATTTGGGGTCATTTTTGTTTGATTATTATTTTTTCTTTATTATAGGTTATATTTTGCTTCTCTCTCTCTCTTTTGGATCTGGCAACTTGTTACTAGAATTCATATGTTATAAGTTTTACCTTGCTTGGTGTTGTATACTTTTTTATCTTCTAAATATTTTTCATCCTTTGTTCTGGAATACATTTAAGTTATTTAGTGAAGTTTGCATTTAAGATGTGTTAGAACTGTAGCAGTGCTCAGTCTGAGGAGAATTATATCCCACTACTGAGGCAAGACCATTATGGATAGTCTACCTGAAGCTCACTGAATCATGAGGGTTCCCCTTCTGGTTGATGGGAACAAGCACTATTCCTGGCCTTGTATGAGTATTGGGACCTGTTACCTTTACTCCTTTTGAGAGACTTTCCTCAGCTTCAAGTAGTTTCCTCACATATATTTTCTGATTATTACTCAGCTGAACACTGAAGAATCCCTTTATAAATGTTGGAAATTTTTTCTCCATGCAATTTTCTTCTCTCTGGTGCACTGTCTTAAGAACTATAGTTACATATTTCACAGACTTTTACCTCTGTCTGCTCACATTAGAGGGTCCACTGTGCTCTGCTTGGATTCCCCCCTACCTGCACCATGATATGAAACTTTCTTAAGGAAATAAGCTGGAGCAACCATAGGGATCACCTGTCTTTCAGTGAGCACTGTCCTTCATCCAATGTCTAATGTCATGAAAACAATTTTTAAAAATCAGTTATCATTTTTTAATGTTTTAGGCAGGAGCATACATCTTGTTAGAAGCAGAAATTTTTATTTGTCTTGAAGTTTTTTCTAAACATTGTATACATTTTAAAAAACTTATCTATGTTTATATCTCATCTCTTCAAAAAGGTGATAAACTCCTGTAGATTAGGGGATTCATCTTTACCTTGGGTACATTCCTTGTAATACTGTGTGCTTTGCTGTAAACTTAGAAAGTTCCTGGTACAAGGGATAATGATAGCATAGGGATTACTTTCAATGTTCTTTCTCCATGTCTATCTCATGACATTTAATAATATCATCTTGAGTTTACTCTCTTGTTATCTTTGTACCTCTGAGGGAAGAGGAGGGCTGGATGAGTCTGGCTTTGAGTGAAAGTAGGTGTTCCAGGGCCCGGAACCCTGGGGTTTGAATGAAGTCAACAACCAGGTAGAAATTTGAAGCCCATGGGTACCTGGCTGGCTCAGTCAGCAGACCATGTGCCCCTTGATCTTAAGGTTGTGAGTTTGAGCCTCACATTCTGCATGGAGATTACTTAAAAAAATGTAAATTAAAAATTATGGTAACTTTAAAAAAAAAAAGAAGAAAAGTTACAGTCCAAATATTGGGAGGAAAGCCATGAGAAGGAAATACAGAAGAGTCCAGTGACTGGGATTCCAGTGAGGAGCCAAGAATACGGAAACTGGGACCAGGCTAAAGGCAGAAAAAAACACAAACACAAAAACAAAAACAAAAACAGTCCTGCAAAAATCCTAGGTATGTACTGGGTATAGGTAGCCTCTCCATTTGAATAGTTTAAAAAATATTCTGGTATGAATATGGTGACAAGGTGAGTGAATCTGGCATAAAGAGACAGAAGTGTGATGGAAGATCATTGAAAGCACATTAACCGCAGCCGGTTCCACTTGCAATTCTGTTAGTGTGGCTCTAATCGCCGCATTAACTGTAAAAACCCTGCCATCCTGTTTATTCACAGTGGTTTCCTGGCTTTGTTGCTTTATAACTAGCATATATGTAAACATAATAAGCACTCACACAAAACATCTGTCTCAAAATTGATTTAGTTTTTTCATAAGGAAGCCAGAAATTCTGATATGATCACAATAAGAAGATCATGCTGTTTGTAATGCTAAGGGCTTTTCATTACCTTAGCAAGGTTTTAAATGAGTAATACGTTTAAAATTCAAACAGAATATTATTGTAAGGTAATATCTCAAAACATTTCATATTTATTTGCTCTTTGTTTAGATACCATTGCTTCCAGGTATAGCAGTGTCTGATAGGCCTTGCTCAATATAACCATAAATTTCTGTGGTACCTACCCACCCATCAGCATAACAGCCAGACAAGAATTCCTGAAGATCATTTAAAATAATAGTTGAACTCTGTCCTGGCACTATGATGAAGGCCATGCAATATATTATCATATTTAGTATTTGCAATTAAGCAGATAATGTTCTCCTTATCATTTTCTAGAGGAAACTCCAGTATGCAGAGTTTAAGTATATTGTCCAAAATTGCTGTTATCAAGGATATCAAAGTCAGGTTTCTGACTTTGAAGTTCTTAATCACTGTCCTGCATGGCTCTCCCTTGTCTCTTTTTGTCTTTTTTGTTCAGAGAGGTCTGAGCTACAAATTCAACAGGTTTCACATTGCCTTGACTTATCATTATCTTCTTAGTCAAAAGGTGCTATAGAGGGAATGTTTGTGTTCCCCACAAATTCATATATTGGAACCTAATCCCCAGTGTGATGGTATTTGGAGGTTGGACTTTGGAAGACGACTAGGTCATGAGGATGGAGCCCTCATGAGTGGAAGAAATGGCCTTATCAAAGAGACCCCAAAGGGATCCCTTGTCTCTTCCACCACATGAGGGCTCAGCAGGAAGATGACTGAACCAGGAAGCAGGATCTTCCCAGATGTCAAATCTGCTGGCACCTTGATCTTGGACTTTCCAGCTTCTGGAGCAATGAGAAATGTTAGTTGTTTAAGCCACCCAGTGTATGGTATTTTGTTATAGCAGCCTGTAAGGCCTAAGATACAAGGCCATTCTAGAATATGTTCCTGGAATTCATCAATAGGCTCTGCTAGGTTTATAATTACGGGGTTTACATGAATTAGTCTTTCTGCCACTCCCTGTGACCACCTTAAAAACATACTTTAGGATGATATGGCAAGTTCATTCATAAGAATTTATGAAACACAATAGGTTTTCTTTATTTTTGCCACTGTGAGGTTCAGATTAATTTTCCTTCTGCTGGAACCCAATGCAAACCAACTTTTCCTGGTTTATTGGGAGGAATTGAACTTCCTCCGGACATCGTGTGCATTGTCTCTCAATGACTGATGGGGGCAGCAGAGAGCTTTCCAAGTGAGCATGACAGGCCAGATAAGAAAAACTTTCGTTGGGTGTATTTGGAGTGCTAGGTAAAGAGAAGGGTGAGTAGCGGTGCAAAGGCTCATCAGCAGTCATAAAGGTAGGAGAAAGAAGAATCAAGTCATACATGTAGCTAGGCCAGGTATGAGAGTCAGAGAAATTGCTGGTTGAAGTTGGAGGATAATAAGCAGTTGAATAGGAAAAAAATCTATCTGCAGATGCAGGTCTTCCTATGCAGTTTCAAGCTCTGAAGAGCTCAAATTATGTTTTTAAAAAATTTTAGGGGGTACCAGTCAAAATCTCACATACTTTATGTATGTTATTGCTATATTTGTTATTTTATTGTATTTATTTGTTATTATATTTGTTAAATTTCTTTTTGTAATTAAATTCTCATAAAGAGCTCATAAGTTCTTATAAAAACATGATGGAGGGTATTATCCCAAAATTACAAGAAGAGCAACTGAACAAGTTCAGAAAATTTGGGGTTAGATCTCAAGGCTGATCTAATCTCAAGTCTTGGGATTTCTCCCTTAAATTCTCGACATTTTTACCATTTTCTTCTAGTAAAAGATTATGTCTGTGCCTAGGAAATTTGAAGAAAATAAATGCAGTGATATTCTTCAAAGCCCAAATTCCCTTTTTAAATCTATTTTTGTCTACGAAATATTCTTTAGAATGTATTTATTGGAATAAAGTCTTTCTTGGAGACTCAAGTTTCTTTGGGATACCATTACAATAATTTAATTACCAAATTATCTGAGGGTGGTCACAGAACAGTAGATAGTAGACTAGGGAGTCTCTCACTGCAGAGGTGTACATGACCTTGTGAGCTTCAGTTATTCAGAGTTGTCATCTCGTCTCAGAACCTGATATGTTACCACATAAATTTGACTTACACTGAGTTTAAAAAATGAAACAGCTGTCATATGCTTAGATTGTTATAGACTACAATAATCTAAATACATTGGTTGGTATGTAAAAATTTTAGGATGATTTGGAAATCAAAATTTAGAAGTTCATTTTACAGTGTAATTCTAGAGGAAAACTAGCACTGTGGAACTGATAGTTTCTTTGAGTTTGGTTAAAATGGTGAAATCAGCAAAATCTACAAGAGCAAAAGGAAAGGTGGTCATAGTGTTGGTATAACCACAGAACATCCTTCAGGATGCTCTTCCTAATCTCAGTGTAGACTACAAGAAGATGAAAAATGTGTGGATAAAATGAATGTGTCGAAGAACTGTCGTTAGCAGTTTAGTTGTGAATGGGGCTACAAATAACAGAATTCTGTTTTCTCAGATGTGTCAGTTTCATGAATGCATTGTAGAACTCTGCTTAGGCTAGTACATTTTGCTTAGATTAAGGCTATGGAAAATTACTGGTTAGAATCTTTAAGACCAAGATGGCCTCCGTGATTCCTGCCTGTTAGTGTTCACACCTTTATGCAACCCCCTTCCCTGATTATGGATAGACCTGTGACTTATTTCTAACCAATAGAATATGGCAAAGGTAATGAAATATGATTCATAGGATTATGTTGCATTATATAACAATATGTCTTGTTTGAGAATTTCCTTATTAACTTGATGAAACAAGCAGCCATGTTGGGAAAGTCCATGTGGTAAGGAACTTAGGGTGTTTCCCTTCCAGTGCCCAGTAAGAAGCCTGGACCCTCAGTTTTACAGCTGCAAGAAAGTTAATTCCACCAACAACCTGAGTGAGTGTGGAAGTAGATTATCCCCTAGTCAAATTTAGATGAGAATACCGTCCAACTGACAAGTTGCTGCCTCAGAAGAACCTAAGAAGAAGACCGAGCTCAGCTGTACCCAGGTACCTAGTCTACAGAAACTGAGAAAATAAATATCTATTGTTTTAGGCTGCTAAATTTGTGGTAATTTGTTGTAGAGCAATATGTAACTAATAGATACTCCTTCTAGCTAAATTTACCCTAACCTTCCCTGATTACCCTCCTATATCACTTGGTTTAAATCTTTCTTAAAACCTGACAAAATAGTTGTCTATGTTTAATTATCTATCTCCCTTCCCTTGATTCTCTTGTTAATTTTGTAGCCTCCAACAAGTCACTTGAATTCTCTGAAGCTCAGTTTCCTCATCTATAAACTGGGGTTAATCAAAGCTATGCCTCCAGTGTTGTGAGGCTTAACTAGGCTTGTGTTTGAAAAAAAGCACCGAGTGACATTTCAACTCTGGTCTGTTCTGACTCCTTCTGAATAGCTTTAACTTTCCTTATACCTTGTAGTGTATGCCCTAGGTTTTGATCGTATCAGGCCATGAAATCTTACCTTACTCTCTGGATTCTTCATTTCTTGTCGACCTGGCTTTCCTAGTAGACAACAGTGTTTGATTTATTGTAGCCCATGGGCTGCTCTCATTGAACAGGAAGGATAGTGGTGGCCACAGCTTTCAGTGAATGAGAATTCTGAAGCTGGTATTTTTCAAAGTACTTCGATGCTTTTGCAGTAGGGTAGTCTCACCAGTACATAGGCTTCTCCTCAAGGGATAAATAGAATGTGCAATTACCCTTCCTGTACTGTTGAATCCACAGGGGAAAACATGAGCATATTTGTGCTCTTAATTAGCTATAGAATGAATTGTGAGTCTGGGCTACTTAAAAGAGTTGGGAGCAGATCCTTAGCACCTACAAAATGAAAACAGTTTCCCGGGTACTTGTGGTTGCCCATCTGCACACCACTTCCTTAGAGTCCCAAAATGCTGCCTCTGTCTTCACCATCTCCATAGATAAATTCCCAGCTTCCAGCTTTGTTTCTTTGGACATAAATCCCTAGACCTTTGACAAAATGGAAGAAACGTCTCAGAATTATAGGAAGTTGATGACTAAAGGAACTTAGTCTAATAATGGTAATGATAACTAGCATTTCTGAATACTTACACTGTATTATGGACTCTACAGAGTGCTTGATATACAGTGTCTTGTTTAATGTGATCCAACTCATTCACTTTACAGATGGAAAAATTTGGTTAATTGTTAACTTTCAAAATGGTACCTTTTACTGAGAGTATGGGCTCTACTTCATCACAGTGCTTCAATAAGAATAATTGAATACATAAATTTCATTTTTATGAGTTTAAAAGTTGACATTGTAGTCTAATGGGTAGAATCCCTGGTCTTTGGGTGCTACAAATCTGGGTTTAAATCCTGGTTCTTCTACTTACCAGCAGATATCACCAATGTGATATTGGATAAATAACTTAACCTTCCTGAATCACTATTTCTTCATGTATGCTACAGAGATTATAACATTACTGTGGACTGTTGTAAGAAAGAAAATCAAGAATATAAAATTTAGGGCGCCTGGGTGGCTCAGTGGGTTAAAGCCTCTGCTTTCGGCCCAGGTCATGATCTCAGGGTCCTGGGATCGAGGCCCGCATCGGGCTCTCTGCTTGGCAGGGAGCCTGCTTCCCCCTCTCTCTCTCTGCCTGCCTCTCTGCCTCCTTGTGATCTCTCTCCCACTGTGAAATAAATAAATAAAATCTTTAAAAAAAAAAAAAAAGAATATAAAATTTATACTATCTTGCATGTACGTGTGCGGTAAATGATAGCTATTATTGTATGTATTTTTATATCAATTAAATTGGTGTCAGAATTATCATTATTATAACTGAAATTTTATCTTTCATTATTATCTTATTATTCACATTTTTCAAGTGAGGAAGTCACAGATAAGAAGGTAAACGCTGGTCACTTGTTCTGTAACGTTAGATAAGAGCTGAAACTCAGATTGAGGGATGTAGAATCTGGGTGTCAAGCTCTTTCCTGTTCTTTAATGCTGTTTCTTTATGCTAACTGCTTCTTTCGTTCAGCTGAGGACTTAGTTTTCTGCTTAAGCTGTAACTCCTTGAGGGCAGGAATCTTTCATCATCACACCAACACAGTAGGCCTTCAATAGATACATGTTTAGTTTATAAGAACAAGTGAACACATATTTCTAAGGAATATGAACCTTGAGCAGGGATTAAGTCATTTGTCCCTCAAACTGAATCTCAAAGGTAAAAGAAAGAGAGGGATCACAGAAGGGCAAACTGCTACATCAGCCATCCAAAGATCCAGGAGAGGGTATCATTGCTGGATAATTACCTTGTGAAGGTAATTATGTAAGTCCACTATACATATGTTAGCCTAAGATGATATATAGACATGAGCCATATTTTTTGCCCTTGCTTTCTGCATCCTTAAGCACAGTTCTGGAATTTCATGGTCATTAGAATATGGAGCTTCATTGGTTAATTTATTCATTTAATGGGTATGTATTTGGTGTCTAATATGTGCCAGGCACTGTATTAGACCCTATTCAAAAATCAGTGAAACCAAGTCTTTCCTTATGGAACTTATGGTAGATAAGAAAGATGAAATGTTGAATAGAAAAACATAATTGTGATAACTGACTATTGAGATTGAGGTAAGATCAAGTTGTTCTTAGAACAGGTAGCAGGGAGACCTGATCAAGACTGGGAGGATCAAAGATGACTTCCTGGAAGAAATGGTAAGTGATCTAAATCTCAAAGGAGTTAACCAGGCAAAGAATAAGAAGGAAAGATGTCCATTAAGTACCACATGCTCCAGACATGGAGATTTGAATCATCACAGGGCATTTTGGGAAGTGCAGGTAATTCAGAGGATAACTCAGATGGAGAGTGCCAAGGTAATAAATATAACTGGCAAAGTAATTATGGCCAGATCTTGAGGACCTTGTAAACTGCTAGAAGGATTTTTGACTATGGACTAAAGGCATGTGGAAACCATTGAAGATTTTTGAGCAAGGAAATAGCATAATTATGTTTAGAAACATGACTGTAGTCACCTGTACAGAATAAGACCCAGAGGTTAGTGCTGGAGGCTATGGTAGTGAATCAAGTGAGAAATCATAGTGAGGACTTGGTGACCAATACAATAGGGTCGGAGAAAGACAGGAGGAATCTAGGGAGGACTCCTAGATTTTGATTTGGGTGACTGGGAAATGGAGGTGTAATTCCCTAAGGAATGAGAAGCAGTTTTTAGTGGGGCACACAAAGAGCTTGGGTGTGTGGATATAATAAGAAGGGAAGAGAGAAAGAATGGCAAAGGAGACTGTAAGGAAGCAATGGTGTCATTAAAGCCAAAGTTGGAGAAAATGATGAGATTAGGGGATAATGTATAGCAACAAAAGAGAGAGAGAGAAAGTAAAATGAGTACTGAAAAGTGTTTATTGAATTTAATAATACATCAGTCACTAGCGACTGCCGTAAAAAACAGTCTCGGAGAAGAGCTGGGAGCTAAGAAAAGATGGTTATATATTTACATTTGGAGGGAAATGAGCCAGAGGATGGCATTGAAGTCGTATTCAATTTTTCCTTCCTTTGAGCACATGATAGGATTTCTCTTTCTCACACCCTTTGAAGTTAGAGCTATGTGATTTGGTATTACTAATGAAATGTAAGCAGATGTGACATTGTCACTTTGGGCTGGAAACCAGAACTGGTGTGCAATTTTCTACCTTTCCTTTTCCTGTCTCAGTGATCTGGAAAGCATATGTCAAGATAAATCTTCCGTTAGTCTGTGTGCTTGGAAGACGGCAATGAATACAACCCTCCAGGTGATCCACATTGAGTGTGTAACATGAGCCGAAGCTCAGGAACTTAGTTAATGTTGATTTCTCCATCTCTTGCATTTTACATTGCATTCAGCTCTGTGTCCACTGAGTTCCCTTGTTTCTCTTCAGAGTTATTTAGTCTTAGAATGTAGAAAGTGGTCTACATGACCACCACATTCAAGCACCCACAATAGACTGGCTAGAGGCTCTGTGTCCCAGTTCTAGGTTCCCATAAGAAAGAATTTGATCGGCCACGCTTGGGTCAAGTGATCACTTCTAGTTCTTACCAGCTTTACCATGACATGGCAGGGAAAGAGATATACCATGATACTCAAGTTGTGAGGTGAGTAAGTTCTACAAGAAGAGGTATTAGTGGAATAGATGGTACTTTTGACATCTCTAGCATAGTTGTGAGACTTCAGTGATTATATCTTGTGTGGAATTAAAGGCATTGGTTGACTTCAACTAGGGTCGATGCAGTCTATGGCATTGCCTAACTAAAGGTCAGACAGAAAGTCCCCAGACTTTGAACCAATTTTCAATTCCCAGGATTTTGGGTGGGGTAAGGGTGGGAATTGGAGGATACTATAAACCTTTCTCTGTGATATGCAAAACCATCAGACCAGAGGATTGATGTTAACAGCAAACAAAAGTTACAACCTTTTGTTGTAAGTTACAAACAAAAGCTCCAGCCCAGGAGAAAGCAGGTAGCTGACAATGACTGCACTTGCAGATAAGAGGAAGCATACTATATGAGATTATTATCCTCTTCTGAGGGCAGTGTAATGGACTTATTGGGAAAGAGGTGTTGAGTAGATGGCAGAGCCCAAAATGGAAAGGTCTTTAACCCAGACAGCACTGAATGATGCTAGGGATTGCTTATGGTAAAGCGCTATTAACTTTAAACCAATATGATTTTTTGGTTTCATGATATCAAATTTCTTGCTTGGTTAAAAAGCTAAGTGAAAGAAATCCTTTCAAAAAACATCCTTTTGGGATGTTGTGGCTGATAAGTTTGCAAGTAGGCAGTTTGTGAAAGCTGGTTTGGTTTCCGGTGGAGATGTTTTCTGGGATTCCAAATGGGATCTTGGACGAACAGAAATATGATGAACTTGAAAGGTAACTGGAATGCTTAGTTCTCTAAGTATTTCTGACGCTAGGGTTTTGTTACCATTTGTACAACGAAACAACTTCTTATTTGCCTTGAGAAGTGGACACCATGAAGGGGAAGAAAAGTGAAACTCTCTCCAGTGAGCTGATGTTATGAAATCCGAGGTTTTTTTCCAAGCCAGTCAGGAACAGAATTAATTTGCAGGCCTCTGACAGTCTTGCAGTCATAATCAGCACTGCAGGCTTAGGATCAAAGCCAAGTGGGCAATAAACAATATCCCGCCTCAGAGCTCCATCTGCCTACCATGTGACCCAAACTCTCTCTGTGGCCTCTTAGCTCTCAGTCCTGCCTGAAATGTGAACTTACAGCTTCTGCTTGTTTACACTCTTAGCAGAGTATACCCTCAGTAGTTTGTTGATTAACTGTAGTGGGGGATAAATACCTTTCTAAGTCTGTGCTAATGATTGCCTTCTACTGGACAGGATCCACTTCTGACCTAGACCTGAGGTGTTCCCCGCCCCCCCCCCAATGGTATGTTGATGTTGTCCAGGCATGATACCTGAGACTACAGGCTGGTTTAGATTTTTTATAATCAATGCAATCAATGCAGTGTACTTGGAGACTAGCAGGGGCTACAAAGGATAATAAAAGGATTTTAAGCTTCTGACAGAAAATGCCAGGTAAACTCAAGCTTATACTTCACTTTGCTAAGATTGGGAGTTGGCACTTGCTGGGCATTCTTGGAAAACAACCCATCTAGAGCAGATGGGTCATGTGGGCCTGGGCCACCCTATTCAGAGAAGTCCTGGCCTCTCTCCCGTGAGTACCATTGACTGGTTTTTGCCATTTCAGTTATTGTTTTTCTGACTATAATATGTATGATCTTGTTATCTGTTGTATACAAGTGAACCTTCTCTTTCCAGCAAAGATGCAACCTTCTAGATGGAAAGGAGCATGATTTTTATTTTTAGGATTTTCTGCAATGCCTAGTAGAGGGTATGGAAGGATTCAGAATACAGGACATGTATGAGACATTTTCTCTCTGAGGCAGACTTTTACTTAGTTTCAAAATGCTGTTTTCATAAGTATTTGATCTGACTACTTAATTGGCTCTAACTCATTGTCCTCTTCTCATCCTTCAGTAGTGCAAAGTTTATGGCTTTGACTATCTTTGTGCCCTTCATAGACTCATAATATCTAAATGATTGAGGTAGTTTCACTTCAAAACCTCATTTTACAGAATGGAACTTAAGACCCAGAGTGAAGAGAAATGAAAGCTCTAGTGTTTTTCCCCTCATGTCTCTCTTTCCCCATGTCCTTGAGCCCATTGCCTCAACCAGACTTCATTTCTTCATGATCCCTGGTTACCTGTGGAGCTTTAATTTGTGATTCAGACTTGACCCAGGCTGGAATGCCTGTCTCTCCCTTGACTTAACTCTTTTCTTTTGAACCTGGACTTTACCTTTGTTTACCTGCTCCAGATTTTATAACTATTTTGGTCCTGTGTGATGCCTAGTCTGATGTTGCCGACCTGGATATATCCATAAACTGTTATCTTCCGAACACATCTCTCAAGGCCCTAAAACAAGGAGGACCAGAAGGGCTGCTGAGCAAGGTGAGAAGTGCCCTGCACCTGTCTGGGTTTTGAGCAGGTGGAATGGTGACCAGTGAGGAGGCAAGTCACCTGAGTGCATCAGGCCCTAGGGCCTCCTGAGGAGAGTTACAGCTTAAAGAGAGAACCGTTAGAAACCCTGAGGCCAGCTGTGCTTAAAGTACTCTAGGGATGCTTTAGTATTTTAGAAGGAGAAAGAATTTTCTAAGAGGGAATAAGTCTGCCACTCAAAGATGGAAATGATTCTCTAAACCAAACTTTGGAAAAAAAATTCCAGTGATTTATCTGCTTAATAACAGCTTCTTTCTGTCAGTCAAATTCTAGAAAGCTGGATGAGATTTTGACTACTGGTTTAGGATATATGCACAATGCCTAGTTTTGGTGAAATTAAAAAAAATGGAGCTATGTATTGTCATCATCATTATTATTGTTGTCATTTTTATTTCTTGAAAAGTATTTAGACAATAGCTGTTTACCAGGAGAGTCCTAGAAGGTCAACTTTTCCATGACAAGGGACCCAAGTAATTTGAATATCCAAACCGGATCTTACTCTGATACCGGGGCTGCCTTTAGCATCCCATTTCCAAAAGGCAAAATGGCAACCTCCCTTAAAAGCATTCATTTCCGTCAAATTAGTTTATCAGATTAGCCAGCAGAGAGCTAGTCGGGCCCACTTCCTACTGTTCCAGACTTCCTGGAGGCAAGAGTGAGACTGGTAGAAGACTAGATGGGCTTGATCAGAGTTAGAGTTTACTGATGTTTCTTTGCTTGGGATGAAGGGCAGGAAGTCTTGTGTAAAAGAAAAAAGCAGGGAGTGGCCTGGGGTGGGGCCAGTTTGGTCCATTCAATTCAAAGAATTGCTCAGATTGGTCAGGCAGGTTGCAAATCACTGGGAAATATAGGCAAAATAGTTTAAAATGTGTGCTTGTTGGGATTATCTAGAACACATTATCTTGAAGCCTGATTCTGCCAAAATATCATCATGTAACTCATAGAATTATAAACAGGACTCATTGAAATGCATGCGTTCGTCCTCCTCTGCCCATTACCATTTCTTGTTTACCCTGGAGGTGGGGAGGGGGCGGAGAGCATCAACTTGCAATTGCAGAAAGCATGCTGGAATTTCAAAAAACTATGACTGTTCAATTCTCTCCATCTTCTCTCTCACTAGCTCCTTATCATCTTAATTTCATGGGTCAGATACTAGGATGAGTCTGAATTGCAGGTTCTGCTGAGAAGGAAATGGATAAACGAATAATATTTTTTACTGCTTAATATTTATTGAATCCATCTAATTCTAATTACAATATTGTGTTTCATCTCCTACAAAATTGCTTTTGCACGCAGAGTGAGATGACCTGTGACGTATGTTGCTATGATTATCAGGGGTTCCTTGTAGTTATCATTGTTGATTTAAAATCCTAGCAAACTACAACACACAGAAATCTGAAATCAAATGAGCATCCAGCGACAATATACCTTTCTACTCAATTAAAAAAGGTCCCTATGAATCCAGTGTAATTCTTTTCTGCAATGACCTTCATTTGCTGCTAAACGGACTGGCACACAGAAAAATACAATATATAACATTTTTAATAGTGGGAGTGTGAGATCATCTGGCATGCACTACTTTGGGGGGTATGTGTGTGTGTACGTAATATATTGAAGCATACTTTTCCACGCGTTATTTTAAGTAGATTTTTGCTGTACATTGAGAATGAGGAGTGAGAGGAATTGTGTAAGTGTGTGTAGTAGGGACTCAGTGTAGGTTTGCTTGACCTAAATCAAATGCTCTGTGTGCCTGTGACAGAATGGCAGCGTGAGGGTCTGAGTTCCAAAGGTTGGGCTTTTCTGAGAAGTCACAGAGGGGCTGGCTGTTTCTTTCTTAGTTCCCACCTCCCCAGTCTTTACCAAGCAGCACATTTCTGGTCTTAATTCTCTGAGTTTTTAATGCTGTTCTTTGTCTGCTGGAAACTTAAGAAAACCACCTGAAAAACTGGGGGCAGAGATAAATTTTCCAAGAGACAAAGGTAGGGAAAGAGAAGAGGAACAGTAGCTGGATAAGATACATATTTTTTTCCATAATTTAGCTTACAGGCACATAGGAAAATTTCGTTGTAAAGGTCTTTTTTTTTTTTGAATAAGACAACTAAAAGACTGAACTTTCTGAACCAATAAATACATATATCAAATTCTTATCATCCTCCTTTACAGGAAACTACCTAAATCCCATTAGAAAAGACACAGTGATTGGATATGCACCTTCCATTCTGGACAAATACATTCAATGAATGTCTTTGATGCTGTGTAGCCCACTCACTTGTTAAAAAAATGATAAATATTTTAATCTTTAAACACACGTGTACACACACGTGCACGTGTGCACACACACACACGCACATGTGTGCACACACACATACAGAATTCATTATCATGTACAAGATAGGTTCTCTTTTATTGAAATGTTTAGAATCCAGGAAAACTAATCTAGTCCTTTTGTACCCTTGAGAACCACTGCGCTCGTCTATTTCAAATTGTGTCCTACTTTAGACTTTGTTTAGTTGAAGGTTCTTTCTTCAAACTCTTCATTGTCTTATTTAAAATTAATACACTACAATACCTGTTAATACAGCTGGAACTTCTGTGGCTTTAATTTGAATCACTGAGGTATTTAATCAATAATCGAGTAGCTCTCAGTATCTGGTTGTATGCTAGGACTGAACACTTAGTTTCTAGAGCGGCAGCAGGCAGCCTAAGGGAGGGCCCCGCAGAGGCGATGATGAGCAGACCTGAGAAGCTGTGAACGTCTATGACACCCCTGAAGGTGAAATCCAGCAAGCTCCTGCTGTTGCAGTTTCTAAAAGTGAATGCAGGATTTGGCATTGCAGAGACCTACCTCTACCCAAAGAACTCAAAAATTTGAGGGGAAGGGAAAAGCAGGGAGTTGGAACAGATGCCAAGGCAGCTGGAGACAGACCCTGAAACACATAACTGCACCCAATTTAGTTACTGAATGTGGGGGTGCTTATGTGTACCATGTTTTTTAAAGGAGTAATAGACTTTTTATTGCTACTAAGCCTGAAATAAACAAGCGATTTGATCCTTTTGTCTAGATTAATTGGTAATGAATCAATTAGTAACCACTACATTCAGCCAATCACCTAGTTATTAACTGGTTTATAAATTCACCACTCCAGGAAAAGGGGTCGTGTCTGCACAGGACCTTGGGAACTCAATGTCCCAGAGAAAAGGAGTTTTCAAATACATGTTTGTCTTATAACTGCACGTGCTTATGTCCCCAGATATCTGGGACCTGTTATAGCAAGTTCACTATTAGAAAAATGGATGGAGTAACTAAGAGAGTTATAGATGTCTAGCTATAAGGAAATGTCATGTTCCTACAGTTCTCAAGCTTGCAATGTTGTAAGTAGGTTAAAAGCTCTTACTTTTTCCTTTCAAAAAACAATGTACCAATTCCCATTCTTTACTTCTGTACATTTGAAAAATGGTCCATCTCACATCTGGTGTCTTTTACTTAATGTAATGCCACAAACTGCCTGGAGACCACTACCAGAGACATTAAGTATGTGTTGGAAATTTGATTGGAAAATTCCTGTGCACCTTGAGAATGAGACATGAAGCCTAGAGCATGGGCTTAGCAGCTTACGTGTCCTTTCTGGAACCTCTGAGATATGGTTGTAAGTGGCTTGCGCAGAAGAGGCTACCTTCTCCCCTTGTTAAACTTAGCGGATGCCTAAATATTTAATAGAAAAACAAAAGCATTGGTGCTTTTGGTTATACTAGCATACATGTTTTGACAGTGGGATATTAAAAAAGCTTTTAACTAATGCAAATCAAATTTAAAGAATGCCTGCAGTATTAGGCTAGGTTAGACTGTGCTGCAGGAACGGACAAATCCTGATGTCTCAGTGGCTGACCGTGTACACATTTAGTCCTTACTAAGAGGAGCCTGCTACGGGCTCAATAGTTCTCTACCATACCCCACTTCCTAGTGTGACTCTGGGCTCCTGATACCTTTCATCTTGTAGCAGCTCTGCTGTTAGACGTAGGCTCCCTGGTTCCTGCAGCCAGGGAAGAGAATTTAGAGGGTAGTTCATGGGCTTTTCACTGCTGTAACTCTACAATGACAAGTGTCATGTCCCAGCATAGTTGACTGGCCAGAACTAGTCACTTGAATTCACCTGACTGCAAGGTCTCTGTGAACAAGCACTATTTTAGGTCTTAGAAGCAAAACTAGAGTTAATGAATGCTGTGAATGTCAACCACACCTACAATGTGCTGCCCACCTTGCTACGTGGTGAGGATAATAAAGATGAATGTAATAGAGTGTCTGCATTCAAGAAACTCATAATCCATTGGCTTAATAATATGCTTATGAAGTTGAAGGACAGTATCCACATCAACAAAAGCAAGACATTAAATTGACTAAATGGAATGGTTTCAGTTATATAAAATAATAATTGTCATCAATCACACAAAAAAATGAGTATCACAGTATAAAGAAATAGTGGCCTTTGAAATCCAAAGCTTAATGTGAAATTAGTCATTTATTGAGACTTTAACTTCATTTTAGATTGACTACCTATAAAATTTTGGCTTCATGCATTTCAGTGGGATTGTAAAGCAAAATAAAACCAAACAAAAATAAACAAAAACCTCATTTGTTAATATTGAACTGCAGTTGATTCTACAGAGGAAGCAACTCAACATATAGAAGAACTTGCAGGATTTTAGAGATTCAAATGGAATTCTCTTTCGAGTGGAGGCTGGGCAGACTTAGGGAGCCCAAGAAGAAATGAGGGCTCCTTAGAATGAGAGAATTTTCACCAGTGGGGGAGGCTAGTCTCATCTCATTTTGCCAGTTGAGTAGATTCTAAAAAAGAAGGACTTTGCCAGCTTTTTCTCCCTTTTGAATTTTGTGTCGTCCAGAATTCCAAGTCCCTCAGGGAGTGTTTTCTTTCCTACCCCTTTTAGAGTTGTTTTTTCCTAACAATAAGACTAAATTGCTCATTGAAGAAAATTCAGAAAGTACAGGAAGGTTTAAAAGATGGAAGGTATAAAAGGGGCGCCTGGGTGGCTCATTTGGTTAAGGGTCCAACTCTTGATTTCAGCTCAGGTCATGGTCTCAGGGTCATGGATCAAGCCTCTGCGCTGCTGGGTGTGAAGCGGGGTTAGGATTCTCTCTCTCTCTCTCAAAAAAAGGGGGTGGATAATCACTGTTAGTGCCCTTGTCCAGAGACAACCTCCATTAACATTTTGGTATATTTTATTTTAGACCTTTTATATATGTATTTTATTTTATATCATTTTGAAACCATGCCTTTTAGGCAACTTTAGGTTTTGCTTTGTTAATACAGATTTGCTTTGTTATACTTAAATTTCTTAAGCGTATTTAAAAAATATGGGATAACAGTTTATTTTATGAAAATTGCAAACTATTCCGCTAATATTAGTCACATAGATTGCTTCTAAGTTTAAACTATTAAACATTGCCCTCTGACGAACAGCAGCAAATAGTTGGTAAGGCGCTGACCTTACAATCCTGGACTAGACTTACAATCTTTTTGGCTGATGGAAGTGTTGCACGGAGTGTCCTCCAAAAGATAAAACCTAATACCATATTTGTTTGAAGGGAGAGGGAGGAAGGGTGATAATAAAATCATCTCCCACATATCACAAAGCTTCTTAAAGGAATGGATTTTGAGCTAATCTGGAAAACCATGTTAAGGATGGAAGCACATTCCAGGTTAAGAAAGATGTGAAAAGCAAGTATATCTATTAGTTTTGGCCATAATATGGCTACATAGCAAATAACCAAAAAGTCACAGCCACATGCAAAGTAAGCATGTATTGGGCTTGTCCATGTGCAGATTGGCCAGGATCATCTGACCTAGGCAAGTCTTTACTAGGTGGCTCTGCTAGACGTCTCCTCGTCTGCTAGACGTGATCTTCTTAAGTCTCTGGCAGAGCAAGCCTCTTTCTCACACACTCGTCAGGCCCTGACCGTATCTTGCCTGCCAACATTACATTGGCCAAAGTAAGTCACATGCCTAAGCCTGAAGCAAGAGTAGGAAAAGAGCTTTCAGGCCATGGAGGTTTTGGAAAGGAGTGAATGGCTCTGAACCAGAGTCTACACTACCACAGGAAGGGAACTATCTTCTTTGTTGTTGTTGTTTTTAAGATTTTGTTTATTTGACTAAGAGAGAAAGAGAGCGCAAGCGCACAAGCAGGGGGAACAGCAGCTGCAGAGAGAGAAACAGGCTCTCTGCTGAGCGGGGAGCCCAATTTGGGGACCCTGGGAGCATGACCTGAGCTGAAGGCAGACTCTTAACCCACTAGGCCACCCAGGTGTCCCAGCAAGCGGAGAATCTTTATAATGCCCCATCTTTTATCAAGGAACTCCTGTCTTCTAGAAAAAGGTGAAGAAGGCCTCTTGAGGTCACCTTGTTTCTTTCTTTTCCACATATTTACCTAACTATGAAGAGGATGCTTCTGTGAATAGCCTAGGTATCCTGTGAGCAAATGGTGGAGATATGGGGCCCAGACTTGAAGGTGGAGTTTCCTAAACAACATTTTCATAGACACAATGTCTGTGTTTGTTCTCTAGACTGTAAGAATCTACTTCAGTTGACGCTGTGTCAGGCAACACTAACCTTATTTGCCCTTCAGGGCAGCGATCCTTATTCCTGGCTGTACATTGGAGTCAGCTGGGGAGAGTTTCAAAACTACAGGGTGCCTGAGCCCAACAAACCAATGAACTCATAACTTGTGGGGGCTGAGGCCCCAGCATAGAGATGTTTTAGGTGTCCAGTGAAAACACTGTGTATTCAGCGTTGAGAATCACTGCTCTGGTACTACCATTTTCCCCTCTTTCAGTCTATTTTCTGTTTTCCCAACCTCAGCATCTTATTCACAGCCCTGTCTAACTCCACCCTCACCTGTCATAGAATACTGAAACCTGTACAACCAGCTGATTTCTGAAATGATCAACATTTCTTGGGAGGGGAGCTACCTTAGAAAACCTACATTCTTTCACATTAAGAAATTGATTAGATGTGATGAGCACTGGGTGTTACAAGCAACTGATAAATTATGGAACACTACACCTGAAACTAATGATGTACTATATGTTGGCTAATTGAATTTAAATTTAAAAAAAGGAAAAAAAAAAAGAGAAATTGATTAGCTGTGCTGTACCTCAGCCCATATAGACTCAATCCGGGCTGCACATTAGAGTTACTTTGTGAGAGGTGCCTGGGTGGCTCAGTTGTTAAGCATCTGCCTTCGGCTCAGGTCATGATCCTGGGGTCCTGGGATCAAGCCCCCCATCGGGCTGTCTGCTCAGTGGGGAGCCTGTTTCCCCCTCTCCAGGTCCCCCATGCTTGTGTTCCCTCTCTCGCTGTCTCTCTCTGTCACAAATAAATAAAATCTTAAAAAAAACAGAATTACTTTGAGAACTTAAAAAAAAAAACCCCAAACCCAAAAAATGGGTTGTCTTTACCTAGCACCAAGCCCAAAGGTCCTGGATCAAATGTTACCCCAGCCAGTGATGCTGTTTTCAAAAGGTTCAGGTAATTTTCCTATGTAGTCAGTTTTGAGAATCCTAGAACTTTGATAGGGCAAGCCCATGAGAAGCCATGTAAGCAGAGAACCAACCCCAGGGCACAAAAGATGAATATCTGTATCTTTCCTGGTCCCGAGGCTTCTTTGAACAATAAGAGGTATTTCTTTGGATGCAGCAGAATAGGAAATTGGACATAGGTGATGAGAGTGATAATGAAGAATTTGCCTGGCTATGCCGGAGTATGTGCATATGGGAGTGATGGAAAATGGAATCTTTGAGCAAGAGAAGTGGATACCAGGTCTCAGGTCATAGTCTCAAATATAAGGCCAAGGGCTGGAAACCTGATTAACTAGACATTTGGGAGCTCCACTAAGTCCCTGAGCAATACAACTCTCAGCCATCAAGTGCTTTTTAATTTCTTCTTTGGAATCACCTTATTTAATCATAATTAGTGTGTCTTTGTGACTGTGCCATTCAATATTTGCCTATGTGTGTCTAGTCTGGTATACTGAGCAAACATACCTCTTAATGATTATTAAGCAACAATGTATTTATTCTCCAGTCTCTTTAAAAATGTTTGTTGTAGCTAGCTCTTTCCCTGCTTTTGGGTGAGAATCTAAGTGGCCCATGACTACTCCAGTAAGTTCTATATAATTTGCACTATCAAAAGCCAGCTTTGTCCTCTGGACCTTTAAAATTGATTTGTCCCCTCATGGGATACTTTAGTATTCTTTGGAGGAAAGCCTCCCCACCTTCTTAGAAATTACTGGAGAATCTCTAATTTTCTACACCTTGGTAATAGCAAATATCTTTTTTCTGACTGGTAACTTCACTCCCACTAGGAACCAAATATTGCCTACAGTTTCTCTCTGCTCAAGTCTGTTTTCCACTTGGACAGGACTTAACAACATTCAGGCTCACTCTCTGCTGCCTGGCACACTTCTGGTCCATGGTAAATACTTACGCATCTTTTGTCCCAACAAACTCTAGTAGTTCAGGCTGAACCCAATTCAGGAACCATTCTGTTGAGTAGTCCTTAGTGGCTAGTCAGCTTGCCTGTGGACCATTACATTTGCAGGAGGAAGTCAGACATCAGGCCCTGAGGCTTTGTAACTGTGGGGTGAGTGCTCTGAGTGTTCTGTGGAAGCCCCTTTCACCAGTGTGAGGTGAGGCATTTCCTTACTCTGACTCGGGGTTGGGGTGAGATTCACCCCACACTAATGAGTCTCTCCAAAAATGCCTTCCCAGAGCTGCTGAAGAAAAATGTGTTAATCACAATTAACTAAGTCACCGATGCTATTTAACCTGAATTGTTCTACTTAGAGTTACCCAGATGAGAAGTGGCTCAATTGAAGACCACACCTGCCTTCATGATGATCGATTTGGGACTCATATTTAAAACTACTGATTGTTTTCTCTGTCCTTGGCATATTAATGCATCTTCATACTTATGGCTCATTACTCCCTCTGGCAGTCTTATGGGCCTCTTATTTCATTTCTGTTTCAGCTGTTCTGGTAAATGACTGCCTGCCTGTCCCCCCGAGGACCCCAAAGCAAATTTCAGGTATACATGTAGCCTTTATTTAAAATCATGTTGCTCAGAACATACTCTCCAAATTTCATAAAAATCCGTCAAGCCGATTCTGCTGATGTGCTAACCGAGATACGTAAAAGCATACACAAACATATTTTTATTTATATAGCTAGACATAGCTGCAGTTAGAAATAAATAAATATTAGGGAGTAAATTCAAATGGCTAAGGAAAAAGAGTATTTTGATCGTATTGTTGGAGTAGATGGGAATTTGAATGGCATTGTTTCTCAACCCTGCTGGAGGCTGGGGCATAGTAAATTTTCTCAAATGCCATTTAAGGCTTTATGCTCCTTGCTATTTGTCTTGCCAGGGATATCATAGGTCTTGATGGATTTGTTATGTGCAGTCATGCGTAGCTGATGGTTCCACCTCTTTGATCATCCCACTGGGAATTCCATTACTGGGCTGTCCTTTGGAAATCCGCTTGTAGCTAGTGCCTGCTGTGTTGCCATGTGCCCTGCAGCTTTAGTCTGGTAAACTCCTTGTTTGTTGTTTGGCTGGGTGCTTGGTATACAGATGTGAGCCAGAATGAAAGGTTTCATTTTAACCTTCCCAAATTGCTAAATATAATTACATCTTTTTATACATCTTTACTAGAGGCCCTGCTGGACGCCTAATTCTTAGAGAAGGGAAATGAGCTCTTTGGATTCTTAAGAAGTTGTAGAGTTGTCTTCATTTTTGCCCTAGTTGGCATCATCTGTCCTTTTGCCCTAGTTGGCATCATCTATCTGAAAATTTTCTTGCAGTTTATTAAAATGAGCTCTCTCTGCATTTTCCTGGAGAACATAGCCCTTCCAGATACCAATGAGTGGGAGTTTTATTTTTATTTATCTATTCATTTTCATCATTATTTTTAATTTTTTTTTAAGATTTCATTTATTTATTTGATAGAGACACAGCGAGAGGGGGAATATAAGCAGGGGGAGGAAGAGAGGGAGAAGCAGGCTTCCTGCTGAGCAGGGAACCTGATGTGGGGCTCAATCCCAGGACCCCAGGATCATGACCTGAGCCAAAGGCAGACGCTTAATGACTGATCCACGCAGGCACCCCTATTTTTAATGTTTAGTGAATCACCAGCAGATTGGAGAGCTCATCAAGAGGTTCCAGAGTTTGTTCTGCATAAGCAACTGGGTACATAGACAAGATGTGATTTCTAAATTGAGATTCCTTGGCAGGTGCAATTGACAGTTGTATTAAATTTAGTAGGGCCAAAAAAATAACCAGAAGGCAGTTCAGTTCAGCTTTACTTTTTGCAAACATCTTTTATCACTCTCCCATCATTTGGATTCTCTCTGGGGGGAATCTCCTTGCTTTTGGTGGCAAGTATTCATTCTGCATGGAGAAGTTATCATTAGGGAATGGGGGACATCCTCTCCTTATTACTAAAGTCCTGGGATTTAAAAAATTTCCACTGACAAATGGCTTGAGGTTTTTGTATGTATTGTAGAGAAGTGTTGATTGATTCTCATTATACTTCTCAAATTTCTAAAATGGTATTCTTCAAGGAAAAAGGGTGTGAGCTCTAAGGCTGTAGATTTACTATATTATAAGTAAGATATTTCTTTAATATTTTCAAATATTAAAATATCTTAAATTAAAATTTCAAATATCTTCAAAGGTCCCATAACTTTGACATTCAAATCTATGTATATTAAACATTTATCTATATAAAATTAAAGAATTTTTTCTGTAGCCAAACTTTGAGTAAAATTAATAATTATTCTTACTTTAGGTAGAAATTAATATAGTCTGGTTCCTTTATACCTTCTATTTTACTATTTCCTGGGTGATTAGAATCCTTCTTTCTTCTCAGTGAATATTTGCAGGTGGTGTGTTGTGGCCTCTCTCCTTCAGTCCAGTGAGCTCCACACTGTGTTGTTAGCTTGATATGTGACCCATGTTAGCCCTCGTTAGAAGAGGGTTAACTTATGTGCATATATAACGATTGTCTCTAGCAAAGATGGAATTCTGAAATATGTGACAATGTCCTCATGGTCCCCATTTATTTATTTTTTAATACAACCTCCCTCCCCTTTGTCTTTCCCCCAGTCTTCCAGCACACTTTGAGTCTGGCTTAAAGGCTGTGCATTTGCTACAAATCCTTTTCAACAATTTATCTTCTTTCCTACCTACTTTCTCTAGAAATACATTGTTCATTTCTTAAAGATATGTATAATTCCTCCAGGTATGCTATTTCAACCACAGCAAATGTATCCCTAGGTGTTTTCTGAGTGAATTAACTATTAAAGCTTATAAATAGAGCTAGGCATGTACAATGCTCAATAGCAATTCGATTATTCTTGTCCCCAATAATACTGATAATTGGGGATTCCACAGATGGTGTTTCCATTCTCTTTTCCCTTTGTCAAGCACCCTGCCATGGTTCTTCTTCAATCCCACCTCACTCCCCTTTTGTGGTGTCCACTGTTCTAGCTTCTGGAATCTCTTAGAAGAAGCAAAGATGATGCAAATGGAATATCTAATACCCAAAGGACCATCTTTTCTGC
The DNA here is from genome assembly GCA_002007465.1 of Ailurus styani. NCBI lineage: Eukaryota > Metazoa > Chordata > Mammalia > Carnivora > Ailuridae > Ailurus > Ailurus styani. The sequence goes on along the minus strand of LNAC01000024.1, from coordinate 1,029,036 downwards.
TGTTCTGATCCTATCCTTATCCCTCATTTTCCCTATTTCTGGACAGGCATACCCTTTAATATTTTTCCATTTTTTAAAGATTTTGTTTGCTTATTTACTTAAGAGAGAGATAAAGAGTGTGAGCATGAATGGGGGGGGTAAAGAGAGAGGGAGAGGCAGGCTCTCCACTTAATGGAGAGCCCGATGAGGGCCTTGACCCCGGGATCATGACCTGAGGATGCTTAAGCTGCTGAGCCACCCAGGCACCCATAATATTTTTGTATGTTAAAACCATGGTGCCCATTAATATCTATGAAATTGGTATGCAGGAGAAAGTTTAATTGGCAACATTCTGCTCTTGAAAACTAAGAACAGGGATGGGTTAAATCACCCTGGATGAGGAACCAGGATCTGAGCTTATTGCCGTTAATTCATAGCTATTCTTTCTCTCTCCTTTGCAATAGCACTTCAAAGTCAACCATAGCATAGATTTTCAGAAATAAATAGAATACTTAAATTAGAGCTGTGACCTGCTTTTAATAATTAGCTAAAAATGAAATACTGACCAGAAATTTACCTAATTACCCGCCATATGCGAAATCTTCACTGTGCTTGGATTTGAAGGGATAAATTAACTTAGATTTAAATCAAATCCATTTATTGGAATTATGTTCTAGCTGTAGATTGTCCTAAAGAAATACATACATTAAGTAGCTCTATATCTTAGAATGCTGATTAAATCTTGTGACTTTGAATTCAGAAGTTTCTAGTGTTAGATTTCATAGGATTTGGTTCCATCTAAGTTGAAGCTGAGCTCCGTGTATGGCTCTTAGGCTGCTGTTATCACTACTCAACAGAGGTGGCATGAACATCGTAGACACCTAGAGCTGGATGAAACACTGGGGATTACAATTTAACCTTTTTATTTTACAAATGGGATACTAGACTAAATAGAGTGACTTGCCCAATGATGCACAAATAGCGGGAGGCAGCACAAGGCATCTTGATTCTGAATTGTTTTCCTACCTCCCTATCCCATGTTTTGACATAATTTGGTAGAATACCAGAGCCTTGTTTTGCAAGTGATAGTTTATTCTTCATTTGAAAACAAACTCTCTGCCTGCACTAGAAAATAATTCTGGGTCTGTTTGTATCCACTTTTAGATTTCTGCAGTCTTTTCTTCCACCATGCTAAGGCATAATTGTTTATTGCTTCAAGGAGTGACCAAATTTCAATAAAGCTTGATCTAGATAGACCTTGGGCTCATTCTTTTAAGTCCTAAGAAAGGTGACAATTGTAGTGGGGGATGAGAATTTTCTGTAACAGGAGAAGAAGTTATTTTAAGAAAAGTTCCTACTCTGCTGCTATCAGTTGCTTTTCTTTGTAGATTTGACTCATTCTTCTAAGCATCTTAATTTTGAATGATATGAGGGATGTATGCATATGTATCTGGAATGTTAGGCAGATATTTAAACAGAAGAAGCACGAAAATTCTCTCTTGATTACAAAACCCTCAAATAATCACACCTTAAAATATAAACTATAACTGGGTAATGGCTTTCACTGTCTACAGACGAAGTTCATTAGGAATCTAGGGTGTGAGGTTGATGCACCATTGCCAGCAAGTACAGGACAGTTTGTGATCACTCAAAAGACTTCAAAAACTCATTCAAAAATTTATTCCAGGTAGAAAGAAGGTCTTTGTGAAGACCTTCCATTTTATTGAAGATTTATTTACTTTTTTGAGAGAGAGAAATTGTGCGAGCGGGGGAGGGAGGGCAGAGAGAGAATCCGCAAGCAGACTCCCCACTGAGTGCAGAGCCCAACAGGGACTGTACACGTAGGACCTGACACAGGGCTTGATGCAGGCTCAAATAGGGCTCAATCCCATGACCCTGATGTCATGACCTGAGCTGAAATCCAGAGTCGGCCACTTAACCAACTGAGCCACCCAAGTACCCAGGACTTTGTGAAGCTCCTTCTGTATCTGATGGGAGTTCATGGATAGGCCACTGCTGGTATGCAGGGGAGGGCCACAATAGAATGTGACATCTATGCCCTCATTCAATTGCTTTCACACCTTTCCTTCTCAGACCCAAATGGGCCATGTCCTCATCATGGATAAACCCATATTAGAACCTCTCCAAAAAAAAAGCTGCATACTTATTGGTCTACATGATGTAACAAATACCTGCTCCCCTTCAGGGAAAAAGAAGTTCAAGTTCAGCCTAACAGAATTTAAAAACTTTTCACACTGCTTTTACATATTCACGAGCATGCTAAAATTTTATATAATTTTGTGTCATGATCAGCTATGTGTACGTGTACTGACCATCCTTTTAACACTCTATTGTACCTGTTGCACAGAAGTCTAACTCTTACCCTTTGAATGCCCCTTTTGTCTCACCTAGAGAGAAGTTATCTACCCTCTTCCCCACCCACCCCATTGGACATCTTGATTCTCAGCATGAGGAAGACCTCAGGGTCACCAGTGAACTGCTTAGAAAATCTCTTTATGTGTTGGGTGATTAAAGACAGAATTGCTCAGAGGAGCAAGAAGATTATCTGTGGTTCTACAATAATCACTGCCTTGTAGTTATATAGGTGTCTAGCTTTACATACTCATTGGATCCTTATAAAATGATGGATTAATGGAGACAGGTTTTACCATCATGTGTTTCAGGTAAGGGAATTGAGTCTCAAAAGATAAAGTGATACCAAAAGTCACCGAGTTACTAGGGATGAGAACAAGACGGGGACACAGATCTAATTTGTGGTGCAGAATGTTTTTTTAAAGCAACCCAGGCCTCCATATTTTCTTATCTGCAGATTCAAAGTTTGTTACCATATTAGTAGCCACAGAATCTTGAGCCTATGACCCAAGTCAATATGTGATACATGCCACATGTTGTATGTGACTTTCTGCCAGTACAGCTGATAACAATTGCCATTGATGATGTAAGTGATTGAGTGACGCCCAGGAAGTCTCTAAGCCATGTACGTATTTTCTAATCATGGCTTGAGGTTGTGGAAGGAGGACAAGGGAAGGCAATGAACATTTACTTATTGTCTATTAGTTATAAATGCTGTGTAGTGCTTTACTTGTGAGCACAGCAATCTTGTGAGGGAGTTAGGTATTTTCTGCATTTTCAAAATCAGTTGTGTGAGGTTTTGAGTCAAGATCATGCAGCTAGAAGGTAGCACATTCAGGTGAATGCATATAGTGAACCATACTCTTCTTCCTTGACTAAATTCTGTTTCTCAATCAAGGCAAATATATTTGTTCTCCCACTAAAAAGAACTGGATGTTCTATACTGTTGAAATTGAGGTAGTCAGTTAATGAAGCATGGTATGGCATGAAGAGACAGATTAGGATTGGAATTTTAATCTATAAATTATACTTTAGAATTATCATCATCAAACCCAATAAACTGCAATATTTCTGGTCTTTATTTCTTAGAAAAGAATACATTCCATTTTATTTAAACTGGTATTCTCTTGTAGTTGTGAAATCTTTAACCATGTATTCATGTGGTGTCATGCTCAGACATTTGCATATGTTAGTACCCAAGGGAGTCCTAGGCATTTCACATTTAATATACAATGAATTTTAGAATAGGGACTATTTAATACTTATGCCTCCAGACATTCTCTGGAGAGTTCCAAGTTGGAAACAAAAAAAGAAATAAAGTGGGAAAAAGACAGTCTCTTCAACAAATGGTGTTGGGAAAACTGGTCAGCCACATGCAGAAAAATGAAACTGGATCATTTCCTTACACCGCACACAAAAATAGACTCAAAATGGATCAAAGACCTCAATGTGAGAAAGGAATCCATCAAAATCCTTGAGGAGAATACAGGCAGCAACCTCTTCGACCTCAACCGCAGCAACTTCTTCCTAGGAACATCACCAAAGACAAGGGAAGCAAGGGCAAAAATGAACTATTGGGACTTCATCAAGATTAAAAGCTTTTGCACAGCAAAGGAAACAGTCAACAAAACCAAAAGACAACTGACGGAATGGGAGAAGATATTTGCAAATGACATATCAGATAAAGGGCTAGTATCCAAAATCTATAAAGAGCTTCTCAAACTCAACACCCATAAAACAAATAACCCAGTCAAGAAATGGGCAGAAGACATGAACAGACATTTCTCCAAAGAAGACATCCAAATGGCCAACAGACACATGAGAAAGTGCTCAACATCACTCGGCATCAGAGAAATACAAATCAAAACCACAGCGAGATACCACCTTACACCAGTCAGAATGGCTAAAATCAACAAGTCAGGAAATGACAGATGTTGGCGAGGTTGCGGAGAAAGGGGAACCCTCCTACACTGTTGGTGGGAATGCAAACTGGTGCAGCCACTCTGGAAAACAGTATGGAGATTCCTCAAAAAGTTGAAAATGGAGCTACCCT